>CAIGQV010019186.1:10318422-10365046 GCA_903798115.1 Danio jaintianensis | reverse complement strand
ACACACACACACACACACACACACACACACACACACACACACACACACACACACACACAGACGCACGCACGCACACACACACATTTGTGTGTGCTTGTGAGTGTTTGTCTAAAACACACATTTCTAACCTCATACTGATCAACAGGGATCATATTGCTGTGATAATGAAGGGATTAAGCCAAAGGAAGGTTGTATAACTCTTCATTTTTACTTTCACTTTCTCTGATCGTCTTATATTTCCATCCCAGGACAGAGATTTACTGTACACTGAAAATAAAAATTATTCAAAGATGATTCCTTGGATTTACTTTTTTTTTTTTTTTTTTAAGTTTAGTGGTTGTAAACAAGTTATTTGGGCTGAATTTAAACAAACAAATTAAGTTGAACGTTACTAAATTTAATTTGTTTGTTTAAATTTAACACATATAAATTGTTTGCAACAATTTTGGAGACATCATTTTTTTCAGTGCATCCCCTTAGTATTAGGGCTTCCCCTACTGTAATATACCTAAAACATGGTCTGCCGTAAAAACTCGCCAATGGCAGGGATGCGTTTTCTCTTAATTGAGTTACCTAGTCAATGTCAATGGCAGGGAAAGAGTAAAAAAACACAAAAATAACATAACACTTACTTTAAGTTCATTAAATTAAAAGGTAATTAAGTTACAGATGTAGGTACTTTTTTGTAAAGGTTTTGTCAATGTTAGATTGTAATATATTACTTTTTTCCCAAAACTGTTCACCAGGTTCATTTTCTTACCATTATGTCAACTTTGAAAATGTAAAATCTGCATGAAATGGAAACCCTAATTGAAATGGCTTTGCGGACACTAAAAAATGTAGAGCAGAACTTGATTTTGTTAATCTGGAGCTTATTGACTCATTTTATCACTGTCGTTTTGTAAATTACATGATTGATAATTATGTACACAGATTATTCTCATTACTTATTTTGTTTATTTATGTCATAATATATGTATTTTTTTGCAGAGCAACACAATTATCAATACAGCCATCCTGACGAGTGAGCCTGTGTCACTTCCTGTCATTGTCCTAGCAGTGGGCATAGATGGCAAAGTTTCCGATTTGACCACAGCGGTGAAGTGCCATTCAGCCAATGAAGATATTGTCAAGGTATAACGGATTCTAAAGAGGTCTGATTTACTGCATAAAATGTATAAACACATGTGATGGCACCTTTCTCTTCTGGCAGGTGTCTCATGACTGCTCTGTGGTTTTTGTGGACGGAAGTGAATCAGGAAGGGGCAGCATTTGTGTGGAGCTTGAGTTTTTTTTGGGAACGCTCAGCGGCTCTTTGTGTTTGGCTGTGTGGACTCCTGTAGTTCCTCTGCGTGTGTCTCTCTCCGACTCTGTCCTGAGTCCCATCCGTGGCTGGAATTACTACAGTGAGAACGGGTATATAATATTAGGTGTAATGGTCTCATATTTGTGCTTTTTAGTAAGAAGCAGAGATGCTGCATTCTGAACTAGCTGCAATTGAGAAACACAGGACTGAGGAACACCTACATACAAAGAATTTCAGTAGTCTAGTTGAGATGTTGCAATTGCATACATATCTATTTCAAGCTTCTTTAAGCACAGCTTTAAAACGGCTTCACTTTTGAAAGGAGATGAATATGATAAAAACAGTACTTATCTGCATGTCAAATTTAAGGCTATATCAAACCAAAATTTCTCACACACATGGAACTGTATGGTATATATTCGGGCCAAACACAATCATTCATTCATTCATTCATTTTCTTTTCGGCTTAGTCCCTTTATTAATCTGAGGTCGCCACAGCGGATTGAACCGCCAACTTATCCAGCATATGTTTTAAGCAGCGGATGCCCTTCCAGCTGCAACCCATCACTGGGAAACATCCATACACACTCATTCACACACTACGGTCAATTTAGCTTACCCAATTCACCTATACCGCATGTCTTTGGACTTATGGGGGAAACCGGAGCACCCGGAGAAAACCCACGCGAACACGGGGAGAACATGCAAACTCCACACAGAAATGCCAACTGACCCAGCCGAGGCTCGAACCAGCAACCTTCTTGCTGTGAGGCGATTGTGCTACCCACTAAGCCACTGTGACACCCCAAACACAATCATTTAAATTTTATTTTCATTTAGGCATAATTAGTTTAGTTTTAGTTCCTCCAAACAATACAATATGGGCCTAATTCTATGGTTATCACCATACTTAAAAGGGGATATCCATTTTTATGATATACACCCTATATTTCTTAAAGATAGACCCTAGGAGAGCATTTTAAGGAAAAACAATACTGGACCATGAATACACTTCCTGACAAAAGACTTGTCGTCAATCCCAGTTATAAAAGCAACAACTTTACTTATACTTGACCATTTGGAAAAGTGGCAGAAGGTAGATTTTCTCATTGGAACCCACATGGACCCAAGATTCTCACAGAAATCAGTCAAGTTTGGTGAAGGAAAAATCATGGTTTGGGGTTACATTCAGTATGGGGGCATGTGAGAGATCTGCAGAGTGGATGACAACATCAACAGCCTGAGGTATCAAGACATTTGTGTTGCCCATTACATTATAAACCACAGGAGAGGGCAAATTCTTCAGCAGGATAGCGCTCCTTCTCATACTTCAGCCTCCACATCAAAGTTCCTGAAAGCAAAGGTCAAGGTGCACCATTGGCCAGCCCAGTCACCAGACATGAACATTATTGAGCATGTCTGAAGTAAGATGAAGGAGGAGGCATTGAAGATGAATCCAAAGAATCTTGATGAACTCTGGGAGTCCTGCAAGAACGCTTTCTTTGCCATTCTAGATGACTTTATTAATAAGTTATTTGAGTCATTGCAGAGATGTATGGATCCAGTCGTCCCTCATGGGAGTCATACACAATATTAATTCTGTTTCCACTGCACCATGACTTTATATTCTATACTGTACATTATTTCTGTTAAGTGACAAGACTTTTGTCTAAGCAAAGTCAGACCTTCCTGTCCTAATTAAATAATTAAAAATCAAGACATGATCATATTTATTTTTGGTAAAATAAGCGTAATCTAGAGGCATTTGCCTTTCATATGAGCCACTTATGATACCAAATTATCAACTAGAAGTCAAGTTATTATATGTTGTTCCTAAAACTTGGATAGGCGACAAGACTTTTGTCAGGTAGTGTAGATCCCTGTGGTATGCCAGATCTTAAGTGTATCTCAGAATCACACAATTACTCTTTGAATTATGGTTAATTACTATTCTGTTTGAAACATGGCTCAAATACTGACCGGCATCTATGGCTTAAAAGGAAGTATACTGAAATGTGGATGTCATTATTTAAATATATTTGAATTTATACATTTGCAAGTATGAAGTTGGAATAAATGAAATTCTGAAACAAATTGGCAAATCACGCTACTTTACATTTGTAATGGTTTGTTAGCCATTGACTTATAAGTAAACTGAAATGTCTCTCTTCATAGGTGTGAACCGGTTTATCAGAGGTCTACTGTACAGATTTTGGCTCAATTCAGTGCCCAATCAGCAGCTCAAGGGGGTCAACCGACCTACATGCTGGGATCTCCAGACTGGTTTGTGGATGTGACCGAGCTTGTCCGTGACTGGCTAAGAATTGAAAACCCTTATATTGCAGCACTTGATAAACAAAGACATCTAATCGGCCTCAAGCCTGGACTTACATCATTATATGTTGGTATCTGAATTTACTGTCAGAATGTTTAATGACATATTGTGCATAACCAACCAATAACCAATCTAAAGAGTTAGTCCACCCAAGAATGAAAATGTCCTGATTTCTTAATTCTTCCCCAGGCCATAAACGATAACTTTCTTAATTATCCCAAAGAGAGTGTAAGGTTTTGGCAGAAAGCAATGCAGGATTTAATGTAAATGAACACAATGTAGGCATACCGGGCAAACAGAACACAGAGCCCAATGTAGACCTTTCTGACTGTCCAAAATCCCTATTAAGGCAGCTTCAAAGTAGTCCACAACATGCCAGCCAAAACCTATCTGTGTTCTAACTAAATGATCAGTCATCCTCTGGAGAAGTGCTCAGTTTAATCCAGTTCACTTTCACTTCTGTGATATTTCATTTATGAACTCTCATGTGATGTATTCACATTGATTAAAATCATGTGATATAAGTGGGAAAAAAACGCTCCATTGGTCTTATGGTTAGTGTGTCGACACATGTCGATCCTTTTTCTTTCCACTGTAATATCCCAATAAAGGTGAGAACCTGTGAAATGTATTATATATTTACAAAAAGACTACCAGGTTCTCCAAGACCAGAACTAGACATCTCTGTCCTAAAAAAATACCTGTATTTTTCAACTGGGTTTTGTATAGATAAACGCTGTGGAGTTCTCTTGACTTAAAAAATAAAGTCATGTACATCTTAGATGGCCTGAGAGTGAGACATTTTTCATTTTGGTAGAACTATTCGTTTTTTGTTTGTACGTTGATGAGCTAGCCCTTTAAGTATTGGCCTATCATGTTTCATCATTATCTCCCTAATCCTTTACTTGCTTTTCAAGGTGGTATCCAGTCAGTGGGATGGAGTGCTTGGGAGGGCTAACGTGATTGTAACCTCTGAACCTGTGACTCCCACTGACCTCTCTGTTCAACTGGTGGGAGGGCTTGGCCTGTCCGTTAATCCCAGCCCATCTCACCCGTCTGTCGTCACAACAACAGTGAATGCTCACAATACACTCTACAACCACGGACAAGTAAGTTTCTGACATTCGAGTTCCTAAAAATTCTTCCAGATTTGTAACTCATTATGTCCTTCTTTCATTAGGAGGCATCTATCAGTGTCTGGATCCAGTTTAATGATGACTCTGCCATATTGATGTCTGCCTTTAATGGGATCCCCTATACTTTACGGCTGTCCTCTTTGGCTGAATCTGTGGTTGTGGTAATGCCCGCTCCATCCCAACGCATTTTGGCACAAGGTGATGGCGGAGGACCTCTTGTTAAAGCCGAGCTCCTGGTTTCCAGCTGTGATCCATCATCTAATCATGTTGAACTGGAAGCAACTCATAAAGGAAGCGAAGCCAAAAGACTGGCTAAAGGGTCTGGCTGGATAAGGGTGAACCTAAACATGGACTTTTGGCCGATAGAGAGTGAGGAAAGCAACTTTGAGATGCACGATGTGACTGATATGCTTGTCGATTCCAACAGTGATCTGTATGATGACTTTGAAGATCATGAAAATACAGTAAATGCCACAAGTGACTATGATAGTGGCAATGACATATTTAAAAGAAAAAACATGGAGCAGGCGGTATTGATCCCCAACCATGAAGAGAACGCTGTCTATTTGTCTCCTGGGGTGGAAAAGGAGAGGAAAGAGGTTAAAACTGCTGATAGACAGGTAGAGATTGGCATTGGAGCCGTCCTGTCTCTGCTTTGTCTCTCTTCCCTACTTTTCCTGGTCAACTGCCTACCATGTGCACTAAGAGAACAAAGGAACAGAGAAAGACGAGAGGGACACGTGAAAGACACTGTGGAGGAGGAACCTGGAGAAGAGCAAGACGAAAAACAGTGCAAAGAAGTGATAACAGGGAATAATGACAGAATGGAAATTAAATGACCTTTTGACTTTACAGATATCTCATGTTGCACGTTAGCATATTCTGGAAAATGTCGCTACATCTTTATTTGTCCATTGCAGTCAAATGGGTGATTCTGTAATTGCGGGTACATTTGGCATTTCAAAAAGTTAATGAAAAATTTTATCTAGTTTCTTGTTGAAAGCATATGTCATTTAAATAATTCAGTACATTTTTTACTTTTAGGGTGAAAAATATTTATATATTTTTATATTATTATTTGTCGACACGGTGGTAGAGTTTGCATGTTATCCCTATGTTTGCGTGGGTTTCCTTTGGGTGCTCCGGTTTCCCCCACAGTCCAAAGACATGTGCTATAGGTGAATTGATTTAACTAAATTGGCTGTAGTGTATGTGTGTGAATGAGTGTGTATAGATGATTCCCAGTACTGGGTTGCAGCTGGAAGGGCATCCGCTGTGTAAAACATGTGCTGGATAAGTTGGCGGTTCATTCCGCTGTGGCGACCCCAGATTAATAAAGGGACTAAGCCGAAAAGAAAATGAATGAATGAATGAATTTGTCAACTCTGTTACGGACCAATTTGGTAATGTGTAGAAATAACATTAAATCATAACAAGTAAATTCCTCTTTTTTTTAGATAAATAGTCCTTACATTTCAATACTTGAAACCTAGATGATATTTCAGCTGTGGACGCCCACACAGAACACAAGATCTTTTAATATTAAACATACATAACTGTCAGTTCTCTTACCCACTGTCAACACCGTTACCCTAAATTGTTGTTATATTAATATTTTTATTACACAATGATACATGATGGGAAAAAACTGCATTGACTAATTCGGACATCAAGAAATCATGATTTTTGGCAATATAAGACACTTTTTACAGAAAATATCTTGTTGTTATGGCATGCAGCAAATTGTGATTTATGAAAATAACACATTTTATAAATAATAAAAAAATCCAAAGAAAAATTAAAAAGCTGAAAAATATGACTGCACAGCAAATGTGGCCGTAAGGTCCGTGCATCTTGCGTTCATTCGATTATTCCCTTTATTCTGGAAAACGAAACACCAGAAAACAGTCAATATTTCGTTTTTCTGTTTATTCTGTAGGCACAAAAAAAACAAAAGCTCATCTGTTATCCTGTTTTTAACTCAAAACGGAGAATTAAAACAAGCACAAAACAAAAACGAAATAATTAGTCCGAAAAACTGTATTTATTCGTTTATTCGTTTGATCAAAAAACGGGAATTCAACATGTGGACGTGCATGAGACGCCCCTTTTTCTGCCGATTGGTCAATAGCTATGAGGCGCTGTAGCATTTAAATAAATCAATAAATTAAACTTCGCTTATCAACACAAACATAAAACACGTGCATATACACTTATAAATTACTCGCATATACACCTATGCTATTGGATGTACAAAATATATGAAACTTGCGTATACATATAAACTTGATGCATGCATACACCCACATATAAACTCGCTACATGCAAACACACTTATACGCATTCGCATAGCCTATATAAACTCGATCCTTGCATAAACACCCACATTGACACAGGCACACACATAAACTCGCTGAATCCAAACACACCTTTACTTGCATAACGTTGCGGTTATGCTTATGTAGGTCAGTATACATCGAGATAACCGTCGCTCCCTGGTGGTCTAGTGGTTAGGATTCGGCGCTCTCACCGCCGCGGCCCGGGTTCGATTCCCGGTCAGGGAATGAAAGCTTTTGCGCTACTACTAGTAAATTGACTCTCAGATTAAGCCAACAGTCGTAAATGTAGTACTGTTGTTTTAAACAATATCTGCTTCAGACAATAGACTACACGCACACAATATTTTATATTACACGTACAGTCGACTTAGCTCCAGATACAACTGTAAAAAATATTCTCTGTAGGATAACCAGTTGAATGCGCATAAACATTAATACATCTCAAGAAATGGACCTAAAATAAAAAAAGACTTCAAACCAGTATTAAATCTACTGGAGCTGGAAGGGTAGATTCATTCTTACTGAGTAGTAATGCTTTAACCGACAGCAGAGTGGCGCAGCGGAAGCGTGCTGGGCCCATAACCCAGAGGTCGATGGATCGAAACCATCCTCTGCTAAGACTTTTAGAGAACATTGTTTATTAGAGAGGAGTGAAGTTTGAACTATTTATAGAGAAAAAAATACATATATGGTTAAAGGGTTGTTTGTTTTCCCCAAAATTCTACTATTATTTACTCATCCTCCACTTCCAAATACGAGTTTCTGTCTACTGTCGAACACAAAGGAAGATATGTTGAAGAATGTTGGGAAAAACAGCCATTGACTTCCATAGTATTTTTGTTCCTACTATGGATAGCTGCACATGAGGCAATTTTTTTATTTTTGGGTGAACTATTCCTTTAAGTTTACAAACCCCATTGCAGGATGTGCAAAATATTAATAATTTTATTAACACACACACACACACACACACACACACACACACACACACACACACATGAAACATAAAATATATATTTAAAAAAAACAACATAAATGGGTCATCTTCTAATAAACAAGACGCAGAACTGAAATTCAAGGCTTTGAAAATTGGAAAGGTGGAATTTAATGAGTTCAATTATTATTTTGTCTTGTGGAGAAAACAAACATTTATGTGAAATTTCTTATTCAAAGCAGTATTAAAAAGACACAATCCCTCTTATTTAGGTAAACTCAATAATATTAGAAACCTTGAAAGGGGTGTGTAATCATGAGCACAATTATAACCATACTCTTCAGGAAACAATCAGACATTGAGAAATATGATTAAAACATGACAGAAATGACTTTCTACTCACGTGCAACCAAACCGCCTCCTGGTGGCGTGTAGAGTAAACAACAGTCCTCTCTTTGTTTTCACTGTTAATCTGCTAAATCTCGTCAAGGTTTTCTGGACGCTGCCAAAAAAAGCCAAATTATTATTACAGTCTTGGAATGTGTTTGTATATATTTTTAAACAGTAAATCAGTCTTTTGAAAACGAGTTCAAACAACGAGACGTTCGTCCATTCCGTTCTCGCGTCTGTTAACAACGTACATATACAAAAACCTTAAGGAATGCAGAAATGTAAATCGAAATAATAAACTCACTTTGCTAAAATCCATTATGTATGTAAATTAGCCACGTACGGTATCGTTGTCAAACATAGATGTCGCTATGACACCAAATGCTTTCGAAGCCCGGATAGCTCAGTCGGTAGAGCATCAGACTTTTAATCTGAGGGTCCAGGGTTCAAGTCCCTGTTCGGGCGGAAGACCTTTTTGCTTTTCACTTTTGATATTGTTAGCTTTGTACGACAAAAAGATTTGAGTCAGGCTGCTGATTGTGATGCTTGAAGTGCTGACAATTCAAGTTAACCGAAATATTTTTTGTTCTCAGGAAAAAAAGTACAATGAGATATTTATGAGATAAGAGATAATTATGGCTAAATGTAACTTACGTTTGAAAAACGCACATCTGATACGTCTTAAAGAGATAGTACACCCATAAAATGAAAACTCTGTCGTTATTTACTCGCCCTTTACTTGCTTCAAACTTGTTTCTTACTTTGTTGTTTATTCTTCTTTCTGTTGAACACAAAAGAAGATTGTTTGAAGAATGCTGAAAACCCGCAACCATTGACTTCTGTAACTTTTGTTCTTCTTACTTCGGGGGTCAGTTGTTGTTACAGGTTTTCAGATTTCTTCTAAATAATCTGTAGTGTTCAACAGAGGAAAGAAACTCGTGAAGGTTTTGGGAAAGTAAATGTTCATTTTTGGGTGAACTATCTTAAAACTTAAGGCTTAATAAGTCTTAATATATCTGCCTCAGGAGAGCGATTAAAATGCTGAAAATGTGTAACTAATAATAATTACCACCACATTAGCAGCCGTCGACAGCAACGTTGAGGAAACAGCTGCTCGTCATCGCCTGTCATACGTCACTGCGTACAGTAGGTGGCAGAAACAGGTCGCACTGCAATCAAAGTTCAACGATTCTCCACAAGAAGAAGATGCAGAGCTTCTGCTGGAAGATTCTGGAAGTCTCTTGTTTGCTTCGTACGCCGACTCATAAGGCGAGCAGGGATTGCACCATATTTCACGGTATTTGGCGGTTTATTATTAAAATAATGTAATGACGTGGAACAAGTGTTTTTCCTTCTTTTTCCCCTTGATTTTCTCTACATCCAGGGTTTTAGCAATAGACGCCTTATAGCTTGACATGTAATTTCGCTCGATTTCAAAATCTGTTAACACAGCTAATCTCTAAATTCTGTTGTTTTAAAGCGATCAGTTAAATCTGTCTGAATGTAATGGTGTTTTTTAATTGAAGAAGATACTGCTTAATAATATCCAAAGCTAATAACATAACGAGACTGAAATATGGGCACGGTAA
Source organism: Danio jaintianensis (assembly GCA_903798115.1). Classification (NCBI taxonomy): domain Eukaryota; kingdom Metazoa; phylum Chordata; class Actinopteri; order Cypriniformes; family Danionidae; genus Danio; species Danio jaintianensis. The sequence goes on along the minus strand of CAIGQV010019186.1, from coordinate 10,355,017 downwards.
AGGGTAATTACAACCTTTATTAATAGTAATTAAGTAATTATCGAATGGTCACAAGTGTAATTTTCAGTGTATTTATTTTAATGTCTCTTCTGGCTAGATTAACCTGTTTGTGAGCAAATATGGTGAAGGAAACGGGTTTTTATGATATGCTGGGTGTAAAACCCAGTGCCAGCCCTGAAGAACTGAAGAAGGCCTATCGTAAACTGGCATTGAAATATCACCCAGATAAAAATCCAACAGAGGGGGAAAAGGTAAGATTGAAACACTTATTTAATGTATCGTCGTCTACAGACTGTTCCTTAATGTCATGAAAAGGATCCCTAATTAAAATTATACTAATTAAAAAAATCTATCATAAAAATCCACTCTTTAAATGAAAATTATCATATAAAAAGTATTTTAAACATTTATTTTTCTGGTCATGATAAAGAATTTAATTCACCCTTGGTTAAATAAAGGCTGTAAACAGCAAAAAATGAAACTCTTTTCAGTATTTATGTTTCCAGTTCAAATATATATACATAAAACATCTTTATTTAAAGATACAGGGGGTTTAAAATGAAAATACAAAGTCTTTAAACTCTACCAAAATATCCATCCATCCATCTGTGATAGGGTGGATTAACACGCTCAATTTCCTCACTATTGAAGGATTTATTCGTCTTTTTCAGTTTGCAGCTCTACTGGTGGTCTTAGAATTTTTGACCTATAGCTTCTGATTTGATGTCGTCTTCACTATTCTCTGTTTTCAGTTCAAACAGATTTCCCAGGCCTACGAGGTTTTGTCAGATGCCAAGAAGAGAGAAGTCTATGACCGAGGGGGTGAGAAGGCCATCAAGGAAGGTGGAAATGGAGGGTCATGTTCCCCCATGGACATTTTTGACCTTTTCTTTGGAGGAGGCGGGCGAATGCACAGGGAGAGGAGAGGTAAGATACATTTCTCTCTTAGATGCAGACTGATTTTTTTCCAATGAATCCCACTGGATTTCTAAGTGTTCTTGGAAATCTTGTCTCTATTATTTATCACAGCAGATTCAGATGACCAGCTCATTAGAAGAGAGCTTCATGCATGAGCTGTTTTCTGATTGACAGGGTTCATTGCTCCCTACCTGAGCACCATTAATCTTTACTCTGCTATAGAAAGTTCATTAACAGATTTGTGCAATGCAAAACACACCCTTACTAAAAAAAGTGTTACTTTTGTTAACCCTTGTGTATTGTTCAAATTGACTACCCTTTCATTATGTTGGTGGCTGTTTTTGCCCTATTGACTTCCATTTTTGATTGCAAAGCCATGACACCATATAATCATGCATTCTTGATTGTTGGTGGTTTGCAATTAAAAAATGTTGTTTTAATGGACGTCAATGGGGCAAAAACAGCCACCAACATAATATTATACTATAGTATAATATTATACTAAGTTTGCCCAGAGTGTATTGAGTTTTTGAAAATTTTCAAAGCATTTTCCCATAATATGTCAAAATAAGATTTGTCACCAAAAATTATTCCATTTGCTGAAACACAGAGAAGAACACAGGGTCAAAATCACCTCAGAGTGGTTGAAAACACAGCACACAAGGGTTAATAAATATAATTTAATTTCACAAATTGCACACTAAAATGGCATTTTAAAGAATCATTCGTTCCCTTTTAACTGTATTTATGGCAGAAAATCGAGTCTACTTTGGAGGGCACTTGCTGTCGAATTAGAACAAATGTGATAAGAGAAACATAAAAAAATATGCAGAGCAATGGTTTACACTAAACTGGTTTACACTAAACTGAGTTTGAGCATGTGAAATTTTGTCGTATGGTGCTGCGAAAAAGGGGTGAGATAAAACTCGATGATGTGACACTAATAAAACTTGTATACGTTTCTATACAGAAAGTTCACATTTTGATCTTCTACTGGTCTCATGCCTTCACATGATGTGAATTCCCAGGTCAGAGTTCACCAAGCTTGAATGCAGAAACATGTGAAACTTGTCACATAAGCTTGCGTTTCCGGTTTGGTGTATTCACATGCCTATGAATGGAAGTCAATGGAGTGAAAAGTGCAGCGTGACCGCACCTTAAGACAAAGACAAACAGGACAAACACCTATCCACAAAGACTATCCTGTTGTTGTTTTGGTTGTCAAGAATTTGTTCGTGCCTATAGACCAGGGGTGCCCAAACTCGGTCCCGGAGGGCTGGTGTCCTGCATAGTTTAGTTCCAACCTCAATTAGACACACCTGAACCAGCTAATCAAGCTTTTTCTGTATACTTGAAACTTCCAGGCAGGTGTATTGAAGGAAGTTGAAGCTAAACTATGCAGGACACCGGCCCTCCAGGACCGAGTTTGGACACCCCTGCTATAGACAGAAAACATAATACAGATTTGCATGGATACACTGTTTACACAGATTTTCATAGTTTACACTGAGATTGCTAGTATGATTTTCATTAACTTGAAATTTAACTCCTTTTCAAAAGTTTGTTGTCAGGCCCTTGAAATACAGTAGTCGTGTAAATATGACTAAAACGCATAAAACGATAATACTTTCTCTCTTTTTTTGTATAAAAAGATGTCATGTGAACTTCCCCTCAGTTAACCATTACGAATTTGCTTATTAATCTAAAATAGTAAAGAATATTGAATAATTATTACTGTTTAATTCCATTAAATCCTAAACTATGTTTATTTTAATGCTTAAATTGCATTTAAAATGAGTCCAATATTAAAGTAATATTTGACATTAAATCACACACAAAAAAGCAACAAATCATGCAATCAAAATCTCTGAGTGAAATGTAGTGGTTTCTGTACACAGGGAAGAACGTGGTGCATCAGCTGACCGTATCTTTGGAGGACCTTTATAATGGAGCCACCAGGAAACTTGCTCTCCAGAAGAATGTCATTTGTGACAAATGTGAAGGTAATAAATGACTAACATTTGTGTAAGCAATCAAATCATGAACTGTAATACAATCATATATATTGTTTAATAGATACGCTACTTTTTTCCACAGAAGAATTCTTTTGTTCTTGGCAATGTTCTATTTATTTGATCAAGAGACAGTAAAGAAGTACTATAGTCAAATACTGTTACATTTTATAATAGCTGCCTTTTGTTTTAATGTATTTAAGTATGTAATGTATTCCTGTGATGGTAAAGCTGAATCCTTGTCAGCTTAGTTTGATGCATTCTTGCTAAGCAAAAATGTATATTTCCTAATTAAAAATCTTAAACTTTGAACAGTAGGATAATTATATCCAATTTATTTATTCTTCTGTTGTTGTTTTTTCTGGTAGCGTTTTAATAGTTATAATTATTATTATTATTTTTTACAGGTCGTGGAGGCCGTAAAGGAGTAATTGAAGTGTGTCCGCTGTGCCGTGGGGTGGGTGTTCAGGTCAGATTACACCACTTGGCTCCTGGTATGGTCCAGCAGATCTCCACAGTGTGTACCGGCTGTCAGGGACAAGGCCAGAGACTTGGTCACCGCGATCGCTGCAAAACATGCACAGGTCGCAAGATACTACGACAGAAGAAGATCCTGGAAGTGCACATTGATAAAGGTAATAATAGGGGGAAATCAGTTAATTCGAACACATTTGCTTTATGCAGCCTTTTAGGTTTTTAAATACTTTGTTACGTGTTATTGCAGGTATGAAAGATGGACAGAAAGTAGTGTTTCATGGAGAAGGAGACCAGGAGCCTGGGCTTGAACCTGGAGACATTATCATCGTCTTGGATCAGAAAGCACATCCGCTTTACACCAGGTAAAACCACTCGGGGAAAGTAAGTAAGAAGGCGGACCAAGTTAAAATTAGTTCAATCTCATTATATCCATGTATTATATTTGTAATATTTTTTTAGGTGCACCACTGGTCAAACGTTTTGAATAAGTTGAAAAGAATCATGTTTTTATAAAATATCTGTTGCAGAAAAACTGAAATATATTTACAATTTTAAATGTTTCATATTTGTGTATACACTCACAAATGTATATTTATTTATTATTATTTTATTCTTATTATTTTTAATTGCTTAATTTAATTTGACATTTCAGCAGTTGTTACTCTGGTCTTTTTTTAACAAGACATTTCAAGACAACATCATTTATCTGAAATAATTCTCCTTTTCTAACGTCACACTATTGCTTTTGATCAATTTAATGTGTGTATGATCAGTAAAAACATTCATTTCTTAAACATTTTTTCTTCCAGAACATTTAAATGGTTGATTTTCACAAAATAAAAAAAGCTACTCAGCAGTTTTTCAGCATTAATCATCATAATAATAATAAATGTTTGAGGAGCAAATCAGCATATTGGAATGGTTGACGTGGCACTAGAGACTGGACTTTGAATCACAGGACTAAATTACATTTTATAATCTATTTAGAAAGCTATATTTTAAAATTGTAATAACTGTTTAGTGCATTTTGATCAAAATAATGAAGCCTTTCTGAATATAGAGACTTTTGTTTGTTTAATGTTAAAGGTCCTGTGAAGTGCTTTGAAATATGCATTTTCATTCGATGTTTGAAGTAATCTCAAGCGAAACATGAAGAGAGGGTGGGACATAGTTTAGCTCCTCCCCTTAAAAAAAACCCAGCCAATAGTGTTTTGTTTTTATCACAGCTCTGCTAGTGAGCGTGGTTGAGCTCAAGTGAATTAAATAAAAAGCAAATGAGAAGTGTCTTGAAGGGGGCGGGGCATGTCAGATACTAGAGAGCATTTGATTGGTTAAGATTTTTTGAGAAACTGAAGTATGAGGTGACATGAATAAAACCGTTGATCCATTTAGGCGGAAGCTACAAGCTTTACATGTTTATATCAGTTTTATATCTTCTAAACGTGAATTTTGTCACTGTTTTGGAGCACACTAGATTATAGATAGCCTAAAAATGAACAATACTGATACTAACATCTAAAAAACTTCATTTTAGTTTCATGGGACCTTTAAATCTGATTATAATGAGTTTTCCAATGATTTTTCGGCAGTACTGTAGTGTCCTGCAGAGGGCAGCAGAGTCTCGCTTATTCATTTACTTCAGTATCTGTGTCATTTTTCTGTATATGGGGCAGCCTGTTTAAACACATGGCCATTCAGACATGATAATTGAGAAAAACAGAATATCTGAATAAGAACATTTGTCTACTCAGGCAAGGAGAGGACCTGATTGTGAGCATGGAGCTGCAGCTGGTGGAGTCATTGTGTGGTTTTCAAAAGCCCATCAAAACACTGGACAGCAGAACTCTGCTCATAACGTCTCATCCAGGTAAACATCACACATTACACACGCTTTCCATGACATCAGCACGTGGGGGTCAATACTTGTGTATTCTACAAAAGCTTCTGTCTTGAAACCTGTAACTGTGTTAATTCAGATCTGAGTGGATGAGATTGGCAGCATTAACAGCACGTCATCTTGGCAGATGGCACACACCATATGGCCATATTTACAAAAACGAATTCCTCATAGATGACTTTTAGTGTCTTGTTGACCTTGTGTAATATTATTTACTAAAGTCAGTCCATGCATGTTATTATTTATAACTACACATTTTAAAATAATTATAACAAAATATTAATAATAAACATTTCTGTACTTGCATTGTGTACTAAAACCAACAGAAAAGTTGTTATTATATCTCTTATTATATTATACTCTGATTCTGGTGTAATAATCAAGGTAGTTTGCTGCTGTACTATAGCTGCAGCAGGCTCAATGTTATTATGCGATAATATTATCAGTATAATAATATGCATTTTTTTACTTTTACTCTTAATAGGGGAACTGATCAAACCTGGAGATAAGAAATGTGTTGTGAATGAGGGAATGCCTATGCTCCGTCGGCCATTTGAGAAAGGGAAGCTCATCATTCATTTCAATGTGAGTACCAATTACAATTATTAATTAATTAATATGTTATGTTTTTCCCCCATATTTTTTTCTATATATTGATATCTCTGGATTAGGGCTATCTAAAAACAAATATTTTCATTACGTTAAATGATATAAAAAATCATTTTATTTAATGCTTAAATGTTTCTTTTATTTCAGTGTGAGGTTTTAAAATAAGATTAAAATAAAAAAAATAAAAATAAAAATATATATATAAAAAGCAACATAACGAATAATTAAACTTAAAAAAATGTAAAACTATAATGTACTGTTATACAGTAAAAAAAATTGATGTTTTTTTCCCCAACACATATTTAATCATAATAGTTTTAATAGCTAATTTCTAATAACCAATTTCTTTTGTCTTTTCCATGATCATGTTACATAATATTTTACTAGTTATTTTGCAAGATACTAGTATTCAGCTTAAAGTGCAATTTAAAGGCTTAACTGGGTTAATTAGCATAAATAGACAAGTCAGCTTAAATAGGCAATTCATTGGACAACAGTGGTTTATTCTGTAGCCAATAGAAAAAAAATCTTAAGGGAGCTAATAAAATTGACCTTAATACCTTTTTTGTATATAATTTATTTATTTTAATTTATTTATTCAAATAAAAGAAATGAGACCTAATGAATTTCTAAATATGATTTCCTAGTGTTATTATATTGTATATTTGAAAACTAACATCTTTCATAATTTAACTAGTTTTTCTCCCTTAAAATAATCAGCTAGACTAATTTCCCAAATTGTTTTAAGGTGGTCTTTCCCGAAGAGAACTTCCTCCCACTTAACAAACTGAAGGAGTTAGAAAGGTTTCTGCCTGACAAACAGGCGAACGCGGAGCCCGACAGCATGGACGATGACCTCTACATCTACGCCGACCTTGAGGACTGTGACCCGAGCCAGGAACGCCATCAATACCACTACATAGAGGAGGAAGACTTTTACCCTTCAGGAGGAGTGCAGTGCCAAACCTCATAGAGATCCGCTTTACTTGCCCTTTGCAAACACCACCTCTGCTGGATTACCAGAAATTAAAGGACCAAGAGGAACATCCGATACCTCTCAACTATAGTTGTGTGCCTAGCATAAGACCTCTTAGTGCCGACCTCTTGTGTCATCATCGAGTGGAAGAATCCCCTAAACCAAATTCTGGAGCAAACATTTAAATATAATAAATGGAGACTGCCAGTCAGTTCAGTCTATAAAAAATGTGACCATGAAAATGGAAGAGGAATCAGGTGTAAAGCTGGTTGTGCCATAATCCCAGAAATTTCCAGCTTTACAAATCTCATCATCGATTTGAGTTTTTTTTGTACTAATTATTGTAATTCCACTCAAGGATACCGTTGAAAAAAATGACGTTTGCTGAAGCAACACAATTCTTGAGTGTTTTTTTGGGACAACTTAATTGTTTTATGTTCAATCCACATAAATTTGTAAAAACTTGTAAAAAGTTAACTTGATTCCTTCATGTTGTCCCAACACAAGTCGATTGTGTGGAACTCAGCATTTTTTTACAGTGTACTTGATCTTGATGTTGTTGGTCTTTTGTTATGTGCCAGTTAATGTTTTTTAGAGCGTTTTAAACTAAACTTAAAATGGTGGTTCTTCGAAAGAAAAAAAGATGTTGTGTTGAAAACGATTTCAGACTGTGATGCGTTTCTAAAAAGCCTTACTTTTCAGAAAGTGTTACTGTTTAACACACTTATGATGTTATGTGTATATCCCAGTTCCTGGCCGAATAACATTTCAGTACATTTTAGTTTTCATAGAAATAACTGCCAAGGACTTCCACAAAACTACATCATGTTGCATTTGTTTGTAATTTGAAAAGTATATCTAAAAATAGGCTCTGCAGAATGTTCAATCTGAAAAGGACAGTACACCTGAAATTGAACATTTTGATCTCTTTTTAACATTATTTTTGCCACTTGATTGATTTTATTGTATGTTGACTGAAGAATTGTGTACAAATGTGGAGTTTTGATTACGATCGGTAACATGGCCCTTTGTAATTCTATTTATAAAATAAATGTCACAATGTTATTTAGTCACTTGTTTGTTTGGGTTGTTGAAGCGACTGAATGTGGGACACGTTTGAGACCCCCCCCAAAAAAATCCACATGTTGTATATCAAGACGTCTCTACATCTTTATTGGAAATCTACTGCAAATATCAAGCAATCCACATCTAACAAGTTAATGATGCATCTTAACGACAGATCTTTTTGAGTAGATTGTCATGGATTATTCATGCTTGAATTTGAATTTGCACATTATTTACCAGCACTGTAAGATACTCCGAGACTTACACTGTAAAGCAGTGTTATACCATTATTCTCAAAAAAAGATATATATGTATAGATAGAAAATAATCTGTAATTATCAGAATATAAACCACACCGATTACTCCCATACAGTATCGCAGAAACTGCATATCATGTTCACCTGCATGCAGTACGAGTAGATGTGCTTGGTCGAGTGTTAAAACACACTAAACCATTGTAAAAATCAACACAATATTGTACCGTATGAACTCTAAACATATCAGAATTCTAAATGTACACAAGTACAAATATGCGATAATGTCCTCAATGAGTCCAAGACCAGTGCAGTGTCACATTATGAGCAAATACACACTGATTATTTCGTCTTTGGCCAAAAAGATCAAAGAAACGCACAAGTTTACCTCAAGAATGGCCTGCAAAAGAAAGCCAGTACGTTTACCACATTAATTTCGACCGGGCTAAATTTGGCATGCGGATATCATCACAGACAATACTACAAAGCCCTTAATAACAGTAAAAGTTCATGCGTTTTTTTTCTTCCTTCCATGTTAGCATTAAGAAGTTGGTTTCAGATTATGAAGGGAAAATATGATTGTTGTTGAATCCTCTGAACGGAAGACAGTATTGTTTAGCAGGCATGTAAAGGAAGAGACGTATGTTTGCAGGGGTACCACAAAGATGAGACACGTGTGCATATAATATAGTCCATGTGTTGACGGAGGAGGCTCAGGGCTTCCAGAGTTTGAGAAGGCCGTCCTCGCTGTATGTGGCGATCAGATTCTGGTGAGGGTGGTGAGCGATGCCAATCACATCTTTTTCATGTACCTGTGGATCACGTACAGAGAAGCAGTGTTTTAATTTAATTATTTAATTAGATATATTTACGTTATACTGAGTATATAACTTGTCCTAATAAGAAGTATAGCATTAATCAGTTCTTTTAATTAAATTTTCAGTCTTCTTTTCTGGTTTAAAACTAAAGCCTCAAGCAAAAAAATCCAAGGAAAAAAACATTTATTATATAATTATATAACAAATGATTTTTTTTTTTAATGTATAATTTTTTAGATCAAAGAAAGCATGATTAATTTAAAAGCTTGAACAAAGCAGTGACACAAAAACAACACAAAAGAAAAAAGTACTCAAAAAAACATAAAAAACAACCCATTGTCACAAATCATCGAAGAAAATTGCAAGTTTTAGCTAAGCAATGACAAAAACCCTTTGCTTGAGAAAACAGAGAAACAAAATGCAAAACAACAAAACAAAACACATTTTGATGTCATAATTCACAAAGCAAAAGTATTATTGGTTTCAATATCACAAAACAAACTCAAAATATAAAATAAAAATTGAAACTTGACAAAAGCAGAGGAACCCCACCCCCCCACAAAAACAAAACCTGATTTGAAGATTGTGGCTGATTTATGAGATCAAAACATTTTGTATTTGTGTTTTGTATTGTATTGTTTCACTTTTTATTTTAGATTTTGCCTTTGTTTTGTGACAAATGAAAGCAAACCAAAACATTCATTATCATCAAAGAGACACAAAATATACACTCAAAAAATCTAAAAGAAATTATGTTTGCTCAAACGATTTGAATTGAATTGAGTTGAATTGTATTTCAATTGAGTTGAAACAACACAATTCTTGAGGTTTTTGGTAATTGTTTTATGTTCAATTCACTTACGTTTGTAAAAAAACTAATAAGTACACTTAATTCCTTCATGTTGCCCAACACAAATCCATTGTGTGGAACCCAGCACTTTTTACAGTATACAGACAAAGATATAATCAAATAGAATTAAAATTTTTCATTTCAAATGTGGTCATAATAAAGATCAGCATGAACCACATATTTGGATTCTCTGTTTTTCTGGAGTACCAAGAAGTCGAGTTCTTCCAGCTGTGAGTCTAGCGCTCTTGACTGAACCGAAGCATGTCTGCTGGATATGCAGCATGTGCTGTGCTGTGCGGGGTGGGGGGGTGACAGTACCGTGAGCGTTCTCTCCAGCTTGCCAGTGATGGTGCTAAAGCAGTACAGCACATAGTCCTCTCCCACGCAATAAATCCATTCGCCACGTGGAGACAACGTGCAGCAAACAAAGTCAGCCCCTTCCCTCACGCCGGAGCAGAAACTCCTCATCACCTGCAGAGAAAAGAGGAGATGAAGAGCAGCCCAAAACACGCAAAACTGAGTCATCAAACGCATCGACACAAGAGTGGGCGAGACGGGTACGCCTCTTACGCCAGCAGACACCCAGAATATTAAGTGCGCAGTTATTTTTAGCAAACCTCACAACCTGCGTTGGAAGTCAATCCCTTTTTTTTTTTTACTTCTGCTTAACATCCTGCATTTAGTCAAGGTTTTTAATTCACAAATGGTATAAATATGTGGAGCATGTTGTCTGTTTGAAAAATATAAACACCGGTAATTTTTAAAATAATGATGGTGTACATTTTAAGGGGGGCATGAACCTAGAAATCTAAATCTAGATTTTGTCATTGAATAAATTTATTAAAAGTACGTTTTTAAAAGGGTTTGTTCACCCCAAAATGTAAATTCTGTTATTAATTACTAATGTCATTTGGATCTCCTGAGACCTTCATTCATCTTCAGAACACAATTATAATATTTTAGATGAAATCCGAGATCTCTCTCATCCTCCATAAACAGCAAGGGTCTTGATATGTTCAGAAAAGGAACCAAAACATTGTCAAAATTGCAAAAAGCTTTCTAAAATATTTAAATATGCAAACTGTTAGCCAATCATAACAGTAAATGTGTTTATTTTAAAGTCTATAATTCACCTCGCCTATTCAAACTGTGATCCAATTTGGGAGGTCAAAACAGAACAGGAAATAGCTATTGCTTTTAAATGATGTTTTTTATAGACATAAATCTTGATAACATTATAAGTGGACATCAGAGAACTGTACAAAATAGTAATAAAAAGGTCCAAAATATTACAAAAATAAAGTTTTTTTTAGATGTTAGTATCAGTATTGTTCGTTTTTAGGATATCTATAAGCTAGTGTGCTCCAAAACAGTGACAAAATTCACGTTTAGAAGATATAAAATCGATATAAACATGTAGTCTTCACATAAATGGATCAACGGTTTTATTCACGTCACCTCATACTTCAGTTTCTCATCAAATCGTGACCAATCAAATGCTCTTTAGTATCTGACATGCCCCGCCCCCTTCAAGATGCTTCACATTTGATGCGCTTGAGCTCAACCACTCTCACTGGCAGAGCGGTGACAAAGCAAAATGCTGTTGGCTGTTTTCTAAAAAGAGGAGGAGCTACACTATGTCCCACCCTCTTCGTGTTTCGGTTGAGATCACATCAAAGAACGAATAAAAATGCACATTTCAAAGCACTTCACGAGACCTTTAAGTCAATTTGGTCAATTTATCTTCTCACCTGGCCATGAATGTTCGTAACAACCACTGTGTTGGTCCTATTGCTCACTACAAAGTGCTCAGGGGTCTTTGGAACCAGCACAACATTGTTAACCGTGATGTCTGTACCCTCAGGGATGTCAGGGGTTTTTATTGTGTGGGTGCAATCCATTGTCTTCACATTCCAGACCTGAAAAAAACATATAATTGAGCAAGGAAATCCTCAAAAGTACATCTGAAAGGCATAGGCTAGTAAAGGCGGGACGCCACAGTGTGAATACGTACTTTTACCGTGCCGTCCGCCGATGCGCTAATGACATGCTGGCCGTCGTGCGAGTAGATGACATCGTTTACATGAGCTGTGTGGCCTCTAAACTCCTTCAAACACTTTCCTGACTTCAAACCATGAATCCTGACCATAGAAATCCAGGAGTTAGAAAGTACATTTTAAGCACAATCCACAACTTATTTGCTTTATAAATGTTAAGCTCAAGAAAAGGAGTGGCAACCAAAAACCATACGAAACAAAGAAGCAATTCATAAAAAGGAAGCATGCTATGATGTCATGAATCGATTATTTTTGGCAAAGAGCTTAAAATCCAAAAGGAAAACACTTCAAATAATATTAATGACCATTTTAAAATCAAACAATGCTTTTGTGCACAACCTGCAGCATTATTTTCTCATCTTACAATCCACAAATTAGATTTATTATTATTCCTTTGTTATTGAGTGACAAAGGAACACACTCGCAAGTAATGATGTGATCAATTAATAATGATTAATTCCTTGACAACATAAAGCCTGAGCAAAGCTGACGTTTAAAACCAGGTCAAAAAACATACCTGAATAAAATACAACCAAAGCACAAACAAAACACAAAATTGTCGATTGTTATCATCACAGAAAATGACTGACACCCGACAACAAAGCAAAAAAGTTTGAACAAAACAACAACCAAACCAAACCAAAATACAAAACATGACACCAACATCAAAGAGATGATTGATTTCTTTGACAAATGAATGTTGAGCCAAGACACCTAAAACGAAGTGAAATTAAAGTAAAAAAAAAAACCATACCTAGCTAAAATAAAACCAAGCCAACCTAAAAACAAAGCAAAATTAATTCATTCATTTTCTTTTCGGCTTAGTCCCTTTATTAATCAGGGGTCGCCACAGCGGAATGAACCGCCAACTAGTCCAGCATATGTTTTACGCTGTGGATGCTCTTTCAGCCACAACCCAGTACTGGGAAACACCCATACACTCTCGCATTCACACACACACTCATATGCTACGGCCAATATAGCTTATTCAATTCACCCATAGCCCATGTCTTTGGACTGAGGGGGAAACCGGAGCACCCGGAGGAAACCCACGCCAACATGCAAACTCCACACAGAGATGTCAACTGACCCAGCCAGGGCTCGAACCAGCGACCTTCTTGCTGTGAGGTGACAGTGCTACCCACTGAACCACCGTGCCGCCACAAAGCAAAATAAAAGCGTTCTTTAAGTTGTTCATTCATCATTATGATCAGATATAATAATTGATTTCTTTGAAGAGTGAAGCCAAAGCAAAACTCCAAACCCCCAGAATCAAGCATCACAATCAGTAAAATATTTGACATCAGTCATAATAACTTTGCCTGCAACTAACATGACTCCACCATTTTACTTAAAAACTCTCTTATTTTTTAATCTGTAGAGTTCACTGCTAAATATTTAAGTGAGTTTCCGTCATTGTTTTGATTTGTTCTTGGAATTCCATTTATAATGTATTCTAAAAATGTATCAACAAAACATTAAAAAAACAACAACAATTCTCTCCTCTCAAGCACATGAAATTCCACCCACATGCACCATGAGAGTTGAGCGCAGACGCCCAGCCGCAGAACTACTGCAGTCAGGACTGAGAGAGGGAGAGAGAGAGAGAGAGAGAGAGAGAGAGAGAGAGAGAGAGAGAAATATACAAGATATTCACTGTACAGCCAAATAATCCTGAATATTCCTCAGTTCCAGTCACTTCATGACAATGATAAATTAAGAATTTTACTAGGTGAAGGACCCAGTGCTTACCCAGTAGTCCATTATATATATTATGTTTTATATAAATATATATGTATGTATTTTATTGTTTTATATGTATACTGTATATATTCCTTTCTATTTTATTCTGTTTTATTATTGTTATTATTTTCATCAATATTGTTACTACTCCTATTATCCATATTGACACTTTGTCAATATGTACCCATGTATGTCATGCCAATAAAGCGAATTGAATTTAATTGAGAGAGAGAGAGAGAGAGAGAGAGAGAGAGGGAGAGAGGGAGAGACTTCGCTTTCAGCATGTGATGAAATATTCCTCATGATTCTTACAGCAAACAAGTCTCCAGTCTCATTTGTGCCAAAAAATCCCTCAAATCTACCTATTACTATCCTGCGAACATTTCCAAACACACACACAATAACTCTATCAAAAATGATCAATAAAACATAAAACAAACCAACTTTTACATATCATCTCTAATGTTAGGCTGGCATTCACGTGTCTCCCTCACTCACACACACAAGAGCATAAATCCAATCTATTGCAAAGGGGGCGGAGCTAGCATTCTTCAATAAGGAGCCAATAGCGGAACGGCTTTACATTTTCACGCCTCCCATTCTAAAGAGCTGGAATGACAAAACGTCTGCCTCTGTGTTGGCAGATGTGCGGGCTACAGAAACACATTATCTGTGCATGCTCCTTCTCTGCAGCACGTGGCCAATCACGCTTCTCACCACCCACATGCACCATGAGCGCCTAGAAATGACAGACAGCCTTAGAAAGTGCTGCAGTCTGATACCCAAGATGCTGAATCGGAGCATGTGCCGCAATATTCCTAATGATGTTTAACACCCAGACCACGACTTGAGATTTTCCTCCTCCTCCGCCCCTTACTATTTCTGTCTACAAAGCATCCGTGGCAAAACATTTGAGGAAGGTAACCTACAGTTTCCTGCTGGCACTTGTTATCGCATAGCAACTGATCATCTTCTTCTGCTGCATGTAATAACGCTCCTGGTGTGAGAGTCATTACATGCTTGGCTTCCCCTTCTGTTTCTTTTCCTTTTTGCTAAGCAGGAAAACACACAGCTATTTGCACAGCTATTAGCTGACTAGCAAAACAAAGCAAAAATGCTGATGTCACGATGTTTCATTATTGATCCTTAGCGTCAAAGGATGTTTAATGTTGAAGATCAAGGAAATTTTGGACATCATATATTGCCTGCAACCTGGTTTTGGGGAGCCAGACTCATTAAATGTTCCAAGGAATAAAATTGGGAAGTACTGTTTTTTTCTCTAAACTTGCAAGCAAAACTTACAAATATTTTGTATTCTCAAGAATGCTTCTTAAGAATATTATATATATATATATATATACATACAGTTGAAATCAGAATTATTAAACCCCCTTTGAATTATTATTATTATTTTTTTTATATTTCCCAAATTATGTTTAACAGAGCAAGGAAATTTTCACAGTATGTCTGATAATATTTTTTCTTCCGGAGAAAGGTATTTGTTTTATTTCAGGTAGAATAAAAGCAGTTTTAAAAATTTTTAAAACCATTTTAAGGTCAATAGTATTAGCCCCCTTAAGCTATATTTTTTTTGATTGTCTACAGAACAAACCATCGTTATACAATAACTTGCCTAATTACCCTATCCTGCCTAGTTAACCTAATTAACATAGTTAAGCCTTTAAATGTCACTTTAAGCTGTATAGTGTCTTGAAAAATATCTAGTAAAATATTATTTACTGTCATCATGGCAAAGACAAAATAAATCAGTTATTAGAAATGAGTTAATAAAACTATTATGTTTAGAAATGTGTTGAAAAAATCTTCTCTCCGTTAAACAGAAATTGGGGAAAAAAATAAACGGGGGCTAATAATTCAGGGGGTTTAATAATTCTGACTTCAACTGTATGTATATATATATATATATATATATATATTTTTTTTTTTTATTTGATTGTTACAGAGGACTAAATAAAAGAGAAAAGAAAAAGCATCTTTAGATTAAAATTATTAATATGTGAGATTAAACTTCTGAAATTTCGAGAAAAAATATTACATAAAAAAGTAGTTTTGTTTTAAGAAAACACTTGTACATTTTCTAGGAAATTTTAAAAATAAAATGTTAAAAATAAACTCATTAAGTTGTGAGAATAAAGTCGCTTTGTTTTGAGAAAAAAGTTCAATTGTGAGAAAAAAATTTAACAATACATTTTGAGAAGAAAGTTGTTTTGTTTAGAGAAATAAATGGTTGTTGTTAATCACCAAAGAATCGTATTTTCTTCACGAGAATAGAAGAAATAAATATATAAGAACTTATCAAGAACTGCACATAACAATCCAATACAATTTTCTAAAATCACCCCCTAGTGGCAGTCGCACAGAACTTCAATCATAATGAATTTTAATCATAGTGTCAACATGGGTGCTATACTGATTTGGGTTGTGTACAGCGTATTAATCGAAATTCGAATTATAATCTGATCATATTTAGCAAGTGTGAACAAACAAAAAAGAGTAAATAATAATATATGAAGAGTGGGCGGCGCGGTGGCGCAGTGGGTAGTGCTGTCACCTCACAGCAAGAAGGTCGCTGGTTTGAGCCTCGGCTGGGTCAGTTGGCATTTCTGTGTGGAGTTTGCATGTTCTCCCCGCGTTCGTGTGGGTTTCCTCTGGGTGCTCCAGTTTCCCCCACATGTCCAAAGACGTGCTATAGGTGA
This sequence comes from Danio jaintianensis, assembly GCA_903798115.1. Lineage (NCBI taxonomy): Eukaryota > Metazoa > Chordata > Actinopteri > Cypriniformes > Danionidae > Danio > Danio jaintianensis. The sequence continues at coordinate 10,338,624 of CAIGQV010019186.1, read as the reverse complement.
ATTGGGTAAGCTAAATTGTCCGTAGTGCATGTGTGTGAATGGGAGTGTATGGTGTTTCCCAGTGATGGGTTAAACCTGGAAGGGCATACGCTGCGTAAAACATATGCTGGATAGGTTGGCGGTTCATTCCGGTGTGGCGACCCCTGATTAATAAAGGGACTAAGCCGAAAAGAAAATGAATGAATGAATATATGAAGAGTTCAGATGCCTTTCAGTGCCAACTGAAATTTTCTTCTAAAATAAGCATTTTCCTCAGAGTGCAGAGTGTAGGTTTAGTAATTTTACTTTTATGGCAATGAGTAGTTTCTTTTTTCATTACCTTTAAAGTGAAATACTGAACATAAATATTGCTAAGAAAATGATTTCAGCTGGCACTCTCATTAAATAAATCCATTTCAAGCTACATTAATATGTTCTGACAAGATAACGCATGTATTAGAAACCCTCTTGCTATTAAATTAGGCTGTGGACATACCAACGCAACATCATTGCAATAGAAAACAATGCAGATATTCCGGAAAACAAAAGATTGCCAGAAGGCACGAATACACTGTGTGGGCAGTCAATCAATTACGTCAGATTCCAACTGGATGCGCAACTAATCAGATTTGAATTGACAGTCTGAACAAGGCTTAAATGTCTGTATAATTACAGTCGCTTTAGAAAACACATTCAGGGCGCCAAAAACCCATTCATTACACGATCAAACGCCACTTGCAAAATAATAATGCAATAATAATAATTGAATGTGTAAAAAGCGGTGCATGATGATTTGCATAATAATAAGGCTTTATGACATTCAGACATGTAATAGTTTGTTAAACCTGATGATCTGGTCAAATGATGAACTCAGTAGTTGAGTGCTGTCCCGGTTGAAGCAGACACTGGTCACCGCTTTGCTATGGGCTTGTTCCAATCTATTCAGACATGTCCCGTTCAGAATTCTCCAGACCTAAAATAAGAAAAGAAAATCTTTTTCACATAACGGAGTTCATTAAAATACATTCTCCTGAGTTGCTGGTGTGCAATGAGATGTAACCGGGAGAGTCTTCATTCAATAAAGATGATAAAAGAGTTACTTTCCATGAAACATTGAATCAGGATCACATCCAAACAAGGACTTTTTAATAATAATAATGAAAGATCAGTTTTTTGTGTTAATAAGAAAGGACTGGAGCCATAATTAAAATGCACTGTGATTAAAAGACTAAATATATAATGGTTGGAGGGTTTAATTAACGTTTGCCTTCAGACCTGCTGCCCTCTGAGACTGAGATCTGAAAAGCTTGAGTGTCACTCACAATTTTAGGTTCAATATGATTTTTCAGTAATGTTTTGAAGATAAGTGCTCATTACATTAACCCTTTATGGAAGAAGCATATGTGGTAACTTAACTGACATACAGTTAAAGTCAAAATTATTAGCCCTCCGCTGAATATTTCCCAAATGATGTTTAACCGAGCAAGGAATTTTTCACAGTATTTCCTATAATATTTTTTCTTCCGGAGAAAGTCTTATTTGTTTTATTTCGGCTAGAATAGAAGCAGTTTTTAATTTTTTTAAAACCAATTTAAGGTCAATATTATTAGACCCCTTAAGCAATATATTTTTTTGATTGTCTACAGAACAAACCATCGTTATACAATAGCTTGCCTAATTACTCAAACTTGCCTAATTAACATAATTAACCTATTTAAGCCTTTAAATTGCACTTTAAGCTGAATATAGTGTCTTGTAAAATATCTAGTAAAATATTATTTACTGTCATCATAGCAAAGATTAAAGAAATCAGTTATTAGAAATTAGTTATTAAAACGATTGTTTAGAAATGTGTTGAAAATAATTCTGATTTCAACTGTAAATAGAGTTGTCAACATTTGAAGTGAAAAAGTTTTTCAAAATTGTTCTAAGGCATGAATGTGTGTTGTTTAATAATTTTAGGACAACTTTGATTAAAGTTTTTGATCCACTTTAAAGGTTTACTACTATATTTAAGTTTAAAGGTCTTGTCATAACCCCCAGCAGCACTCCATGGGTTTTCCAATGAGTATTTCAATGAGTGGCAATAAAACCAGTAGTTCTGTAAAATATTATTACGATCTAAATAAAAAATTGCTACTATTAACAGGTTTAGTAGCAATCAAGGGCAAAAAAAACACTTTCATTTTCCTATAATATACATTTGAAGTCACCTAATATGTCCTCAAGTCTCTAATGGTTTATTTAAAGATTCATTCATTCTCTGACCTGTCAGATGATCCAGTTTGCTGTAATTGGTTGTTACGAACAGTTGGGAAGTGAAACTTGTTTTGGCCATTCAGAATCTATTCTTTTTTTAAGGAGACAATAGTTTTATTTGTCACGCACTTTGCAGACCTATAACAATCATAAACAGCTACACTACACACAGCATGAAAGGTTATATCTGAACATCCTTACTCCACTGTTTATTGTCACATGATCCTTAAGAAATCATTTAATGCTGATTTGAGGTGTAAGTACGTAATGTGTAATGTGCTGAAGTGAGAAAAATCAGCAGCGTTTTTTTGAAATGGAAATCTTTTGTAACATGGTAAATGTTTTTATCATTAAGTTCGATCTATTTAATATGCTCGTAATAAGAGTATCCTTTTTTTTCAGTTTGATCACGAGAACAATAGCTGGGTTTCCATCACCCTGTGTTAATGCGCATTTTAAAGTAATGCATGAGAAACGAGTGATGAAAACGTCAATTTATTAAAATAAAAATCCCTTAATTTGCAAATAAACGTTTTTATGCTCACTTGAGGTGGATTTGGACTTGCATTAATCCGAATAATATAAGATGGAAATGTATTTGCTGAATAAACTCAATTGAAAATCAATTGACTCCATTATACTTACTCTTGGTTGCTAGGTTACCAATACTACAGTCAGCCACTCTAACTACTTGATGCAAATGCACCTAATGTGAATGTGGGATTTTTTCTTTTTTCGCAAACTTTGAAAATATTATCATGTTAGGATGGAAACTCAGCTATTGTCTCTTAGATCTGCTAGAAACCAAACATACAAGTTTTTCCACAAATCTATCTAGAAGTGTCTTCACACATCACAATATATCGCCAATACAATACAGTTCTATTAAACAAACAATTGTTCTTAATATCAGGACCACACCTGTATCTTTCCATCCTGGGCTCCAGAGGCAATCACGTGGGAATCGTGACTTACTGCCAGACACAGCACAGCTTCATCCATCATCATGAAATTATCTTGAGCCTGGTACTTCAGATCCTGCCCACAAAGTAAACAATCACAAAAACCATCACACCAAAAATAACACACATGGTGGGTTAAAAAAGTAGTGAACATGATACAATTTTTCTCAGAAAACTATTTATAAAGGTGCTGTTGACTTGGAATTTTCTACAGATGTCAGTAACAACCTAAGTAATCCATACATATAAAACTAATTCATTTAAAAATTAGGTTAGGTGTAATGAAATAACACAGGGAAAAAGTATTAAACACATGAAGAAGGGGAGGTGTAAAAACGCATGGAAAGCCCAGACAGCAGCTGAAATCTCTCAGTAGTTAGAAAGCAACTCTGTTCCTCGTCAGTGTAAATGAATATTAACTGCTTCAGTCCAACATCTACATTACCAGGATGATGAAGATGAAATCAGGGTGGACATTTCAGCAAGACAATGATCCCAAACACAGCCAAGGAAACTCTCGATTGGTTTCAGAAAAAAAAAATAAAGCTGCTAGAATGGCCCCAGCCAATCACCTGCCCTGAATCTAATACAAAATAAGAGCTAAAGATCAGAGTTAATAGACAAAACCCACAGAACCATCAAGATTTGCAGACCAATAAGACTTTTATACGAGGAATTAAATATATTTCAGTAGTTCAGTGCTTTGCAGCTGGAAGGGCATCCGCTGCGTAAAACATATGCTGGATAAGTTGGCGGTTCATTCCGCTGTGGCGACCCCAGATTAATAAAGGGACTAAGCCGAAAAGAAAATGAATGAATGAATGAGTTCAGTGCTTTCTCCTTGTGTCATTGCATTATTATTACACATAATGTAATTTGTGAAGAAGAAAAATTGTTTTGGTCTATTTGTATGTTTGGATTGTTACCAAAATCTGGTACAATTTATTTTAAATCAAGGTTTACAATGAAATGAAATAGAAATTAAAATAATTGATGGCATATACACTACCTGACAAAAGTCTTGTCGTCAATCCCAGCTGTAAGAGCAACAAATAATAACTTGACTTCTAGTTGATCATTTGGAAAAGTGGCAGAAGAAAAAAAACTGCACAAATACTGCAGAAGACCTATTGGAACCCACATTGACCCAAGATTCTCACAGAAATCAGTCAAGTTTGGCGAAGGAAAAATCATGGTTTGGGGTTACATTCAGTATGGGGGCGTGTGAGAGATCTGCAGAGTGGATGGCAACATCAACAGCCTGAGGTATCAAGACATTTGTGTTGCCCATTACATTATAAACCACAGGAGAGGGCAAATTCTTCAGCAGGATAGCGCTCCTTCTCATACTTCAGCCTCCATATCAAAGTTCCTGAAAGCAAAGACGGTCAAGGTGCTCCAGGATTGACCAGCCCGGTCACAAGTCATGAACATTATTGAGCATGTTTGGGGTAAGATGAAGGAGGAGGCATTGAAGATGAATCCAAAGAATCTTGATGAACTCTGGGAGTCCTGCAAGAACACTTTCTTTGCCATTCCAGATGACTTTATTAATAAGTTATTTGAGTCATTGCAGAGATGTATGGATGCAGTCCTCCAAGCTCATGGGAGTTATACACAATATTAATTCTTTTTTCACTGCACCATGACTTTATATTCTAAACTGTACATTATTTCTGTTAAGTGACAAGACTTTTGTCTAAGCAAAGTCAGACCTTACTGTCCTAATTAAATAATTAAAAATCAAGGCATGATTATATATTTATTTTGGTAAAATAAGCGTAATCTAGAGGTCTTTGCCTTTCATATAAGCCACTTCTGATACCAAGAAGAAGTCAGTATACCAGTATACAAGAAGTCAAGTTATTATTTGTTGCTTCTAAAACTTGAATAGGCGACAAGACTTTTTTCAGGTAGTGTACAGGTAGTGAGGTTAGTTTCTTTTGTCAACAAGAAAGAAAAACTACAACCACATTTTCTTTCAAACAGCTAGAAAGCCAGATTTTTTTTCTCGTACTGTAAATTCAAATTCCACAGTACTAGTACCAGTGAAAAGTCCACATATGAGAATGGGGCAGAACTTATTTTTGTCCCCAACAGCCTCAGCTCAACCTGATAGACGTCACAGAGTCTGGGGTGACCCATATTCTATACCTCTGAGGTTTCAGTAGGAACCAAGGCTCTCCCGACAGAAAAATTTAGCCACACTAAATGTGAAAGTATATTTTTGCCCCCTCAAAAACAGGCCTAGGACATCACACATGCGTTGCCTTTATTCATGGATCAAGGAGATAATGTTCTTGAGCTCTGTGATTGGAAAGATCAGCCTTCGAATACATAGATATGAAAGTAGACTGGCTAAAAGTATAGTTTCCTGTTAGTATATAATGTCTAAGCATTGAAACCATTTAACATATTTAGCAGAGAAATATTGGAAAGAATTAATTTTACAGCAAGAATGCCATATAGCAAAGTTAACACATCTCAAATTATTCTTATGCCGATGATAACCAGTTTAATTTTTCTCCCCATCACTTGCAATCGGTTACAGTATCCTCATGAATCATTGTCTGGCAAGCATTTCTCCCTGGACGAAAGCCCATCATCTCAGGCTGAATATACTGAAAACTGCTGTGCTGCTGCTGCTGTTCACCCCAGCCAAGACCTACCAGTGCCAATGCCCTGTCATTTCAATATACAACTCGATGAATTCATCCACACAGAATGCCAAAATCCTTGACGTCACAGCAGACAAAGACCTGTCATTTTCAGCCCACATACAAACCGCTGTCAAGACAAGTTCCACCAGAAGGAAATCTGTAAAGTCGAACAATTCTCACCAGAGCAGCTTGAGATCCTGCTGTAGGACCTGGAACATTAGCACATTTATGGTTTGTTCAGAAATGGCAGGTTTAGTTTGATTAAAATGAACTAAATTGCTCTGTTCATCTGAATAAGTGTAAACGCTGCCATCCGAACCTTGGTGTACACCAAACTAGTGGACCGAGGATGCTGAAAAGATGGCTCTCAGTCTACTTTCAAACAAAAATGACAAAAAAAACTATGGTTTTAAATATGCAAAGACATCTGAAAAAAATTAAATCAGAAGATAATGTCATAGGGTGTAACCATAAAAGGACAGAATGCTCAAGAATACAACATTTTTCTAATCAAAATCATAATGTTTCTCAATTGTTCAACACAGGTGTCAGAAACATCTCCTTGTGTGCATGGCAGATGAATTTGGTGCTGTTCTGACACTTTCTTACATTTTACAATATCTTCACAAGTAATAAAAGTCTTCAGTTCATCTTCCAGTTGACTTTCACATTTTTAGATATGGTCACATCTCACCTCTTCTAAGCTCTACTCAATGGCTCTATTCATTGTAAGATTAAAAAAAGTGGGTAGAGAAGCATCTCTTTTGCCTCCCTTGGCCCTTATGAGTGTTAAAAGACTCTATAAAGCATGCCATGGCATGTCAGCGTAACTACGTATGCCTGTACACTAGTGCTTTTCATTTTAAAACCACGGTTTTAATGTCCACTGGTGTTTTTAATGTCTCCATTGGCATTATGCAGCCTAAAATGATGATAAGTGACCATTCAAACTCACTGGGAAAGTGCATATTTTGCTGGCATCCGTATTTGCAGGCAATTGGTTGTGTAATGGTCACATGAGAAGGGCTTGACGAATCAGGGAATGATTGTGGATAGCCACGCCTCTGATTTCCAAATTTAGTGTTTTAGTCTGTCTGAACTGAACCGGAACAACAGTATTTCCAAACTTAATTGGGGTCTTTAGCATTTTCAAAATGCTCAGTTTTCACCGGTCGAAGATGTGGAGTAATGTAGACGCTAAGTGTAACTGTAACAAAATATATGCGTTTAAAAACAAACCAAGATGGAGAAAGTATGTAAGATAAGGCAGTGCCACGCTATTTGCTCACACAAAAAGCACATCTTTCTGTTTCATGAGCACCTGCATCACACATTAGTAATAAACTACACTGAACTGAACTGAAATTAAACTCTAAAAACTGAACTGACACCATTTCAATTCACTATAATCTTCTATGTGAAGCTGCTTTGACACAATCTACATTGTAAAAGCGCTATATAAATAAAGATGAATTGAATTAAATTGAATTAGTATAAATTAATAAATAAAATGGAAAAATAAACTAAAATCTAAGTAATCAACTCATCCACACAGATATTAGCACTGTAAATCATGTGAAAACAAAGTCATACTAATGAAATCAAGCACTGATTTAGAATAAAGTATTAAAAAAACAATAAAGATTTTGTCTCTTTCAGAGCCTTACTCCATGCCACTAATGAAGAAATGTGAAAAACAAAGAGAAAGTGATAGAACAAGATTATTTTCTTGGAAAATCTATGTATTTATGGGCAGTATAATCTATGCGCTTGCAGTATATACTCACCTTGCAAATTTTACCAGTGGTGAAGTTCCAGACTTCAATGAAACCGTCAACAGATCCAGTGATCAAATACTGTCCATCAGGAGAGAATCGAGCACACTCTACATGGGACTTTGGTCCAAACTGTATCATACATGTACAAGCACCAACAGAAAATGGGAAAATGTATTAAAATAAGAAAGAATAGCATTATTTTTAATATTAGCTATTGAATTTAATATTGTTCCAAAACAGTTTAAAGTAAAAAAAATGTTTTATCTTTTGACCAACTTATATTTAATATTTTGATAACTTTCAGAAATCCAATCACCCCTCTGGTTTTCTGGAGCCCAAATTAAGCCCTGACTTAATGTCAGTCTTGCTTTGAGACACTACCAACCCCCAAAAAATTGTATGCAGTGTGTTGATATTAGTCCAAAAGCACAGTGTTAAAGTGAGATTGGCAGAACACAGAGACTGAGAGCCTCAGGTCACAAAAGCAATTAAATGTTCATATGCTGAGCCCTGTAGCATGAAGGGTATTCAGATAAACCTTTTAATGCAGATGGACAGAGCAACCATTACTTACTTGTATCTTAAAACATTTGTGCCATCTCCTTCAAACAATAACAGTAGCTTTCATATTTTCATAACTAATATTTATTATCTTTAATATTTAATGTACACATTTTGCCACATTCATTATTATATTATAATTGAAATCTATAAAGTAAACTTAATTTAACAGTTTGGTTGCTAGTTTCTAACATTAATTAGCATATCACTCTAATGTTTTTAGCATACTGTTAACATGAATTGGCATGATTTTACATTTGCCAGTTGCTACCATGTTTTAACACATTGCTAGCAGGCATTAGCCTCTTACTGGCAATTTAGCACGACAAACATTTATAGCTGTTACTAACATGTATTGGCACTAGCATGCATCAGAACGTTGCTATCATGTTTTTAACAGATGTACAATGCTGTTAACAAGTTTTAACACTATACTAGCAAGAAGCTACCATGTTTCTAGCATGTTTTAGTACTAACTTGAGACCATGACTTCATGTTTCTATGCTTTATCGCATGACTTACATGTTTTAACATTTTGCTAGCATGAATAAGCATGTTGCTAGCACATATTAATGACGTTTTGCACATGGCTCATATTATAACACGCTGCTAATATGTTTATCGTGTAAAGCATTTTGCTAACATGAATTAGCATGAATAAGCATGTTGTCCGCATTTTAGTGTTTTTTAATTAACTTTGAACTTACCTTTATGAGGCGACTGAGCTGTGTGGGGAAACGCTCTTCCTCCATGTCCTTCAATGCACCTTTGCCCCGAAACAGTTCCAGAGACATGCCTGGAGGCAGGAGACCCTGGTGCTGCTGCCACTTCAGAGACTTACAAAAGACAATGTGTGCAAAACAGACAAAAGTAGAGAATAGAGTAGAGAATGAAAAAAACCCTGCTAATACTGCTTAGTTAACAGAGACAGTGTAGAATATACACAATTCTTGAAAGTGTAAATATGCTAAACTACTGAAATACTTTATTTGTTTACTTACCAGCATTGCTAATGAGCCAAACTGTCTAAGCGCTTTGGTCTCCTGTAATCTATATAGAGCCCCTTCACATATACGGCCCTGTAAAAACAAAGGACGTTGTGATACACGCAATACAAAAGGCACCACATACATAAATGCAACAGGTTAGGTTAAAAAAAGATATAAAAGGTGTCAAACCTGGCCAAGAAGACCCATGAGACGGGAAGGTGGCACCAAACAGACCTCTCCAGCAAAAGCTTGAGCGATAGCCAGCCTGCGCTTCTCTTTACTGCTGCCCACTGGATATGCCTGCAAGCCAATGCCAAGAAAAGAAGTGAATCATTGTTTCACAAAAATATTATCCGCCTTGGACGGATAATGCTAAGTGCGATTATGCAATCCATTATCCAGTTATTTTAGCTGTAAACAATGATCTGTTGAGAAGCATCAACTGTGATCAATTTATCATAATCATAAAAACACAGATTTGGACACAAGTTTTACCATTTACTGTACTTAGTAACTCTGTTATTAAAAACAAATGCAAGACTTGTATATTCACAGATAATACTCTCATGACCATAAAAGAAGTTTGTATTTTGAGAGTTCAATGTACAGTAAGTTCACATTCACACAAAGTACACATCAACATTTCTGCCCATAGACGTTAACAGTGTTATTCTGACATCTTCGTGATTTGAACGTGCAAAGACATATTAGTATTGTCACATATGGTGCAAAACAATCCAACTGTTGATTAATTTGGCAAAATTATTTACAAAATGAGCCTTAAATGCTTACCTTTTGTGAGTCGAAGTATGGGTGTGTGAGCAGGGTCTCCATACGCAAGTAGCGCTCAGGCTGAGTGTGTTTCAGCATGATCATGGGATCAGTTTGCTTTAGTAAACACTGAGCTGCTCCCAACTCACCCAACTCAATCAACTCCAGCACAATCTAAACAAACAACAGAACATTTGTAGTCTCTGCTCAATTTCATTAAGACAGAGGCTTAAACAGCAAGCATATAAATAGCTGAAAAAACTTCAGTTTGTTGAAAACATACCATAAGAAAGACAATATTGCATAAACAATATTGCATTAGGACTGTTTCAGCACTTGATATTATTCATGGTTTAAAAAACAAAACTTTAACAAATGTTGTTCTATATACATAAATAACGTCTACTTTAAAGTTTCAGTTAGCTTTTGTGAAAATAAAATGACAAAATATGAGTGAAATAATGTTTTATTGTCATTCAACCAAAAATTATTGAAGCACTGACTTGCACACAAATGAAAATGTATCCCAAAAGTGACCATACAAATTTGTTTTATCATTTTAATTAATTAAAATCTTCTTCATGACAATTGATCAAATCAAGTGGTTTGAAGGATTGACACAAATTTTGGTATACATTACAAAATATTGCTGCAAGGAATGATATTTTATTCTGTAAATGATGAAAAAACCCTGACCCTAATTTAAATGTAAAAGTTTTTAATACTTAAATAAATCTGTTGAGCACAAAAGAATATTATAGACTTATAGTAGAAGAGACCTATAGACTTCCATAGTAGAAAAAACAAATACAAGTCAATAGATACAGATTTCCAAACATTCTTCAAAATATCTTCAGAACAGAAGTTTGAAGTTAATTGCGTAGCTAAATTACAGAAATTTCAGTTTTGTGTGAACACTTAATTCAGCATATGCTGCTCTGTTGCATTTTACCATGTATATATTGCATTACATAACATTAATCTAACAACTGTAAAGTTTCTTACACCTGAGTAGACTGGTCCTAAAATGCAACGTGACTACTTTACCTGTTCGTAGAGGTCGATGAGCAGCTTGTCGGGAAGTTTGAGATACTGTATGGCCAGCAGCACGATGTCCCACTGCCCGTTGTTGATGTCCGAGATGAAGCTGTCGATGCTGTCCACCGTGTGCAGAGAGACGGTGGTTTCCTCCTGGAGCATCGCCAGAGTGCGGTGCAGATTATTCTCCTTCAGGTACTGCATGATCAGCCGGATCACGCTGCAAACAGTCAAGGACGCCGTCAATACTATACAATATCACACTTTTACCTGACATTTTACAAAATACCTTGGAAAAACTAATAAATAGTTTGTATCTGTATTTTAAGTGTGATTATACCTGCCTTTAGTCTACGTTAGCCTACTTGAAAAACAAAACACGCTGACGTAGGGCTGTGCAATCAATATGAATGTATATCGTATGGACAAAAAGTCTATCGCTTATGTGATGTCACAAAATATACGACGCTTACCGTAATAGCCTACTTTTTCAACTTATATGATCGCATTACACGCCATTACGAGGATGCAGACAGAACAAATGAATAAGAGCATCGTGAGAAAGTTGCAATCTTGAAAGTACAACGTTTACATTTTATTAGTTTTTGAAGTGTTTATATTTTATTAATATTTGTTATTTTATACATTTTCAATCAAACATATTTGACCTGAAGTTCTAAATAAATTGAGAAATACGATTACATTTGAATGAGTAAATATAGTCTCCTTTAAATGTAAAAAAAGAAATAGTCATTTATATGTGGTTAATATAACTTTTTAAAATTTAAATCGGATGAGACGACTTTATCGTGATTTGTCATTTCGCCCAGCCATACGCTGACGTAAGGTATTATCTTCTCAAAACTTTTGTCTAGCGCAGCGACTGATGTAATAATCACATATGATTTTCATCAATGAAAATGATTACGCACAGCATTGTACTTCAGATATCATCCAAATTGTGTTTAACACAAATTATTCAATATTCCCTTGGATAACTGTTAATGTCAATAACACAAACGCATTTACTGTATCATTTTAAAACTGTTCTGGATCGAGCAGATCATTAATAGGTAATCCCCATTCATAAAACAATAATAACGTCAATAACAGTATTTGACTTACTCTGCGGATTCCACTTCGAGGTCCATGTCTGCGGCTGTGGATGCACCGGCTCTGATCTCCGTCTGGATGCGACTGCCAATATTCTCCTGCTCGTCTTGTGTTGGTCCTCAGACACGTGATCGCCGTGTGTCTACGACCGCCCAAAACACGTGCTGTTGTATTTACTGCTCCCACGTCTGAGATCGCAGAAACCTCTCTCAAATTGTTGCGGATTTTTGGGAGGGCGGATTAATGACGCGTGTGGAGGAATTAATGGGAAAAAACCCGCAACTTGCCATCAGGTGTCGAGATCTCGTGCAGGCAGATGGTGCTGCATCGAGACTTAAAGCTGATGTTTTTTTAAGCGGCACAAACAATATGGTATGTTTATCCTCATTTATAAGGACCAAAAGGGGGATGTACAGATCTTATTAAACAAACTATAAATCTAATATCAATAGACGGCAATTGGGTTTTACAGCCAATCCTTGCAAAACACAGACAAATCTATTTTGAATACAGAACTCATCACGGGTGTCGCACTCCAGGAGCTCTGCAGTGAGTACCACTTGCACTCCAGTGCGAGTCTGTCATGGCAAGCCTCTTTACCATTTACGCAAGAAAAAACGTGGTGTTTGTTTGCTCATCCTAAAATTTAAGATTTTTTCTTCAGTGGAACATTTAAAGGGATATTTTACCCCATAAAATAAAAATCATTTGCTCACCCTTCCCCTGTTGAAAACCAGTTTTGAGTTTCATTACTCTGTCCAGCATGCAAGATATTTTGAATGTTGGTAACTGGCAACACCCATTGTCTTCCATAGTCTATTTTTCTTTCTACTATGCAAGTCAATGGCTGCCAGCAAACAACATTCAGCATGTGTTCAACAGAATAAAGAAACTCAAAGGTTTAAAACTGTGAGGTATAATAAATGAGGTAATTAACAATTTTAGGAGAACTATGCCTTTAAATGGCACCCATGACCCAACATTTTTCAAAACACAATTTCCCAAAATAGGCCTGAAGTTTCAACTCAAAACATTTACATTGTGTAATACCACAATGTAAATTCAGGATTTGAGTGGTAGCCAAAACAAGGTGTTATCCTGTGCATTTCATTAAATGTAAATGAACTGCTGCTCCTGTCCTATTTGCAGACAGTGATGTAACCTTGTTTAATACTCTAGTCTAGCTGAAACATTTGCTTTTATCATGTTCTGGAAAGGTCTTATTCGTGTGATGATTGAGATGAAGGTTCAGGCTGCTCAACTAGTTCTTTTCGTTTCAGTAAGCAGTAACAATTTGACCAATCACAGCAGAGTAGACAGTCAAAAAGGAGGCATTTAGAAATAAATGTTCAAATTAATGCAGCCTTCTACTCATATTTGATTAAATGGTAAATGTCTTGGCATGCCTCTAGTGCCCACACAATTGCTAACTGATGGTGTTGCCCCCTTCTGATTGCAGTGAGAATAAACTTGCTCTGTTGGACAATGAAAATAAAGAATTTTACTTGACAGTGCTTGGACAATGTGAGTGAGGAGTTGCGTTCATAGTTATTGCAATGTACATGAAGGTTTATATAATATATATAAATAAATAAATTAAAAAAAAAATATATATATATATATATATATATGAAAAAAATTAAAATAGACACCTGGCTGAATTAATCTTGTTCATCAGATATTACATATACATCCCATACAAGTTATAATTGAAACCTAATTAAATAATAAAACTTGTATTGTAACAAAAAAAACAACAAACATTTTACAGCCTAACAGGGTAAATGGAAACCAGACCACATATAGAATGTTTCAAAAAATCATGTTTTATTTGTGAGGTACACATCTCACTTCTGGCTTGACTCTGACTTGGATGTGGAGGCTCTCAGAGAGGAGAGACGGCGTCTCTTAGCAATCTGTTCTTGACGTTTCTCCTTGGCCTCCTACAAGAAAAGCACATATATTCAGATTTTCACATTCTTCTGTTACACAGTTTGTGCTATTAACACTGCAGTACTTGGCTAAACTTTCAACCCAAGTATTTTTAGACAAACAAATGGTTTTAAAGCAAAAAAAAAAAAGCTTTAGACTTTTCACAAAAGAATCTGGTTGCGTACCTTCATCCTCTTGGCCAGCAGTTTGGTGTATTCTGCGGCTGCCTCCTTGTTCTTCAGTGTGCGCTGCCTCTTGAGAGCAATGCGTCTGCGCTTGTGCTGCAGCACACGGGGTGTAACCAGACGCTGAATCTTAGGGGCTTTAGTCCTGGGCTTCTTGCCTGTCAGAAAAAGCATTATCAACCATAAGACCGTGGACATACTTTAAATCCTTGTGATCATAGTCTCCATAATCTAGATGCAGACAGGTGAACGAAATTGATACAGCTTGAAATGAAGGAGAGAACTTCTCATATTTTAAAACTCTGGCCCAGACACTTTTACAAACAATGGCTAATTTAATATTTTTTAAAGAGTTTTAAACTTAAAACATTGTATAACTGTAATGCTAAAACACTGCCGATCTGAATCATTTTCTTTTGGTCAACAACTGTTTCAGTGTTTAGTAGGAGCTGTACCATTCAGTCCACTAGCCCACACAACCCTACTTTTAAATGCACATAAATGAGCAAATGATCAAAAAAAGAAAAGAAAACGGCATTTCAAATTACAGGATATAGCATTTATGTATTAACTATCCAAATGCAACTTTTGTAAGAGTAGTAAAATCATGGAACAGTCCAAGTCTAAGCGTCTTAGAAATTTCTTACACAATGGATGTTCAGCACTGCTCTGCTTAGTGTTGAGTGCACATAGTAAAATTCACAAGTGAAAGTGAAAAGTATTTATTTGGCTGGGTGATTAATCAAAATCAATTAGCAAACATTTCTATTAAGCAAACAGGCCGTTGTCAGGCAAATCTTCTGTGAACACAGGTAAAATAAAATTTATTAAATCTGCGATTTATAAATATATTTACCAAAAAATATAAATGGCATTTTTGACAAAATGCACACAAAAAATTACTTTGATTAATCATCCAGCACTAATAATATTATATACAATTTACTCTGGTAATCATCTAGACAAATATATATTATATATATAAAAACAGATCTAAAAAACCTTCCAAAGCATTTGAATAAAGAATCTTTTCAGATTCAATGTACTACAAAAAGTTTGACAGAGCATTGCAGTACAACCTGCCCCTAATATTATGAACAGGTTGTTATCCGGTTAGCAGCTCCACTGTTACTTTTGGCACCGCAATGTCCCCCCTTTAAGCTACTGACCAGTCAAAAAGGGTCTGCTAGTGTGCCACAATAAAAGAAATAAAAATACAAATTTAGGCAAAAAAACAACATCTATTATGACTTAACAGTCAAAACTGTTTGCTCACTTCACATTATGAAAACTGAGGGCAGACAGCCATACCTTCTTTAGTGAGGGGTCTCCTGACCACATACTGCCTGACATCGTCCTCTTTGGACAGGTTGAAGAGCTTACGGATCCTGCTAGCCCTCTTGGGGCCCAGACGGCGAGGGACAGTGCTATCGGTCAGCCCAGGAATGTCCTTCTCACCTTAAGGAAAAAAGAAAATCTATCAATTAGATGAACAGACCAGTTCTCTGCTTCCATTCACAAATAAAATGCAACACAAAAATTATGGCAGAGCATTGCAGTACAACCAGTCCCTAATGACATGAACAGGCTGTTATCCGGTTAGCAGCTCCACTGTTACTGTTGGCACCATTTTGTCCCCCCTTTAAGCTACTGAACAGACAAAAAGGGTCTGCTAGAGTGCCACAGAAGAAATGTAATCATGCAGTTTGCATTTTAAAATAAATATGGTTCTTTAAGAAAATTCTGTCATTTACCCTTCAATTGTCACAAACCTGTTAAAGTATCTTTACACAAAAGACGGTATTTTGAAAAAGTGCCAACCACTGACTTCCATAGTATTTGTTTTTTGCTATTATGGACGTCAATGGTTACATTTTTTGTGATTTAGA
Source organism: Danio jaintianensis (assembly GCA_903798115.1). NCBI lineage: Eukaryota > Metazoa > Chordata > Actinopteri > Cypriniformes > Danionidae > Danio > Danio jaintianensis. Next base: position 10,322,508 of record CAIGQV010019186.1, on the reverse strand, counting down.
ATCACTTGAGGGTGAATAAATTTTCTTATTTGGGTGAACCATCCCTTTAAAGGTGTGATGACACATGGGGCAACTGAGCAATGCTGCTGGAAAATATTGCAGAGTGAAACTGCTTGGCTGCTTTCCAACTGAGAATGGGCAACAATTGTACCTGAATCTGGTTGTCCCATTTAGTTTCCATGTCTCACCTGCTTGGCAACTGATGGCATCATCGCCCAAATTCAACCAGCAACATTGCTCTAAAATTTGCCTTGTGTAACATGACCCTTAGTCAAGATGCTAGGCTAAATGTTTATTCTCCTTAGGAAACGTTCATGTGATTAAGTAGAGATTTTTTCTTTAGTGATCCACAAAGGGTCTACTGGAGGGTCATTATTTCACATTTCTATCCTTCACTTGTTTTCATTACAGAATTGAGCACAAATGCACTGATGGAACTGCACTGTCAACATGTGCAATCCTGATAACATCCAATATCAAATGATAGCCAAGAATACTCACCCTTCCTGACAATGACCAAGTTGAGAACACTCAGGTTGGCGTCGACAATGCAGCCGCGGACAGACTTGCGTTTGCGCTCACCAGTACGGCGAGGACGGTAACAGGAGTGACCCTTGCTGAGGAGGAGACGCACACGTCCGTGGGTCAGCACACCCTGCTTCATGGGGAAGCCCTGTTTGTCATTGCCTCCGCTGATGCGCACAACGTAGCCCTACAACAAGAACAGATGACAAAGTTAACGTCAGCTTGAAGATTCCTTTTTTAAGGCATGTGATCAGTTACAGTTCCACACAAAAAAATGTGGCCTACACATTCAATGGTCCACATAAGAATGGATTAAACAGCATGTGCCCCAATTTACACAGAGTCATCAATACCAGTTGCTTAAAATCATTCACAGTTATGCAGATTTTGTGTAGACAAAAATACAGATTGCACAGGAAAGTATAGCATATGTTGGGGGCTCAGATTTATTTATTTACTTTTTCAAACCTCAGACTACAATTCATTTCAGTCAGAAGACATTCAACAAGTCTAACATTGAGACAAGGCTGGGTGAGTCAATGTTAGTTGCAAAAATTGAGACTCTACAGATTTTGGGCTGCCCAGTTGACATTCAGGCAACCAAAGTTAAGACAAAAACATTTCTATTTTAAACTCTTCAGGTTTGCATCTTAAGTACATGCAGGCGGTAAATACAAGGTGAAATGTTACAGTTAGTTCATACATGTTTACCTAACTTTTGACACTTTAAAGCAGGTAAACTCACAAACATAGGCTATTTTGCAGAGAGAACTTTTACTTATTCACTGAACAACTCAATGCAGAAAGTTTGACAGAGCATTGCAGTACAACCTGCCCCTAATAACATGAACAGGTTGTTATCCGGTTAGCAGCTCCACTGTTAATTTAGGCACAGCAATGTCCCCCCTTTAAGCTACTGACCAGTCAAAAAGGGTCTGCTAGTGTGCCACAAAAAGCATTTCATTCAGTGGGTACTGTTTTGATATGTTTGAAATTAAGACAATTTTATTACATCAACCGGGTAGTTTTTAGTGTTAGGGATGACTGTTAAAGGTTCTCCCTAAAATGAAGTTACCCCATACTTTACTCCCCTCAAGCAGTCCTCACACTGATGATGGCTTGAGGGTGAGAATAATATAGAGGTAAAGTTGGTTTTATATTTCACACAGACATTCTCTTTAATAATACAATTTCAGACAAGTACTGTTTGCAAATACAAAATAGGGTAATCATATCAGCAGCCAATGACTATCAAAGTACAAAATGTTCAGTCAATTACATGTTGTTTTGAATACAATTAATCTTCTATGTGAAGCTGCTTTGACACAATCTACATTGTAAAAGCGCTATAGAAATAAAGATGAATTGAATTGAATACGTACATGTGAATTCAGATCGAATATTCAAAGTAGCACGGTAAACAATATAGGGACCTTGTCACTGAACAAATGTGCAAATATTAAACCTAATGGGTTTAATTTTTGAACTACACCTTTAAGAATGAACTGAGTTTTTGGAGCCTTTCAATGAATGGCTTAGCTTTCTGCTGTAGCCATTTTCAAAGCAAATGTATGTTTAAAAATGTGTTCAGACTTCAAAAATGAACGTGAACTCCATCTTTTAGTGAAATGAATGGTCTAACAGTGAACGAAACTGACTGAATTGAAACCAAAGTCATTACTGTTTCTAATGTCACCACGTGAAACCTTCAAACACACAGTACAGGATGAGCATCTTCTTGCTTACCTTCCACTCGTCGCCCAGAGAGTCTGCAGCCACCTCTGTGGCCATGCGCTTCTCGTAGAAGATCCTCAGCTTGCGCTCATCGTCAACTTCTATCAGCTTTTGGCAGCCGGTGGCGGGGAACGAGATATTGAGCTAAATACACAAGTGAAAAGAGAGAAGAAATGATGCTAGTGCTGTGGTTGTAACTGTCAAACACAGACCCTGAAAACACATCCTGTCTCAATCGGTCAGAATCGTGAGGTCTACATCTGACACGTCTCTGCTAGCTAATAACAGCTAACGCTACAGCGCTGTTGATGATAGTTTGACACTCTTGTACATAGGGACTAACGTTTTGACTGCGGTTTACATTTGCGGTTAAATTTACTACTCGCCCGGGTCTTGAGACAAATTTTAAAGCCGTCTAATATAACATTGCATGTCTGTACCGGGCGCTGCCATGTTGCCGCACATCAGCGGCCGCTCGCCTATCCTAGCAAAATCACCGTCCATCCTTCATTCTGTTTGGCCCAATCTCGATTAGCAAAAGCCCATCGGGTGATTTTGATACGGTAACATGCAATCCGCGTGGTATTTTTAGGACATGGTGAGCAATAAAACTTTAAAAGCGCTATTTTAGTCCTCCTACCTTCATTATGGAGGACTTTCTCGCTTGGAGTCCACCACGGAAAAGAGAGCGGATATCCGACTCGTAGTCTCACATAGACCTCCAGATTATCGCGAGAACACGTTGTGCCGTTTAAAACTGCAAGAGCTTTTTACTACACGACAAAACTTTACATTTAAGCATTTTAGTATGGAATAAACTAGAATATGTTCATGATTCACATAAGATAGTACATAAAAGTATCCTATTAGTATTTAAATTATATTTATTTTAATGTTATGCGACACGGTGGCTCAGTGGTTAGCACCAAACTCCACACAGAAATGCCAACTGACACAGCCGAGGCTCGAACCAGCAACCTTCTTGTTGTGACGCGACATCGCTACCCACTGCGCCACCGCACTGCCCCAAGCCCAAAATTATTCATACCAATTCTGACTTATAGTTTTTATTCAAATGTAAATAAAAGATGAGAAATATTTTTTCCACAATGTTGCCTGTATTGTACATCGTCTTATTATCTTTTTGGAGAAGTCTGTGTCATTTCCTGTGCCATTTTTCATTCATTCATTCATTTTCCTTTGGCTTAGTCCCTTTATTTATCAGACTTTGCCACAGCGGAATGAACTGCCAACTTATCCAGCATGTTTTACACAGTGCCCATCCAGATGCAACCCAGTACTGGGAAACACCCATACACACTCATTTACACACATACACTACGGCCAATTAGGTTTATTCAATTCACCTATACCACATGTCTTTGGACTGTGGGGGAAACCGGAGCACCTGGAGGAAACCCACGGCAACACTGGGAGAACATGCAAACTCCACACAGAAATGTCAACTGGCCCAGCTGGGACTCGAACCAGCGACCTTCTTGCTGTGAGGTGACAGTGCTAACCACTGAGCCACCATGTTGCCCTGCCATTTAAAAAAAAAAAAAGCAAAAAAACAAACTTGCTGGTTAAATAAAAGTAACTTTAAGTGAGAATTTGCCAGAGGTACGAATGATTTCTGGCTTGGCAGTATGTTGTGAAACACCAGTCGTCATAATTTTGGATAATGAACATGGTATGGTTGATCCGTTAGCTTAGAAAAAGATCTTATGTCGTTTTTAAAGGATGATGATGGTCCAGGATCAACATTAGTGAATTTACACTTGAAATGATGATGATGGTCCAAATCAACATTAGTGAATTTACACT
>CAIGQV010019186.1:10275296-10297642 GCA_903798115.1 Danio jaintianensis | reverse complement strand
GGAACCTAAACTGTATTAAAATGATGAAGATGGTCCAGGATCAACATTAGTGAATATACACCTGAAATGATGATGATGGTCCAAGATCAACATTAGGGAATTTACACTGTATTAAAATGATGATGATGGTCCAGGATCAACATTAGTGAATTTATACTTTAAGTGATGATGATGGTCCAAGATCAATCATCAGCACGGCGGCCCAGTGGCTAGCACTGTTTCCTCACAGCAAGAATGTCTCTGGTTCGGCACATTACCCGGCCAATTGACATTTCTGTGCAGAACATTAGTGAATTTACACTGTATTTAACTTTACTTTGTGTAACCAGTCACTTTTGAGGGTGTTGATGAATACGTGGATCCACCAGCACCAGACCGTTAGAATGTGAATGTGGTCCCTCCTTTGTTTTGCACTGACGGTCCTCTATTACTTTCACAACTTTTGTCATTTCTGTGTTGTCAACGCATTTTAGTTTTACAGTTTTGGAAGCGAGCGCTACAGGTGAGCAGACCGCGCAGGTGAGAGATCTGCCTCCGCCACTAGAGGGCGGTGTGTCGCACTTCCCGAAACACACGCTGTTCTGCATGTCTCTTCATGGGAGTTTTGCAAATTTTTTAAAACATTTACAGAAAGCTGCATACATACATGAGATAGTCCAAGAGTTAGCTGAGCTATTTGAAAAGCAGAAATCTGTGTTTGAGAAATAAAAAATACTGCGAAAATCGCCTTTAAAGTTGTCTAAATGACGTGCTTAACAATGTACATTACTAATTGAAAATTTTGTTTGTATATGTTTACATACTAGGATATTTACAAAACATAATAATTGAACGTGACTTTTATTATCTTTGTTATTAATGTTTTGTGGCACAAAAGAGAAAAAACGACTGCGCGCATATAACTATAAATCGTGGTTTTCGTGAGCGTGTTGTTCTGAAGGCTTCTTTGCTCAACAACCCTGGCCTGCTGAAAAACAAAAAGTGGGCCACGCTGCTGCTCCCACCCACCATAACCCTGGCAGCAGGTCCCACTACCGGCCTCCCATGTTTCCCTGAGGGTCCTCAGAACCCCGTGTAGCACCCTGCCGCATGCACGGGCCGCCTCGCCTCAGGGAGTGCTCGAGCTAACCGGGTGCCAGGATTACCCAGAATGTTGCTCGGCAGCACATTTCAAGCAACAAACATGTAAGATTCCTCGCGATGTTGCGTTTACGTACGCAAACTGCAAGGAACTACAGCACAGACGGGCCCAAAATTGGCATGGCTCCACTCGTACTGTCGGTATTGAACTCACCTTGGTCAAGTACAAACAGCAACACCTTGAGAACTGAAAAAACTGAGATAAAACGTAAGAGCTTTCAAAGAATGCAGATTGAATGTCACGATTACTTTGGGTACTCCAGCGCTGGATTTTGAAATTGCATGGCGTGCCAGAAAACATTGATGAGAAGAACATGAGGAAAGAAGTGATTCACATTTGTAAAAAATTACTGCCAGAAAATGTAGACTGTCTTCCTGATGTGATTGATACAGTGCATCGTGTTGGTCCGAAGAAGATGCAGAGGAGCGCGGGGGACAAAGTAACTAGGGGTAAAATGTAACAAGGAGTTCTAAGGTATTTGCTCAGGGTTAATCATGGTATGCTTCCAAGGTTTTCACCACAGTGTCATCAGACGTCTTCCTGCTAATTATTGAAAAAGTTTGGCAAAATTGGGATGAGAAACACAAACTCTATATTTTTTTTATTTTAAAAAATCAGTCAAAGTATGTTTGTAAAATCTTATATTGTTGTGATTACCGTCTTCTAGGCTAAAAGATGGAACCATATAGAAAGATGTAAAAAACACAGTGACTGCTAGTTTTGAGGAAAACACAACACAGCGGGGTTAGTTGTAACGATGTTATAAATAAGCCACAAACTGTTGGACACCAATTAAACAAACAAAATAAATTTTGTATTTTGAGTGTAATGTTAAGAAGTTTTTAAATAAAAAAAAATTTATTTAAATTAAAAAATTTATTTTATTGCTAATATTGCAAATAAATGCATTATATAATAATGGATAATAATGCAAATAAATACAAATGTGTTTATCCAACAGATAAATAAATAAACATGCTGTGCTATGTAGAATTAAAAAAATTTAGTTAAGTACTGAGGAAATATACTATTTAAAGTAAACTGAATTTAAATCAATTGTGTCTGACTTCATAAGCATGTGTTACAACTAACCCTCTGTTATAGTAATATTTTTACTCATAAGTTCATAATCGTAAGTTATTTTGTTCTCAAGTAAATGTATCTTGGATGTTTAGATATTTGTACGGTGGGAAAAAGAGAAAAAATACAAAGTTAAAGATTAATGAAATTACATTAAGTCTGCTCCTAAATATTATGGCCTTTTTGTGAAGTAATAAAAAAAGTTTCAGGACAAATTTAGATGGTAGTTTGACAACAACACATGTAATTAAAATAATAAGATTCTTTGTATCTGGCAAAATTATTTGACTATTTTATCCACTGAAAAAAAAAGGCGTAGAACCAATTTTCACACAGAAATTGCTTGTAAATTTCATAAATCTATTACAGGTAAGACAGTTAATTAAATAAATATTTTATTTTGGTCATTTTACTTCAGTTGTCTTTGTTTTACTTTTACATTCATTCATTTTACTTCGGTTTAGTCTCTGTTTCGGTCACCACAGCAGAATGAACCGCCAATTATTCCGGCATATGTTTTACGCAGCGGATGCCCTTTCAGCCGCAACCCAGTACTGGTAAACACCCATACACACATAGATTACGGCCAGTTTAGTTTATTCAATTCACTTAAATCACATGTCTTACTGTGGGGGAAACCGGAGCACCTGGAGGAAACTTACGTCAATACAGGGAGAACATACAAACTCCACACATGCCAACTGGCCCAGCCGGGACTAGAACCAGAGACCTTCTTGCTGTAAGGTGACAGTGCTGACCACTAAGCCACTGTGCCACCCCTTTACTTTTACAGTGTATAATACATTTTTTGGCACTCATATGTGTTTAACATTCTGAAACCCAGAATCACCTTCTCATCTTTTTAATTTCCTGCATTTTCACTAGAAGTTCAGTATGTTCCTCACCTTTCCTTCAGAAGTGCTGATTCGTGTCAGGATTTGCAAATGTAAAAGTCGTCTTGAGGCTGCGCCAGACCCATAAATGCTCTCAACAGTCTGTCAAAGCATCCGAACTAAAGCCTGCGACACACCAACGTCCCTGTCATTGAGCGTCTGTCAGATCAGATTGACAGTCGTAATGAAGAAAACAAAAGATGATTTTCAATAACAGAACAATAACAGGATCACCAGTCCACATCGATGCTTCTCAGAAGTAGAGAGCTGATTGAAACATGAGCAGCACCTTTAATTGAAAAGGTCAGTTTCTCATTGATTTTTCTAATTGAAACGACATGCTCTGTTCAAGGTACAACGCTGCTCTTTATCAGTGATGAAAATCAACTCTTCCAGGACTTGAAGTCATCAGGGCTTGTAAATATCACTGTACGGCCTCAGAGCAGATCTCCTGTACTAATGCAGCTGACAGTGCTGATAACAGAAATGTGATTTGACTTGCAGCTTTCACTGTAAAAAACACTGGGTTCCACACAATTCCTTCATGTTGTCCCAACACAAATTTATTAATTTAATTTAAATGTTTTTACAAATTTAAGTGGATAGAATATAAAACAATTAAGTTGTCCCAAAAAACTCTTTAGAATTGTGTTGATTTAGCTCATTTTAAATAATTGTTTAAACAAGCAGGAAAAATCTTTTTTTTTGAGTGTTCACAGTAAAAAATGTTGGGTTCCATGCAATTCCTTCATGTTGTCCCAACACAAATCAATTAAGTTAACTTAACACATGTAAGTAGATTGAACATAAAACAATTGGCCACAAAAAATCTCAAGAATGATGTTGTTTCAGATCATTTTAAATAGTTTTAATAAGCAGCAAATATACGTTTTTTGAGAGTTGATTTCTTGCATCAAACTGTTACTTGCATAAAAATGCATGAATTAAACTGTGTTCTGTTTAAAATGAAGCAAGCAAACAAACAAAAAAACTGACTTTTGTGACGTCATCTGATGATTCTGTCTACAATGGATGCATTGGGAGTTTGATAAGTTAAAAAGTAAATAATTGCTAATTACTAATTAAACCATTAAAACTGTGTTTAAATGCAGCTTTTCTATTTGCTTTACTCTGTAAGTAATTCAATTACTTGAATTTTGTACTACTTAAAATCTCTATAAATCTCATAAATCTAAGTGCACAGACAAGTTACACAGAATATGTATCAAAACACAGAAGTTTCATACATACCATAATTGTCATTAATTCACTGCTTCCTAAGCACACTATAAAAAATATCTCATATTTTGTGATTCATGTTTTTATTTTTTCCTGTTTATTTATGCTTTGGAATTGCATTATGGGACCTTGAACTTTCTTCCAACAACTTTTAACCTTGAAAAGTTTGAAAAAGTGACTTTTATTAACATTTTAATAGTTTAAAGTGATATATTGTCTGTGTTGTTGTATATTACGGTACAAAAACCTTGTAATGAACTACCAGTACATTTTCTGTTATTTTACAGACTTATTTCTCTATATATTCTTTCTTATACATTATATTATTTCAAACTACTAAAATGTCAATAAAAGTCACTTTGTTAAACTGTAGATTTGAATTTTCAACATCAAAAGCCGATCGAGATCAAGAGCAGAGATCAAGTTTACAACCGTAAATAAATGGAAAACACTTGTTAATCACAAAATACAGAAACTGTTAATTAACAGATATTTTTTTACAGTGCATATTGATAAAGTTAAAAAATGTATTTGTATAACAAACAACAACAACAACAAAAAATTATATATACAATTATTCTGATTTCTGAATTGATTTGAAGGGTTGGGTTTTTTACAGTGTTTAAGGCAAGTATACATACAAGAAACTGTAATTAACAGTATCTAAAATGAACAGTACTTCCTTGCTTTACTTTTTTACAGTGGATAAGTTACAGTAAATAGTTACTTTGTGACCCATTACACCATTGAGATGCAATGTGACAACACACATTCTGAAGTGCTGAAATTCTGAAACTTTCTAAGCACCTCCTCTACTGTAGGTATGAAGAAGAAATGACATCAGGTGTTCACATGGTGTACAATCACGAGTACATAACTGGTTATAATAATGTTATTCAAAATGTTTTCATAAATGTTAAGTCGCATGGTATTAATTCATTCATTAATTTTCTTTTCAGCTTAGTCCCTTTATTAAACCAGGGTCGCCACAGCAGAATGAACCGCCAACTTATCCAGCATATGTTTTACGCAGCGGACGCCCTTCCAGCCGCAACCCATAACTGGGAAACACCCATACACTACGGACAATTTAGCTTGCCCAATTCACCTATAGCGCATGTCTTTGGACTGCTTTAGCATAGAAACAAACATTCTTTTACTCTTTCGTACAGTTTGTGGCTTTTGTACATGACAATGTCGTAAAATCTCCAGAAATAAAAATGTACACTCGTCTGACTGGTTGGATTGGCAGTGAGGTGTGTAGTTTGAGTAGCTTAACTGTGCGTTTGTCTGTTGGTATGCAGACACACCTGTTTCCAGAAGGTCGTCACTTCAGAGTAAAGCTGTCCTACACGCCACACATTGAGCGGAGCTGAACGCAGCCCAAAAACAACATCAGGGATAAGAAAAGCACAGACAAGAGGTTAGTTTCTAAAGATGTGTGTGTGTGTGTGTGTGTGTGTGTAAATGCAATCATAAGCGAATTTGTCTTTTAGATTGTATTAAGATCTTTATCTACTGTGTGTGTGCGTGTGTGTGTGTGTGTGCATGTAAGCTGTATGAGTTTGAGTGCTATTTTATTTACTTATCCTCTTTATATAATGAGTGAAATACTGACTGACATCACATATTTCCATTAGCTTTGAAACACTACATTTTTATTATATTTGTTTACGTGCTGTCCATATGGGGAAGCTGTCAAACATCTGTGTAATTACAGTGTAATTACTGCAAGTTTTGTGAAGCGTGTGACTGTATTTTGCTGTTGATTAGCTGTTAATCTAAGAAAGAGCAATTTAACATGATCGTAGAGTATTTTCTGGCTCTCTTTTTTTTAATTGTTTAAACCTTATGTAAGAGAAAATGGCTGTTCCTAGATCATTTTTTTTTGTATCTGTGCAGCTGGTCTGACTTCATTCCAGTGCTTCTTTTTTTGGGGGTGGAGGGGCGTCCGTTTTTGATCCATTTAATTGTTTTGTCTTTAATGGGAAAGTAAACATTCACTTGAAATCCATTCAAGTTTTTAAAATTCAGTAGCGTGTACACTACATACGTTTGGAATAATTGTGATTGTGATGGTTAAATGTGATTGAAAATATATAACTATTTCTATTTGAATACATTTTTAAAAATGTAATTTATTCCTGTGAGTCAGAGCTGACTTTTCAGCATAATTATGCCAGTTTCCGCTGTCACATGGTCCTTCAGAACTCTCTTAATATGCAGATTTGCTGCACAGTAAATATTACTTATTATTACTTAATATTCTTTGACACAAATTAGGACTTATCTGTTCTGGTCCAACATTCATTAAAGTAATTAGATAAGACATTAAAGGCATTCATAATATTACACAAGATTTTCAATTAAAAGCTGAAAAGACTCACCAAACTCACTCCTGATAAAGTACTTTCTATAAAAACAATAAAATGGTTCTTTAAAATTGTAATAATATTTCATAATATCATTCACTGTAAAAAGAAATGCTGGGTTTCACACAGACCCTTCATTTTGTCCCAACACAAATCAATTAAGTTAACTTAATTGTTTTTTGCAAATTTAAATGGATTGAACATAAAACAATTAAGTTGTCCCTCAAGAAAGCCTCAAGAATTGTAGGCCCAAAGCCAGTCTAGTGAAAGGGGTGGTTCTTTTTTTTCCTTAAAAGAGTGGACCTTTTTGTAGTTATTCGACTAATTTTCTATTTAATTATGAGATTTAAATACTGCAATTTAGTGAGATTTTAAGCACATTTGTTTTTGCTGGATTAGCTTGACGGATGATTACACTTTTTGATGTACCAAAAACATTTTCTAAAGATTTAGAATAAAGAAATATGAAGAGGGTTACTTATTTTTAGGCTACATGATATATCACTATAGGGGAAAAATAGCAGTCTGTTAAAGTTTTAAATTTAAAACAGTGGCCTATTCTCATTTATTAGGCAAATAACAAACTGGCCAGCACATTCAACTTTCCTCAGTCTCAGAGTTTAAGCGTTTGAATAATAAAAAATAAATAAACATAATAATAATAATAATGTAAAGCTTCACAATTGTACTAGCTTTTCTTGTAAAAAAAAAGAAAAAAAAAAGTACATTTGAAAATTCATGGGTAACAACAATAGCCTAATAAGTATTAATATGGGCTGCTTTTTGTGCTTCACAACTTTTTATTGGTCATTTCAGAAAATCAGGTCCAAGATTTAGAATAAAAGTTACTTATAAAATGTTTTCTCTGTAACAACAATACAGTGAAAGTTGACTTTACTTGCATCAGATCCCGCTTGGTCTTAAAGCCTTTTTTGATGGGTTATTTTGATAACTTATGATGGCATAGCAGTCAAAATAGGACAAATTAGCTTATGTATGGGACAAATAGTGGACCTTTGTCAGTGGGGTGGTGTCTTTCGAAACCATTTTTAAAACAAACATCTCTGGGCTGACATGCTGGAGACGGTGTGTCTGAATTTTTGTGTGTTTTTCCGTCTTCGCGCTCTCAGGTGTATGATGTCATTTCCTGGTGAATTCCTGTCAGAGGAGCAGTTCACCTGTTCCATATGCCTCGACATCTTCACCAATCCCGTCTCCACGCCCTGCGGCCACAGCTTCTGCTCCTTTTGCATTTCCTCCTACTGGGAGGGCCAAGGAAAAACTTGCTTCTGCCCTCTGTGCAAAGAAAGCTTCCGCAAGCGTCCCGAGCTCCACGTCAATCACACACTCAAGGAGATCACGGAGCAGTTCAAGCGGATGGCCGAGACCACAGTGAGCGTGCCTAAAACTGCTACTTCAGATTCTCCTCCAAACCCTTTCTCTGCCCCGAAGCCTGGAGCGCAGCAAAGACCGGTTGAGCTGCCCAAAGGCCTGTTCCAGGAGATGAGGACCCGCATGCAGAGATCTTCGTCAACATCTTCATCCAGTGAGCCTTTAGCATCCGGCGATCCTCAGTCCCTCCCCAATGTCAAAATGCCGAGACGAAACTTTAGCGTGACCGCAGCGGGATCCAACGGGCCGCAGTGTCCCAAACATGGCTACAGTTTGGAGCTGCTCTGCAAGACTGACCAGATGTGTATTTGCGTAATGTGTGCAGAGAGCGAACATTACGGCCATGCTGTGATGGAGGCCAAGAGAGAGATGAATATTAGGAAGGTAAGCATATTTATACAGTTGAAGTCAAAAGGATTTTTTATTATCTTTCAAATATTTCCCAAATGATGTTTAACAGAGCAAGGAATTTTTTTCACAGTATTTCCTATAATATTTTTTTCTTCTGGAGAAAGTCTTCTTTGTTTTATTTCGGCTAGAATAAAAGCAGTTTTTAATTTTTTTATAAATGTTTAAGATCAATATTATTAGCCCCCTTAAGCATTATTGTTTTCGATTGTCTACAAAAGAAACTATTATGTTCAGAAATGTGTTAAAAAAATATATATATATAAATATAAATATACAGAAAATGGGGAAAACTATACAGGGGGCTAATAATTCTGACTTCAACTGTATGTTGCATTTGCTCAGTATTGTCAGGATTTGTTAATGTACAACATCTGTGTTAACATTTTGCATCTCTGCTCAGTCTCAGTTGCGGATCTTGGAGGTGGAGCTTCAAGGATTGATAACAGTCAGAGAGAGAAAGATAGAGGAGATCCAGACATCACTTGCTGAAATTCAAGTATGTGTGTATAGGCCATGCTAAAGATTTAAAGTCCATGAGGAATCAAAATTTACAATGTTTATTTTGCTAGCACACTTCGTTATTCTTTATGTGAACAGTTAATGCATGTAAGTTGATTCACTGAAAAAAAGTTTGTTTTGATAATCTATAATCAAATCTTCACCATTTGCTTCCGTGTTTGGAGTGGCGGCCCTTCTCTGATGATGTCCGTTTGACAACAATATTCTTAACCAACAATATTTCTTTTGGTTAGTCAAAAAAATTAAACCTGTCATTATTTACTCGCGTTCATGTTGTTCCAAACCCATATGCTGTTATTTTTGTCCTGTGAAACACAAAAGAGGATGTTTGTTTTGAACTGTGATAGCACTTTATTATGTGTTTTTATTTGTTACCATTAATAAATCTATTATTAATGTGAAGTAACAATGAAATATACATCTAAAGCATTTATTCACTTTAGTTAATGTTAATTACAACATTTACCAATGTGTTTTTACAACATTTACCAAAGGTTCTGTCATTACTAAAATTAATATTAATTTATACTAAATATTTATGTTTTGTTAAATAAAGAAAGCGCCTCACACCAAGAAGGTCACTGGTTCGAGCCTCGGCTGGGTCAGTTGGCATTTCTGTGTGGAGTTTGCATGTTCTCCCCATGTTTCCTCCGGGTGCTCCAGTTTCCCCCACAGTCCAAAGACATGTGCTATAGGTGAATTGGGTAAGCTAAATTGGCCGTAGTGTATGTGTGTGAATGAGAGTGTATGGGTGTTTCCCAGTGATGGGTTGCAGCTGGAAGGGCATCCGCTGTGTAAAACATATGCTGGATAAGTTGGCGGTTCATTCCGCTGTGGCGACCCCTGAATAATAAAGGGACTAAGCCGAAAAGAAAATGAATGAATGAATAAATAAAGAAAGGTGGGGGCAGCATGGTGGATTAGTGGTTAGCATTGTCGCCTCACAGCAAGAAGGTCGCTGGTTTGAGTCTTGGCTGGGCCAGTTGGCATTTCTGTGTGGAGTTTGCATGTTCTCCCCATGTTGGCGTGGGATTCCTCCGGGTGCTCTGGTTTCCCCCACAGTCCAAAGACATGCGCTATAGGTAAATTGGATTAACTAAATTGGCCGTAGTATAAGTGTGTGAGAATGTGAGAGTGTATGGGTGTTTCCCAGTACTGGGTTGCGGCTGGAAGGGCATCCGCTGCATAAAACAAATGCCAGAATAGTTGGCGGTTCATTCCGCTGTGGAGACCCCTTATAAGTAGTATAAGAAAGATGAATTAATCCATGTAACAAATGTACTATTTGTTGTTAGTTAATTCGTGGATTGTAAAGTGTTATTGCTGTTCTCATAGTCCTTTAAGACATCTACAAATTGAAAAAGTAGCATAAGAATTGTGCAGTTCAGTCTAAAGAGGAGGTTATGGTAGTGAAATTTCACAGACAAAAAAGCCGATTGTCTGTTTTCAATAGTGTATTGTAGAATGAAGCACAGCTCACACTGAGGTCACTTTCAAACCAAGCAGCATCTACATAATGAATAATAAACCTTTTGCTTGGGGAAAACTCTTCATCCTCATGTGCAAATTACACATTGTGTGGATTAAAAACTTGAAAACTCAATGAACAACAGTGAAATCCATCTACAGTCTTCTGAAGCCACACAAGCTTTGTGGGCCAAACAGAAATCTGATATATGGCCATATAAAGTATGCTTATTTGAATATTTATTATTTTTGAATGTACGCAATCCTAATTCACATACTGTAATTTTAACAGTTGAAAATTCATATATGTAAATGGTCATTTTTGCAATATATTTTGAAATGTATGTTGTATATATGTACAGTTGAAATCAGAATTATTAAACCCCCTTTGAATGTTTTTTCTTTTTTAAATATTTCCCAAATGATGTTTAACAGAGCAAGGAAATTTTCACAGTATGTCTGATAATATTTTTTCTTCTGGAGAAAGTCTTATTTGTTTTATTTCAGCTAGAATAAAAGCAGTTTTTAATTTTTTACATTGTCAAAATTATTAGCCCCTTTAAGCTATATTTATTTTAGACTATTCGATAGTCTACAGAACAAACCATCATTATACAATAACTTGCCTAATTACCCTATCCTGCCTAGTTAACCTAATGAATCTAGTTAAGCCTTTAAATGTCACTTTTAGCTGTCTAGAAGTGTCTTAAAAAATATCTAGTAAAATATTATTTACTGTCCTCATGCCAAAGATAAAATAAATCAGTTATTAGAAATGAGTTATTAAAACTATTATGTTTAGAAATGTGTTTCTCTCCGTTAAACAGAAATTGGGGGAAAAAATAAACAGGGGGGCTAATAATTCAGGGGGTTTAATAATTATGACTTCAACTGTACATATATGACATATATTGTTGTATCTGTCAAATCCAAACATGAACTTTTATTTGCATATATTGCCATATTTATCAGATTTCTATATCCAGACAGATGCAGACAACATTTTTATTGTTGATTCACACACATTTGAAAAGTATTCACAATTTTTCATCTTTTTCAGCAGTTCACTTTTACACACTGATAAAGTTTTTAGGTTGGACAAGATGTGTGTGAATACTTCTCAGATTTCAGTCCTACAGAAGAAAGCCATATGGTTTAAAAAACATGATAATGACTTGATGCTGTTTTTTCTGTTTTTGGGTGATTCATAAAGAGACATAATACACATTTAAGAATTTCCTCATTCTCTTAATTCTTATAGCTGTCTTATGTCTTTTGCTTGCTATAAGGTGAATGCGGAGCGAGAGAAAGCAGGCACCATCAGTATGTTTGCTGAGTTGATGAAATCGGTTGAGAAGTCGCAGGCTGAACTGCTGGAGGTGGTGGAGATGGGACAGCGGGCTACAGAACTGCGCTCTCAGTCCTTCATTCATGAGCTGCAGACGGAGATCTCAGACCTGAAAAACAGATGCAGCACCATTAATCAGTTGACCCAATCCCAAGACCATCTTACCTTCTTCAAGGTCTCATTTAAACGGCTTTACACTGTAAAAAGGGATTAGTTAACTGTACTTAGAAAAAGAGAGTAAACTCATTGCCTTATAATTATTAAGTAAACAAACTATGTGCATAATTATAAAAGTTAAGTCAATGGGTTTACTGACTTTTTTTGAAGTAAAATCAACTTGTTTCTTTTAAGACAGCGGGTTTACTCAAATTTTGTAATGTAAAGTAACTAACTGCTTTTTACAGTGTAGTTACTGATATAACCAGGGCCCGACAGAATCTGCAGATAATTATTTTGCTATTTGTGCAATGGACTTTTTTTCTAAAAAAAAAATTGAACCTTTATTAGAAACTTTATAAACCAAGTAGAACTACTTGTTAGGTAAACAAAGCTACAGCAAGTCTCTTATATAATACATCCACTAAAAGACATAGAAAATATTACCTTAGCAATTGTATAGCACAGATATCATCTAAACAATTGCATGTTATTCAATAATATTACTGAAAGTAATATAAGAACTGAATAAACATATATTTACACACATTTTCATAAGTAATTAAATAGACTGAATGAAAATTTGTAGGCGAAGCATGTAGTTTCTACTCTGTTGATGTCATTTAACAGGATTACAAAAATTATATTTTCAAAGAAACTACCATTGCAACCTTCACAACGTCCTCTCACACAAAGAGACTTAATCCAAAGATTATCCTTGCAAAATTGTACTATTTTAAATGTGGCTTGACAGTAAAGAGCTAACATGTGGCAAAAACTTGAATTTAGCTTACATGTCAAAAAGAAACTAATCTCATGTTTATTCCTGTTTTACCCTGGTGTCTGTCTCTGCATACTCTGGAAGCTTGACTTGCATTTTTTTAAGCAAATTTGATTTTGTTTCTCCCAGTGTAACACATCAGTGATTATCCTACTGTTGAAAAAAAAACATTACTGTCCCTCCACTGAAATATTTATTCTTTTTCAAATATTTTGATGTTTAACAGAGCAAGGACATTTTTCACAGTATTACCTCTTATATTTTCTTCTGGAGAAAGTCTCATTACCTTTGGATGAATATAAGAAATAAAATATTGAATAAAAGAAAGAAAAGCTGCTAAGGTCAATATTATTTGCCCTGTTAAGAGTTTTTTTTCTTTTTTAGCTTATAACCACTGTTGTCCAATGAGCTTAGTTAACCTAATTAAACTAGCTTTAAAGCAAGATAAATGTCACTGTACACGTAAATACAGTATTTTTGCTGTAATTGATTTACAGTAAGTTACTGGATTGTCAACAGTGTATTTATTAAAAATGACTAACTAAAACTGTTGTTTAAATTAAAAAGAAATCTCTGCAAATATATATATATATATATATATATATATATATATATATATGAAAAGAATTACAATTTCACAGGAGGGCTATTAACTGTCTTTAACTTCATGCCTAAACACAATCTGCATGCTATAGTAGCCACGCCCCCAAGCTCTTGCTATTAGTCGAGCTGGAAAGTGATTGACATATTTGAGGAAATCACTGTGTTTTAACGGTGCCTTACAAGTTTGAGAGAGATAAAACCACGAATGGCACACTTATAGTGATCAGTAAACAATAGGCTTTCTTGAGAGAATTTATCCTTACATAAATAAGCTTGCATACTTTGTTTTCAAACTTTGTTTTTTTATACTCCAATAAGTAACCAATATTTCACGTTTTGCTGTTTGTTTTCAGACATTTTCAGCCCACACTAGTTTACCTGTGATGAAGAGCTGGGCAGAGGTGGCTCTGACCCCTGACCCCACGGCAGGGGCGGTGCTGAGAAACGTCTCTCAGATGGTGGAGGAGGCTCGGCAAGGCCTGAGGAGACTCTCGGAAATCTGTAAGAGAAACTGCAGAAACTTGTATAAAATTATAAAACATGATGTGGTCATTAAGTTCACCTGTTTTTACGGTCACACTTTAAATTCTTGCTATTAATAAACCATTAACTTTGACTTTAGCCTCAATAAACGCCTAATTTGCTGTTTATTTTTCATTTTTAAGGTAGTTAGGTTTAGGTATTGGGCAGGATTAGAGATGCTGTGTAGAATAAGAATAATCATACAGAAAATATACTTTATAATTGCTAAGTACTAACAGCCAATATATTAATAATAGGCAGGTAATAAGCCACTAGTTAATAGTGAGAATTGGTCCTTGAAGTAAAGTGTTAATTTTTTTTACATACTTTTGTTTACAAACTTAAATTTTTAATTTTTAACTAACAGGCGACAAGGTGCCTCAGTGGTTAGAACTGTCGCCTCACAGCACTGTCGCTGGTTCGAGTCCCGGCTGGGTCAGTTGGCATTTCTGTGTGGAGTTTGCATGTTCTCCCCGTGTTGGCGTGGGTTTCCTCCGGGTGCTCTGGTTTCCCCCACAGTCCAAAGACATGGGCTATAGGAGAACTGAATAAACTAAATTGGCCGTAGTGTATGTGAATGAGTGTTTATAGGTGTTTCCCAGTACTGGGTTGCAGCTGGAAGGGCATCTGCTATGTAAAACATATGCTGGATAAGTTGGCGGTTCAGGCTGCACGGTGGCGAAGTGGGTAGCACGTTCGCCTCACAGCAAGAAGGTCGCTGGTTCGAGCCTCGGCTGGGTCAGTTGGCGTTTCTGTGTGGAGTTTGCATGTTGGAGTTTGCATGCAAACTGTGTGGAGTTTGCATGTTGGACATGTGGTATAGGTGAATTGGGTAGGCTAAATTGTCCGTAGTGTATGTGTGTGTATGGATGTTTCCCAGTGAAGGGTTGCAGCTGGAAGGGCATCCGCTGCGTAAAACATATGCTGGATAAGTTGGCGGTTCATTCCGCTGTGGTGACCCCAGATTAATAAAGGGACTAAGCCGAAAAGAAAATGAATGAATGAATGAGTTGGCGGTTCATTCCGCTGTGGCGACCTCTGATGAATAAAGGGACTAAGCCGAAGGAAAATGAATGAATGCTTTAGTTTAACCAAAATATATTAGGTTAACGATTAGTTAACTTTTAAAAGTGTTACTTATTTGTTTTAAAATATCAAAATATTAAAAATACCAGTGTTTGTATCCTGCTGCATGACAGATGTTTTTCACAATTTTTCTGCTTCATATTCTGCATACTGTAATAAGATATAGTAAATAATGCCAATATTTTTATTTTCATAAAAGGGTTTGAATATGGTTTCAATTTAACAGTTCAGATGTTTCAAGTATTTTATGTTTTTAAATGCAAAAGTTTTTTAAATGTTGTGTTTTTAATCATTTTAATGATGTTTGTGTTTGTTTTTGTGGTTTCAGGTTTGCACTCTTCCACAGAAAGATCACTGGAAGTATATCAACAAAGTAAGTTTTTTTTTTTTTGCTGCATTTTCTATAATAACGTTCAATATATTTCACAATGTAATTTATTCCTGTTCTGGACTGTGAGTAAATGATGACAGAATTTAAATTTGTGAGTGAACTATTTTTTTTAATAATGTTTATTATTATTATTATTATTATTATTATTATTATTATTATTATTATTATTATCACTGTTGAAATTTGCTGCTTAATATCCCAAACCTTTGACCGGTAGTGCATATGTTTGGTATACTAAGTGTTCTTCAAAAGCATGTAATCCTGCAATATATATTTTTTTACTTTTCTTTAACTCTAGGCGTGTGGAGAGCACAAGGATTTGCAAGTATGTGTTCATTTATGTTTCTAAATAACAGACCAAAAGATTTTCCAAATATTTATCTAGGGTTCCCTCAAATCATGGAATTTATGACATATCATGGAATTTTAAAAAGTCTATTCCAGATATCGAAAGTCAGGGAATTTGTATATATTTTTTGTCCAACACATGGAATATCAGCTATTTTTGTTTGTCACTTAAAATTTTATTTTTCATTCATTCATTTTCCTTTGGCTTAGTCCCTTTATTCATCAGGGGTCACCAAAGCAGAACGAACCGCCAACTTATCCAGCATATGTTTTACACAGTGGATGCCCTTCCAGCTGCAACCCAGTACTGGGAAACATCCATACACACTCATTCACACACATACACTTCGGCCAATTTAGTTCATCCAATTCACCTATAACGTATGTCTTTGTACTGTGGGGAAACCAGAGCACCCGTAGGAAACCCACAGGAACACAGGAAGAACATGCAAACTCTGCACAGTAATGCCAACTGACCCAGCCGAGACTCAAACCAGCGACCTTCTTGCTGTGAGGTGACAGTGCTAACCACTGAGCCACCGTCCCGCCAATTTTTTTTAGATATCCTTTTTTTTTTTATCACAAAATGGTTATAGTTACTCTACTATTCAGCTCTATTTTATTCCTTTCATGGTTATCAATGGCAGTCACTGAAGTCCAAAGCAGTCATCAGACTGTCTTAAAATAGATGTGCAGATAATATAAGCTTTAGGAGCTTTGGCTTTAAAATGACCACTCCAAAAACTGGGTGTTAATAAGTAGATGACAGAAAAGGTACCTATAATGTTTGTAAAACTGCTATTGAGCTATCAGATATGGTAGAGGGAGTACTTTGAGGCTGTGCATGTAAACACTGCCTATGTACCAAAGATTTTTATCAAAATCTGAGGTGAATTGTTCATAGTTGTTCTTCTATAAAATGACATTCAAGCTAAAACCACTAAGCACAACAGCAGCCTGTTTTTCCTTTCATTGTAGATCACGGAAATTCAGCTTTTTAGTCAGATAAAATCAAGGAAAAAACAGGAAATTTATTATTAATTGTGGGAACCGTTTATGTTGACCGCTTTCATTTGTATGCCAGCCAACACCTTGTTCTGTTTGTCTCCCAGTGGACGTGACTCTAGACAGAGACTCGGCTCACCCCCGTCTGGTCATCTCGGAGGACGGGAAGCAGGTGCAGTGTAGTGACCGCTACCAGATGGTGCCGGACACACTCGAGCGCTTTGACCGCGTGGTGTGTGTTCTGGGCCGCCAAGGTATAAACTCTGGCTGCCATTACTGGGAGGTCCTGGTAGGTGACAAGACGGACTGGGATTTGGGCATCGCTGGTCGCTCCGTCAACAGGAAAGGGAAAATAGCCGCCAACCCTGCTAATGGATTCTGGTTCTTAAGTCTACGTGACAAGCAAGATTATGTCTTCCGCACAGAGCCATCGACACCTATAATCGTAAATCCCAAACCACAGCGCATCAGCATTAATGTGGACTATGAGAGAGGCCAGTTGTCTTTTTATAATGCAGATACAAAGACGCTGATTTTTACTTACACAGATTCCTTTTCAGAGACTCTATATCCTTTCTTTAGCCCATGCACCAACAAATCTGGCAAAAACGAAGCTCCACTTATTATTTGTCCTCCTTTTCTGGCTGACCCAAGCTGGTTAGAATAGTGAGATGGAAACAGTTTAGCTCAGGGTTTATTTACTTGACATAGTATAAGTTACAATTTATGTGATCATTTCATTGTCTCAATATATATATATATATATATATATATATAAAGCAAAGCATTCCTTGCCTTTAAAGGGATAGTTCACCCAAAAATGTAATTTTTTTTTAAGAGTCAAATATTAAAGAAGATATTTTGCTGAAAGCTGAAAACATTTACTTCCATAGTGTTTGTTTTTCCTACTATTGGTCAGTGGTTACCGGTTTCCAACATTCTTTAAAATATATTTTGTGTTGAACAGAAAGGAAAAAAAACCTTAAACTGGTTTGGAACAAGTGAAGGGATGAATAAATTTTCAGTTTTGGATGAACTATGTCTTTAAGTTGTTTTTAAAAGTTTAAGAGATTTTTTTTTAATTATTAAACACAAAGGAAAATATTTTGATGATTGTTGCTGCTGGTAGCCATTGATTCTATTGTAGGAAAATAACTATGGCTGGTTTTTAAGCCTTTTTAAAACATATTTTTTTGTGTTCAAAAAGTAAAAACCGAGTAATTTATGACAGAATTTTTCTTTTTTGACTGAACCGTTCCGCTTATTCATCATGAACCTCTTAATGTTGCATGAAATTGAAATGTTTTTTGTAAATTATTAACACCTCATTTTTTATGTGCCATCATAATCTTTTTTCAAAATAACTTCCCTTTATCTTGTACCAATATCACTTCTCTGATTACTGGAGCAGGTGAAGTTAGCATGCATTGAGTAAATAATTAAATAATGATTGTAAATAACATCTTTATTTTATTTAGCTTAAGCCATGCATAAATATATATAATATTTAAATGTGTTTTGTACATTCAGCAAAAATAAACACGAATCAGATGACTGCATCTATTATATTGCTGTATATCTTTTACATACACTGCTATTAACCCTGGGTTATTTCGTTTCACACCTGTAATTTAGTACTGCTTTTTCAGTGGTATGAAACCCTGCTCTGGAGGGTTTGTATAGCTTTTACTGTCCTGATTTTTCAGAGCTAGAAATGTTCCTGGGTCAACATATTGTGTTGATGCTGGAACATCCTTTCTGTCCGAACATTTAATCCAAACCTAATCCCTACCCTTAAACCTAACCCTTAATCTAAATCATTCCTGAAATCAGATGGAAATAGTTAAATATCAGTAAAGCACCTGACCCTAAACTGTGAACTTGCCCTTCAGAGCTAATTAGTTGATTGGAATGTTACTGCAGTTAGTAAAATCAGCTTCTCCATTAGTTTACCCAAATATGAAATGTATTAATTACTCACCCTTGTGTCATTGCAAAACCCTGAAACCTTTATTCATCTTCGTATCACAAATTAAGATGTTTTAGATTAAATCTGAGAGCTCTCTCATCCTCCATAGACAGCAAGCTATGCTGGGGTATATATCAGTGCACACTGGATGTGCGCAGTGTACTGACACTGAAAAGAAGAAACTGTTGTTATTTTTAAAGTTTTTTGTTAAAGTCTTCTTGTAGCCTGATAATATTACGATTGAACCAATTGACTCTTTTCACATTTCCATGTTTCTCAGCAGCAGAAGTCATCATGGGTAAACTTAGAGCGCAGTGAATGGGAGAGTACAACAAATATTTTTTTTTACAATCTTATTTGCTGAAATAATAAAAGAAAAACTCCACGATGTTATCAAGACTTTCAGAAAAAGGGAAAAAATGTGTGAGACTGATAATGGCAGCCAGAATAGAGAAAAACGTCAAATTTACTGGCCTGTCCATAGACACTGCATTAGAAACACCTCTCACAAGCGGTAATTTGTTTTTTGTAATTTGATGCAAAGATGATACAATGCATACATAAATACATATAAATATACATACGTTTTAAAAAAATCGAAATATTAAAAACTTTCAAGGATTTAAGGTGCTGATGATAGTTAAATGCATCATAACAGTCTTGTGAAAAGGGTCCATGAAGGCATATGGTCTGTTTTGAGGATGTTCTTTGAATGAGTTGTGAACCTTGCTATCTAAGATGGATGAAGGAGCTATCAGATTTAATCTAAAACATCTTAATTAGTATTTAAATAAAGAAAAAAAAACATCTCAGGGGTTTGGAACAATAAAAGAGAGTAATTAATAACGTAATTTTAATTTTTGTGTGAACTAACCCTTTAATGTCACATTGCGGTGCCAGACGTGTAAATCTGTTGTTACAATGGTTATATTGTAAGAACTAGTCGCGTACCTTATTCACATATTTTGTACAGTCTTGGAAACACAGGCTTTGTGTAAACAATGGTTTTAGCATTCCAGGGCAAAATGAGACCATTTCATTCTCACCTTTATAGTCAGAGAGAAGTGTCATTCAGGAAAAAAACACACCATGGCTTGAAATAATATATAATACTACACTGTAAAAGAACTGTTATGTGAACAGGCCATGTGTTGACATTGCAAATATGTAAATAAGGATGTTAATTCAGGTTTTGCATGTATAGTGTATACATTTACAGATTTTTTTTTCAGAAAAATGTATACAATATAAATGTTTGAATCCCCTTTGGCTTCCACAGTATTTTACCCTCCTATTAATAGGAACCATCTTTTTTTCTGCTTACTGTCATTCCTCAAAATATTTATGTGATAAATTTATATGATATGAATAGTATGATAGGGTTCCCACGAATTATTATGATATGATGTGATAAATATGATACAATCAACTTAATTAGTAATAAACTTAATTAGTTATAAAATTTATTTTTGTAAACTAGCTTAGAGTTTTATACATGCTTGTATTGTAAAAAGCAATGTGATACCCCACTGCCTATTTTTTTTTTTGTCTGTCTTGACAAAAAATATGTTGTTGAAATTACATGTGAGCTATCAGTGCATGTGTGATAGTGGATGGGTGTTTCCTGGTACTGGGTTGCAGCTGGAATGGCATCCGCTGTGTAAAACGTATGCCAAAATAGTTAGCGGTTCATTTCGCTGTGGCGACCCCTGATAAATAAGGGACTAAGCCGAAGGAAAATGAACGAATGAATTAAAGTCAAGGTAATAAATTTGCTTAACTTGTCTATTATTTCCTAGTTTAGTTATTTCCTAAGTCAATTTGTCAATTGGGAAAAAGATTTTATCTTGAATCAATGTGCCATTTTAACAGAAACAAATTTGTTACAGCACTGCCTTAAAATCTTAGGGAAACAAAGCAAAAAAATCCATCCATTTTTAAACAATTTAACAAGCAATTTGCTGTCAACATGAACTGACAAATGAAAAAAAGCAAAATACAAACGCATTCATATATAAAAACATACATTTCAGAAAGTGCTGTATAAATTGGATGACCTTGGCAAGGGCTAAGAATTGATTTAATTTTGTCACATGTTAATGTTAATAAATGTAATTGTTTGCAGTAGCCTGCATTCTCATCAAATCAAGTCAAACCCAAAACCTAATTTATTCTTTAATGAAAACTAAATGTATCCATTCTTTATCTTTATCATTTTTAAACTGATTGTATTTTTCATGCAATTTTATTCTTCTATTGTCAGACAGACGTTCAAGAATCTGGGCTATCATTCACTCAGTCAGGTTTGCTTTATGCGCACTGGCGCAGACCTTAATCCATCCTTGCATTGCTTCTCCTGTCAACACATTCGGTGTGTAGCCTATATAATGAGGGAGAGGGAGAAAGAAAAGAGAGATGGACGTTAAGTAACCAACAGTAACCAATGACTGCAGCTTGTTTCTTGTGACCGCGCGCGGCGTCAGACCTGCTGCGCTCGCGACCGAGAACTGAACGCTTCAGGCGACGCCACAGACCCGCTCCCCCGTGCACTACACCCAACATAGGTAAGTTTGATTTTCAGTGCGTTTCAGTTTAATGCTATTTTGATACTCACACGTGAATTAGGCTAATATAGTCAGTGTGTGCAAGCAACCCGCGTTGCTTTGTAATATAATTTTATTTATGTATTTATTATTTATTTAAAAGCGTGAACTATTAATAGAAGCATCACAATTCCACCCTAAACTCGGTCTCGTATTGAATAGTTCTGCATTAACCGCATCACAAGATAACATTCCTCCCAGGTGTATTCTGTCTATGCCAAATCTAACACAAGGAGTAGTCTGCATGTAGTTATGACAAAAATTCGCATTTTGTGCAAATCAGTTTTCTTTTGATCGCATTGTGTTGTTTTTTTCTGTCAGCTGTGCCGTACGGGACACTGGCACGCGATGCTTAGTGATGCCCCATTTTTACACGGAGCATAAAGCGCTGTACTTTAATAAATGATGATGGAGAGATGCCTTGTCGTGAGGCAGTGGCTTCGAAGGGTTTGTTTATCCGGCAATAGGCAGGTTTCTCGGGGACGCCCTATTTTATCGACGGCTCTGGCAACTTCAGAGTGATTATCGCTGCTTAAGCCGCTTTTTCTTATCGTCATATTTGACGTGATTTTGGAAGAATAGCTGGGAACAAGTCAGTCAGGATGAGAGAGCGAGCGGCATCATAAGCCTCTTAGTTTGAATGTGAGTGTCATTCTGTGAAATAACCTTGACTGAACTGGCGTAATGACCTCGATTAAGCCAAAGATTTTCATGTGAAATCGCTGTTCTGGTCATTATTAATCAGGAGGGCTCTGAAATCCCATCTGCGTTGATTTACAGGGGGAAAAATCAGGGGCAGGTGTACCTCTGCAGGTTGGTACACGGAGTTCTACAGTCAGCCAACATTACTTATGGCGCCAAAACAAAGATCACAGTATGCAAGAATCTGATTATTTGATCAAATTGGCAGTTATTACTGAATATGCATGCCACGACATTTTTGTTCACTGTTTCATAAATGCGTTCTATCAAAAGGTTTAAGGAAATGAACTATTGTGATATCTCATATGTTTTAGTTAT
>CAIGQV010019186.1:10257235-10274896 GCA_903798115.1 Danio jaintianensis | reverse complement strand
AATATAAAAAATATACAATATACAAAAAAAAAATCAGCTATAGTAGTATAATAATACCTTCAGTAGTACATATACCTACATACACATTTAAATACATTTTAAGGTACATAAATAACTATTCATGATCATTGGCAAATAGATTTAAGTAGTATGAAGTATATAGTAAATCAGCAATTAACATAATCAATGCATTCTTGTGATTGGTGGCAGTTTAAATCTGAAAATAAGCAATTGAGAACTGATCTTAAACTCTAGTTCAATTTTCTGTGTAGGGTTTTGAGCATAATGACTGGCAGGGCAAATAACAGGCATCATGAATGATTACTCCGAGGATTTGGCATATTAACTCCAGTTACTACTGAGAATTAATGATGGCGATAAAGCGTTACAGTTGTGGGGAAGCTCCGTCCTGTGGCGTTTAACCCAGCAGGATTATACTGCAAAGTCAATGAAATGCAAATCAGCCGTGCTTATGGGCTGCACAATTAATAATTTAGATCTTGGGGAAATAACCTGCATGCGTTTTAAAGTCCTTAATAAAAAATTGTGTTGCTCTTGATTGAAAGGGAATGTTGAAAAAGAGCTACAAAAATGACCCGGAAACATGTTACAGTAGGCATATGCAGCATTTCCGAAAACATTTAATTTTTATTAATAACTAAATGTCATTTACAGAATATTTTACACATATCTTTACATCCCTAGAATTGTTGTCAAATGAAACGCACAATAGTTTATATTTCATCTTCATTTTCATATCTAAAACATCACGATTAAATAAATAGGAGCGTTATATTTCACAGGCATCTTCTCTGTCTCTGCAGGGGTCATTCTCTGTGACTCTGTGTCTGTTCTTTAGAGATGAAAACACTCTGGTGCCAGTAATCATCCCTGGATTTCCCTGGCCTTATGTCGACATGGCAACAGGAAGGAAAAGTCAGTGTGTTTTCTGTTCATAATGTGTGAATATATCAGTACATACAGTTAAAGTCAATTATTAGCCCTCCTGTAAAAAAAATTTTCCTTTTAAAATGTTTCCCGAGTGCTGTTTAACGGAGACAAGATGCTTTCAACACATTTTTATACATAATAGTTTTAACAAATAAGTTCTAGTAATTTGTGTTTGCCATAATGAGAGTACATACTATTGTTTCTAGATATTTTGCAAGATACTATCGAGCGTAAAGTGCAATTTAAAGGCTTAACCAGGTTTAATAGGCAAGTCATTGGACAGCAGTGGTTCGTTCTGTAGCCAATTGAATAAAATAATTTCTAATAATAATATTGACCTTAATTTATTTTTTTGAAGTTTAAAAACTGGCTTTTTCCAGCTAAACTAAAACAAATAAGACTTTCTCCAGAAGCAAAAATATGACAAGAAATACAGTGAAAATGTCCTTGTTACTTGGGAATATTTTTTAAAAGACAAAAAATTTCACAAGAGGGCTGATAATTTCACCTTCAACTGTGCATAATAAAGAAAGCTTGTGCATTATGATTGTATTTAAATGTGCTGTGTGTATTTATATGTTCAGCTTTTAACACATCCAGAGTGTGTTTGTTCTGACAGCTCTCCCACACTGGATTAATCATCTCAGCACACATCGTCTGGTCCCGTCTCCATCTCTGTGCTGATCTTAACTCAGCTCCTGCTTTCTCTTCTCCAGGCTCCACTTCAAAAGGTGGAGTACGTTTCCCTGATGATGAAGAAGATGCTCCCGTTAACAACAGCTGTGATGAGAATCTTCAGGATCAAGTCATCGCTGCTCTTCCAGAGCCTGATGGCGCATATCTTGTGAAGGTGAAAGAAAAAAGCACTTTTTTCTTCATTTGTAACTTACCAAACCTTAAAAATGCCATGGAGTGCATTGGCTCAATATGCTACAGTGTTCTCTGATATCTATATAGTAGGTATGTGGCTTAGGTATGTTCTAAAATGATACAGAAATGGTTTTATATGTTCATTTATAACCACAGGAATTACCCCTAGAATATTAATGAGCTCCACAGTGTCACTGCCTGACACACACACACACACAACATGACCTACTCTGAAATACATATATGCAAAATAATAAAACAAATGAGCAAATTCAGTGCATTCCTTTTTAAATGACTTAAATTTGTTCAACTGAAATAGTAGAAAGGTTTATTTTAACTAGAAGGAGTGAGTGAATGAAATAAAAGTTTACTTAGTAGTTTACATGTGTTTGTTGCCTCATTACAAACATATTTGGCATATTTCACAATATACACATTGAACTAACAAAAGATAGGGTTAAACAGACCTTATGCCTCTTCAGGGGTGCTAAACAACTTTCGAATCTTGATTAATGGTACCGTGTGGATCGTCAGAGACTTTGTTTTGTTCCAGTTGGCCTTTTTTTTTCCACCATGATTTTACACTCATAGGATTTACATGAGAACAATAAATGAGTGTTTGAGGCTCACGGTATGCCATTTTCATGGACTGAACTCTTATTATTGAGCTATTTCCAGGTATATCCACGGTTTCATTCTATGGCACCTTTAAACAAGCACAGAAAATAATGAATTTCC
This sequence comes from Danio jaintianensis, assembly GCA_903798115.1. Classification (NCBI taxonomy): domain Eukaryota; kingdom Metazoa; phylum Chordata; class Actinopteri; order Cypriniformes; family Danionidae; genus Danio; species Danio jaintianensis. The sequence continues at coordinate 10,272,337 of CAIGQV010019186.1, read as the reverse complement.
TTTTAAATAATATATATTAATTTGACAAAAATTGCATTTCCAGTCCAAGAAGTGTCGTAAGCTGAAATCACTGACTGCTGCATTCTGTATTTAGGCCGGATTTTTAAGGAGTCATCACAAATATGAAATCGTCTTCTCTTTGCCGCAAGTCCCAACGCTGGGCAAAGATGTCACCCTTTCCCCTGCACTTCGTGCCACGGCAAAACCACGGCTACGTGCAACGCGCATCACACCACGGCCTGACGGTATGTGTTTTTGTGGCGGTCTTATGGTACATCAAAATTAATCCAGAAAGATAGAGTTTACAAACTGGATTCTGAGTCCTGAGTTTCTGAGTTGAAAACCAAAAACATTTTAGGCTACATCTACACTTATCCAGATACATTTGAATATGGTGTACTTATGTAAAAATGCTATCTGTTCACAATATCAATTTGAAACCTTATACAAAAGTTTCTCATCCACACTAAAACATTGGAAAACACTTAACACCCTTATGCTGAGTACAAGTAAATCTGTCCTTGCATGGCACTGCCAAACGACCACTGCAAGAAAGCATTCTGAAGTATTCAAGTATATTCAAATACCCTTGAAAAAATGCAAGCTGAAGTATGTACAAACTGATATTAGCAACACTATCCAACTGGTGTGCAGCCAAAATAAGGACTGCGCAATGTCATCCAACATCTTGCTTTTAACTGAATAGGTCACAAGACTACATCTGAAATAACGAACTTGAGCGTGCAAAAGACGCAATATGTAAACAGCCCGTTTATTATATTTGATGTAGTCAAAAACAAATTATTTCGAGTCATTTAACTCAAGTCTGAGTCAAGTCTCAAGCCATGATCACAAAGTCCCTTTAAGGCAAGTCATTTCACTCGGCGGCCATCTTTAAGACGCCTCTCGGGCAGTATGCTTGGTCATTCTGTTTAAATGGGGAAACATCAAATTCTTCAAAATTGCTTGCCAAGCTTACGATTACATTTCATATTAGGAATCACCAATAAAATTAAACAACACGTTAGAATCACACATAATCTGCAGATACCATAGACTGTAAAAGATATGGACATAGTATCCGTGTCGTCACCCATAGGTTTCTGGAGAACGCAAACGAAGCTACAAGTAGGCGTGGCCAACCGCGGCCATTTTATTCGCGCGTCATCACACCGACGATGGATACCAAAGGATACCAAACAAGGGCATAGAGGCGGAGCGTGAGCGGAGCTACAGATGACTGCTTGCATTTTGCTTAGAGGGGCTTTTCTTTGGGAGAAACGCTTAAACCTTCATCACCTGCGACTGACCACATGTGCTTGGTTGTAGACTATATCAGTAAAGTGTTTAGTCTTTTAAAAACATATAAGTATATAATTTCACTCACCTGGGAAATGGAGGTAACTTAAATGGTTTGTGAGCACAATTAAGTGCACACAGCATACCATATTACCTGATAATTGTAGGAAATAATTCCAAAAGGCAATTGACTGTGTAAAGCCACATAAAACAACACAAAAATATGATGTATTTGCCGAGTTTACAGCGAGCAGCGAGACCTAGCTGTCACTCAAGTGGTCACGCCCTTAATTATGCAGACTTAATAAAACTTAATAAAAACGAAACGGATGAGTTAAAAAAAATTCACCCCCCTCACAGTTGTCAAGGAGGGTAATATTAGCTATATGAACCAAAACCATCTTTTGTACCAGGCTGTAAACATGTTTTTATCAGCCAATTTACCATTGCAGTCTGAAAACATTTGGATTTCCTGGAGCCAGCCCCCAAAGGCGAGTCGATGAATTGCAGTTTTAGTTACTTCCGTACTGGCTTCCCAAGAGAGCGGGAGGTTGCCAGGTCTGACCCTCCCCCGGAGAATCCTCAGTCTATAGCGATCTATGATTGGCTCCTGTACTAGAAGGCGGGGCTTCATTCGCCATGTTGACCATTACACTTTTCCCCATTCAAAACTATACAAGTGACATGTCTTGTGTATTCTATAGTCTTTGATGATAATCAAGTTCAAGTCATGTTATGAATATTTGTCAAGCAAGTCAAAATTTTGCAACTTAAGTCAAGACCATTTACAAAAAGCTTCATTTTGAATGAATGATTTGCAGTCAGGTCTATCTACAAAATGCCACAGTATTGTAAAATTGTGAATATTTATAATAATTTAAATTACAGCATCTTAATAAATTCCAATTTGTTTGTAATTCCTTTAAGCAAAACACACCTGATGTATTCATAGATCATATCATCCTAAATAAAAAACTAAATTTTATCCAAAAAATGTACATTGCCATCTGACTTTACGATTTTTTTTACAATACTTTTCCAAGAATAGTTTTTTGAATGCATCTTACATAGAAATTATGATTTCCCTTTTCATCAATGCAAAGTTCCCACTAGCACTTGAACATACGGTTAGACTAGCTCTTACCATTACAGATTATACAGTATGTCTTATGTCATTCATCCTCTCTTGAGTGTTCATATATTCACACGACCCCTATTAAGAGGTGTTCAGCAGTTAATGAGACACTTTACAGCTGAAGTTATTTACAGCAGTCAGACTGGAGCAGCCTGTGTTAAGTGCCCATCTCAGGGGTACAATGCTTAAGAGATAGTTGAGCCAAAAATGAAAAACCATTATGAGTTTCTTTTTTTTGTTGAACACAAAAGAAGATCTTTAGAAAAATGTTAGAAACCTGTATCCATTGACTTCCATTGTAGGACAAAGAAATACTATGGAACTCAATGGTTACTGGTTTCCAACCTTATTTAAAAAAAAAAAGAAACTCAAACAGGTTGTGACAATTATTACTAAATGATGAATGAACTATCCCTTTAATAAATAAACAACTATTGATACATTAAACGAAGCAGTAACCATATAAATAATATAAAAAGGTATTTAAAGACTGCCGCCAGAGCAGTCAATGCGGATATAAGACTGTTTGTAGCCCTAACTGGTAATACATCAAGCCAAATGTGAGATGTCATGTCGCAATCAATAATCTCACTCCTATTTCAAGCCATCATCGATCTCTCCATTAGCTTAAACTCACTTGGCGCATTTATAGTAGTGTAACTTTTCCTGCATTTGAATCTCTAGGGAAATCTCAGTAGGTTTGCCGTATCAATGCATACAATTTATACTCTAGAAGAAGATGCGAGCACTCTGCACATTTGGGTGATTGTTTGTTTCTTTATGATTGTTTCAGTCTCCCATTGTTATTCTGGTCACTGGTGTGTTTTCTGTCAGCCAAGTTATTTTGTGTTGATTTTTTATGCATCCTGAATGTGTGTGTTTTTAGGTGGCGTGAGGGTGGTTTGTGAGTACATCGCCCAGCAGGAGGGAGTGGTGCAGGAGGAGCTCACCCTGGTTAACAGGAGCAGACGAGACAGCAGTGTCCGGGTCAGACTACAGGCCAGAGTCATGGGTGAGATACAAGCACACACACATACACACACACACACACGAACAAAATCTGCTGATTTAGAAAATGAGGATGGAAGCACTATATAATGTGAAGTGCCACAGAAACTAACATGTTAGGTTTGTTCAGCTTGAAGAAATTGTGGCAGAAATATGGGTATTTTACGATGAAACATACTTCTCAGTGTTAATAAATAAGCATTAATAAATAACAAAACTTTGGGTGATCACATAAGTTTTTCACATTCTAATATACACTCACCGGCCACTTTATTAGGTACACCTGTCCAACTGCTCGTTAATGCAAATTTCCAATAAGCCAATCACATGGCAGCAACTCAATGCATTTAGGCATGTAGACATGGTCAAGAGGATCTGCTGCAGTTCAAACTGAGCATTAGAATGGGGAAGAAATGTGATTTTTAGGTGACTTTCAACGTGGCATGGTTGTTGGTGCCAGATGGGCTGGTCTGAGTATTTCAGAAACTGCTTATCTACTGGGATTTTCACGCACAACCATCTCTAGGGTTTACAGAGAATGGTCCGAAAAAGAGAAAATATCCAATGAGTGGCAGTTATGTGGGCGCAAATGCCTTGTTGATGCCAGAGGTCAGAGGAGAATGCCTAGACTTGGTCGAGCTGATAGAAAGGCAACAGTAACTCAAATAACCAGTTATTACAACCAAGGTATGCAGAAGAGCATTTCTGAATGTACAACACGTCAAACCTTGAGGCGGATGGGCTACAGCAGCAGAAGACCACACCGGCTGCCACTCCTGTCAGCTAAGAACAGGAAACTGAGGCTACAATTCGCACAGGCTCACCAAAATTGGACAATAGAAGATTGGAAAAACGTTGCCTGGTCTGATGAGTCTCGATTTCTGCTGTGAGATTCGGATGGTAGGGTCAGAATTTGGCGTCAACAACATGAAAGCATGGATCCATCCTACCTTGTATCAACGGTTCAGGCTGGTGATGGTGGTGTAATGGTGTGGGGGATATTTTCTTGGCACGCTTTGGGCCCATTAGTACCAATTGAGCATTGTGTCAACGCCACAGCCTACCTGAGTATTGTTGCTGACCATGTCCATCCCTTTATGACCACAGTGTACCCATCTTCTGATGGCTACTTCCAGCAGGATAATGCGCCATGTCATAAAGTGTGAATCATCTCAGACTGGTTTCTTGAACATGACAATGAGTTCACTGTACTCAAATGGCCTCCACAGTCACCAGATCTCAATCCAATAGAGCACCTTTGGGATGTGGTGGAACGGGAGATTCGCATCATGGATGTGCAGCTGACAAATATGCAGCAACTCGGTGATGCTATCATGTCAATATGGACCAAAATCTTTGAGGAATATTTCCAGTACCTTGTTGAATCTGTTCCAGAAAGAATTAAGGCAGTTCTGAAAGCAAAAGGGGGTCCAACCCAGTACTAGTAAGGTGTACCTAATAAATTGGCCGGTAAGTATATATGTATATGGATTATCTTGGCAAAGGAGAAATGCTCACTAACACAGATTTAGGCAAATGTGAAAACAATACCTGAGAGAAATTTTGTGGACATAAAAAAGGTTTGAGGTCTTTGATTTAAGCTCATGAAAAATGGGAGCAAATACAAAAGTGTTGTGTATCATTTGAAGGCAAAAATATTAGCCATTCTGTGAATTCAATTTCTTTTGCAAATATTTTAAGAGCTGTGAAAAGGAGAGAAGTTTATTTCAGCACGTTTCTAAACATAATAGTTTTAATAACTAATTTTTAATAACTGATTTATTTTGTCTGTGCCATAATGACAGTACATAATATTCATTCATTCATTCATTTTCTTTTCGGCTTAGTCCCTTTATTATTCAGGGGTCGCCACAGCGGAATGAACCACCAACTTCTCCAGCATATGTTTTATGCAGCGGATGCCCTTCCAGCTGCAACCCATCACTGGGAAACACCCATTCACTCTCATTCACACTCATACACTACGGACAATTTAGCTTACCCAATTCACCTATAGCGCATGTCTTTGGACTTGCCATCACAGGGAGAACATGCAAACTCCACACAGAAATGCCAACTGACCCAGCCGAGGCTCGACCAGCGACCTTCTTGCTGTGAGGCGACAGCGCTACCCACCGCGCCACCAGTACATAATATTTTACTAGTTATTTTGCAAGATACTAGTAAACAATTAAAAAATATATTTATATATTTCCACAGTTAAAATTGTTTTTAAATATGTTTTTTTTTTTCTGCCAAACTCAAACAAATAAGACTTTCTCCAGAAGAAAAATATAATATGAAATACTGTTAAAAGGTTTGTTGCACTGTAAAATATCATTTTTGAAATAGTTGAAAAAGAATCAAACACACAGGAGGGGTAATAATTTGGTCTTCAACTGAATTTGCGCACTATAAAGTTGCAGTGAGGTATATGTTAAAAAGTTAAATAATAAGTATTTGTCCTAAACTCAACTTTAGTTTTATTTCACAAGACATTGGGTTAAAGCATGAATAACGCATTTTTGTTGTGTGTGTTAAGATGGACTAATCTCTGGGTCAAAAAAAAAAGAATGAAATTCATATATAAGGGATGACATGAAGGTCAATATCAAATGATGAGAGAATTTAATTCTGTGTAGAGTATCCCTATAAATCTAATATTATACACTACCTTTTAGTCTGTTTTGATAACCATAGTTCAAGATCCTTTAAAAATACTCTGGAATAAGAGCGTCTAATCATTGATTTAGTACTTAAATTCCTCCCATTAATAAATAAGATACTGAATTGGATTACAAACAACAAAAATGAAGGCAATATGTGCTCAATTTAATAAATGTCTATTGAAAACTGATTTGTAAATAAAAGATCACTACACTAAAAAAATGCTCTATTGTCTTCCACAGAGCGCCACCACGGGACGCCGATGTTACTCGACGGAGTGCGGTGTGTCGGTGAAGAAAAACACACAAAATAATGCAACAAAGAAGATGTATAGGTGTAAATGATGAGAATAAACTGAAATGAATGCACGCGTGAATGTACCTCAGACTGTGAACACTCTGGACAATCACAGGTTCAACAATGATCACTTATAATATCACTAACTCAGCTTTAGTTTTGAACAGATTATACAGGTCATGGTATTTTATTATAGTAGAATTATATTAAAAAAGCAATGTAAAGAGAAAAGCAGTATACCAATGGAAAAAAGGATATGTCACATGTTAGTTCAGCTGTGTGATGTTTGTTAGCCTGAGTGTGATTATTAACTAATTGACTAACATTCCCTTTTAGAGTTAATTATACACAAACTAAAACAAATATAGCTTAGATGGTTATTGTGTTGAACTGAAATGCGTTTCAAGAACACTCGGCCTGCTTTATTTATTAACTGCATCTCATTATATTAATGCCTGTGGAATGTATAATCGTGTGCATAATATACACTGTATACTATGCATGGTCATATCTAGTGATATGTCATCCTATAGCCGATATACTTTACTGCCATCAAAATCAACCATCAGTCCATCCAAGGGATTTGTTAATAAAATAAAATACTGCACTGAATACAGCACTTGTTGATTGGCTAAATATTTATGGGTGTTGTATCTTAATGCAAACATGACTTGGCACATAAGATTTACCTCAAAGGAATAGTTCACCCAAAATGAAAAATACATATTAATAAATTGCTGTTTATTTTTACTGTTGGCCATCCAAGATGTAGATCACTTTTTTCTTCACCGGTACATTAAAGATGATTTTCAGCTGAAACTGTTGTCCTTCTGCTTAATTAATAATTAATGAATTATCTGATTAATGAAACTGTGGTCCTTCTAAAGTAATAATTTAGTTTTGGCATTTTATATATATAACATTGTAAGTCTATATAGTTGATTTTCATCTCACAAATCACCATGGAAAATGAAGAATCTAAGTTTTTTTTATTTGAAGTAACGTAAGATGGCCTATGGTTTAGTAGCATACATTAATAGTTTAATGTATAATTAAACAATAAATAAATTTATTGTTTAATTAAAATAGTTTTGTTTAATTATTTGGTATACTGTACCTTTAAATTCCATGTGAAATCATTACAATGTTTATTTTGCTAGCACACATTGTTAGTCTTTAAGTTAATTCACAGATTTTTTTTTGTAATCTGCGTTTCCTTCTCTGTTGACATCAGTTTGACGCCTTCAGCCACAATATTGTTAACCACGCCCCCGCGTGTTTAAGAAAAGAAAGCTCCGCCCCCTACTCAATATTCTGTTTCAATTGGAAGTACATCAACATACTAAAATAAAAGTCTCAGGTTCTTCAATTTCACACGGACTTTAAATATGAGTTGAAGCTGAAACTGTGGCCCTTTCATTCATAAATTATTTTGTTGAGTTTTAATCTCAAAATAGCCTACTTGTAGTCATAGTTTTTCATCTCATGAATCACCGTGGAAAATTAAGTATACTAATAATTTTCTCGAAGTAACGATGGCCTATGGTTCAGTTAGTACATTAATAGTAAATTTGCTTTTTACTTGCTTTTTACAATTATCTGTTTAATTATTGGATAAACTAAACCTTTACTAAGACGTTTTCAGAAAGTGCCACCAAACATGTTTTGTAAATCCTGGCATTTTTCTTGAGAAATATGTCAAATCCTCAGCACAATATGTTTCCCAGTGATGGGTTGTGGCTGGAAGGGCATCCGCTGCGTAAAACATATGCTGGATAAGTTGGCGGTTCATTCCGCTGTGGCGACCCTGGATTAATAAAGGGACTAAGCCGGAAAGAAAATGAACGAACTCAGCACAATATGAGTGACATTTTCTGAAGTAAAGCTGCAAATTTGACTAAGATGTAATCAAAATTTAGCTCTCATTCATCTAAAATTTGACTAATGTTTCCAAAGGTTTTTCATGTTTTATGTTATAACCGAATGTTTTGATTAAAGGCTAATTTTGCCTCAAAAAAACGGAAGGAAAAACAAGCAGCATGTGTAGCACCATAGCAACACTAGAGGGTGCTGCTGTCTGCGTTGTTCCACGAACAAACAAACAACCAAACAAACAAACATTGTAAAACTAATATAGTGTTTGTATAAAGTTTTATATATACATATATATATATATATATATACGGATGTGAAAAGCACTTACAGTAGTTTTGATTGACCAAAAAGACATTGAATTTTGAAAACCTATCTGTCACACTTGCTAATAAAGAAATTCCTAAACATGACACTGGCCCTGCGGTTCTGCATGACGCGTTTAGAATGTTTTGACAATATAAGGAAGTGCATACTTGAACAAATAAAACAAAAAAAGAAACAAAAAGGATTAGAAAGGCAGCTGAATCATTTCAGCACAGCTTTTTCCCCACAGTTTTTCTTTCTTTTCTTTTTTTTTTTCTAAAACAGCTTTTAGCTTCTTACAATCCACCAAGGCACAGTAACACCATGGCACAAAATTAGCTACAGCATTGCATTTTTACAAAAATAAATAAATAAATAAATAATAAACAATTCAAACTCTGTGACATCTGCAAACATGTGACACCATACATTTCCTCAAGAATAATCAGTGTAACATTTCCAGACCAGAAACTGTCTTCATTATGAAAAGTTAATCAATTGTAATTTTTATCATGTTAACATTCATACATTTTTAAGGCAGGACACACAACACACAAAAATTACCTAATATCACCATACTTCTCCAGTTTACAGATTACATTGAGTTGAAAATATTTTTTTGTATAACAATTCTCCTCAAAAACAGGCATTATTTAATGCAAAAATCTGATTCATGTTCTTGTTTAATTTTTATTGAGATATTGAAGTCAAATATCTTTACAAAATTTATAAATTTACAAAAGGGGATGTGATGTGAGGAATCTCTTTTTATCGCTCCGTAATTCAGAAAATACTGCCAACAGCCAGAAAAAAAAGCAGACAATTGCTTAAATCATATACGGATCATGGATGAGTCCTTCTTTAAAAAGCTTCAGCATACAGATATGAATAAAACTGTAAAGATGGCATATGTAAATGCTGCTAAAATGGAGGTTTATGGCTCAATGTCAGAAAAAAAACAGAAAATTGATAAAGTGTGACAAAAGAAAAACTTAAAGGTCAAAAGCCATTGTCTTTACATTAAATGGAATAAAACTATATTAAAATCCCAAAAGCTGCAAATCTCAAAATTAACATGTGTATAAAAAACCTCTTGCCATAATTATGACCATAAATATGGTGACGACCATATATAAATATAAAAGAAAGTCTTCAATGTCACAACAACAGTGCGCTTGTAATGAGGAAATACTATTTATTTCTATTTAAATGTTTCTCGATGAACCTGTTTCTTTTGTTATGTAGACGGAAAGACACTCGTTATTGGCAAGAATGCATGACTTTCCTTTAAGTTCAGTCACCTGTGGTTTGTCTGGAAATCAGCAAAGACGACTGCTTTTATTGGCTGAGACGCTGCTGCTGCTCATGATTGTCCTTCATGCTCATTTCTGTGTTTGTCAAGGATATGATGTAAAATGTAACTGATCAGGTGGGTTTCCCAGGGGTGGTCAGAACAGACAAAGCATTTTCACATGCATATTAAAGTTAAGTGGCATGCTAAAAAGAAATATTAAGATTTTAAATAGATCAGATTTTTTTAAAAGAGCAAAACTGATTATTATTCAGTCATTTTGCACTTGCTATTATGCTAAAGAATTTTGAAATGCAATTTTTTTTTTTAAATGGTTGATTTGTGTATATTGTGCATTTGTTATTACCAATTTTGAATCTCCCAAGCAGCAACTGTATAGTTTTCAAAAAAATTGCACTTTAAAACACTTTGCATTTTAAAACAACTCAACCACATTTTTGAGTGGTCTTAAAATGAACAAACTTTATAAATAGAACTTAAATAAACTTTAAATAAACAGCCCAAAATGTCCTTTAACTGGTGTCTTTTGTCACTTTTCTGAATATGCAGTACTTTAAATAAAATAGAAAACCCATGGATTAGTGAAATGTATGCCTTGAATGAACTGTAAACTTTTCGAAATGTGTATAATAATAAATATATAATTTATCAAATAAATGTATAATAAATAGCCTATTTATAATAAATGTGTATAATTATAAAAAATATAATTTATATAATAAATATAGGTTCGGTGCATTTAAAAAATTTAATTCAGTTAATAATAGACTGTTCATAAAATCCACACTAAACCAATCTACATTTTGTTTGGTTATGTTAATCATGTGTCATTTCATGATGACGCTGTCATTGTTTTTAAATCCGCTAGAGGAAGCTTCACTTTAAAACGTAAACCGCTTACTCGAGCCATCTTTATTTGTTGGTTTGTTGGACGAGAAAATGTTGTTTTTTACTTTAAAAAGTTTCCCCTAAAAAGCAAACAACCCTTAACTCACTTCTGGGCTCATTTGTGTACACACAGATGCTCACACGATATAAAAAAGACCACTTACTGGAATTATATTTATTAGTCAGACAAGGATCAGTATAGGCTGCTTCATGTGGCATTTAAAAAGTGCACATATCTGTTTATTTATGTTATAGTAATAAAATATGCATTAATCAGTAAAATAAATAGAATAAAATAAATAATTAAATAAATAACAGTAAAAGAAGAAAATATTTGCATAAATGTATAATTTATCCATATTTATGTTTTATTATCTTTGATAAGATTTTATAAAGTATAATAGGCTTGTTTCAGCACTTCCAAGTGCAGCTTTGGATCTGGGCTTTTTTTTTTATTCAGGTGTTTTTATTTATTTTTATTTCTCTCTGCTCTCTCCTAATCATGTCTGGCTCCAAAAAAAGATAATTTAATAAGACTAGTCTTTTTATCAGCTGTTTTTTTTTTTTTTTTCCAAACATGAGTTCAAATGGAGACAGAGAAAATTACAAAGAGAATTATTCGATGGCGTGTCAAGACTTTTGTCTATATGTGTATATCTTTACTTTCAGTTTGTCTCTATATATAAACCAATCAGACCAGTTTCATTTAAGCATGATTTGTCAGTGTCATTTTTTACTTTATCCACATTTTCTCTGCAAAACTGTTGTGTTTAATATCTTTTTGAGTACAGTAAATTCTCAATTTCACTGTTTATTTACTAAATTTCTGTAAAATGTCCTTGTGCATCTCTTCCCACCCATTTAAGTATAGTGTGTTCCTAATTTCACCTTGTATTTACAAAATTTCTGCAAAATGTCACTGACCTTTGCATTTCCCCTTTAGCAGCTATCACTCTTACAGAATTTATTGTCACATCAAAGCAAAAAAAAAAAACAAAAAACATACATTTTTGCAGCATTCCACAGCATCTGCCCAGGTCAGAAAGGTCACCGATACGGTATTACGATATTTTTAGAAATATCAATGAGTCAAAAGTCTTTTCTGACGTGACAGAAATGTCAAGACTGCTGTTTGTTTAGGGCAAAAACGACAACACAAAACACGGCAACCTAAAATATGTATACCACAAGCATTAGTAATGCAGTAATTATGTTACATTAATTATCTGAATAGATCATTTGTCGAGACAAACTATACATATAAAATTAGAAACAATAAAAATACGGCTGTTGTATAAAAGCAAAACATTTGAGTAGACATTTGTGTATATCGCATATAAATAGTGGCAAATTCACCGGCAAATATTACCATCCAAGCAGATTACTTTTATGATTCATTTGAATCAACTGATTAATTTCCTCGGATTTGGCAAGGCTCTAAGCATGTCTTAAACATTATATATTATTTTAAATAAACATTAATAAATTAGTTAGATTGTGACCCTGGACCACAAACCAGTTGCACAGTAGTAATAGCAAACATTGTATGAGTCAAAATTCTACATTTTTCTTTTATCCCTAAAAATCATTAGAATATTAGATAAAGCTCAAGTACCATGAAGACATTTGGTAAATTCCCTTTCAAAAAACTTCATTTTTGATGAGTAATAATCTTTGATAAAATATCCATTTTCAAATCTCTCGAAAGGCAATTATTTTAATATATAGATTTTTTTGAACCCTCAGATTCCACATTTTCAAATAGTTGTTTCTCAACCATCAACGGAAAGCTTATTTATTCAGTTTTCACATGTATAAATCTCAATTAAAACAATTATACCTGGTATGACTGGAAAAAAGTTGTAGTCCAGGGTCACAATTGAGTGAATGATTTAGGTTCAAAGAAAAGGGAAAATACTTCATCATATTCGTTTTAAATTAGACTACATGAATTAATTTTCCTTCGGCTTAGTCCCTTTATTCATCAGGGGTCGCCACAGCAGAATAAACCGCCAACTTATCCATCATATGTTTACATAGCAGATGCCCTTCCAGCTGTAACCCAGTACTGTTAAACATCCATACACACTCATTCACACACACACACTATGGCCAATTTAGTTTATTCAATTCACCTATACCACATGTCTTTGGACTGTGTGGGAAACCAGAGCACTACATGAACTATAAGACAAATTATTTTCACAATTAAAATTGACAATATATGAGAATATTGAGTGAATATTGTTGTGAATATTAATGAGCTCTGCTCTTATATTCCTGCTCATGTCAGTGTATGAAGCTCACAGACACACACACACACGCACCCACACACAAACACACACACGCGCGCACACACACACACACACGCACACGCACACACACACACTCACACATCATGATGTATTCTGAAATAAACACATGCAAATGATCATATTTAAGTTGTCAAAACACATTTACTGAATATGTACCTAGTTAAAGGACAATCTTTTCAACTGAAGCAGTGGAGATGTTTATGCCACCAGAGTAAGCTAGTTTGCTCCTGAGTTGTGATGTGGATGAAATATATATTATAAATTATAAATATACTTCACAAAAGAGGATGTATTTAGAGTTGTATTTTGTGTTTAATGTATATGTAAACAGAGGCAGAAATTAATATCAACCTCTGCATAAACAGATGTTTTTTTTTTTTTTTATTGACATCCTTTTACTCCAGAAAAAATACGGTCATAGATCTCAAACTCGATTCCTGGAGGGCCACAGCTCTGCACAGTTTTGCTCCAACTCTAATCAAACCCAGCTGATCCAACTAATTAAGGTGTTCAAGACTACTATGGACTATTAAGCAGGAGTGAGTTGGAGGTGGGTGGAGCTAAACTATGCAGAGCTGCGGCCCTCCATGAATTGAGTTTAAGACCATTGAGCTAAGTGCTATGACACGATTCATAAACGTGCAATAAATCCTTATACTCAGCAGTTCACATTTGTCTGTTGCCTCATTACAAACAAATGCAGCAAATTTCACAAGATACACGCTAAACTAACAAATATTTACTAACACACACTTAAACATTCCTTATTCCCCGTTGTGGTGGCGCTCAAACAATTATATTCCTTTTATCCCACATTTTGCATTCACTGTGAGCAGATCAAACACTTTGTGGTCATGCTTGGCTGCCTGCTTCACAGAATGGCTCCTTTATTCTTAAGCCTGTTCTGTTTTCTAAATAAAGTCAAATAATACAAGCTTCGATGAACTTAAAATATAGGGGGGAAATTATCATTGTTGTAATCTCACTAGGAAACATTGTAGCCAATCAAACTCAACTTGGAGAGTGCATGTTAATGATTGTCAGAGTTGGTGTATTGTTCCAATTGGCCCATGTTTTACTGGGATTTTACACTAATGGGATTTGCTTGAGAATGAGGAAACAATGGAGTTTGATGATCACAGTATGTCATTTCCATTTTCATTCCCTCATTTAGAAGACGTTTTTGTCCGAAGCGACTTACAATTGAGAAGGCATTCACCAATTCAACAAGAAGAGGCAATACATACAAGAAGTGCTAATTATACAAAGGAACTGTTAGAGTTCAGAGAATTAGCTGCTAGAGTAAGGAGGAGTGTTTTTTTAAGTGAGAGAGGATTGTTTCTACAGGTGGTTTGTCAAACCCATTCACCTGTGTGAAACACACTTCATAAATGCATAGTTTTATTGTAAGAACGTGTCTGGTGCAAATTATGCAAAACTGGTGCAAGTGTCGGTTAAATTGTCAGGGAGATGAAAGAGTGTGTTTTCTACAGGTGATTTGTCAAGCCCACTTACCTGTGTGAGGCAAACTTTATCAGTCGATTGAATGGGCGTTATCAGTGGTTTATCAGCTGATAGATATGGGCCAGTAGGGGCCTTCTGCGCCTAATGGTAGGCTCAGAAGGCTGTTATCAACCATGCACATGGTTAATCAGCTATATGAGATATCAAATATCTGCTCTTCTCCCGTAAACCCAGCAGAGGCCGCTCCGATTGACCTGCCCTCCTCCTTCCCAAAACCCAACCGTAAATTTTTTTCAAAAGCACCGATTAACCTGCCCTCCTCCTTCCCTAAACCCACCCGTCTGTTATTTTTCAAAATCACTGATTAACCCGACCATCTCCTTCCCTAAACCCAACCGTCAGTTATTTTTCAAAAGCACCGATTAACCCCCCCTCCTCCTTCCCTAAACCCAACCGTCTGTTTTTTTCAAAAGCACCGATTAACCCGCCCTCCTCCTTCCCTAAACCCAACCGTCATTATTTTTTCAAAAGCACCGATT
>CAIGQV010019186.1:10245010-10257225 GCA_903798115.1 Danio jaintianensis | reverse complement strand
AAACCCAACCGTCATTATTTTTTCAAAAGCACCGATTAACCCGCCCTCCTCCTTCCCTAAACCCAACCGTCAGTTTTTAAAAAAGCAATAAAAAACAAATAATTTACTTGTTCGGCTTTTGCCTTACCTGCTTTCTGAAACTGTTCTTCGCCAGACTCAAACCCCATCATAGCTATCAACTCCGCACCACGTCACAAGTCTGCCGACGTACACAGTGAGCCACTGGAGAAACTGATAACAGCTAAAAATCCATTCATATGGAGGTAAGCGTGTATACCGCCACGCAGCGTTCATTTAAAGACAAAATGCAGAATAACCCTATGCTGATTATTTATATTATTTATTAAATTATATTATTTCCCATTAATTGTATTTTATTACCGTCTACCCCTACCCCAACCCTAAACCCAACCGTCACAGTAATGTAAAAACAGATCTGGATCTGAACACTTCTCTATTAGTATAGCTGATAAATTATGTGGATGGTTGATAACAGCCTTCTGAGCCTACCAGTAGGCGCAGTAGGCCCCTACTGGCCCATATCTATCAGCTGATAAACCACTGATAACGCCCATTCAATCGACTGATAACATTCGAAGCGGGTGGTTGTTGTGTGGTGCGGTGAGCAGTGTTGGGCACATTTCATTAAAATAGTAATTATTTATAGTTACTAGTTACTTCTAGTAACTGAGTTAGTAACTGAGTTACATAATTAACTCAAAAGTACAAAAGTAACTAATTACCATGGAAAATAACTATTTAAAAAAAATCTAATGTCAAATTATCATAAAATAAATATAAAACGTACACTAATCTACACTATTTTAATGTTGTTGTGGGACAATGTGAGAGACAACTATCAAATTCAACATATCATTATATTATCATTACTATAGTAATAATACACAATAAAACACAATACATGGTTTAGAACTTATAGATATTAGATATTATTTTGTTTAATACTGAGTAATAAGTGTTTGCGGTAGAGAAAAATCAAGTTTTAGTTGCTTTGATGTCGTGGCTTCGTCTCCTCCTTTAGTAGCAGAGCTCACGTTATCAACTGCGTAGCCACTAATTTTGTGGCGGCATGTGACAACGTGTGGTGCTTCATTAGATTAGAATTACTTGTCACCGACGCAGAGAGATCTTTTTTTCCTGGGCATAAGTTGCACGATACATAAACATTCTTGCCTTTCACCTCAACGAGGGAAAAGTAGTGCTTATATTTCCTGTTTGCAAATGCTACCATTGAACTTGTTGGATTTGCCATCATTCTGACTCCTGGTCGTTGGTGTGTACCACTGACTGTGAGTGTGCTTGTGTGAACACCAGCACTACTCTGCCTCTGATTGGCAAACGATCTATCTAAGCCAATCATCACGTTCTTGCTAACACCACTTTCACAGACACACCAACCATCACTGCTGGTTGGTTATGTGTCCCGCCCACACACACACACACCCCAGAAAGAGAGGTCCTATGGTTAAGAGAGACGCTGCTCGCATGAAAACCGCTTCAGTGTTCTTAATTATTTTATTGTCAGTAACGGTAACGGCGTTGTAACGGGGGAAACAGTAACTCAATTGATTATTCATTACTGAAAAGTATCGCCGTTAGTAACGCCGTTTATTTATAGCACCTTTATTCCCATCACTGGTGGTGAGGGAGAAAAGAAGGGGTCCTGGTCTTGTTCACGGGGATTCAGGTTATCACAGAGGAGATGGGTTTTTAGTTGCCGTTTGAATGATACACTTTTTGTATAAATTAATATAAAATACTCATTTAAAATAAAATGAACGAGCAAAAGAGTGAAAATCTGCAATGGTTCAGCTTTAGTTTTGAGATAACATTTTTTTTTGATATCATTCTTGGATCTTTCCCTCACAAATAAAGAAGGTCTGTGTCATATGTTAGGGCCTTGCATTATAAACCGATAATAATCTTGCCACATGCTCATATTTTAGAATGAAGTGCTCCCAAATGCAGTAAAACCACAATCCACATTGTTGGCACGAAAACTATTTCACCCAGGAAGGGTTGCTATTGTATTTGCACATGCCATTTAAAAAACAAACAAACAAACAACAAAACTAACAATCACAAGCTTAAATACTTTCTGTTTAAACGTACATATTAAACTATTGCAGTTCCTTTTTAAAGTCTCCAATTATAATATACATATTAAATGTTAATTAAATCTTTAGCAGCTACAGTATATACTGTAAAAAGTTGTATGACAAAAAGTCATGACAGCAAATGTTTTTATGTTATTTTAACTTAATTTAATATGTTAATTACGTTTTAACTATATTTATTTTAGCTGTACAAAGTTTAACATAATATTATTAGTCAGTTTGACTGATTTAAGTTGATATGACTAGAAAAGTTCATTTGGTTCAACGTAAAAATATAAGCCAGGAAGAATTGTTTTACAGTGTATATCAAAGTGGGCGACGCGGTGGCGCAGTGGGTAGTGGGTAGTGTATGCGTGTGAATGAGTGTGTATGAATGTTTCCCAGAGATGGGTTGCAGCTGGAAGGGCATCCGCTGCGTAGAACATATGGTGGATAAGTTGGCGGTTCATTCCGCTGTGGCGACCCCAGATTAATAAAGGGACTAAGCCGAAAAGAAAATGAATGAATGAATGAATGTATATCAAAGTGTATATCACAGTGTATATAAAGTGTTGGTTGTTCCCAGTTCTGAGTTGTGGCTGGAGGGGCTTCCGCTGCGTAAATCCCCTGATAAATATGGGACTAAGCCGAAGGAAAATGAATGAATGAAAGTGTTGGTTGCAACTGATGGTATTGGTTTCACAACCTCAGACTCAACAGAAGCAATATAATAAGGCCATTGTTTTATTATTTTTCTTTCTAAATATGAGTTCAGATGGAGATTTATGGACAATTATAAATGCTTTGCTATACAACAACAAAAAAAAAAACAATGGCGCTTCAAGACTTTTGTATATCTTAAATTTAGATTTTGTCTCTATAGACAAACCGATCAGACCAGTTTCATTTAAGCTTGATTTCTCAGTGTCATTTTTGACCTTCTCAACATTCTCTCTGAAAAACTGTTGCATGTTTAACATGTCTTAGAGTAAAGCAAATTGCCAATTTCACCTTGTATTTAGCAAATTTCTGTGAAATAGCATTGACCTTTGCACAGCACAGAATGTATCGTCACATCAAAGAAACAGATGAAATCAGACAGAAAATCCACAGCATTCCACAGCATCTGCCCAGGTCAGAAAGTTCACCGCTATGGCTTTGACGTTCATTTTTAGAAATATAAGTCAAAAGACATTTCTGATGTGACAGAAGTGTCAAGACTGCTGTTTGTTTAGAGCAAAACAACAACAAAAAACAGGACAACTTAAATATATATAGCACAAGCAATAGTAACTGCGCAGTAATTCTTACTGAATTAATCATTTGAATCCTTTGTCATGATGTTAAAAGACAAACTCCTTTTTTAACAGTAAAAACTTGGCTGTTGGATAAAAGCAAAACATGCATGGACATTTATGTATTTCAGAAATAAATAGTGATGAAGTTTAATTTTAATCATCTGATTTGGCAACGTGGTATCCATGTCTTGAACATTATGAACAACTGAACTTCAACTCTGAAATCTGGACTAAAGCAGTTTAAATTCACTAGAACTTCTATGTTAAGCTGCTTTGACACAATCTACATCGTAAAAGCGATCTTTATAGAAATAAAGATGAATTAAATTATGTTGTTTTTAAAGTGTAAAATTAGTACATTTTAGTACATTTGTAGGTAAATAATTCAACTGATTTAAGCAAAATGGAAACATATGCATTTATGAATTATAGGCTACATGAATTCTGAAGGCCAAATTGTTTTCATGAATAAAAATGATGAAATTTGAGTCCAACAAATAGCATCACAGGACATTACTGTTTGTTGTTTTATATTTTACAGTATCATTTAATTGTTATGTTGACAATGATAATGAGACCTGCTGCCTGCATCATTTGTCCTCCTCAATGTTTATGGCAGTTAAAGCATGGTGTTACATGTGAGTTTTTGTAAACGACAGCTAATAAAATAAGTAAATAAGGTAACATCATCCAGTTGAAAAATAAAGACATAAAATAAAGGAGAGCAAGTGTGGCAATCTGCAATCCACATTGCTGGCATGAAAACTACATTAACCGTGAAGAGCTTCTATTGTATTTACACATGCCTTTTTTTAAGAGCAAGATTAAATCACAAACTCAAAATACTTTTGGTTTGAACCTTTGTATTACACTATTGCACAATGCCTTTTTGAAGTTTCCAAGCATATCACCATATTTGTAAAATATATTTAGAATACACCTGAATTTATTATAAATCTGTAATATAAAACTATATCACTCTGCTCAAAAGTTGTTTGGTCTCTCTCTCTCTCTCTCTCTCTCTCTCTCTCTCTCTCTCTCTCTCTCACACACACACACACACACACAAATACTCACACACTTTAAATGACTTTTTCTCCCCACATCAGTCTAGAGTTCACACCCCATAGATCATAAAGACAATGGACTACTATATATATACTATATAGTTTTCACTACAATGGACATCTTTAAATATTTAGATTTAACACTTAAAAAAGTTTTTCAGAATTTTGGTTAATTTCAGTGAACAGTTAAAATATATATTTTTCTAAGTTTAAAGAGCTCTTAATAATCTAAAGAATCAGAAACAAAAAGCAGCTGAAACATTTAACGATAATAATGACAATATAGTAACAATAATATTCATCATTAATAATTGAACTTCAATAATATTTAATAATCATGAGCACTAAATCAGAAATCAGTGTGTGTGTGTGTGTGTGTGTGTGTGTGTGTGTGTGTGTGTGTGCATGTGTGTGCGTGTTTGTGTGTGTGTGTGTTTGCGTCAACCATAATTTTTTGGATTTGCTCATTAAGACATGAACTTAAGGAAACAAGTCTGAACAATGGCCTTAGAGAAACAAAAGCACCCAAGCGAAGTAAACAAATAAACTTTTGTTTTTACCTCAAGAAAGTTCAAGTAAGGAGTTAAAACTGCAGACCTGCACACTTGGGAAAAAAAAGGATGTTCAGCAAACTATTATAATTCTTATACTCTTATATTATAATAAGATATTACACTTTATGATATAGTATATGAAGAAGAACGCTGTTTCCGAATAACAAGAACACTCTTGAACGCATAATCATATTCTTCCACTCCAAATATCTCTTCTGTTCCCAATGTTTAATGTTTTACATGTTTACATCTTTGCTAATGTAAATTAATATGTACAATAGTGTAGTAAGATATTTGGACCTCAAGATACAGCTTTCTTCACCACACTTATTCATTAATTTTCTTTTCGGCTTAGTCCCTTTATTAATCTAGGGTCGCCACAGCGGAATGAACCGCTAACTTATCCAGCATATGTTTTACACTCCCATTCACACACATACACTACGGACAATTTTAGCTTACCCAATTCACCTATAGCGCATGTCTTTGAACTGTGGGGGAAACCGGAGCACCCAGAGGAAACCCACGCGAACACGGGGAGAACATGCAAACTCCACACAGAAATGCCAACTGACCCAGCCGAGGCTCGAACCAGTGACCTTTTTACTGTGAGGCAACAGCGCTACCCACTGCACCACCGCACCGCCTTCACCACACTTATTAAGCTTATTTATTTAAGTGTCTTGAAAAACAGGTTTTGCGTATTTTCCAGCTCAATGCTTGACACCTTAAAAAAGGTGTAACCACATTTTTATACATGTTTAATGAAGAGATTTTAAAAAAGCTGTTACATTTGTCATGGTAAATAAATACCAATACAGCAAATGTTCACACAAGCACGATAACTATAAAGATAACAATAAAGATCTGAATGCAAAACAACAGCAGGGTTCAGACCACAACTTCAGATTTTTTTTTTCAGCTTATAAAAGATTAAACAGCCAGTGGGAATCCATTGAAATGTAAAGGGCTCATGCAGTTTACAGCTACAGATGACGTTGGGTTTCTATGCTTCAAGCATTACTTGATGTTAAGCCCTCTTTTCAAATATTATTTAAAGATGACTATCTACAAAACAATTTGTTATACCATGAGGAAAAAACTATGAAAATACATGGAAGTTGTGCAAGCCATGTTAACAAACTGAAGTGTAGTTCTAGTATTTAGCATCTTTCTGTTGCATCCTTTAAAAATGCTGGGCAAAATAATTGGTTGTTTTCATTCCACTGCACTGACTACAAATGATAAATCTGAGTGAATGAAAATGAGTAAATGAATAAAAGACTGCACTGAAGGGATGCCATGTTGTGCAGTGTTGGTCAGAATTCAGAATTTTCAGTGTGGATGTACTACTAACAATGTTTATAATACGAAAATGGCCTATAATAGTGCACAAGTATCCAATTTAAAACACACCTAATATTTGTAAATTTATCATTTAACTTATTAACTTAATTTTGAGTTGGTTTAATATTTAATCACTCACTCTCTTTCGGCTTAGTCCCTGATTTATCAAGGGTCGCCACATCGGAATGAACCACTTACTCTGGCATATATGTTTTATGCTGCTGATGCCCTTTTAATGCTTATTTTATGCAGTTGTTTATCAATTATTAATGCTAGCTAAAAGTGCATTAGGTGATGTCAACATACAACTTTATTTTAAAATGTATTAGAAAATGTTAATATTAATTGTAACAAAGATTAATGAATACTGTAGATGTACTCTTTAATGTTAGTGCAGACTACAACAAAGCAAATCACTTTTACTTTTCTCCAAACGTATAATATGAAATCCATCTGTGTTTGTTATTGTGAGGAGCAGCAGCATCCAATTATCTTAAAAACCTCCTGTGCTTCTGTCCAGTGTTTTGTAAAAGCGGTGTTATACCTTGAAATAATCTCTCCATATTAGTCAATTCCAGTGACATCAGCTCAGATTCTTCGAGGCATTATGAAGAGATGCAATGCTGAAATTCAGGTAATGATGCACGAATTCGGAAACATGCTTGACATTTCAAAGATGCGGCTCCACCTGTGACAGCACCAAACAAAACTGCATCAATTGTTTGAACTTTGAATGGAAGGAAAGACTTGACTAGATCACTCGGAAGGACTAAAGAGATCTCGGCTTATCTGTAGCACTTATTTTCTTTTCATAATATGTTCTGGATTTTATTACATTTATGGAAACCTGAAGATCGGGAGTACTAATAATAGGTAAGAATACGCGGCTGATTAAATGAGCACACAATATTAAACAGATTACTTTCATTTCAAAATACTGCTTGTTTGATTTTAGCAGATTGCAGATGAACTGTCAGCGGAATTGAATTTGTAACAGAGAAGGGTTTGTGTTTCTTTTCTTTCCTGAAAAGCGGTTTTGATTGATTTAATTATTCGGGTAATATCTCTTTAAATTCTGAATGTTGTGCTCACAGATTTACAGTCAACTCTGCCAAACTGGTTCTACCCCTATTGTTTCATCACATTTCTTTCGTTTCTTTTAAATCTGCAATTATTGATTTTACATTTCCGTGTGCAGATCCTTCAGTGCTGGCATTGATGCCTTTTAATCATTGGCAACAACAAAAACAAACAAAACTCTTACAAAACTTACATGAATATATGAAATAGAAGCGTGTGACTATAGTCATGATTATAGAAAATTATTAAATAAAAATTATTAAATAAAATATTCTGCAGAAACTAATTTCTCAAAACTACAAAAGTTGTCACAAAAAAGAAACATATTTTTTTCCATTTTTTTTACGTTTTTGATATTGATGAAGTATTGTCTTTGAAAGAAAATTATCTGTAACATCATCAGAGATTTGGGGAATCCTTATGACTAATAATGATTTAAAACAATGCAAAACAAGAATCATAATTAATAAAATGCTATAATTTAAATTGTTTGTAAAACATGTTTTAAAAAATACTTTTATTTCAAATTAAACATTATACGGTCATGTTTTACATAAATAAATTCTGTACATTTAGCAGAAAATGTACTAGTGATTTTGTGCTATAGGAGATTATTTATTTTCTTCTTTTTAATATAGCATATTAATGTAGTATTTGTTTTTTAATTGCATGAATAAAAATTGTAAATATATAAAATTGCATTTATGCCAAACTTATAAAAACACTTTATGATTTTATTTATCATTATTATTAGGGTTATTATGTGCTAGAAAAAGTTCACTTTATAGCAATCTGATATAATGTATAGTAAACAAAATCTGAAAAAGATGAGACACATGGTGGGTTTTGACAATTTGGTTAAGGACTTTCACCATGATCTGCTTGACACATTCAAATAAATTAAGATCCCTGAAGCAAAACAAACTGTACTCAGACCATCATCCCATGAAATGGTGCTCTGGCCATCAGGTGTCTTACACTCAAAAAAATTACGTTTGCTGTTTGATTAAATTACTTATTTAAAGTGAGCTGAAACAACACAGTTCTTGAGTTTTTTTTTTTTTGTTGGGACAACTTAATTGCTTTATGTTCAATCCACTTCAATTTGTAAAAATGAATGTTAACTTAATTTCTTCATGTTGTCCCAACTCAAATCAATTATGTGAAGCCCATCATTTTTATAATGTAGGTTTTCAATACACAAAGCATTATGAAGCAGATTTCATCCAATATTTTACAAGATTTTGTTATAATTAATGGAAGCTTTGACATAAATGCTGAAAAATACTGTCAAATATTCTTAACTAAGTGACAAAGACAGCTTTTATTTAATGCACACAGCAACTTTCTTAAGAACTTTGAGTCATTCAAGGCCAACTTAGGAAAAAGGATTATAAACAGTACCAAACAGGGTTCTTTACACTTTAAGAAATGCTGGGTTATTTAAAGCCAAATAGGGTAAAATATGGACTAACCCAAACACTGGGTTAATTTTGGTCCTATTAATTTAATTAAATAAATTAACACAGCAGGCAGTTAAGTCGGTATTACACCCAGAATTGGGTTAAAATAACCTAGCATTTTTTTAGAGTGTATCTTGTAACAATAAAATAAAATTTTTTGCTTGACAGGACCCCTTTCAGAAGGGGTTTTATATTTTATTATTTTCATTATTATAAGTATAGAGTATTTATTTAATTATTATGAATATTATAACATTAGTTTTATACAATTTTTATTGATATATATATATTTTTTAGTTTGTGTTTAGGCGGCACGGTGGCTCAGTAGTTAAGACTTGCCTCTCAGAGCAAAAAGGTCACTGGTTTGAGTTCCGGTTGGACCAGTTGGCATTTCTGTGTGGAGTTTGCATGTTCTCCTCGTGTTGGTGTGGGTTTCCTCCGAGTGCTCCGGTTTCCCCCACAGTACAAAGACATGCGCTATAAGTGAATTGCATGAACTAAATTGGTCGTAATGTATAGTGTGTGTGTGTGAATGTGAGTGTATGGATGTTTCCCAGTACTGGGTTGCGACTGGAAGAGCATCCGCTGTGTAAAACATATGCCTGAATAGTTGGCGGTTCATTCCGCTGTGGCGACCCCTGAAAAATAAGGGACTAAGCCAAAGGAAAATAAATGAATGAATGTATGTATGTATATATGTCTGGTCTACGTTTTGCATGCTTTGTTATGGTAATAAAAAACTAAAACACATATTAAATACCCAAAAGCACAGGCCAGTTAGGTACTTTTATTTGTGTGAGCAAAATGACAGCGATTAAATACATTAATACAAAACTGAAACAAAAAACAGAAATGGCAAATTCATGCAATAAAGTCCAAGTTCCAATGAAATGTCTTCACAGTCCTCTGTGATGCAGTTATTTAATTATTAAAAGTATTATAACATTAGTTATAACACCATCATTATAAGTGCATGTTGGTGAAATTGAGTCTCATTTTTGTAAGACAGCACAGCATCAGAAATACACAAACAAGTTACAGTGTGAAATAGCAAAATGGTTAAGAAAATAAATAAATAAACAACAGGATGTCTTTTATATTTTTGGACTGTTTAAGCATAAACCCAAGTAATAATTAAGAAAAAATATAGATATGGATCATACTGTATGCTCAATATCTTCGTTACTTAGACAGTGGAAAAAAGGAGAGTGGTATCCTCAACTGAACAGAGCTTTTGCAAGTTAAAATATAAAGATATTTTAAGAAAGAATTCACTTACCTGTTAATACAGTGTAGGCAGTCTGTGTAGCTGATGGCTGAGCTTCAGAAAACCAGTAATGAGGTTCTTTGTCAGTCTGGTGTGGAGAGACAAAATGCTTGTCGCTGGAATCTTCTCACCGTGTGACTCGTTTACTATGTGCTTTTAAGAACAACATTTTTTTGTGTATACAATGTAAAAAAAATTATGCATTTAATAAAAAGTATGTTATATCAAATGATTAATAATTAAAAATAAAATGATTGATAGTTAAAGGCACGTAATATAAAATTATTGAGTGTTTAAGAATACAACTATTCTCCACAATGTTTAATCATCATTTTTATTTCTTATTTCAATCAAAAAATAGAGATCTAATGTTGAGGCCTGAATTTTGTACACTGTAAAACAAATCTGTCAAATTTACAGTAAAAAATGGCAGCTGTGGATGCTTATAGTAGAAACAGTAAAAGACAGTTCAGTTTTTCACAGTAATATACAGTTATATAGCAATGTTTCGAAACATCTACACATCATACCTTTTGTACAAAGACAAAAACACAACCAAAAGACAATTTACAGTTATTCAACTGGGAACTTACTGTTAACCAGGTTACAGGTTTTTACTGTAGCATTTTTACAGTTTTTTAACCAATAAAAATAGAAATCACAGGTTTTTTAAAGAGTGCATTATTTGTTTTGCCTTGTCATTCTTTTGTTATAATGGCTTTTGGTGCTATAGTTAAAGACATGTCTGAAAATTGCTTATTCTAATATACTCAGAAGATTAAGATTCAGAGAGGATCCCAAGAACACCTGTATGTGTCAGTTCACTGAAAATCTAACTTGAATCAAACATTGATCACCAGAAATCTAGACTAAAATCTGCAATCCAGCCTGCGATGACATGACATGAAAGGCCAGTTTAATCAGTTTGTTTTGTTACAAACTGAAAGTTGTTTTTTCTTACAATAAAGAGAAAATGATGTGTTTTCTCAGCAATTCAGACATTAACATTTTGGCGATACTAAATGAAGTCAACCGACAACATTGCAAGCATGAATGTTAAGCTAACTATAATTATAATGCTGTTTTCTCAAATACGTAACATGATATCCAGTGTCACGAGATCCATCTGCTAAGGAATTTCTTATATTGTTACTCATGCACTAACATTTAACGTATTTGCAGGAACACGGGGTGACATAAAAAGGATGATGTCTCCCTTAGTGCTTCTATTCATTATTATAGGTAAAAATATATTCATGATCTGAACATTTGTGCAAAATATATTATAGGAGTGTCAAAAATGTTTGACATTCAAAGACTTACAGTTATTATATCTCTTTTACCAGCATTTTTGGGGCCGGCATGTGAAAATTCATTTAATGTGACAGACTCAGGTAAAATCTAATTATCTGCTTTTGTCTACAATGGGGAAACAGTTATAACAGAATCAATTATTTTATTTGAAAATAACAAGTGTGATGCATTTAAATTCATAAAACTTTTATGAAGTTATTTCATATTTATTTATATTCTAGCTAGTATATTTTTCTCATTTTATTTTTGCATCCTCAGCAGTTTCACATCCTACACCCTCAACAGATCGAAGAATCATTGAAAGACCCCGTCTGAATGTAAGGCACGGCACATTTAGGGTTCTTCTCAATTCATTGAACTCATTAACTGGCTTGTCTTTTCTTCTATAGAACAAGACACTGGAATACTGGCCTGTGGCCAATCGTACAAATACTAAAATCTTTAGGTAAGTGAGGAAATCCTAATTCTAACAAGTCTCCAAAATATAAATGCATCATCTTTTCTAGCTTTTTAATACTTCATCTATATTTCCACTGGCAGCTTTGTGTCCTTCAACGTCTGATGTGCAGATAATCAGATAGTGAACAAATGTTGATAAATAATCAGGTTGTAGGTGAACAACCTACAGAGACTGATTTTCAAAATGTATATAATGAGCAAGCACATCAGGAGTCCAACGTTTAAATCGTGTTTTCGTCTTTTCTTGAA
>CAIGQV010019186.1:10227496-10240156 GCA_903798115.1 Danio jaintianensis | reverse complement strand
CAAAACAGTAACACAAGCTGAAACAGCTTCTACATCAACAGGTCAAACCACATTAACATCAACTTTTACAATAGAATCAACTATTTCTCCCAGCACAGCAGCTCCAATAACAGAGGCATCATCACCTTCAATAACAACAGACACAAGAACATCCAGTAATACAGAATCATCTACAGAAACCACTGCAGCTGCATCAGGGACAAGCACAGAATCAACTGTTAGAAATGATTCGGAAACAACCAGGATTACCTCAACACAAGATACAGTTACAACAAAAACTATCCAAGTAGAGTCTACTACTCCACCCAAAGCTTCAACCCTGGTGTTGGTGACATCAGCATTGCCAGTAAGTGCACTGGGCACATCTACAGGAGAAACTGTTAGCAATCAAGTGGAAACAACTAAGACAACACTAGCTGAGGTTTCATCTCCTGCGTTACAATCTGTGAGAGTAGATACATTGACAACAACAACGGGCCTAGCAGAGTCTTCTACTGCATCCAAAGCTACAAAATTGATATCAGAAACATCTCAAGTCACAACTGAACCTTCAACAGTCCAAGAAGAAACTACAACATTAATGTCAATGATGCCAGCAACAACGAATCACACCTCAGAGGTCTCCACCACTGTCAAAACAGTAACACAAGCTGAAACAGGTTCTTCGTCAACAGGACAAACTACATTAATATCACCTTTTACAACAGAATCAACCATTTATCCCAGCACAACAGCTCCAATAACAGAAGCATCATCACCTTCAAGTACAAGTGAATCTACAGCAGCCTCAGAAGGAGTGAAATCAGCATTACCATCAACTGCATCAGGAACAAGCACAGCATCAACTGTTAGAAATGATTCAGAAACCACCGAGATTACTTCAACACAAGATACAGTAACAACCAAAACTAGCCAAGAAGAGTCTACTACTCCACTCCAAGATTCAACCCTGGTGCTGGTGACATCAGCATTGCCAGTAAGTGCACTTAGCACAACCACAGGAGAAACTGTTAGCAATCAAGTAGAAACAACTAAGACAACACTAGGTGAGGTTTCATCTCCTGCGTTACGATCTGTGGGAGTAGATACATTGACAACAACAACGGGCCTAGCCGAGTCTTCTACTGCATCCAAAGCTTCAAAATTGTTATCAGAAACATCTCAAGTCACAACCAAACCTTCAACAGTCCAAGAAGAAACTACAACATTAATTCCAGTAACAATGTCTCATGCCTCAGAAGTCTCCACCACTGTCAAAACAGTAACCCAAGCTGAAATAGGTTCTTCTTCAACAGGACAAACTACAATAATATCATCTTTTACAACAGAATCAACAATTTCTCCCAGCACAACAGCACCAATAACAGAGGCATCATCACCTTTAAGTACACCTTTAACTACAGCAGCCTCAGCAGGAGTGGGTTCAGCATTGCCATCCACTGCATCAGAAACAAGAACAGCATCAACTGTTAGAAATGATCCAGAAACAATCAGGATAAATACAACACAATATACAGTGACAACAAAAACAAGTCTGCCAGAATCTTCTACTGCACCAACAACTTCAAACTTGATAGCAGAAACATCTCAAGTAACTACTGAACCTTCAACAGCCCAAAAAGAAACAACATTAATGCCAGTGACACCTGCAATGATTCATACCTCAGAAGTCACCATCACTGTCAAAACAGTGACACAAAATTCTACAACACAAGCTGAAACAGGTTCTCCATCAATGGGTCAAACTATTGCTTCCAGCACAGCAGCACCAATAACAAAGACATCATCACATTTAACTGATACAGTAGAAGTAAAGACAACAGTTGCAGGAACATCCAAAAATACTAAATCATCTACAGAGGACACAACATTGTTGGTATCAACAATAAGTGAAACCATTGCAGCATCAACAGCATTGGCATCAGCATTGCCAGCAACTGCGCTGGACACAACTACATCAACAACTGCTAGCAATGACAGGGAAGCAACCAAGACAACACTAGCTGAGCTTTCATCTACATTTAAAACAACAACATCAGGCCTAGCAGAGTCAACCAGAGCACTCACATCTTCAGCCTTGAAACCAGAAACATCTCAAATTATCTCAACTGAACCTTCATCAACCCACAGAGAAACTGCAACTTTAATGTCAACGACACCAGTATCAAATGCTCATGTGCCAAAAGTCTCCACCACTGTAAAAACAGTAACACAAGATCTTACAACACAAGCTGAAACAGCTTCTTCATCGACAAGTCAAATTACATTAACATCTCAATTTACACCAAAATCAAGTACTTCTCCCAGCACAGCAGCACCAATAACAGAGACATCATCATCTTCAAGTACAGCAGGTGAAGAAACTACAACAGTCACAAGAACATCCAGAACTACAGAATCATCAACAGAAACCACAACATTGTTGGTACCAACAACAAGTGAAACTGCAGCACCCTCAGCAGGAGTGGAATCGGCATTATCATCAACTGCATCAGGGACCAGCACAGCATCAACAGTTAGAAATATAACTGTTACAAAAACAAGCCAAGCTGATTCTACTACTCCACCCAAAGCTTCAACTACTGTATCTACTTCAACTGCTTCGTCTTCTGTATTACAATCTGTGACAACTGATATGTTGACGACAGCTTCAACCTCGAAACAGAACACATCTCAAGCCACAACTGAAACTTCACAAGCTACAACATTAACACCAGTAACAACATCTCATACCACAGTAGTCTCCACCACTGTCACAACAAGGACACAAGAGCCGACAAATCAAACAGGTTCTTCATCAACAGGTCAAACTACATTAAAATCGAATTTTACAGCAGGATCAACTATTTTTTCCAGCAAAGCAACAGCAATAACAGAGGCATCATCAACATCCAACATTACGAAATCATCTACCAAAGGCACAACATTGTTAGTACCAACAACAATAAACAACACTGCAGCTACATCAGGGACAAGCATAGCATCAACTGTTAGAAATGACTTGTTGACAAACAAGACCACCACAGTTAAGGTTTCATCTACATTGTACACAACAACAGGCCTACCAGAGTCTAGTACTTCAAACAGAGCTTCAACATTAACATCAAAAACGTCTCAAGTCACAACCAAACCCTCAACAACCAAAAATGAATCTAAAGCCTTAACATTAATACCAATGTCATCAGTAACGACAGCTAATACCTCAGACTTCTCCACCGTTAAAAGAGCTACACAAGCTGAAACACCTTCATCATCAACAAGATATACTACGTTGACCCAATCTGGTACCAAAAATTCAACAATTACGCCGGCCATGGTAGCACTAATAACCACAAGAACAGATCCTCCTTCCCTTAAAGAGGGAGCAATAAGCTTATCTTTCAGTCTAAATGAAACTTTCAAAGAAGAATATGCAAACAGATCATCCCCTGAATTCCAATCATTGGCAAACAATATAACAGATGAGGTAAGTCTAACTTTTACGTTAAATTAAACATAAAACTTAACAGAAGGGATATCTCAAGTCATGAATACATAATAGCCTATCTATATTCATGGATACTTAAAGGAATAGTTCACCTAAAGACAAAAATCCTGTCATCATTTACTATCACTTCACTTGTTCTAAACCTTTATGAGTTTCTTTCTTCTGTTAAACGCAAAAGAAGATATTTTGAAGAATGCTGAAAATCTGTAATTACTGACTTCCATAGTATTCATTTTTTCTTCTATGGAGGTCAGTGCAGTGGTTACAGGTTTTCAGCTTTCTTTAAAATATCATCTTTTGTGTTGAAATTGATAAAGGCATATAACCACTTGAGGGTGAGTAAATAAATAAGTCAATTCTTGGGTGAACTATTCCTTTAAGAGTAGTGCACACTACAACAAAGATTTCATACTTAGTTTACTCCTATACGCCTGTTACATTTTCATATTTCTTCCCGTTGTGTGGAAATGAATAAGAAATCAATATTGAACAATATCACTATAAACAATGTGGATAGAGAATTGTT
Source organism: Danio jaintianensis (assembly GCA_903798115.1). Classification (NCBI taxonomy): domain Eukaryota; kingdom Metazoa; phylum Chordata; class Actinopteri; order Cypriniformes; family Danionidae; genus Danio; species Danio jaintianensis. The sequence continues at coordinate 10,236,143 of CAIGQV010019186.1, read as the reverse complement.
CATGTATATTACTAAAATTAAGAAGCTAAGGTACATTTATTTGGAAAATTACAAAGAGAACTTCAGGATTTTAATGTTCATGTACAATTTGCAAGCCGGCTTCTTTTTTCTGCTTTGGAATTTCCAGTATTGATAAAACAATGTCAAAGCGCCACCTGGTGGCTCTAAAATCTAAACAATACAGTGTGACCATTGAACGTTATATGAGAAAAGGAAATTATATATATAAGTACTATAGTAAGTACTATAGTATTATCGTACTATAGATGGGCAAATTAAGTACTATAGTAAAATTATCATGTTTTTCATTACATGCAGATAAACAAAATGTTCATAGATGTTCAAGGATACAAGCGATGCAGAGTCAATGCTTTCACGTAAGCTTTACAACTGAGTCTTTCTTTCAAATTTCTTTCCAACATAAAGATGTACTTGAAGTGGACCACGGTAGTTACCGGATGTTGGGAGTTACACTGATCCTGTATATGTGGACTTCTTTTTATTTTTTTTAGGAATGGTTCCATTGTAGTTGATATGACTCTTGTCTATGAAAATTCTTCTGTGGTCCCAAGCTCAGCCGCAGTAGAAGCAGTCCTTTATAGTGGGAAGATGAATGGTGCCATAACCCTGAACATTATACTTGCGACTATCAAAGCAGGTGGGTGTGTGAAAGGTTGAAGTACACTGTAAAAAAAACATCCGTTCATTAACAGTTTCTGTATTTTGTGATTCACATAAGTTTTCCATTTATTTCTGGATATGAATTGCAATATAGGACCTTGATCTCTGCTCCGTTGAATTTTTGGAAAAAAAACTCTGCTGTTTAATAATGTGACTTTTAATGATATTCGTTTGAAACAATATATTTCATAGGAAATATGATATAATGAAGTAAGTCAGTAAAATAACAGAAAAGGTACTGGCAGTTTATTACCAGGTTTTTGTACGATAATTTACAACACCAACACAGACAAGATATCACTTGTTCAAACTACTAAAAATGTCAATTATTATATCATTCAATTTGTTGCGGGAAAGATCAAGATCTCATAATGCAATTAAAAAAACATGAATCACAAAATATAAAAATTTGTAATTTATGATTTGTTTGTTTTTTTACAGTGTAGCACAAAGTAAATCATAAAATCTTTAAAATGACATTTCATGTGTAATATACATTTCATTTTACAGGGGAAACAGTAACTCCTAATACAACTACTCCTGTCACAAATGTAACTGTAGAACCCACAAGGACAAACGGTATTTTGCAATGAATTATATGTTTAGCTATAAATATATACATTTGGTTTGACTTCTTAAATGCAATATTTAAAATAAACCACTTTAGAATGTAATGCATTTATCAACCCTGACAAATTATTGTATATTTAATTTGACGTATTTCTGTACTTCCTACCTTTTCAGAGAACACAAACACAACCTCTGGTGCCCCTCCATGGAGGATACGCTGTTCACTAATGCTTCTGTCTCCAGTCATCACTGTTTTATTAGCACCAAGAGTGATGCTTTTCTAATTGTACAGTGAACGTTTATAAACTCTACAAATATTGTACAAGTTTATTTTAGGCAAAATCTTGTTTGTATTCTGTGTAGAAGAGGTGTTCAGGTCCATGGCCCAACTAAGTATCTTATTATATATTATTTAACCCAAGTTCAGACCCCAAGTTATCATAACTCTTCTTTAGTGTGATACACTGCTTTTCTCATTCAAGACAGTTAAGCGTAGGTCATTCAAAACCCTGGGTATCCTGGCTTAAATTGTTTCATATTTCACCTAGAGTTAACAATTCAACTTGGGTATTCATAAACAACACTGATTTTTATTGTTCATACAATGCGCTGTGTTTCCGTTACTGTGTAAATAGTATGTAAATATAAGGCACATAACTGCCTGTCTGCTGCTAAGCATCTATCAGATTGTTTCTTACTGTACATAACTACCTCTGAAACATACTTTCATAACCCTATAGGTAAAAAGTGGTGCTATCCACTTATACTTTACCTGAGGTTAGACAGGGTTTAGAACAATAATAATCAGGGGTTAAGTGTATGTATACATATACATATATATGTATGTATACATTATATATATTCACTTTATTGTTTTATTCTTATTTAATTGTTATATTTTGTTAACACCATTTGGTTTATATTTAATATTAGTATATATATTTTGAGTACTTCATCTGTGTTTTTTTTGTTATTAAAGTTAACACTTTATGACATGTTTCTTGTTTTGATTGTCAGCTGATTAAGTGTGTTTACTTATATTAACATTCTATGTAAATATCATAATCCTTAAATCTAGAAATATCATGGGTTAGCAGGCAGGGAGGATTGTAAAATCACTTGTCCCATATAAACCTTTATTTGACTCTTAACATGCCATATAATACAGTATCTATTTTTTTTTCTTAATTTTCCACTTCACCTACAGTTTAAATTGGCCTTGTAGTGTAGATAAAATAAATATTTTTATTGTACCTAACATAAAACAGCCAGCTTACCGATCAAAACAACTTTAGTTTGTCTTAATTTGTAAAAGTTTTAAAATCTGCCTGGCTGGTTTCAGGTCTGACAATCCAGCTCAAAAAAAAAAACATGCCTGCAGGTGACTTGAGCCAGATTCAAATTTGTCCTCCTTTTATACACTACTCTTAATAAATTATCATTTTGATCGCCCCCTGGTGGCTGGATGCAATACAATCTCAAAAATAAAGTAAGCCTACAAAAGATGTCATTTGGGTGTGTTGTGCTGTACCTAAAGGGTGGTTGCCTAACGGTACCTTAATTAACTTACGCATAAAGTTACGCATTAGTACCAAAAATAATACAAATAAAAAACTAGTCTACCTTTAAAAAATCTAATTAATTGAATTATTTGATGCTAAAAATCAGAGCCATTGTGTCACCCTGACTGGACGCTGTAATATTACATTGAATTTGCACTGCAGCTACACTGAGTGTTTTTGCATTTACTGTGAGCTTTGAGGAGGAACTCAGAACCCTGGCAGTATCCTCCACGTCAGTACTTGCTTGCTCTGTAATGGCTGCACAGGAACACAGAACCCTCGCAGTATCCTCCACATCAGTACTTGCTCCAGAGTCTCTTCCAAAATTTTCCCAAGATGGCCACCATCCAGAGTTTCTTCCCAAGATGGCAATCAGTCCAGAGCATCTTTCCAATATGACCGCCAGCTCAGAGTCTCTTCCCAAGATGGCTACTAGCTCAGAAGCTACATCCAAAATCCCATACTACTCAGGTAGGTACTACATATACATTTTAACTTACTTCATGATTATTTTAAAAGTATGTTATACTATGAAAGTGAGTATGAATGGAATTTGGATGTATTACACCCTGTGTAGTCCATATTGTCAATCATAAAATTATGACTATGTTGTCGCAAACCAACAATTTGGTTAATCTACATATAGTGTTTATTTGGAAAATTGCAGACACTACAAATGAAAACAGGATTGCCCCTTCAACATGAACATTTCTTCTTCATTTCTTCATTTATGTTACTCGGATTAAATACATAGACTTCACATGTATACTTTGGTTACAAAAAAAGATGTTCTAACTAATACATTGGTAAAGATACATTTCATTCTTTAATCCATTTTCAAAAGAGCAATACAATATTAGTTGTTTAGATAAATTTCACTTGTGCCATTTCTGTGGCATAGAGGATTGTTCAGATTCGGTTTCATTAAACCAATCCTCATTATTCCTCAATGTGCATTGTGTAACAATGTGCTTTTTGTAAAGCAGACCAAAATACCATAACTCACACATACCATATGTATCACCAGGCTCTAAATGTGACAGGAAAGACTAGTAAATGATAAAGCTAGATCATAACTTGACTTGTTTGCATCTTGATTTTCTTGATTCGGAATGTGACCACAGTCACGATTGTTGTGTAGTAGCATGATGTTGTGTTTTTGCTGAAGTGACTGTGAAGCTTAGTGCATCACAACTGAGAACAGAAGGGATGCTAAGGTCATCCACAATGTTGTTAGCATACTAGCCAGCACCGGAGACTTGCTCGCTGTAAATAAAAAAAGGAGATGCAGGTTAATTGTGGATCCATTTATTAAGGCCAGTCTTTGAAAACCTGTGAATATTATTCACTACTTTCTTTTTCAAACTGAAAACATGTTCTTTTTAACAACCTCTATAAAATATGTTACTTTTCATTAATCATGTAGTATTATAAGAGCAACTTACCTCAACAGAGAGATATTTTAGAAAGTAGCTCATTACATGAAAACATACAACCCCAAATCAGAAAAGGTTGGGACAATATGTAAAATGCAATTAAAAAAAGAATGTAGCGATTTCCAAATTTACTTTGACTTATTTCATTTGCAGACAATATGAACACAAAATATTTCATGTTTTGTCTGGTCAACTTCATTTCATTTGTAAATATACATCCTTTCCTATCTTTCAGACCTGTAACACATTCCAAAAAAAGTTGGGACAGGAGCAATTTAGGGCTAGTAATCAGGTAAATTGGTTAAATAATGATGTGATTTGAAACAGGTGATGTCAACAGGTGATTGTAATTATAATTTGGTACAAAAGCAGCATTCAAGAAAGGTCTAGAGCTTTAGGAGCAAAGATGGGCCGAGGATCACCAGTTTGCCAACAAATATGTGAGACAATTATTGAAATATTTAAAAACAATGTTCCTCAAAGAAAGATAGGAAGACATTTGGATATTTCTCCTTCAACAGTACATAACATTATTAAAAGATTCAAGGAATCTAGAGGAATTTCAGTGTGTAAAGGACAAGGGAGCAAGCCTAAGCTGAACAACAGTGATCTCCAATCCCTTAGGCGGCACTCAAGAATCATCATTCATCTATAAGCGATATCACCACATGGGCTCAGGACTGCTTTGGCAAACCTTTGTCAAGTACCACAATACATAGTTACATCCACAAATGCCAGTTAAAACTGTATTGTGCCAAAAGGAAGCCCTATGTTAACAGTGTCCAAAAGCGCCGTCAACTTCTCTGGGCTCGAAGGAATCTGGGATGGACCATTACACAGTGGAAACATGTACTGTGGTCAGATGAATCAGTATTTCAGGTATTTGGATGCCGTGTGCTCCGGACCAAAGAAAAAAAGGATCATCCAGACTGTTACCAGTAACAAGTCCAAAAGCCATGGTCTGTCATGGTATGAGATTGTGTCAGTCTCCTTGACAAAGGTAACTTGCACTTCTGTGATGGCACAATTGATGGTGGAAAGTACATAGAGTACATAGAGACACACATTACAGTCCTGGCTGCACAGGAAGAGGATACAGGTACTTGACTGGCCTGCCTGCAGTCCCGATCTGTCTCCAATAGAGAATGTGTGGTGCATTTTGAAGTGCAAAATGAGACAACGAAGACCCTGTACTGTTGTCCACTTTAAGGCTTGTTTGCAGGAAGTATGGGACAAAATTACACCTAAAAGACTTGATCACTTGGTGTCTTCAGTCCCTAAAGATCTTTTAAGCATTGTGAAAGGAATGGCAACATTACAAAGTGGTAAATGCTTTACTGTTCCAACTTTTTCAAAATGTGTTGCAATGAAATACAAGTCAAAGTAAATTTAGAAATGTCTACTTTCTTTTTTTATTTTTGTTTTCTATACTGTCCCAACATTTTCTGATTTGGGGTTGTAATATAAATGTATACTGACCAGTGAATCCTGTGGAGTCTGTAACCTTGATAGTTGTAGGATCAATTGGCAATATGATTGTTTGGTTCCTGACAGCAGCAGCAAATTGTTTAGCCAGGTCTGTTGCATTAGGAGCATTGATGTTTTTGATAAATGAAAGCCAAGCATCTACTACAATGGAGTCATTCCTGAGACAAATAAATTAAAGACTAGTTGTAATGCAAATAGTCAACATAGGCTCATTCTGAAAACGTAGCCCTATATATTTCTGGAGATCGTGAATTATGTAGCCAGAAGTACATATGGCTGCATTTCATCTTTAAAACGAACGCCATGTATGTTGGCGGACTTGAGACACAGAGAGGAGTTGACCACGACGACGGGGTTCGAGTCCAGCGAAGAATGCTTCCAGAAAGCAGGTAAGACAAAAACAGAAGACAAAAAATTAAATAAACAAGTAAATAACAGGGTGAGAATGTGGTAAAATCTGAAAACGTGGTAAAAATCAGGCGAGGGCTTTTCTTTTTCTGGATTGCTTTTGAAAACACTATTGGTTGGGCTTAGGGAAGGAGGAGGGTGGGTCAGTCAATCGGTCAGTCAGTCAGTCATTCAGTCAGTAGACAGTCAGTCGACAGCGACCTCTGGTGGATTTACGCAAGAACAGCAGGTGCGAATGGCACTCGCGAGAGAAATTTAAGATCTGAAAATGCGTACACAGCAGCCTCTGGTGGATTCGCGAAAACAAAAACTGCAAAAAAGTAGCTTCTGAGACGTATTTGGCACACTTCAGAAATGTATATCGCTGTACGTTTTCAGAATGAGCCTGGGTTGCAAATAGTCTATAGACATGCTATGCAAAACGTAAAAAAAAATATTCTGTGATAATGCCATTTTTTAGAACCGTATCATAAAATTTTACCTGAACCGCCAAATGTTTGCCTGATTGAAGCCTTTGAAGTTACCAAAAAACCCAGTCAGCTATTTCAAATGAACAAACCAGTTAATTGATAATTTAATATTATAATGATCAACAAGCCAATGTTTAACTAGACTGACATGCAAATATATCCAAAGTCCAATGTATTACCTGACTATTGACCGCCTGTGCCAGAAGAATAGCTGCATTAGAGCTGAGGTTTGACAGATCACTGATAAAGACGCGTAACATTTTAAAGGTGATATTATAGTTGGTTAGGACTAAGGCTGTTGTGACTACTGTTGTAGTTTGAGTCATAGCAATTGGTGAAGCTGTCATGCTTGTTCCTGTTAAGAGCAGAATTAAGAGAAAATGAGTCACAGTACAGCATTACTAGTAGATGTACCATGCTTATAATTAAACATTATTCACAAAGATACTATTTTGAGCCTCCCACAAGTGCATGTGTGTCATCAAACAAGAATGTTGTATATGCCTTTCCTGTAACAGAAAAGCATCAAACAGGACAAAACAGAAAATATAAACTGACCACTGCTTGAGACTTGCACAGCAGTAATGGATGTATTATCAATTGTTAAGTTGATGCCTCCGCTGTTAATTGCCTGAATAAGAGTGTCTTTTGCATCTGTCGCATTAGGGGCAGAGGAATTGGTGGCATCAAACTGAAGGGTAGTATCTGCTGCAACGGAGCCAGCACTGTAAGGCAAAACCAATAAACAACCAAATAAGCATTGGAGACAAACAATCCGATAATTAAAAATTAAAAAATACAAATCTCACGCATGTATCCATTTCTTTTAATTAAATTAAAGCAGAGTGTTTGCTAATTACTAAATGCTGAATAGATAGTTTTACCTCAACCTATTAACAATCATCCCGTAGTAGTTTGGATAACGTTTCTTGTAAATTGGATTCAACTGTAACAGATAGACAAAAAAATCATTTAAACATCATATTACTATTACATATTACTATTATCATATCTTTTCAGAAAAACATTTACTGTAAGAAATGTAGTTAAATGAGTAGTTTGCTAAAAATTCAGGAGTTGTGTCTATATGTAATGTTTTCAGTACACAATATTACAAGTATATTTTGTAGTCATGATCAAAAACAATGCTTTGTAATAAAATAAAAAAAATATTACCTGAGACTTGATATTTTCTACATACACTTTGGTCTGTGCATTATTGAGGTCAGAGTAGACTGCCTGGAACTGGTCATTAAGCTTGAAACTTAAAGTAATAACTCCAAGATTGGCAGGTGGAGAGGCTGTCGTAGTTTGATTTGTTCCAGCTGTAGAACTTCCTCCAGTTGAAGATGAAGCTGATCCAATCACAGCTGAAGATGAAGCTGACCCAGCCACAGTTGAAGCTGATGTTGCTCTAGTCGCATTTGAATGTGTAGTTGCTGAAGTCGCAGTTATAGGTGTAGTTGCTCCAGTCACAAATGAAGGTGTAGTTACTGAAATTGCAGTTGAAGGTGTAGTTGCTGAAGTCGCAGTTGAAGGTGTAGTTGCTGAAATCACAGTTGAAGGTGTAGTTGCTGAAGTCGCAGTTGAAGGTGTAGTTGCTGAAGTCACAGATGAATGTGTAGTTGCTGAAGTCACAGATGAATGTGTAGTTGCTAAAGTCGCAGTTGAAGGTGTAGTTGCTGAAGTCACAGATGAATGTGTAGTTGCTGAAGTCACAGATGAATGTGTAGTTGCTAAAGTCGCAGTTGAAGGTGTAGTTACTGAAGTCACAGTTGAATGTGTAGTTTCTGAAGTCGCAGCTGAAAGTGTAGTTGCTGAAGTCACAGTTGAATGTGTAGTTACAGAAGTAGCAGTTGAAGGTGTAGATGCTGAAATTGTAGTTGAATGTGTAGTTGCTGAAGTTGCAGTTGAAGGTGTAGTTGCTGAAGTCGCAGTTGAAGGTGTAGTTTCTGAAGTCGCAGTTGAAGCTGAAGTTGCAGTTGAAGCAGAAGTTCCCAAAGATACAGTTAAAGGTGTAGTAACTGAAGTC
>CAIGQV010019186.1:10212263-10227486 GCA_903798115.1 Danio jaintianensis | reverse complement strand
TTTCTGAAATCACAGTTGAAGCTGAAGTCGCAGTTGAAGCAGAAGTTGCCAAAGATACAGTTAAAGGTGTAGTTACTGAAGTCGCAGTTGAAGGTGTAGTTGCTGAAGTCGCAGCAGTTGAAGGTGTAGTTGCTGAAGTCACAGCAGTTGAAGGTGTAGTTTCTGAAGTCACAGTTGTAGGTGTAGTTTCTGAAGTCACAGTTGAAGCTGAAGTCACAGTTGAAGCAGAAGTTGCCAAAGATACAGTTAAAGGTGTAGTTACTGAAGTCGCAGTTGAAGGTGTAGTTGCTGAAGTCGCAGCAGTTGAAGGTGTAGTTGCTGAAGTCACAGCAGTTGAAGGTGTAGTTACTGAAGTCGCAGTTGAAGGTGTAGTTTCTGAAATCACAGTTGAAGCTGAAGTCGCAGTTGAAGCAGAAGTTGCCAAAGATACAGTTGAAGGTGTAGTTACTGAAGTCGCAGTTGAAGGTGTAGTTGCTGAAGTCGCAGCAGTTGAAGGTGTAGTTGCTGAAGTCACAGCAGTTGAAGGTGTAGTTGCTGAAGTCACAGCATTTGAAGGTGTAGTTTCTGAAGTCACAGTTGTAGGTGTAGTTTCTGAAATCACAGTTGAAGCTGAAGTCGCAGTTGAAGCAGAAGTTGCCAAAGATACAGTTAAAGGTGTAGTTACTGAAGTCGCAGTTGAAGGTGTAGTTGCTGAAGTCGCAGCAGTTGAAGGTGTAGTTGCTGAAGTCACAGCAGTTGAAGGTGTAGTTTCTGAAGTCATAGTTGTATTTGTACCTGAAGATACATGCGATTAAGTTCAACAAATGTGTTTTATAATTATTGTGACCAAGTGGCCTAATTTAATGACAATATTAGCTATCATATTACATTAAGTAAAACCTATAAACACAAACTGGCCAATACCTTGAGAAACAACATATCCAGGCAGATGTAGGATCCCTGTTAGGTGAAATAAAGGAAAATAAAACACAGTAAACATCAGTGATGAACATAAAAACAAACCCAACACTGAGGAGCAGAAAATTTAGAATTGCAGTTTAGCATTTAGTGGCATTTATTCAGCTGGATTGTTGTTAAAATCACTTTTTTAAAAGTGTCATTAGAATATATGCCACTTTCTATTGACTAACCTTTCTAAACTTTATTATGATTTTAATGTTAACAGTATGATTTATAATACCTTCAGTCCTCTGTAATGCAAATGTAATGCAGAAACAAATATAGTTTCTTACCAGTCAGACACAGAACGGGTAGTATAATCCTCCACTCCATTGCTATGTTTTTATAGCACTAAGCCTAAAAATGAAAATTGATGTGAGCATGATGTTGAAAAGTTTAAAATTAAACACATTTTGGGCTTTATTTTAACGATCTAAGTGCAAATTCTAAAGCGCATGGTGTAAAAAACATTAAGGGCGTGTCCGAATCCAGTTCTGCTATTTTAAGGACGGAAAAATACTGTCTGCGCAATGGTCTAACAGGGTTGTGCTTATTTTCTTAATGAGTTATGGGTGTGTTTTGAGCATAACGTGCATTAAACCAATCAGAGTCTCATCTCCCATTCCCTTTAAGAGTCAGTTGTGTCGTGCCATTTGCTATTTACATGGCAAACTTTCTAAGTGGAAAAACTAAATGCTTCACTGGAAAAACTAAATTCTTCACTGGCATGTGCTTCTTTTCTAAATTCAGTTCTAATTTCCAGCAAACAAATAAATGAACAATAATAACGAAGTATGGTCAAAAAACATTATATCCAAACACACGTCCTATTCTTATGCCCTATTTGTTGATGCACATCTCCAAAACCCGACAAGAGGACAAATCTAAACTTGTTTTTATTAAAACAAATATAAATATGCATATAATAAATAATACTACTAACAATAATAACATTATACAAATGCAAATTGTCATGAATAAACTGAAAAAAATTGAATCTGAAAATTTAATTGAAATCTAAAGATTAACTTGTATTTTAAATATATGATTTGGAATTACATATTTAAATTAGAAATTAGATGTAAATTACAGCATGTAATTTACAGTATGTGCCAGAAAATACTGTAATTGTGATTAAACGCCTAAATACACTGCTTGACCAATTCATACGTGATTTATCAATCAATACTTGTAGCGAATAAGATCACATCTTAAATGAGCCGTGGAGTTTGCGTTAACCACGCACCTGACCACCATTTTCAGGCAGACTCGGGTAAGGTTCGTGGGTGCTCCGTCTGTGCACACGAAGACTAATTTTAATTATATTCTAGTTCCAAGCTTCTTGCATGGCAAAGAATCTATGTTCTATATCCCGTGCCATTTGAATCACATCCAGCCTAAATCTGAGGTAACAAACTAAATCAAAGTCACACTGCTATTTACAAAACAAAAAACTTTATAAATCGAAAAGAGGCATTATTTTATACAACCATGAACACACATTTTAACACATTTGTAATAATTATTTTACCAATGATGCGTATCTGCTCCGCAATTTTTATTTTAATCATGCATAAGGACCTGCTGCAGACCAATTATGTGCACCCCTGATTACATCATTTTTTTGTGCCTTTTTTCCACAAGCGCCCCACTCCTCTTCCTCAGGTTTTGCGCCAAGCAAATTGATTTTCAGCATCTGATGACGTGATGCACTAAACATTCTAATCACACCGGTGTGATTGTGTGCTCCTGGGAGCAGCCAATGCTGATCACATCAGTGTTATGGTACGCATCAAAGGATTAAAAGTGTGTTCACACATTGATTCCGTGTTTCATTATTTTGTTTTATTATTCAGTGATTTCTCTGCATACCATTAGAAGGAAGCCCGTGTAAAAAAGTTGAAAACCATATAAATACTTATTATTTATTTAATTATTATTACATAATTAAATTTGATTTAGATTTAGACTTAGAAGACGCTTATTATACAATTTGAAAAATAATTTCATAAAAAATAACAAAAATATTTTTTCTACTCACTTTTTGATTATTCCACCAAAAAAAGGCAGTCCAGATTAATCCTTATAGCAATGAAGGTCCGGTTATCAGTCTGTGGTCACCTCTAAAAAAGCACAGAAGTGCTCATATTTAAAGTCCGAAAGTTTTTTTTTTTTTTTTTTGTTAAGAACAGACCAATCAGAGTTCAGCTGTGGGGTTGATGGTTGTTGACAAACTTATCAAAATAATAACTTTATTTCCTGGTACATGATGGTACATGATGACCGTTCATGTTACATTGACAGCTAAACATATAAGGACAAATTTGCAAATTTAATATACATACTGTTGTATATTAAATTTGGCAATTTTAATATACAACAGGTTCACAAAGGGTTTAATGTAATAACTGTCTAAAAATGTTGCTAGAATCAGTAGGACTTGTTGCATTTAGACACTTTTGTAAACATTCTGATATGACCTGAAAAACTGAGAATCTCTACAGACACCCGCCACTGCGTGACATTAACCTGGCTAATTATTTTAAATTACTATTTGGAGTTTTCTCAAGGTTATAGGCACAGGATTAGTGTTGAGTTCATTAAAAGTATGGGATGAAAAATATGCCTGATACATTGCTGGTGTCTTATTGAATATGTCATTATCAAAAGCAACACCCATATAGATAACACTTTAGAATAATGATCTATTGTTAACAAGTAACTATGCAGGAAGTAATAGATAGGCGAGTGGGGTAAGTTGAGCCATTTTTTCCTTATGTGGTGCTTGTGACAAGGAAAATGTACAATTAAAGCATTTAATTAAATTTCAAGATATTTCCTTTCAATTAAAATTATGATTATGCATATTGGAGAAACAGTTTTAAAGGGGTATATTGACTGAAGCCAGTGGGTAAACTGACCAGCCTTGGGGTAAGCTGACCATCTCACTGAACACTGATGAAACCCATTTAAAAAAATGTTACTTCTTATAAACCTAATTTAAATACATAATTTAATTATCGTTTTTACTTTTAAACTATAAACATTTAAATCAAAGGTCTATGTGTGACCTTCTAACTGAATAGTAAACAATGTAACGACATGTCAAATGCAAAACCTTTTCTGACCTTTCAGCACTTTCAGAAATCAAGCAGAGTCGACATGTTGGGTTTCTTGTCCAAAAATCTGTACTGATTTTAGTATGGATGCTGAAATACTTTGACCAAGCAATCAAGCCGTGTTAAGACAGCAAAGAAGTAACTGTGTTTTGTATTCCTGATTGTTCTTTATGTTTCCAGTTTGACAAAACAGTACCAGTGGTGGTGATACTAATGCTGACTTTTTTATTATGTTTATTTACATTATCTAATGTCTGATTTGTATCATGCTGTTCACTTTCAGAAGTTGTAGTGATGCTTTCTTTTCCCTGAAATAATATGAACATATGTTGGTTATATTTATATTTTCATTTTTATTTTTATTAATATTGTATTGCATATTGAATATTGCAATATTTAGCTTGCTATCACATATCAAATTCTCTTCAACATTGCATTGCCCTATTGATAACGAGCAATGTGTTAACTTCAGTTTGAAGATTATTGCAAGGTTAAGATACTTTAGCACATCACTCATTGGGAAAAACACCAGAATGACTTAACACACTGGACCAATTTACCCCATAGTTAAAATTTTGGGGAAAAACTAGGTTGCTTATTAACTCACTCAAATATTTTTGCTAAACAATTTAAATGGCTGTAAACATTGGTACATCACCAACATGCATCAGGAATATATTTATTTAGATGTAGCAGTTATTACTTCTGACATGCTAAAATTGTACTTTGACAAGCCTAAAACAGTTTTTATAGTAAACTGATGGCAACCACTTCTACCATAGAATTGATGTGTAGCTCCAAAATGTATGGTTGCATGACAATAGTTTTAAAGGTGCTGTATGTAAGTTTTTGACTCTTCTAAAGCATAAAAATACCATAATATGTTTACAGATATTTAAGAAACATGCCAAGTGAACATTCTTGTTTATCTAAAAAACAATGCTGAAGGTGAGGTGGTTATTAATGATCAAATAATATAAATATTACGAGTGTAAACATTAGGTGAGCAGGTTACATTGAAACCCCGTGTCCTAACAACACGCTACAGGACGAGATACGCAGTGATAAGCAATTTAGCTGTTTGCATCAGACGAAACACTGAGGTAAATGTAAATTAATTATTTGTACAAAAAAGTGCTGTCACTTTAGCGTTTTTTAGTGTTTACAGTATGGTAAACTGGGCATTGTCGTATAAAACGCAAAACCACATAATATTGGACCTTAGCGGGTACCGTAGCTGCTTATGGGAAGGCAGAGCAACGTAACAGAATGGATGCAGATGAAAGTGCAAAATAAGAGAAGATGCTTCAATCAGGTATATTGAATATTTTATTATAGTTCTTTACCACCCTGATAAATACTGCCTAGAAAAAGTAAATTTTCCACAAAGTTTTATTATTTTAATTTCGGCATAGGGCACCGCGGCTCAGTGGTTAGCACTGTCACCTCACAACAAGAAGGTGCTGGTTCGAGTTCTGGCTTGACCAGGTGGTATTTCTGTGTGGAGTTTGCATGTTCTCCCTGTGTTGGCGTGGATTTTCTCCGGGTGCTCCGGTTTTCTTCACAGTCCAAAGACATGCGCTGTAAGATAAACATCCGCTGTAAGTGCAATTGGATAAACTAATGAATATTCATGATTCACTGTGGCATTTAAGTTAGTGCTTTAAAAGTGTTTTAAAAAAGGACAGTTACAATTATTGGTGGCTCAAAAGATCTGAAGTGTCAAAACATTGTTGTATCAAAACTGTCACTGGAACGTTTCAAAGTCACGACGATCAGCTGGTTTGTCTTTAAGCTGACATACGAGCGATCCACTAATGAATCACAGCTTTAAAATGCTTCAGTGTCCCTGTATCTGTGGTTACACTATGTAAACAGCGGTGAGTTCAGTGAACTGATGACCTTCACGGCTAATCACAGTCATTTCTGTTGAGAACGTGAACACCATGACAAATCAGCAGTGTTTAAGAACGTGCTCAACAGCGCTCAAATGTTAGAGGGAAATGGACGTTTTTAAAATTTCAGTATCAATTGATACCGAATTCCAGTATCCTGACAACCCTACTAGGAACATAAATGTTCATTTTATAGATGTTATTTTTGTGATCAGTAATTAATTGGTTAATCTTTATTAATGGGTCATTGTTCGCTATTAGTTCTCACAGACAATATTTTTGATTACTAATTATCAAATACCTAAGGGGGGAACCACCATTGTCCTAAATAAGCTATTATGTACTGCTTAGTTAATTTAGCTTCTATGTTAGTTAATGTAGTACTACCTATTACTTCCTGCATAGTTACTTGTTAACAACGGACCATTGTTCTAAAGTTTTACCAAAAATATTGAATTTCCAGTTTAAAACAAAAACATAAGCAAAAACATGAGGAAACTGTGTAACTGGCTTTTCCATCAAATGTAGTTCCTCATGTTGGGTAACCGACAATTTTAACCCAAAAATAACCAGTGTGTCAGATGAAGAAGAGCCGGAGTAAAATATTCAATCAAAGAAAGTTTACTGAAGATAGCTGAAGTTTCAGCTGAGTATATCATAATAAATGAGTATATAATAATAAAAATCTGTTGTCTTGACCCATTTCAAAAACAATTGTCAACATAACCCTCACTAATGTTCTGTAACTTCAATTTAGGTTAATTAAAATTTTTCGCATTAACACACATTAAACACTGAAATGTCACAACCATATCACCCTGCAGCCCAAGACCGGTTACTCACTGAAGCTAAGCAGAGCTGAGCCTGGTCAGTACCTGGATGGGACATCACATGGGAAAATTAGGTTCCTGTTGGAAGTAGTGTTAGTAAGGCTAGCAGAGGGCGCTCAACCTATGGTCTGTGTGAGTTCTAATGCCCCAGTAAAGTGAAGGGGACAGTACAATGTCAGTGAGTGCCGTCTTTCGGATGAGACGTTAAACTGAGGTCCTGACTTACTGTGGTCATTAAAAATCCCATGGCACTTTTCGTAAAGAGTATGGGTGTAACCCCGGTGTCCTGGTCAAATTCCCTCCCCTTACCCATCATGGCCTCCCAAACATCCCCATCCACCAAATTGGCTCTATCACTGTCTCTCCACTCCCCCTATAGCTGGTGTGTGGTGAGCGAGTGATTTACAGTACATGGTAAGTCAATGCAAAGACGCAAATAGACATCCTGCATTGGCACTGCATTCACACATTGACTAGGCGGTGCGAATTGATCCTTTTGTGCGTTTGATGCACTTAACACGCAAATTACGTGAATCACTCGAGTTGGAAAATCTGAACTAACCAATCAGGACCTTGCTCTCGTATGGCCGTGATAATGACATAGCGTCTGTAAGTGCGAGTCCCCAGAGGAAATCCTTCTGCCGATACTGGACAACAGCTCAGTTAACTAGGCTCAGCTCAGTCTGAAGCACCGCTGAAAGCCTCCATCATCCAGGTACAGTTTCTGGAGGAGTTGATAAACTCACAGAGCTGGGTGCACCTCTGAAAGGATCTAGTAGATGGCGCCGAATGAATCTATGTTGTTTTTTTAGCCTTCCTAAAGCACATAAAGCACAGCTACTCTCTCAATAAAATCCACGTTAGCCATTTAGCAACGAAGCTAGAGTCACCGGGCAGACAGAAGTCCCACCCATGATGTGAATCCACGTCTATTGTGAAGTGAATTTCACTTGCGAATTAAGTGAATTTGACGTGCAAATGAAGCGAGTAAACTCAAAATGTTCACATGTCTATTTATGCGCAAATAGCGCGATTTATTCACGCATACCGTGTCTGGTGTGACCACAGCATTACCATGTTTAGGCCATAGGGCTCAAAGTCAATATCTGGAGGGCAGCTGATCCAACTAATCAAGGTGATCACACTAATCAAGGTGTTCAAGACTACTACACACTAGTAGTCTTGAACACCTTGATTAGTTGGATCAGCTGTGTTTGATTAGGGTTGGAGCAAAATTGTGCAGAGCTGAGTTTGAGACCTATGAGGCCGATACAGCATCACCCCAATCCATCACCATCTTTCACATTAAACATCTCCCTTCCTAGGTAGGTGCCCAGTGGTGGCAGTGACCCCCTGCCATAGGTTGCCCTTCTCTTGGCCAAAAAAGGATTTTACTCGTCTTTGAGAAATCACCTCATGTACACTGGTAACTGCTCTTTCCACTGCAAACTCCTGTGCAACTTTCCACCTGGGAGGAAAGTGGGAAACTTGGGAAAGTGCATTCAAAAACCATGAAAGCCATTGAGACTACCTACTAGAGTTCAAACTTTGAGACAGGTTAATTAAACACTCAAATCAACTGGACATCAAGTTGAGATTACTCAGGGACTTTAGACTACTTCTGTAGCCAGAGAGATTGGGCCCTGTATATGAGGAGTAGAGACTAAAGAAAATACAAAAAAAGTTACAAACAACAATACAACCATTCGAAATCATTTCTTTTATAGCTCAGGGTCTGTATTCAATTTTTTAAAGACCTCGGGCCCTATCATACACCTGGCACAATAAGGCGCAAGGCGTGTTTGCCCCGACGTGTTGCTATTTTCAGACCAGCGCAACCTTAATTTTTCCGTTTTCCGCCACGTTGTTTAAATAGCAAATCCATTTGTACCACTTTGTGGACTCATGGGTGTTCCAGTCTTAAAAAGAGGTGTGTTAATGTCAGGTGTCTGTTCTGTATTGTCTATGTTCCAGTGTCTCCATGTTCCAGTGTCTCAAGTGAGTGCGTTATAAATAAATCTACATGTTTTGATAATTCCTGTTATCCTGTGCCTTTGTGAGTGAGCGCACCGTGACAGAATACCGGACCACAACAGAAAGTGCGGCGTGTTTTCCCCCGTTTTATTTTTATAGTCTTTTTTGCCTCAGTGTTTTCTTTTCCCTTCCCCCGTGTTCCCATGGACCCCTTCTACCACCCTGAATTTCTTATCCTCCTCCTGCACGAGCCATCGCCAACAAGAGCAACAAGGCCAAATACCACCGTGGAGGAGGAGCTCACGAATCCGTCTGACCAGGTGCGAGAGCCGGCAACATCGCCCAAGGTGGGAGTCCTGGTGGAGATAGAGGGACCGAGCGAGGGTCTCATCCACCTTCCCATTGCTAACGGTGAGCAACCGCTGGACACTGGGAAGTTGCTCATCGACTTCTGGAGCGAAGTCAAGCCCCTTCCGCTGTTTTCAGACAGCAAAGATGTATTTCCGCATCAACTGTTTCCAGACAGTTTTTTCAGTTCCTGTATTTCCCGATGCTCCAGAGTTGTGAGTGACTTCCCACCCATCCCACCCTCTTCACCTCTACTCATACCGATGACTGCAGCCAGTCAACCAGCTGTCAGCCAGCCCCCCAGCTCGCCCTCAAGCTCCAGAGGTGGCTCCAAGCTGCCAGCCTCACCCTCTGGAGGGTGTCGCCCAGCGTCAGCTCCTCCAGCCTCCGAGCTACGGACTCCGCATCGGCCCTTCGACCCTTGGGCTCCACATTGGCTCACTCCTCCCTCATCTCCGCCGTGGACCATCAGTCCACCAGCTCCGCCAGGCTCCCTCGTCCCTCCGGCTCCACCTTGGTCAGTCGTTGCCCTTCCTACACCTCTGGACTCCACTCCTCTGGCTGCGCCTCATCGCTCCGTCCTGCCGGCTATGTTGAGCTCCTCCTTCCCTCCAGCTACGCCTTGGTCCTCTGTCGCTCTGGCTCCGCTGCGGGCTTCCGGAACCCCGCCATCGCCTTGCTCGGATGAGCCATCTGCTCCACCCCGGCCCTCCGGGGCCTCGGCATCACCTTCACCCTACGGCTCTCCGTCTTCTCCTTGGGCTCCACCGCCATCAGCGGTGTCTCTCTCAGTTGGTCCCCTGGAGTCGGCAGCCACTCCTCCTCCATGGCCCCTCCCTTCCTCGACTCTGCCCTGGGCCGTCCTTCTGGGGTCCTGGGTCTTCCTGCCACAGCTCCCTTCCTGGTTCCTCCCTCCTAAGACTCCTCCCTGGCCCCCTCCCCTCCCACCCTCCCTTATATTATGTTATGTTGAAGGCGCGAGGACGCAGCTTCAAAGGTGGGGTAATGTCAGGTGTCTGTTCTGTATTGTCTATGTTCCAGTGTTTCCGTGTTCCAGTGTCTCAAGTGAGTGCATTATAAATAAATCTACGTGTTTTGATAATTCCTGTTATCCTGTGCCTTTGTGAGTGAGCGCACGGTGACAGTTAAGCCGCATTGTTGGCGCGTTGCTATTTTGAGGAACTAAAATAGACTGTGCAATAGACCAGCTGAAAGCAGGTCTAAAGTCCAGTGCAGAGCGCGTTAGTTGTGCGTCTCGCTTACACATTGCTTAAAACACACAGGATGTACAGTGATATGCAAATATCTTTACAAATGAAAAATAATTAAAGGATTAAAATATTACAAAAATTATTACTTTCTAAATAAATATAAAAAAAACGCTGCCTCCTGCCTCCATGGCGCGACGCAACTGACTCTCATAGGGAATGGGAGATGAGACTCTGATTGGTTTATTCTCAAAACACACCCATAACTCATTAAGAGAATAATTTTTATTTTTTAGTTCTTTCAGGGGTTTACTGAAACCCCCCTTTATGGTACTCATTTAGATATGTAAATCCAATAGTAATAGTTAAAGCTCTTTTGTACAAACTTACATTGCACATTTTTACTCAGATATGTCTCTGTTACTTTTACTCTAAAGAGGGATGACACTAAGGTCGTCATATACTCTAGGCCCTTAAACAATCAACTTTATTAATAATCATAAAGACAAAAGAAAGGATACGTGTTACTCCATTCTGGAGCAGACATTCATCAGAAAATCCACTCCTTCACTCATAACTCATCTTGCAAGATAAAAACCAAACTCAAGCAAAGATATGGCAAACATCCCTCGCTGCAAAAATCAAAAAGTCAGTTGTGCCTATAATTTCAGTCAATATAATCTGTCCAGTCTTATTCCAAGATGGCCACCATTCCAGAGCATGTTTACAAGATGGCCACCAGCTCAGAAAGTGTATCGCAAACCGCATACTTATGCACTATTTTACGCCATTTTGTGGTATAAACAATGTAAGTAGTGCGTTCACACTGAAAACTCAAAAAATAATAAGTGCACTTTAATTACCGGGATGATGCACTTATTCAACTGGTAAAATGAAGTGTGGAATGTTGGACACTTCACGCACTCAGCGGCCGCAGCTTTGCTCACGTAGCGGAGGGGCGGAGCTATCGGGCGCACATGTTGGATTATTGATGGTGCCTCCTGATGGTGAATGCGGTTATACTCATGGCAGGTATTATTTGGTAGTTTGGTCATTTATTTCACTAATATGGCAACCGTCAAACGTCATCTGGGAAACGGTTTGAATTTCCGCTTAGTAAAATAACCATTAGTGTTCCATTTGGGACTACACTACATACATATACTATGCTGTTGAGTGTGTAAGTGCATAAGTACATAGTGCATAAGTACATAGTGTATAGTGTGCCATTTGGGACGCAGCTCCAGTCTGTTCCCAAGATGGCCACCAGCTCAAAAGCTACATCCCAAATCCCATACTACTCAAGTAGGTACTAGGGCTGCACAATATATCGTTTCAGCATCGATATCGCAACGTTCAAATCTTCAATAGTCACATTGCAGAATCTACTATATCAAGTTGGGATTATAATTAACCAGGAATCACAGTTCAGAACATGACATTTTACATTTGATTATTGAATTTCTGTACGTCAATACTTTTAGACTTTATGGAAAATCATAAAAGGCTGTTTATTTCTTTTTTTGTTTCGTTTTCATCTGTGCTTTCATTTGTGTATTGTATTTTGCATAATTTTATATATTTTATGCAGATGCGCTCCCCTACACAATCATCCCAACCAATGTAAAACTATGAATTGTTTTCAAATAGTTACTTAAGTCATATTGTGAAATTATATATCATATCGCGAATCGCATCGCTATATCGCAGAAAAACAAAATATTGCAATGTCAGTTTTTTTCAATATTGTGCAGCCCTAGTAGGTAGTACATTTAAATTTCATGTTACTTCATGATTATTTTAAATGTATGTTATATTATGAAAGTGAGTATGAATGGAATTCTGACATATTACATCCTGTGTAGTTCATGTTGTCAATCATAAATTTTCTCTCATGTGGCCTCATGGGATAGCAAAGTGTCCTTTGGATTTCCTCATGTTCCAAAACCACGTTTCATGTGCATTACTCTTGTGTCACATGTGTTTTTAAACTGTGAAGGATGCACATGTTTGTTTGTTTTTCTGTCAGGGCAGCTACTGAATAAAACGATAATTGCAAACTGCAACTCAGACATTTGACATGCAATTGTGAGTTAACATAGTCACAGTTCTGACTTTTCTCTCCAAATTCTCTGTTGAAAAATGATCTTACACCAGCTCACATTTAAGCTGTTCGTGTGCTGGTCCTGAGCAGCAGGAACAAATTCTTTACTTGTGAATATTTTGACTGTGTCATAAGAGAAATGTACACCATATGCCGTATGTTTTATGAGGTCCCAGATATTTTCTAAAAGTTTATGTTCATCCCAGCCTATGTTGTCACAAGCCAACAATTTGGTTAATCTAGATATAGTGTTTATTTGGAAAATTGTAGACATTGCAAATGGAAACAGGATTCCCCCTTCATTTTATTAAACATAAGTACTTCATAAAACAATATACAGATCATTCATCAGAACATTTCTTAATTTATGTTACTCGGATTAAATACATAGACTTCACATGTATACTTTGGTTACAAAAAAAGATGTTCTAACTAATACATTGGTAAAGATACATTTCATTCTTTAATCCATTTTCAAAAGAGCAATACAACATTAGTTGTTTAGATAAATTTCACTTGTGCCATTTCTGTGGCATAGAGGATTGTTCAGATTCGGTTTCATTAAACCAATCCTCATTATTCCTCAATGTGCATTGTGTAACAATGTGCTTTTTGTAAAGCAGAGACCAAATTACCATAACTCACACATACCATATGTATCACCAGGCTCTAAATGTGACAAGAAAGACTAGTAAATGATAAAGCTAGATCATAACTTGACTTGTTTGCATCTTGATTTTATGATTTGGAATGTGACCACAGTCACGATTGTTGTGTAGTAGCATGATGTTGTGTTTTTGCTGAAGTGAATGTGAAGCTTAGTGCATCACAGCTGAAAACAGAAGTGATGCTAAGGTCATCCACAATGCTGTTAGCATACTAGCCAGCACCGGAGACTTGCTCGCTGTAAATAAAAAAAGGAGATGCAGGTTAATTGTGGATCCATTTATTAAGGCCAGTATTTGAAAACCTGTGGATATTATTCACTACTTTCTTTTTCAAACTGAAAACATAACATGTTATTTTTAACAACCTCTATAAAATATCTTACTTTTTTTTAATCATGTAGTATTATTACAGCAACTTACCCCAACAGAGAGATATTTTAGAAAGTAATTCATTACATGAAAAATAATATAACTGTATACTGACCAGTGAATCCTGTGGAGTCTGTGATGTTGATAGTTACAGGATCTATTGGCAATATGATTGTTTGGTTTCTGACAGCAGCAGCAAATTGTTTAGCCAGGTCTGTTGCGTTAGGAGCATTGATGTTTTTGATAAACACAAGCAAAGCATCTACTATAATGGAGCCATTCCTGAGAAAAATAAATGAAAGGCTAGTTGTAATGAACTAGTCTATAGACCTGTTATGTAAAACGTAAAAAGAATATACTGTGATAATGCCATTTTTTAGAACTGTATCATAAAATTTTACCTGAACCGCCAAATGTTTGCCTGATTGAAGCCTCTGAAATTACTGAAAAACCCAGTCAGCTATATCAAATGAACAAAAAGGTTAATTGATATTTTAATATTATAATTATCAACAAGACAATGTTTAACTAGACTGACATGCAAATATATCCAAAGTCCAATGTATTACCTGACTATTGACGACCTGTGCCAGAAGAGCACCTGCATTAGAGTTGAGGTTTGACAGATCACTGAAAAAGACGCCCAACATTTTAAAGGTGATATTATAGTTGGTTAGGACTAAGGCCGTTGTGGCTACTGTCGTAGTTTGAGTCGTAGCATTTGGTGAAGCCGTTGTGTTTGTTCCTGTTAAGAGCAGAATTAACAGAAAATGGGTCACAGTTCAGTATTACTAGTACATGTACCATGCTTATAATGAATCTCAAGCACAAAGACAGTATTTTGAGCCTCCCACAAGTGCATGTGTGTCATCAAACAAGAATGTTGTATATGCCTTTCCTATAACAGAAAAGCATCAAACAGGACAAAACAGAAAATATAAACTGACCACTGCTTGAGACTTGCACAGCAGTAATGGATGTATTATCAATTGTTAAGTTGATGCCTCCGCTGTTAATTGCCTGAACAAGGGTGTCTTTCGCATCTGTGGCATTAGGGGCAGAGGAATTGGTGGCGTCAAACTGAAGGGTAGTGTCTGCATTAACGGAGCCAGCACTATGGGGCAAAACCATGTTGAAAACCATTAATATAAACCAATAAACAATCAAGTAAGCATTGGAGACAAACAATTCAATGATAAATATAAAAAAAATACAAATCTCACGCATGTATCCATTTATTTTAATAAAATTAAAGCAGGCTGTTTGCTAATTACTAAAGCTGAATGGACAGTTTTACCTCAACTTATTAACAACCATGTCAATGAAGTTTGAATAACGTTTCTTGTAAACTGGACGTAACTGTAACAGACAAAAAGAAAATCATATAAACATCATATTACTATTACATATTACTATAATTATATTTTTTCAGAATAACATTTACTGTAAGAAATGTAGTTAAAATAGTAGTTTGCTAAATATTCAGGAGTTCTATCTATTTTCAGTACTCAACAAATATCATAATCAAAAACAATATTTTGTTGGAGAAAAATATTACCTGAGATTTCAAATTGTCTACAAACAATTTGGTTGTTGCATTATTGAGGTCAGAGAAGGCCGCCTGGAACTGGTCATTAAGCTTGAAACTTAAATTAATAAGTCCAAGATTGGCAGGTGGAGAGGTTGTCGTAGTTTGAATTGTTCCAGCTGTAGAACTTCCTCCAGTTGAAGCTGAAGTTGCTCCAGTCGCAGTTGAAGCTGAAGTTGCT
>CAIGQV010019186.1:10188485-10212089 GCA_903798115.1 Danio jaintianensis | reverse complement strand
GAAGGTGTAGTTGCTGAAGTTGCAGTTGAAGGTGTAGTTGCTGAAGTTGCAGCAGTTGAAGGTGTTGTTGCTAAAGTCGCAGTTGTAGGTGTAGCTGTTGAAGTCACAGTTGTAGGTGTAGTTGCTGAAGTCGCAGTTGTAGGTGTAGCTGTTGAAGTCACAGTTGTAGGTGTAGTTGCTGAAGTCGCAGTTGTAGGTGTAGTTGTACCTGAAGATACATGTGATTCAGTTCAACAAATGTGTTTTATAATTATTGTGACCAAGTGGCCTAATTTAACGACAATATTAGATGTCATATTACATTAAGTAAAATCTATAAACACAAACTGGCCAATACCTTGAGAAACAACATATCCAGGCAGATGTAGGATCCCTGTTAGGTGAAATTAGGGAAAATAAAACACAGTAAACGTCAGTGATGAACATAAAAACAAACCCAACACTGAGGAGCAGAAGATTTAGAATTGCAGTTTAGCATTTAACGGAATTTATTCAGCTGGATTGTTGTCACTTTCTTTTCACTAACCGTTCTCCTTTATATTATGATTTAACAGTATGATTTATAATACCTTCAGTCCTCTGTAATGCAAATGTAATGCAGAAACAAATATAGTTTCTTACCAGTCAGACACAGAACGGGTAGTATAATCCTCCACTCCATTGCTATGTTTTTATAGCACTAAGCCTAAAAATGAAAATTAATATAAGCATGATGTAGCAAAGTTTCACATTTCATAATGTTCAGATGAACAATTTCACGTGGGTGGTGAGCTTGATGTTAAATAAATAGCATCATACAGTTTAATTAAAATATGCTCACTATTTACTCGCCCTCAAGTGGTTTCAAACCTTCATGATTTTCTTTATTCTGTTGAGTTATTTTTGAAAAATGTTAGAAACCTGTAACCATTGACTTCCATAGTAGGAAAAACAAATACTATGGCAGCATATGGTTACAGGTTGTCAGCATTTTGTGTTCAACAGAAGAAAGAATGTCAAACCGGTTTGAGACAAGCCAATGATGAGTAAACGATGACAGAATTTTCAGTTTTGGGTAAACTATCCCTTTAATCAGGTATTTAAAGATTTAATAAAGCATTATGATTTATTACATACATTTCATGGGTGTATTAAAATAAATAAATAAATAAATAAATAAATTAATTAATTAATTAATTAATAATTAATTAATTAATTATTAGTAGTAGTATATATTATTACATAATACAAATATTTGCTTTGTTAAACTTACATTCACTGTTTACAACATTTCATGTAAAATTTGACCAAATTTTTTTTATAAAAATACCTAAAATATTTCTTCTACTCACTTGTTGATTATTCCACCAAAAAAAGGCAGTCCAGATTAATCCTTATAGCAATGAAGGTCCTGTTATCAGTCTGTGGTCACCTCTAAAAGAACACAGAAGACAGGTGTGCCCATATTTAAAGTCCAAAAGTTTTCTTTGTTTGTTTAGAACAGACCAATCAGAGTTCAGCTGTGGGGTTGATGGTTGTTGACAAACTTGAGGAGCAACAGTATCAAAATAATAGCTTTGTTTCCTGGTACGTGACGATACATGATGACCGTTCATGTTACATTGACAGCTAGACATATAAGGGCAAATTTGCCCTAGTTAATAAATGGCAAATTTAATATACAACAGGTTCACAAAAGGTTTAATGTAATAACTGTCTAAAAAATGTTGCTAGAATCAGTAGGACTTGTTGCATTTAGACACTTTTGTAGTCATTCTAATATGACCTGAAAAACTGACAATCTCCACAGACTCCCGTCACTGATGTGAGATTAACCTGACTAATTATTTTAAATTACTATTTGGAGTTTTCTCAAGGTTATAGGCACAGGATTAGTGTTGAGTTCATTAAAAGTATGCAATGAAAAATATGCCTGAGACATTCCTGGTGTCCTATTGAATAACTCACTATCAAAAGCAACACCAATATATACTATTTATACTATATAATAATATACATAAAGAAAAAAGATAGATCTATGTGTTAAGACAGGCTGCGTCTTTGGACAGAAAAGGTGTGATACAAAAAGGTGTGCTATGTTGCTAATCAAGTTGAATTTCCAGTTCATAAACAAAAACATGAGGAAACTTTGTAACTGGCTTTTCCAGCAAATGTAGTTCCTCATAACTTATCATGCAAGATAAAAACCAAACTCAAGCAAAGAGATGGCAAATATCCCTCACTGAAAAAATCAAAAAGTCAATTGTGCCTATAATTTCACTCATTATAATCTGTCCAGCTTTTCCATATGCAGTCCTCAAAAGTCTACACGGCTGATGTGTATATGATTGCTTAGTTGTTGTGATTGTTTTGTCATTCTTTACAGTTTTTCCATTGTGACTGCTAGTAAACAGGCAAGAATGTTTTCCCCATGCCAAAACATCAGCGTCACAGAATGGTCACAAGACTCATATATTAATAGCAGTCAGTTTTTAAATTTGCCCAAGCAATTGCGTCTTTACATTTCGCAACACACAGTATCTTAAATGCCATTTTTACTCTTTGGTCTTTTTTTTTATTATATCACTGCTATAATGTTAGCAACTGTAACATTTAGTCAATCATCTTTAAGAGACACCTGATCCAATAGCCTTTTTATAATAAGCTGGTTGATGTAGTCAAAAAGTCAATCAAATATTAATGGACAAGAAAAATATATTTGAGTGACTTTAATAGTGATAAGATAGTTGGAACCCTATGTTGCATCTCGAAAATGACCAAAATGAGCCTGGAAATGTAAAAAAATCAAGCAGTTATGGACAAGAGGGGGGATTTTTTTTTTGTGTCTTTGCTGACACTTTGCCGCACGGTGGCTCAATGGTTAGCACTGTCGCCTCACAGCAAGAAGGTCGCTGGTTCGAGCCCTGGCTGCTCCAGTTGGCATTTCTGTGTGGAGTTTGCATGTTCTCTCCGTGTTCGCATGGGTTTCCTCCGGATGCTCCGGTTTCCTCCACAGTCCAAAGACGTGCTATAAGAGAATTGGGTAAATAAAATTGCCCGTATGAGTGCATGTGTGAATGCGAAAGTGTATGGATGTTTTCCAGTACCAGGTTGCGGCTGGAAGGGCATTCGCTGTGTAAAACATATGCCGGAATAGTTGGCAGTTCATTCCGCTGTGGCGACCCCTGATAAATAAGGGACTATGCTGAAGGAAAATGAATAAATGAATGACTCTGATAGTGATAAAATTGTTGGAACCTAATGTAGCATCTCAAAAATGACCAAAAATCAGCCTGGAAATGTAAAAAAATCAAACGGGGTGATTTTTTTTTGTCTTTGCTGACAGTTTGTGTCAGTAAAAGCCCTCAATTAGAAAACTACTGTATTGTAGAAACTACAGATTTGATAAAGACATGCAGTAAACCTTTGGCACTGAATAAATGTGGACGCAGTAATTTTTTGTATATGCAGTTGTAGTGTTTTCTTTTATTGGAGGACAGTATTTAAATGAATTGAGCAACCCAATTTACTAAAATTAGCATTGGTAGGTTTAGCTCTACAGTAACCCACTTTTGCTCCTGTGTTGTTAGTACATTTTATGTGCCTGATTAACATTGTCTCTGCTTGTTTGCACCCTAGTTTGCACTGGTTTTATGCGAATAGATATTATTCATAATAAATATTATGAAAATTAGCTGCTTCTTTCATTTGCGCATTGTCAGATCAGTCACTATCCAATACATCTGCGTTAATGATGCTACAGTTTTACTCTAATTTGCCCAGTTTGGTAATCCTGGCTCTTAGGTGGTGAAAGGATTTAGCTGCCATACAGTATGTAGCAAAAGTCATCATTTTTGGAATAACATTTCACAAATAATTTCTAAAATCAAACATCAATTGACAAGAAGAGTGATCTGAGTGGTTGTAATGGCAATGCTGTCAGCTTTCTGTCAAGCAGAGTCCTGACACTAATGTTTTGTCTTGCCTTTGTATGTCTTGTTGTGAGCATGGGGTTTTTAGTGATGATGATGGGTTTAGTGCCATGGTTTAGATAATATTGCTTGATGTTTTAGTGTTTGTGGTGTGTGCATGGGTTGAGTGTTAATCTGGCCTTGCGCTCTTGTCTTTTGTTACTATCTGTTAATCGCACTGATCCTGTTTATACCGGCCTCATGCTTCAGTGTTGCTGTGGCTCATGTGTGTTCTCATTGCCTTGTTTTCTTGTGTCTTTTTTTGCTTGTATCGTCGGATTTGTTGTTTGTTTTAATGTTATTCACGTATTGACTAATGTAGTATAGTGCAGTTGAGTGGACAGGAAAGAGGGAACAAAAACGAGTGTGCAAATTTGGACAGTGATGTAAATAGCATGAGCAAGAGAACAGTCTGTCATGGAAAATTTCATCATGAATGTCATAAACATTACAAATGAACATTTTGGCTTTATGGATTGAATGGAACTTTTCCTTTGTGTCATTTATTGTATTACTTAATAACAAAAATAACAAAAATAACAAAAACACCTGCTTGCCATTTCTTCTTCTCATGATGGATTTTGGGAAACGCCGCTTCAACGAGTGTACATTGAATGTACACTCGAAACAGTGTATAGTGGTGAAAAAGTAGTGAACGAATGTATGGAATGAAGTCTGATTCCTACACCACTAGAAAATGGCAGATACTTTTTTACAGTGTAGTGCACTATATAGTGGATAGTGAGTGGTTTTCAAATATTCATATACAGTGGCTGCCGTGTATATCATCACAGAAATAACAAATCTCTCATTTAGAATGATATTTTGACCATGAAATCCATGATATTCACTGAATCAATTGTGATACCAAACATTAATGGACAGGAAGAGTGATTTTTGATAATCACATATCAAAAAGTATGTAGCAGCATAAATAGGCAGATCTCCTTTTTGAATTGTTTTCAACACAATATCACAGCAATTCGTAATTTATTTTTGATTTAGTGGCTAATTTGTTTTCATTTGTACAATCTCATTTGTACATTTTAATTTAATTTGCTCATCCTCCAATGAGGAGTAGGTTAGGGCAGGGGTTTGGGGCATGTTTCCTTTTGAAAATCGCATGTTTTCATTCGAATTTATTTGTATCAATTCACATGAATTAGCCAATTTTCCTGACAATACGTACACTGAAAAAAAATGGTTCATTGGATTTACTAATTTTCTTTTAAAGTAAGTGGTTGCAAACAATTTATATGGGCTGAATTCAAACAAACAAATTAAATTTAGTAATGTTCGACTTAATTTGTTTGTATAAATTCAATCCATAAAAATTGTTTGCAACCACTTACCTTAAAAAATGTTGTAAATCCAATAAACCCTTTCACCAGTGTAAAATAGTTACGTTTCCTCATGAGATTGGGCTGGAAACCCATTCTGAGCTAGAGGAGTGATTTTCAAGGCTTTGTTGGATCCATATGTAGCATCTCAGATTATTATGAAAAACGTTTTGTCCTTACAGGGTCTATTTTGGTACTTTAAGGTATGTAAGTGTGTGTGTTTTTTTACTCTTTAATGATGAGAGGATTCTTGGTACCATATGTAGCATGGGAAACCACTGTGCTATTGTATGATTTCTAAAATCTAAACAAAACCTTCTTTGTCAAGGCGAGTGACTTTCTGATGCAATTTTACCTCAGGAAACTGTGAAATTCATTGTATCAGTTGTAAAATTAAACGTTGTTGGACAATAGGAATACTGTTTTGATGGTGATAGACTTTTCTTTGCCATATGTAGCATTTCAGACACGGAAAATGTGAGATTTAGAGCTACACATGTTTGAAACTGTGAGAACTACAGTGTCAAAAAATCTAATTCTCATTGAGAGGCACATGACTTTATTTAACCTAGCTGCTTCTAAGCTGTTTAACCTGCTGGTTTGCACCTCCCTTTAAAACAGAAACCCGGGAAATGACATAATACAAATAGAATGCACAGGCATAATTGTGGTTTCTTTTGAATGAGGATTTCTGGGTGTTATTTCGAACAATCATATTAATAATAACAAAGGGATATGGAAAGTGTTTGCTCGAAATAACTTTCTCAAAGACATGTAGCGGTGATTATCAGTGGAGTCAAAGCCATGAGGTTGTTGCCTATTCAACAGAACTCAAACTCTGAAGGAGTTTCAAAAAAGATATGATTTGCCCACAACCCTTTCTGTTGTCTTATTCTTCGTCTATTTGCTTGTCTCCATCCTCCTCATTACCTGCCCATCCACATTCCTCACATTTACCCATCTTTGTTTACCCGATCTCCAAGATGTCTCACCATCTAAAAAGATTTCATTCAAACTATATACAGACTTATGATAAATATTTTGAAAAGTGCTAATTCATAATCATTGCATTCAGCCCACAGAGATATTTCCTTGATGCATACTGAACATAAACAAAGATTTAAACCCACACATAAAATGGATGTCTGAGTGATTTACACAGTGCTTCATAATTTAACTTCAGCAGTTACCAGTGTTAAATGTGATTAAACAGCTTTGTTCCTTCCTAGTATAATACAGGTATTTTGCCATTAAGAGGTGCATAGGTTATGCTATTATTATTATTATTATTATTATTATTATTATTATATGCTGTTATGCTAGAACTTTGGTATATAAATGGTTTTCAATCTGTGAATCATAGAGCTGTAAATAATGCATTGGTTACCAAGATTAATATAGTAAATGTGGTTACACGGTGACCTGCTTACTGAGGAGAGATTAACTGACTGTTTTATTTTAGTGAGAAAATTCCTTGCAAGTTCATGTAACTAATGCTCCCAAAATATAATCAACAATAAATAAACTGTCATTTGTAAAGGAACAGCAGTGTTGTTTGGTGGCTGCTTTGTTTTCACTCTGTTTTATTTATCATCATTGGTTACGTCAATTATACAGTATGCAATGATTTTTAAAGTTATAATGATCCACCTTACACACAAAATATGACAATGTTCAGGAAGTTAATAACTGTTGATGAAGGTTGAGATGATGCTAAAGGTCAAGTATACAGTAACCCACAACTTCTTTAAAGAAAATTACATTAAAAGGGTTACTGTAAGACAGCCTAAGATGAAAATATTTTAATTTTTTTATTCGCGTTTCAAACTGGTCAATGTTTGGTTTTGATCTGTCAAACGACACAAAGAGGATATTTTGAGAAATGTGCTTTTTCTGTCAATGGCCAATGGTCACCAAGTCAATGGTCACCAAAACCATGAGTGTAGTTTTAAACATTCAGTTTTGGAAAAGCATGGAAGACATGATGACACTGTAAACAAAATGCTGAGTTCCACACAATTCTTCCATGTTGTCCTAACACAAATCGATTAAGTTCACTTAAACATAAAACAATTAAGTTGTCCCCAAAAAACCTTAAGAATTGTGTTGTTTCAACTCATTTTAAATAAGTAGTTTGAACAAAAGGAGAAAAAGTCGTTTTTTTGAGTGTGGATGTTCAAGATTCACCTACAAATTTTATTTAAGCAAGAATAATAAAAACTAAAGTGCACAAAAATGGATAATGTTCTGTTAAGAAAATAAATTCTTCATATCAACAAAGTGCATTGGACTTTATAGAGTTTTCTTACTGTATTCCTGCCAGCTAAAATATCTCAATTATGACTGATTCACATCATGTTACATTTAATGTAATTACATGTTTTGTACATAAAAAAATGTTTTGTGTTCATTAAACTCATAATTACAAGTTTTATATGATGCAATAAGACTTTTAAGAATTTTAACACAAGAATGTTCTAACCATCAAGTTAATAGTAGTTTGAATACTTTGACATATTTCTGTTTGTACCGACAGCACTGGTGTACTTTTCTGCACTTTAAACATGTATAGCAACCAGCTCTATTCAAAAAATGAATAGATATTCCATCAAAAATAAATGTGTTCATGATCTCACTGTAGTTAAGTGTTGCAGAAACATATCATTTCTGTGTCTGAGGACGTGAACACTTCAGACTAGAGTGCGTAACAACAGCATAACAGGCTGCACTCAACATTAATTCATCATTATTATGGTTAGTTTGGAATTCATATGCAACAATGCTACCATGCAATTGAGTCTTAAAAATGTGAGCGCTAAGCAAACAAGCACTAAATGTATCATTAACTCTTTTTATTTTGACCAAACAAACCAAATGAACTGAAGTTGAAATTACGAGTCATCTAAATTTCACAAAGAATACATTTATTTACAGTCAGAAGAGTGTTTATTCAATGAAAAGGTTTGTTTAAGCTGAGGTATAGTTGCAAAGTTACTTAAAGTCATCATTTTGTAATGGAGGCTATCAAAAATCTTCATACAATCACAATGTTTTTATGGAACATTATCATTAACATGAAAAAAATTTTTGGCATAAAAGTTTTTGCCTTTAAAGATTTGACCCACACAATGTATTTTTGGCATTCTCGTGCAACATAAAATAAAGTTTTGTGGTCCAGGGTCACATTTAGCTTAATCTGGCTAAAACATTCATTCATTCATTCATTTTCTCTTCAGCTTAATCCCTTTATTATTCTGAGGTCGCCACAGCGGAATGAACCGCCAACTCATCCAGCATATGTTTTATGCAGCGGATGCCCTTCCAGCTGCAGCCCATCACTGGGAAACATCCATACACACTCATTCACACACATACACTACGGACAATTTAGCTTACCCAATTCACCTATACCGCATGTCTTTGGACTGTGGGGGAAACCGGAGCACCCGGAGGAAACCTACATGAACATGAGAAGAACATGCAAACTCCACACAGAAATGCCAACTGACCCAGCCGAGGCTTGAACCAACGACCTTCTTGCTGTGAGGCGATCGTGCTACCCACTGCACCACCATGATGCCCCTGGCTGAAACAATGAATTTAAATAAAATTTTAATAACGATGAAAAACACAATTAAATGAAGTATTAAAATAAAGCATTCATTTTGTACTTTTGTAACACAGTTCAACCCTGTTACACAGTAGCAATGTTGTATATGACTTCTGAACTTACTATAACACAATAAACACAATGTTATTATGGGGGCATGCAAGATTTTTAACGCTCTAATAATCATATTTATTGTCATTTTTTATTTTTAAGACATTTGCATTGCACACAATGCATCTGCGTCTGCGATCAGTAAGGTATCTGTGATTATATCAACAGCAGGGACTCAGATGTTTCTGATAAAGGGCCTTTTTCATCAAGGAAAGAGTCATCACGTAACAAACCCATTACTTAAAAAAACAGGAAAATCTACAGGTTTGCGCAGTTAACATATTTTTGAGATCATGTGACATACAGTAACACATTGAGAAAGAAGTCTCACTCTAACCTCATAAACCACACACAAAAAAAAAATACACACATATAACAAGTTGGTCCGCATTACTGGGAGAAGTCAATAGGATTGGTTTACCGGTTTGCCATTCGCTAGCTGCATGGAAGAGAGTGATAAGCGAGTGGCCGAAACATGCAAACTTGTTCATGACATTGAATTCCCATACTCACACAGAAACTGAAATGTACTATGATACATGTCTGGTATTTAGACACAGATTTCATCCATTCAGGGTTGAACGGTGTAGAACTTTATTTTAACACTTGATTGAATTATTCGATTTAGATTTCTTTCATTTATAGGGATCAGTTAAAATCTTTTTTTAAACTCCAACATTCTGTAAGCTCTCGTACTCTATTGTATAATTAAGTGCTTTGCAAAAAAAAACAACATATAATTTCTGAGTCTGAAGATGTGAATAGCATCATTGCATAAAAGGCTGAGTTGCCCAAAAGGCCCAAATCTTAGAATTGTGTCATAATATGTACATGAACTTTGACTTGTCTTTGACTTGAAACTTGAACTAAAAGGACTAATGACAAGGCGAGAAAGACGCAGAGACAAAAGAGGACAGAAACAGGACAGTATAACAGTTTTTAATGGCAGTTCATTTGTAATGGCAGTCATTTATCATGACTAACCTCAACACTGACGCACATTCATTATTTCTTTCTCATTATAGTAAGTCATATACAACATTGCTACTGTTTAATAGGGTTGAACTGTATTACAAAAGTACAAAATGAATGCTTTATTTTAATGCTTCATTTAATTATGAATTTTTCATTGTTATGAAAAATCATTGTTTAATTCAATTTCATTGTTTCATCCAGGGGCGGCACAGTGGCTCATTGGTTAGCACTGTCGCCTCACAGCCTTTCTGTGTGGAGTTTGCATGTTCTCCCTGTTGTCGAGTGGATTTCCTCCGGGTGCTCCCATTTCGCCATCAGTCCAAAGACATGCGCTTTAGGTGAATTGAATTAACTAATTTGGCCGTAGAGTATGACTGTGTGTGTGTGTGTGCGTGTGTGCGTGTGTGTGTGTGTGTGTGTGTGTGTGTGTGTGCGTGCGTGCGTGTGTGTGTGTGTGTGTGTGTGTGTGTGTGTGTGTGTGTGTGTGTGTATGTGTGTGTGTGAATGTGAGAGTGTATGAGTGTTTCCCGGTTGCGGCTGGAAGGGCATCTGCTGCGTAAAACATATGCCGGAATAGTTGGCGGTTCATTCTGCTGTGATGACCCCTGATAAATAAGAGACTAAGTCGAAGGAAAATGAATGAATGAATGAAAGTTTCAGCCAGATTAAGCTAAATGTGACCCTGGACCACAACAATATATCTTATGTTGCACGAGTATATTTCTGGGTAAAACTAAAAATGCATTGTGTGGGTCAAATCTTTAAAGTCAAAACTTTTCTGGCAAAAAAAATTAGAATATTAAGTAAAGATCATGTTCCATGAAGACATGTTGTAAATTTACAACTTTAAATATATCAAAACTCATTAGTAATGTGCATCGCTAAACATTTAATTTTGACAACTTTGAAGATTAGTTTATTTTAACTCACATTCTAGATTTTCAAATAGTTGTATCTCGACCAGATATTGCTAACAAAGCATACATCAAGGCAAAGCTTTCATTTGATTCTAAAGTCTACATTTTGAAAAAAAATTAAACATAAGACTGGTTTTGTAGTCCATGGACACAATGATTTAACAAGTTAAAACAAAACGAAAATTAGATTCATTCATTCATTCATTTTCTTTTCGCCTTAGTCCCTTTATTAATCTGGGGTCGCCACACTGGAATGAACCGCCAACTTATCCAGCATATGTTTTACGCAGCGGATGCCCTTCCAGCTGCAACCCATCACTGGGAAACACCCATACACTCTCATTCACACACATACACTATGGACAATTTAGCTTACCCAATTCAGTTATACCGCATGTCTTTGGACTGTGGGGGAAACCGGAGCACCCGGAGGAAACCCACGCGAACACAGGGAGAACATGCAAACTCCACACAGAAATGCCAACTGACCCAGCTGAGGCTCGAACCAGCGACCTTCTTGCTGTGAGGCGATCGTGCTACCCACTGTGCCACCATGATGCCCATCTTTTAAAAGTTATCTTTTAAAAAATGCATGATACACTCTAAAATTCGTTTACATTTATTTAGTCAGTAACTTGGGTCACTGAAGACAAACAGCAGACATTTCTCATGTCCTGGGCTTCTTTGCCATCAGTTATCCAGGTATTTAAAATCACTTTCACCAATCACATTTAAGTCCTCAACTTTGGACATCCATAAAAGTCACATGAGGTAGAAAACATACTACAGAGTTTGTATAGGCACTCCTTGATGACTCTAAAGTGAGTGTGAAGTGAATCACAGCTACCGTTAGAGCACACTCATGTTAAATTGATTCATGAAAATTCTTCACCCGCCCCATATTGTCAAACATATGAATGTATACACATTTAAACATGCACAACTGACAACTAAATACACTACAGTAAAATTCCTTAGAGCTACTTGGGTCCTGACCCTTTTCTTAAGGGCAAAATGGGATTATCCTCTGTATAGGCTACAAACGCACATCCTTTCACTTTCCTTTACTTGTACCAGCAGAACAATTGGCCTAGGTGAGGTTGCTATATATCGGGTCAGTAAGATTATTTTTCTTTTTTTTAAAAAAGGAGTAAAAAATTGTACATAATTTTTTTATTTTAATATATTTAATATAATATTAAATGTGTTGTTCACCCAAAAAATAAAATTCTGAGGTTCTATGGAAGTCAATGGGTGCCAGGCACCATCATTGTTCAAAATATCTTCTTTAGTGTTCAACAGAAGAAAGACACTCATAAATGTTTAAAATCACATGGGTAATTTTTGGGTAATCTTTCCCTTTAAGCAATTCTGAAAGTGTAAAAAAATTATGACAGTAATTGGTGCCCCTTTGGGAATGATTCATGTGACACTGAAGACTGTAGTCATTGCATCACAGAAATAAATTAACATTAGAAATGTTAATTTTGCCATATCCTTCCTATAAATATTACAGACCACTGTTATTTATTTTGCAACTGAATCATAGAAATCTATAAAACTGTAAAAAAAAAACAAAAAAAAACAACTGCTCAACAAGGGGTAAAAAATCATTCTACTTATGTAAGATATTCTGATTCCGGTTACGGAAAAAGCACTTATTAATTCTAGCACATTTCCCTTAATTTTTTAAACAGAAGCAAGTAAGTAATGTGTATTTATATAGCGCAGAAGGTATGAGGAAGGCACAATCCTAAAATGTCCCTAGACTGCACAAATTTCACAACTTGCTTGCCAAACTAACAATTACTGAATGAATTCATTTTGGCAGTGTTCATTTTCCACTCATCATCAGATTTACTAATAAATAACAGCATCTCATTAGCTTTCCTTTCAGCGTGGAATTTGATTCAACAACAGCTCTGTACAGTTGAAGCACAATACAAGCTCTTGCCCCCATCTCTGCAGGTTAATTCATGTGCATAAATACTAACAATTTTAGGGCAACATTACATTTGTTGTTTTAGTGATGACCAAACAATTTTTTATAACTTTATTGATCCACTTCAAATGGTAATTAATCTATATACTGTTCAAAAGTGTTAGGCCACCAAAGCTAATACTTTTACTCAGTATACTGTATGTTCAGTTGACTTCACAGCAGAGTCTATATATATATATATATATATATTCTCAGTCTCTTTATTTAAATGCAATTAGAAAATGTAATAAAATCTAATTAGTGGATAAAAACAGCTGATTAAGCACAGACAGTCATGAAATGGCCTCCACAGAGTCCAGACCTGAATATTACAGGAAGCAGTATCGAATCACCTGGTTCTCTTGGCTAAAACAAGGCAAATTTGGCCTGCAAGAGAAAATCGAATAAACTTCTAATAGCCCAAAAATAGACCAGTCGTCAAATAGACAGGAATGAAATACTACACTTGTGTGAAGTCTGTCTGTTTGACAACTAGTCTATTTTTGGACTATTGTCAGACGTCTATTAGATTTTCACTGACAGCCCAACTTTAACCTTGTTTTAGCCAAAACATCTATGTTTGGACATCTATTAGACGTATTTTAAACAGACACACACACAAATGCTTGCTTGGAAGCGCCAAAAGAGGCCTATTACAAATCACATTACTTCAGAAAGCTTTACGACAGTCTCCCCAAAACAATTCAACCTGTTCTTGGTGCCAATGGAGGTCACACTAAATAATGACTTTATTATGTTCTTTTTTTTTTTTTTTTTTTTTTTACATATTTTCTGTATTTTATTTTGTATTCTGTTGTTTTGTATCTTAATAAAGAGACCAAAATTAAATGGGAATATATATACAGCGGTCAACATTTGAAGTGGATCAAAAACTTTCATCAAAGTTGTCCTAAAACTATTCAACAACATGCATTCTTGTGTTAGGACAGTTTTGAATAACTTTTTTGATTCACTTCAAATGTATATACAGTACTGTTCAAAAGTCTTAGGCCACCAAAGCTAATACTTTTACTCTGTGTACTGTATGTTCAGTTGACTTCACAGCAGAGTCTAGACAAATGCCTAAATATCTGTCTCACTAGTACAATTTCCTAAAATGTATAGTTGTCACTTACTGTTTGTTCAAACCAACGAACTAAAACAAACAGTCCTGGTGTCACACATAATTTCTTTTGTCTTGCTCAGAGCTGAAAAGAATGACATTCAAAGCTGGTTTCCCCACACCATTCCACATTCCTTTGGTGTTGAAGACAAAGTGTATAACTTTTATAACTTCTGTTACACAAGGCATGAAGCTCTGATGCAAATACCAAAGCTCTGACAAAGCCTGAGAAGTGGTGTTAAACTCAAGACTAATGATGTGGCCGAATAAACGTACAACTCGACAAGAATGACTCATTTTTAAAATCCTCCTTTTTGCCAAGAAAGTCAAAGGTCATGAAGAGTGCAGTTGTCATTTTAAATGTCATCACGTCATTTTAAAGCTTGTGTAAAAAAACAAAAGTGAGCACAAAAAAAACACAAAAATGTTAAGTACTGTTAAAAGATTGTTTGGTGATAAAGTTTCCAGAGGATGAATTTTTTCAAGATGCTGAAGAATGTGATAAAACCAGCAACACTAAACCGACGTCACAGGCCCGCTTATCTGTGGCTGTGTACCATCATTACTGTAGACACATCGGCGTTCATTTCGAAATCAGCTTCTCGTCAGCAGTTCT
Organism: Danio jaintianensis; assembly: GCA_903798115.1. Lineage (NCBI taxonomy): Eukaryota > Metazoa > Chordata > Actinopteri > Cypriniformes > Danionidae > Danio > Danio jaintianensis. The sequence goes on along the minus strand of CAIGQV010019186.1, from coordinate 10,197,466 downwards.
CATAAATCAGTACTATTTTGATTATTAATGCTGGGTGTCCTTATTTCAAAAAGCTTCGTAAAAATGTTATTAAAGTAAAAATAAAATAAAATAAAATCATTTACCCATAAAATCATTTACTCACCCTCATGTCAGTGCAAAGGCATGTTTAGACTTAGAATGATAATGATAACTATAATGATAATATGTTAGTGTCCACTGTACTGTACAATATGTTCTGGTTATTAAAAGCACAACACATGCTGCACTTTAGTCATCTGCCACCTGATTCAGCTGATCCTCAAAGCAGGATGGATTGTGATGGATTGTCATATTGTTCCAGATGCCATTGTATTCCTTAAAGAACCTTTCAGTGAACAGTTCTTTAACTAACCATTTGTTTCTTGGAGTGAAGAACATTTTGAGGACATTTTTCACTATGAAAAATGTAAAGGTTCTTTATGGAATCATCAGCACTTTTAAACATCAATGGAACATTTTCATTGCACAAAAGGTTCTTTGAAGTGTAAAAGAAGGTTATTTAGATTTTGAAATTGTTCATTACACTATGAAAAAAAAATGGTTCTTTGAAGAACATTTCATTAAAAGGTTCTTAGGAGAACACGTCACTGTGAAAACCCCTTTTTGGTTTTTCCTGGTACACTGTAAAAAGTAAGTAATTAAATTAAAACAATTATTAGACTTCTTAAGCCATTCACTGTAAAAAAAAATCTGGGTTCCACACAAGTCCTTTATGTTGTCCCAAAACAAATCGATTAAGTTAACTTAATTGTTTTTGCATATTTAAATGGATTAAACATAAAACAATTATGTTAAGTCCTGTTAAAAGATTGTTTGGTGATAAAGTTTCCAGAGGATGAATTTTTTCAAGATACTGAAGAATGTGATAAAACCAGCAACACTAAACCGACGTCACAGGCCCGCTTATCTGTGGCTGTGTACCATCATTACTGTAGACACATTCACTGTAAAAAAAAAAATCTGGGTTCCACACAAGTCCTTTATGTTGTCCCAAAACAAATCGATTAAGTTAACTTAAATTTTTTTGCAAATTTAAATGGATTAAACATAAAACAATTAATGAGTTGTCCCACCCAAAAAAAAAAACTAATTTTAAATAAGTAGTTTAAACAACTCAAAAATATTTTTGAGTGTTTGTTGACTACATAAACCATCGCTTTTAAAGTGATTAGTTGACTTTACTTAAAAAATGGAGTAAACCCATTGCTTTTAAAGTGATTAGTTGACTTTACTTAAAAATTTGTGTAAACCATTGCTTTTAAAGTGATTAGTTAAAATTTTTAATAAACCATTGCTTTTAAAGTGATTAGTTGACTACTTAAATTGAGTAAACCTGTTGGGTTTGAAGCAATTAGCAATTAGTAGGCATAATTAGAAAAAATAAGTTAAGTCAACTTAACAGTTCCAAGTTACAATGGATTTCCTTATTTTTTTAAGTAAAGTCAACTTGTCGCTTTAAAGGCAGTGTGTTTCCTTTAATATAAGGGAGAAAAAAATCATTATTGGTAATCCTTGTTGTAAACTGGCCTATTTTACAACATTTTCTAAGTCTATTTCAAAGAAATTTCAATTGTTTTGTCTACACTGTAAAAAAAAATCTTACTACTTTAAGTTGTTTAGTTGAATCAAATGAAATTTTCTAGTCATCTCCACTTACATTACTCATAAGTTAAACCTATTAATGTATTAAAATAATAACATAAAAACATTTGTTGTCATGACCTGTTGTCATATAATTTTTTACAGTGTATATGGACTGCAATGTAAGAGTCATATATTGAAAGATTAGAATTAATAGTGCTCAAATACATGCACAATATGCTTATGTTGATATGTTTAGTTTATGTGTACATTTGTTGATCTTTCCCCCTGTTTGTTTGTGACAGTTTGCTCAGCTTATCATTGGCCTGTTTTAAGTTATGATTACAGGGATGTCTTGGCGAGAAATAAAAATGAAACTAAAAATGACAAAGCAACACAGTTTTCTTGTTAATTGTGCAAGAGTATCCAGTAAACATTTGAAACTTGAAGGAAACCCAAGTGAATTATTTGACAGACTGATTTTAAGAATACTGATACTAGCCTACATGGACAAAAAAAGAAAACAAAGACATAGAAACTTTGTGTTTGTGTCTTCTACAGATTACATAAATTAATGATATATTTAATGAATGTTCTTTTTATATTGAATAATGTGAAATAGCATTTATCTATTTTTTCCCTTTGTTGTTTATATTGAGTTTACAGTATATTTTATATTTTGTGGACACAAACACACTCTTGTGCTGCACACTTTGCAGGTTCATACACTGCACACCATGCATGACAATATAAGGGCCTGTTTTTTTGTTTGTTTGTTTGTTTTCAAAAGCGCCACTCAATAAGATCAAAATGAAATGCTGTCAATCAGAAGAACAAAGCCTTACATAAGTAACAGCACACGTTTACCCTATTCTATTAGCTGTATTAGCTGTGAATGGTTATACAACTCTAAATGAGATTTACAAGCAATATGACTTTTGACATGACATTTGATATGCTGCTGGTTCAACTGATTATTCACTAATTTTTCAATAAATTACAACTAAACTATTAAGTATGACTAGCCCTAAAGAACATAAGCACTTAAATCCTTACTTTAAAAGAAATGCATTTGCTTACACAAAGCCTCTATATGAATTATGCTCTTGTTAAGCCTGTATCACACTCAAAAATAAAAAAATAGTTTTAGGGCAACATTTAAAAGTGTCTTTTAGTATTTGAATGGGGTGAAAACACTTGAGTAAACATAAAACAATGAGCCAAAAATTATGTAAAACATCATGTGAAATAGGGTGACACTTTGGCTCAGTGGTTAGCACTGTCGCTTTACAGCAAGGTCACTGGTTCGAGTCCCGGCTGGACCAGTTGGCATTTCTGTGTGGAGTTTGCATGTTCTCCCCGTGTTCGCATGGGTTTCCTCCGGATGCTCCGATTTCCCCACAGTCCAAAGACATGCGGTATAAGTGAATTGGATAAACTACATTGGCCGTAGTGTATGTGTGTGAATGAGAGTGTATGGATGTTTTCCAGTACTGGGTTGCAGGTGGAAGGGCATCCACTGTGTAAAACATATGCTGGATAAGTTGGCGGTTCATTCCGCTGTGGCGACCCCTGATGAATAAAGGGACTAAGAATGAATGAATGAATGAATGAATCATGTGAAATAATTTGAAATTAATAAACATCTCACGGTCCTGCTTATTTTCACAAATCCATAATATAATGAAATACAGAAATTCTGAAAACCAGAGTAAAAGATACTGGGATGAAGCAATGACTGCAGGACTACATAATCAGCAACGTTTTTATTTATGGGGCGAATAGTTTGAACATTCCAGAATCCAGCCATTGGTTTTACAGGAAAAAACAAAGTGTTTCCGTCTTACATTTCCTTTGATGAAAAGGACATTTTTTATACAGCGATTTATGCACAAATATGCGACATCAATTTCCTTGAAATACACTGCTCCTCGTTTATATTATTTTAAGAGTAGCACGCTAATCAAATCTAGAAAACATACCTATTCATGAAGATATTTTTATGCATAATAATTTTTTTGTTGATCAACTACAATCAAATAATAATAATTAATAAAAAATACAGACCAAAAGCAATCAAATAATTTGCATGTTCGTGTTCTATATTTAGCAAAATCTTATAACTCTAAATATGACACCTTCACTCAGATCTCTTAAAAACTCAAGTGTCTTTCTCTTTCTAATATTGTTATGTATTAATATAATGAATTTTTTAACAAGTAAAATGTAACAAGTTAGAAATATTAATATGTGCAAACAGAATGAAGTTTTAAAACATTTGAATATCCTGTGCTTTGGGGTGACTGAAATAATCTGAAATAAAACATACAAACACTCATTCATACATTCATTCATTTTCCTTCGACTTAGTCTCTTTATTCATCAGGAATGAACCGCCAACTTATCCAGCATATGCATTACACAGCGGATGCCCTTCCAGCTGCATCCCATCACTGGGAAACATTCATACACACTCATTCACACACATACACTACGGACAATTTTAGCTTACCCAATTCACCTATACCACATGTCTTTGGGCTTGTGGGGGAAACCGGAGCACCCGGAGGAAACCCACGCGAACACGGGGCGAACATGCAAACTCCACACAGAAATGCCAACTGACCCAGCCGAGGCTCGAACCAGCGACCTTCTTGCTGTGAGGCGAACGTGCTACCCACTGCGCCACCGCGTCGCCAGGACCCATTCAATGTGTATGAAAGTTTATTTTTCCTTTTTTTATTTATGAAATACTTAAGTATTTATGTAAAGCAGTTTACTTTGAGGTAGTTTGTTATTGCTCCAAGTTGATTTAAAATTCTAGTTTCTTAGTAATCATGTGTATATATATATATATGGGGGCAGTCGTGGCCTGGTGGTTAGAGTGTTGGACTCGTGATCCGAAGGTTGCTGGTTCGATACTCGGTACCAGCGGGAATTGGGGGAGGGGGGAGTGAATGACCAGCACTCTCCACCACCCTCAATACCACGACTGAGGTGAGTCCCTTGAGCAAGGCACCGTTCCCCCCAACTGCTCCCCGGGCGCCGCAGCATGGCTGCCCACTGCTCCGGGTGTGTGTTCACGGTATGTGTGTGTTCACTAACTGTGTGTGTGCACTTGGATGGGTTAAATGCAGAGCACAAATTCCAACTATGGGAACCTCGGGTTTAAGGTGGCACTCATGTCTCATCACAAAGGGGCAAACAAAACTGACATTTAGCCTACAATCAGTGCACAACCTACAGTGTTATCTGTTATCTCTCTCTTTTGGTAGTACCCAATTTAAACGTGAGATTTTGGAAACCAGATCTAAGTTCAGCGGGAACGGTCGGGTAGAAAATTATTCCAAGCGGGTGAACAAAGGCTGAATATACGGCGGGAGCGGTCAGGTGCGGAATAAAACCTGGCGGGAACTGTACTAAAACATTAGTCCTGCGCAGACCTCCACCATGGTCTACTCAGGAGGGGTAAGCAGTGGTGAAAACTCATTATGCGACTATCAAGAGAGTTTTGTGTTTATTGTCATTATATATATATATATATATATATATATATATATATATAAACAATAAAAAGATGTCAACAGCAATAAATATATAAAATCAAAAAATCTAAAATACTTTGTTCAAGATTTACTTAAAAAGGACTCATGAAAATATTGAAAATATTTCCTTTAAAAAGTCTCTACAGATCGTCGTCGTCTGATAACATTAAAACACCTATTACGCAAAAATCACTTTTATAAGAGGTTTAAACACAGTTGTGTGGCTACAGTGTGTGAATATAGCCAGCCTCTAATGGTTTAAATTAATTATATTTTTTATAATCACACTTGATAAAAACACTCTGCAGAAACACTTTGACTGACATTCTCACTTTGTATGTGTCAGAGTGGGAAAGCCCCGCCCATTAGTGACGATCTCTCCCTTATTAGGATAGACAGCCCTGAATGAGAAGCAGCCATCCTCCATTAGAGGCTTGAATCTGCCACTATGCTGACACACAGGCATTTGTAGGTCTGCCCTCTTTAGAAAAGCGACAGCCACCAAAACTACAATTCAGATCAAAGCCTAAAAGAGGCAGTTTCAAAGAGTTATAAAAAAATGACAGGGGCATTAGAGCCTTTTTACATGTTGTTAAATAGGGCATAATAGGTCCCCTTTAAAAACGCGGCCTTCCAAAATTATGTTTAACAGTTTGTTTGCTGTTGCAATGACATTTTGGAGGAAGTTTCTGCGACTATCAAAATGCATGGCTATTCTCTCTTGAATTGATTGGAAGCTTAGGTTTTTAACAGCAGATGGTGCACTGTTTTTGGTCAGTTGTTACTATACTATACCACAGTGGAAAAACCCATTAAACACAGATAAGATCAACATATTTAGAGAGTTTAAGGGCTGATCAAAGTACTTACTGTAGGTGGAGATGTCGATTTCCTCAGGCAACTCGGCCACATTGACTTCAAAACGGTCCTGCACATCATTCAGGATCTTCGCATCGGTCTCATCTGATACAAAGGTGACGGCCAAACCTTTTGTGCCAAACCTGCCAGCACGAGCAACCTGAATAAACGAAGGAAAATAGCAATGTTTAACTTTGAGAGCTTCACAGGTTTGATGAAAGGTAAAAACGCCACAAGCATTATGCATAGATACCCTGTGTAGGTATGTGTCTGAATCCTCAGGCATGTCATAATTGAAAACAATATTCACACGCTCAATATCCATCCCACGACCAAACAGATTAGTAGCCACCAGAATCCGCCGCTGAAAGTCTTTAAACTGCTGATACCGAGATAACCTGCAGGAGAGAAAATTTGCATTTTTTGGCCAACTTTTTCAATATCATGGGATGAACAATTGCCTTAACCCTTCTGTACGGTTCAAATTTACTACCCTTTCGTTATGTTCGTGGCTGTTTTTGCCCCATTGACTTCCATTATAACCACTTTTTTTTATTGCAAAACCATGACAGCATATAATCATGCATTCTTGATTGTTGGTGGCTTTCCCTGTTGGGAAATGAAATGTGTAATTTTTACGGTTGATCATCAGTTGGCACCATTAACCCTTTAGATAGGCCTGTGCAAAAAAAGTTTCTGGCTTTTATATGAAGTTCTATGGAGCAAAACAGCAGATTAAAGTGTGTGTGGATAAATACATGTACTGTTTACTACGTTCTGAGAGCTGAGGTGCTTATTTTTTAAATTTTCTCAAACATATTAAAAGGTAAGTGTGTAAATGTCTCACACACACGCATTTTCCCAAAATATATGTCAAAATAAGATTTGTACCAGAAATCCTTCCATTTTCTGAAACAGAGAAATTTGTGACCAAATTAAGCCTAGTTTATTATTTCATTTGATTGAGCACCTACTTAATTTTCTGAGGAGGTGCGTACACTGACCTTTTTTTCATCCATAGGAACAATTGTCTTACCTTTCTTCCTGAGCCATTCCCCTGTGGATCGCAATGGCAGGGAAATTCTGTTCAACCAGCAACTGAGACAAAGCCACACAGCGTGGAACGGACTTGACGAATATCACCACCTAATGCACCCAAACAAACTATCCAAGTTAACAAGGTCCTACAATCAGAGTCTCCAACCATAAAAATCTCATGATACGACAGTCACCTGGTTGAACTCCAAAACATCGAGCAAGTCGAACAATTTGCGGTTCTTCTCGCTGTCTTTCAGTTTGACGTAGTACTGCTGAAGACCATGCAGGGTAAGCTTAGTTTCATCATCAACAAATACCTCCATTGGCTGCAAGACAAAAGAAAGATAAATAAATAAATAAACACACATATACAATACAGAACACTCGTTTTTGAGTACTGGAGGTTAGGGCTGATTGATTATGGAGAAAATCATCACCCCGATTATTTTGGTCAATACTGTAACCACAGTTATTAAAGTGGACCATATGACCAAAAATTTTTTTATGAGCGATTCATTTAAAGATTGTGATATTTCATATACATATTATGATATAAATATTATGAGATATATATATATATATATATTCTTTAAATAAAGTTTGTCATGACAATTTTAGAGACCATGGAATTTCAAAAATCTCAATGCAAAAAAATAACAAATTCCTCAAGTAAATAAAAAAAATATTAAACCTTATTCTTATTAAACCTACAAAAAATCATAGAGAAGGGATTTTTTAATTTGTCATTTTAAGACCCACTTAATTACACATGCATTTTCATTCATTTTTATTATTTACATAAACCCTCATTTATAACAAATAAATAATACAATAATAATAATAATAATAGAAAAATAATCATTAAGCACCACATTTTTATACAATTTTACATGTATCTGGCCATTTAGGCATTAACAGAGCAAAGAAACAACAACTTTAGAGTTATTTTATCTGAGCGCATACACAAGTTCACACTTTAAAAAAAACATGAATAAATGTAATACACTTAAATTTGCCACATTACAAGATTTTACATGTGAAAATTGGCTTTGTTGAGGGAAAAAAAACCCCCCTAAAATTACACTGCAGGAAAGGGGCAGAAAGTAGCACAATAATCATTTTATCTCAATTATTGCGTTTTCATAATCATTGGAGGGCAAATTCAAAATTCCGAATTGCATTTCAATTAATTCCGAAGCCCTACAGGCAGTATAGCTATAAATAAAACTAAACATTCCCATTAAAAAACTACAATCAGAAAAAAAAAAAGAAGACTTACATCTTGCATGAATTTGCGACAGACCGGTCTGATTTCTTTGCTTAATGTGGCACTGAACATCATGCACTGCTTCTCGTGAGGAGTCAGTCTGAAGATATCCTGGACATCACGTCTCATATCTAACAAGCAAAATCACACAGTCAGAATCGGAAAGCATCCACACACCTCCATAAAGCAGTCGATAGAAAATAAAAACCAAACACACACCCAGCTGCTCCAGCATCTTGTCACATTCGTCCAAAACAAAGTGTTTGACATTTTTGAGGGTCAAAGTCTTGTTGCGACTGAGGGCAAGAATCCTCCCTGGCGTTCCCACAACAATGTGCGGGGTGTTCTTCTTCAACACATCTTCATCTTTCTTTATAGACAAGCCACCGAAGAAGACAGCACACTTAACACTGGACATGTACTTGGAGAAGCGCTCATACTCTTTACTGATCTGGAAGGCCAGTTCACGTGTGTGGCACATAACCAACACAGAAACCTGAAGAGAATTACAAAGAATCATTACTACTTATGGCTCATACAAAACTAGCATGGAAAAGCCGCAGCATATACATAATTAACATGAATTGCGTTTACTGTGTATTATGACACACAATTTTAGTCAAATTTTTTATAATGTATTTATTAAATTTTCAGGCAATACATATATAACA
>CAIGQV010019186.1:10142458-10165347 GCA_903798115.1 Danio jaintianensis | reverse complement strand
GTGTGTGTGTACAAACTTAACTTTGAAGGTGTCAGAGCATCTGTTTGTGTCTGAGACAGAAAGCTACGCGTGTGCGGTTTATCATTTGACCTGTGCATGGCATAGTGTGAAACTCATAGCAGTCTCCTCTTCCTGTAACAGCTGATATGTAAAAAGCTTTCACTATTAATCAGTTGTGTTGGTTGCCTGACAACAACAACAGCAGAAACAGCAACAGTTGCTATGCTGAATGAAGAACTTCAATGAGGCATTTAAGATTCCAGCAGTGGTGGCCACAAAAATTAATATAAGCATTCTGTATCTTGACTGGGGTCTTTACCCAAAATACCCATCCTGATCATTTATATTCATCAGAAAGTATTCATGAAGATAGCTTTTATTGATTTATTATTAAATAAACATAGCTAATTACATAAATATGTTAAATATTCATTCATTCATTCATTTTCCTTCGGCTTAGTCCCTTTATTTATCAGGGGTCGCCACAGCAGAAAGAACAGCCTATATTAAATATAGCTTTATTTTTATTCAGCCAAAACATGTCAGAAGTGATATAATCTAAGCAAGCATGACATGGAGAATCAGTTCAATTTAATTAAATTAAATTATTGTTACTGCTTTTGGTATAATTTACTCATTTTTACTAATAAAACAATCCAATGCAAATATTCTCTCATTTTTAGGCAAAATGGCATTCAGTGTAACATGTATTTATGCTAAAGGAAAATTCAAGACATGCTTATTTTGACCTGTACCTGTACTACTTGTTAAAATAAATGAAAGAATATTTGTAGAACTACAAATAGGTAAAAGTCTGGTTGGAAAGTAAATAAAGTTGCAATAAATGAATCATTTCGGGCTGCACTGTGATCCGAAAATAAAAATATTATATATATTTATCTATTTAAATATTTCATTTTTGTTTTGTAATAAAAATGTACACTTACTGGCATTCTCTAAATCAAGGTAAAAATGTTTGATCGGGATTTTTTTTTCTCTTAAAGTAAAATTAAACAGGCCACATGTAAATGTACAGGGAATTTCTTTTAAATCTTTGACCTGTATTTAAAAAAAAAATTGTATTGTGTTTTGCAGTGTGCACCAAGGCAACCATCACTTACTATTACTCATAGTCAGAGTGGGAATTTGAATGAACTTTGTGTCCCACGCAATTTGTGCTACATGGACGTGACATTTAACAGACTTTAGAAGTATTCAGACTTTCAGATGATAAAACCTGGAGAAAATACAGTCACCTTTACCGTTGCTCTGTGAAATTTTGTAGCCATTTTAGTAACAGTTTGCGATTTTGGAAATTGTGTGTATGTTGAACAATTTTCCATGCAGATTTCGCTTCAAGTTTCTTGCTTGGTATGGAATTGACTTCCACTTGTAAAAGACTGCTAATGTGACTGTGGCTTTAAATCAGAAGGAGAAACCCAAGTCTTGTTTAGTGGCCCGAATATCACAGAGGCATGAGGTGGCCTATTTTGACATTGAGCCAATGAGCACTCAGATCCTAGCAACCACCTAATAAAGCTTTGGAAACATACAGGTGCATACTAGCATTGTGAAGGTGACTTTACACAGGCAGTCACTGTTCTTTCTTTATTCAGAAAATTCAGAAAATTATTTATTGCTGTGATATACTTCAAAATAAATAGCAATATAGTATAGTATAGTAAATAGTGTAGTAATATAATAAAGTAAATCTATTAAAGGCATGCTCTTCTAGATGCAGCTAGGGTAAATCTAAAAACACAGAGGTGATAGCTCAAACAAAAGTTGGGCAGTATTTATTTAATCAAAATAGAGAAACAAATTGAAAAAGTGAGATGTTTTTATTGTTGTTGATTTTATATTTGACAATAATGTGATGGCAAAGATGAAACTGGGGCCCGGGACACCTGGGGGCTGCAAGTGAGTACTGGGGGGGTCCATGGAAATTTTTAGAGACAAATATATAAAACAAATGTTATAATAAATGTAAAGTAATGAATTGAAAATGTTTTCATTAAAAATTAAATAATCAAACACTATATTAAGATCATTACACACATTAGCATAAAACATTACTAAAGAATTAATCAATGTAATTTTTTTAACTAAATGTCAAATAAATGAATTACTCTAAATTGATTTTAATAAGCAAATAAATTTGTAGATGATTGAATAAATGCAATACTATAAGAAATGTCTTATCTAAGACACCTTTACACCATCACTACACCTTTATTATTGATATAATATTGACACAATGTTGGACACTGTGAATGTTTTTCTCTGTTTTTGCAGAAGCCATCATACACTTTCAGGTTTCTTTGATGAATAGAAAGTTCAAAAGAAAACATTTTTTTCCCCTAATAATCTTAAAGGTTTCAGTGTCACTTTTTATTGATTAAATACACCCGTTCAGCCCTCTTTACAGAATTTAAACCCAAAAACCAATTTGGGTGCAGATTGTCTGTTCTACCATCTGTACACACTTATTTCCATTTATTTTGTTGCATTCAGATTGCTAGAAGCAGATTCCAAGTCCATGCGCTCAATGAGTGGATCTCGGAGGAACAGCGGCTCCTCTTTGGTGTCAAGCTCATCTGCCTCCTCCAACCTGTCCCAACTGGAGGAAGACACCTGGATCCTGTGGGGACGCATTGTCAATGAGTGGGATGAGTGGAGACGAAAGAAGGACAAACTTTTAAAGGTGATTGATTGGGCAATCTTTAGGGATGCACAATATTATTGGAACGTTCAGTAAGTCTGCCGATAATGGCTTGATTTTGACCTTATTTGTTGGCCCGATATGCTAGCAGTAAGATCGGGTCATGAATCTAAATATTCTTGAGGTGAATTGTTACTTTTATGGGTATTTAGATGAATCTTTTCCGATCATCAGCTTGAAATTGCGAATTGGAGTACAGAATGACTCAGTTTACAACACTTGTCATGAAGTTATTTACTAACAGTAACTAGTCCAGTGTGTTCAGCAGCCTCTGCAACAATAACAGCCTCTCCAGGTCTTAATGTCCACCAGTTTTATTTACATGGGGGTACTGTAAGTGTCATATTACTATTAGTTTGATTTTTTTTTTTAAATGCCAGAATCTGTGACTAAAGGGAGACTGATGGATTCGTGATAGCCACCAATCATTAGTTCAGTATTTGCCTTGTTAATAGTTTTTCTTCACACTATTACTTCCAATCATCCTCCTCCTAGGTCCTAGTGCGTGCCAGATTAGAAAAAAATAATTTATTTGCGGGCTGCTGTGTTACACCAATAAATGTGTCTGTTTAGGAAGTAAGCCTTAAGAAATGTGACACTTGAAAATTAACACTTTCCACCCAAGGCTACACTTAAATGACAACGATGTAGTGAAAAACTGAAACATTTTTCAGTTTTGTTTCTAAAGAGGTTCATGTATACATGACGTTTTCAAAATTAGTTTTTTGCATTTACACATATCTGCATATTAGCCAGTAATCCTGTATTACGTATGCCAGGCCAGTAGTTGGCGCTGTCACCTTGTTGGTAAGAAATACCTATAGGGAAGTGACAACTCATCAAACAGTTGTTATCACAGGTCTAATCCTGAAACACTTTTTAAAAACATGTTTTTTGGCACGGTTTATTTAAAATTTGTTGTGTGTTTATGATGTGTTTCCAGTGTTAGTTGTAATTTCGGGGTAATAAATCATTATTACATAAATCACGTTAGCAAACTCTTGAGCCATGTTCTTCGCCATTGATTTCTTTGTTTGTTAGTGCATGATTTTAAAATTTAATCCCTAAAATCTAACCCTAACCCTAACATGTACTACGCATGCGCATGATGTCACCATTTCCAAAGATTCCCATATTGGTTGTTTACATGCGCTTTGAAAAACATTTTCTAAATGATGTGTTTTCAATCCCCAAAATACTGTTGTCATGGAAACGAATGGGCAAAATGCTGTAAAATGTTCTTTTTTGTTGTTGTTTAAACAGCCCTCCCCAAAAAAACATATATCAGCATCAGCCATTGACCAAAATCCATTTAAATATATTAGCTTATTGGATATTATCAAAAATCCAGTATTGTGCATTCATTCAGAGCCTGAATGACAGTCTGCTAACACACATCATAAATGCTAGCTTCAAAGATGTACAGGATCTGAAACTTGTACATTCATCTCTCTTTTTGTGCCTCACCCTTCGTTTTTGCAGGAGCTCATAAGAAAAGGCATCCCTCATCATTTCCGAGCAATTGTTTGGCAGTTGTTATGCAATGCCACTGATATGCCTGTGAAGAATCAGTATTCTGAACTCTTGAAGATGTCCTCGCCTTGTGAAAAACTCATACGCAGAGATATCGCCCGCACTTATCCCGAACACGACTTCTTCAAAGGCCAGGACAGCCTGGGGCAGGAAGTGCTGTTTAATGTCATGAAGGTGAGAAAGACAGAAACGGGTCATGGCAGCAAGAGAGAGCAGCACAGGACAGATAAAGTGTGTGCACATTATTGATTTACAAAAACAAAGAAAGTTGTCATCATTTATTTAAGGTCATTTTGTTTCAAATGAGCATGACATGACTTATTTCTGTTGATAAAATGTTTTTTATTTTGCAGCATGTTAGACTGTAAAAATGCTGGGTTCCACACAATTACTTCATGTTGTCCCAACACAAATAGAAAATGTAAAAAATTTAATTGGACATAAAACTATTTTCTTTAAGATAATTTAAGATTAAAAAAAATTTTCTTAAGAAATAAAGAGTTGTGTTGTTTCAACTCATTTTAAATAAGTAGACTGAACAAGCAGAAAAGGTAATTTGAGTGTAATATTTTATTATTATTTCTTCTATTGAATAATGAATTTGTTTCGTTGAAATAAATAAATTCTACTAAAGTTAGTTAGTAATTGTTTTATTGTAATTACTGTTTTTACTTTTGATTTAATTTTAATAAAATATATATATTTTCATTCTCAAATCTCTGCATTTACAGCTTATAGTTGTTTGTGTGAAATGTTAATATTTGTTTTATTCTGTGATCACATTTTTGTTTTCAAATTTAAATGAAATGTATCATGTTGTTATTTATTTTTAGTCATCACAATACCAATATTTCAACAGCAGAAGAGTTAAATATGTGGTGAAATAACCCTGATTTTCAACAAAGGTTGTTGTTCTAACCAGTTGTTTTATTTCTAAGCAAAAGATCTCTAAATGACAATATTTTTATTTGAAATTTGGAAGAAATGTTATCGATGTTAAAGAATAAATGACTATTAACAATTTTATAAAACCCATACATTAAATAAAATCCAACTAATCTATAGAAATGGAGAAGTTTTTAATGGTCTTTTCAAGAGTTCACACTTAGATATTGCTTGACACTATTAGCAGGTTTGGCATGCTGTCCCGGGAGAGAACCCTGAGCTCTGAGATAATTGACCCCAGGGCTCCCGCCTGGTCAATTAGCATGTAAGGGGGTCTGTGATTAGGTAGGTCTTGAGAGTTCCCCCTGGTAAATGGAAGAAAAGAAGTAGATGGGGTGGAAGGGGGGATTCTTCCAAAACGAAGATAAGGCATTACGGATGAGAGACTAGCCACGATCAATCATATCACGTGCTCCTCTTGAAATTAGTTTGTAAAACTTTACTTAAATTATACCATTGCTATATTTTCATATGTATGATATACAGTATGTTTTGTTTGTTTAATGTTATTTAGTCTTTAACATGTTTGTATCTCAATCTCACAGGCTTATTCTTTGGTGGATCGTGAAGTTGGTTATTGTCAGGGCAGCGCCTTCATCGTAGGATTGCTACTTATGCAGGTTTGCCTCTGCGTTTTGCTTATCACGATGAACTAAAATAAATGTCGAGAAATGTCTGTGAGCCAAACTTTGCATAAACCAAATTCACTATTCACCCTAGATGCCGGAGGAGGAGGCTTTCTGTGTATTTGTCCGACTAATGCAGGAGTACAGACTCCGAGAGTTGTTTAAACCAAGCATGGCTGAGCTGGGTCTGTGCATCTACCAGTTTGAACACTTGCTACAGGTAAGAAAGACAAATTTGCTGAATACAGGGTAATGTAGGTCTGCATTAAAAATGTTCTGGGAAAATACTGTTAGTCTGATATAAAAGTGTGCCATTTTCCATATAAACATTTTGGAATATTCTTACAATTTAAAGGGATAGTTCACCCAAAAATGAAATCTCTGTTATTTTCTCACCCTTCAATTCTTCCAAACCTGTTTGAGTTTCATAAAAGAAGATATTTCGAAGATGCTGGTTGATGTACTCATTGACTTCATTCATTCATTCATTCATAAGGCTTAGTCCCTTATTTATCACGGGTCACAGCGGATGCCCTTTCAGCCACAGCCCAGTACTGGGAAACACCCATACACTCTCACATTGACACACACACACTCATACACTATGGACAATTTTTGTTTACCCAATTTACCTATAGCACATGTCTTTGGACTGTGGGGGAAACCAGAGCACCCAGAGGAAACCCACACAAACAGAAATGCCAACTGGCCCAGCCAGAACTGGAACCAGCAACCTTCTTGCTGTGAGGCGACAGTGCTAACCACCACTGAGTCACCGTGCCGCCCTCATTGACTTCTATAGTATTTTTTTTTCCTTCTATGGAAGTTAATGAGTACCATCAACCAGCATTTTTGAGAATATCCTCTTTTTTGTTCAACAGAAGAAAGAAACTCACACATGTTTAAAACCACACAAGGGAGAATGAATGATGAATTTTCATTTTCATGTGAACTATCCTTTTAAAGTACCTTTAAAAATACACAAGTTTTCACCCTCAGAAATAATTCTAATATGCTGATTTGATGGTCAAGAAATATTTTTTGTTATTACGACGTTACTATTTTTGATGAAAAATATTCTGTAGCATTATATGTCTTTAACTGTAATTTTACTTTGCTGAATTTAAATATTTATTGAAACTAACCCTGATTCATTTAGCAGCATTTTCATTAACTAATGACCACTACCAATAATGAACTTTTCAAAATCCTTTTTTTTAATACAAATTCCTTAGTTTACATTATTTACCCTCAAAGTACATATATTGGTGTCTGAAAGTTATATCTCTGTACATAAAGTATAGATGTTAGTACCTAAATGGTATATTTTGCAGCCAGTGGCAGCTTTTATACCTTTTTTCTGACAGAACATTGTCTGAATAGATGGTGACTGTAGAGCTGTTACAGCATCAAGACCGCTGTGTTGTTTTATTGGTTTTATTTTGTAAGTGATGATAAAATTTTCATTTTTGAGTGAACTATCCCTTAAAATGCCAGACACGATTCATGTCTTGATTGTTGTTGCCACTTTTTCAGATTATTTAGACATAGAGCAGATTTCAAATATGTATGGATAGCTTAATGCCTGAGACTGGAGTAATGCCATGTTTGTCCACAAGGAGGCAACAGATTTATAGTTCATAAACAGCCATGACAAAAACGTAGAGGTATCTTTTTTAAAAAATGCCTTTCACTGGACAACTTTTTCACTTCCCCATTTTCATCTCTGTGATCAGGAGCAGTTGCCAGAGCTGAACGTACATTTCCGTTCTCAGAGTTTCCATACATCCATGTACGCCTCGTCCTGGTTCCTCACTCTCTTCCTCACCTTCCTGCCCCTGCCAATAGCTACACGTATCTTTGACATCTTTATGTACGAGGTACGGACACATGAGAATTTATGCATAATAAAACATCCTTATTGTGATAGTTGTTATTGGGGTACAGTATGTCCTAATAATACTGTAAGAAAATACTATACTGTTTATTATACTGTAATGAAAATGTAACACATTAAAGCTTTTGTGAGGGTAAGTAAAGTATTATCATGTTCAGAATTTGTGTGTATTTATCACAGGTGGGTTTTCAAGCTGTGTGAATACTAGAGATGTGAATAGTTTAGAGGGTGGGTATTTGCTGTAGTTGTTAGCCTGTGTATATATGAATACTGTGTGTTGTTTTCACAGGGTTTGGAAATCATATTTCGAGTTGGAATAGCGATATTGCAGTACAACCAGACTGACCTCATACAGCTAGACATGGAGGGAATGTCGCAGGTTAGGGGAAAAGCATCTCTGCTATGTGTTGTACATATAGTAACACATATAATAGCCGCATTTTAACTGATGTTTGTCTCACAATCTCACCACAGCACTTTCAGAAGGTGATTCCGCATCAGTTCGATAGCTGCCCAGATAAACTTATCCTACGGGCTTATCAGGTCAAATACAATCCTAAGCGAATGAAAAAGTAAGTGATCTGGGAGTAAAACGTAAAGGGAGATTTGATTTTAATGATTTTTGTGACATATTTTGTGACATACACTACCTGACAAAAGTCTTGTCGTCGATCCCAGTTGTAAGAGCAACAAATAATAGCTTGACTTCTAGTTGATCATTTGGAAAAGTGGCAGAAGGTAGATTTTTCAGATGAATTATCTGTTGAACTGCATCCCAATCATCTCAAATACTGCAGAAGACCTATTGGAACCCGCATGGACCCAAGGAAAAATCATGGTTTGGGGTTAAATTCGGTATAGGGGCGTGTGAGAGATCTGCAGAGTGGATGGCAACATCAACAGCCTGAGGTATCAAGTCATTTGTGCTGCCCATTACATTACAAACCACAGGAGAGGGCAAATTCTTCAGCGGGATAGCGCTCCTTCTCATACTTCAGCCTCCATATTAAAGTTCCTGAAAGCAAAGAAGGTCAATGTGCTCCAGGATTGGCCAGCCCAGTCACCAGACATGAACATAATTGAGCATGTCTGGGGTAAGTTGAAGGAGGAGGAATTGAAGATGAATCCAAAGAATCTTGATGAACTCTGGGAGTCCTGCAAGAACACTGTCTTTGCCATTCTAGATGACTTTATTAATAAGTTATGTGAGTCATTGCAGAGATGTATGGATGCAGTCCTCCAAGCTCATGGGAGTCATACACAATATTAATTCTGTTTCCACTGCACCATGACTTTATATACTATACTGTACATTATTTCTGTTAAGTGACAAGACTTTTGTCTAAGCAAAGTCAGACCTTACTGTCCTAATTAAATAATAAAAAATCAAGGCATGATCATATTTTATTTTGGTAAAGCGTAATCTAGAGGCATTTGCCTTTCATATAAACCACTTCTGTTGCCAAATGATCAACTATAAGTCAAGTTATTATTTGTTGTTCCTAAAACTTGGATAGGCAACAAGACTTTTGTCAGGTAGTGTATATATGATATGCTTGTCTAGATTTGATTGTTTTTTTTCACAGATTAGAAAAGGAATATGCTACCATTAAGAACAAGGAGATGGAGGAACAAATTGAGATTAAGGTCTGTAAAATATCATATATTTTTGAGTAAAATGTCTCATCTATACCTTAAAGAGGATCTTTATCCAGTACCTGTATAAAAAAATTGTGTGAACCTGAATTTTTAGCACCTAGTCGAATCACAATAAAGCAATTATATTGGCGATAATTTAAATATATTGGATGAAAATGTTACAAATATTTAATTAATAATTACATTTTATTATAAATGTTAATTCAAGTGTAATTGTTAATAAAATCTATTACAGTAGTTTTGGTAATAGAAATTAAACTGAAATAAATATTAGATGCTTTTCTTTTTCGTTTTAACAGAGGCTACGTACAGAAAATAGATTACTGAAGCAGAGGATTGAAACACTGGAAAAGGTAAGATGGTTTTTGTCATCTACACAATATGCATGAACCTAAAATAGCACTGATTAGTTTTTGTTTGAGTAAACAGTGTAAATATCTTTACCAAGTGAATCATGCAAACATCAAGAGCATGTAAATCTTTAAAGAGGCTCAGCTGTATTGCCTCATACCTTATGGTAAATTTTTTTAAGTCTTATCTTCTTTCTTTTTCTCTGTCTTCCTCTTTTGAATTTACTTCCTCACAATTTCTTACTCTGTAAAATTCACTTTTCATACGTTTTATGCAATTTTTTCCACTCAACTTAAAAATGTTCCCTTTTCTTCTCTTCATGTGTGTCTGTGGTCTTATTTGCTTATCCACTGTTTCCTTCCTTTTTCCTGTTCTGTCCCTCATTTCAACTTTTTCTTTCTTCTATCTGTGTCCTTTCTCTCATTTTTCCTCCTCTTATGGTGTTGTAGGAGAGTGCTGCATTAGCAGACAGGTTGATTCAGGTACAGTACTGTCAAGCCAGCTTCTCACTAATCCCTCCTTCCCTTCCTCTTCTCATTGCTCAACCACAATTCCTCCTATAATCCACTTTTTTGTCCTGCCCCTCCTTTACAAAATGGGCCTGTTGCATGAAAAATATTCTGAATTTCCCCATCTCTGCCTTGAGAACACATTTGTCTGTATGGCTGGAACAAATGTCCAAATGATGGTTAATCCCAAAACTCTATACTGACAGGTTAGCCTTGCATGTGGGATGTGGAGGCATAGGTGTGCATCAGGGTTCGGTATTAGGTCGCTTGGCATATTTCAGGTTTTATCACATAAATTACAAAATTCAGTGAGATTCTTTTGGGCTTTTTTTATTTTATTTTTTTTATTATTGCTTTTATGATGCAGAGGTATCATTGCATGGATCCCCCTCATTACTTTGACTGGAATGCTGTACTTGTCTATTCCTAATCTCAAGTAAAGAGACACATCTTTATGGAAGGAACTTACCCCGTTTCTCTTTCTTCAGGGTCAGGTTACACGAGCCCAGGAGGCAGAGGAGAACTATGTTATTAAGCGTGAATTGGCTGTGGTTCGGCAACAGTGTCATACAGCCAGCGAGAGTCTGGAGAAAGCACAGGACACTATACGTGAACTTCAGCAACACAAGGTAACAGATGCATAGCTGTAAGTTGGGTTTCAGTGCTGGTTCAATATTAGCTGACCTCAGATTTGTTTATTAATGTTCTTTTTAAATATAGGCATTTATGAAGCTGCACAAAATGACTGGACTGAACTGCTTGCCCATCATTTGAAAAAAAATGTCTGACACTTCATGTGTATACACAAAACGCACAACACTGAAAACACTTATTGTTCAGGAAGTCTGATTAAATATAGATGATTTAAACCGTTTACATCAAGCATATTATAATTTATGGCCACTTTTCAAGGAAATAATCAATGTAGTTACCCAATGAGTACCGCCACAGCTCTAAAACGCTGTTAGTGTGAAAGCATTGCAACACAGTCCTGCCACTCCACTTACGCTTTCTCACTGTTTATGCATACATTGACTAACAATCACAACCCTTGAACCAAAAACCTGAAAAGACTTATTAAATCAGAAAATCAGTTTGGTTCGCCCATTTGACAATACTATCATAAAAATTTGATTTTTAAGCCCATCATTCAATCTATTTATTTATTTGTGTAAATATATAATTTATTCCATTTTTATATTCATTTCGCTAATATCATTGAATAATATGCTATTTTTTTGATGATTTATGTACAATACAGTTTGTAAAGTAATTTTTATTTCTTTTAGTGGATGTATGATATGAGAGACCTGCTGTAGCTTTGTTTACCTAATAAGTAGTTCTAATTGGATTTGCATCTTTAACTTTAAATAAAAGTTATTTTTTATTTTATGTTGTAAGTTTTCAGCTCCTATATTTTCTAAATTATTGTGCATTAATCTGCAGTTTTGTTTTTACAAAATTGAGTGCAGAAATATCAAAAAAGTTGAGGAGTACACAGTAAAACAATGCACCACAAAATTCCTTTATGTTGTCCCAACACAAATCCATTTAGTTAACTTTTAATCGTTTTTTACAAAATTTATGTGGATTGAACTTAAAACAATTAAGTTATCCCAAAAAATGTAAGAATTGAGTTTTAAACTCAAGTAATTTGAGTAAGTTTGAACAAGCAGCAAAAGACAGTTTTTTAGTGTATGAGGAGTGACTTTGTGATTCACTTTGACACTGTGAGATGATGCCGTTTATAAGAAAAGCAATCAAAGTCACATGCCATATGAAAGTAGTACTTTTAAACCATCATCATGTTCACTTTATGCATGGCTTCAGTTTATTCATAATCAAGCGATCTGCTTATGCACAGCTCTGAACTGGGTCACGGACAGGTCAGACATTATTTACTGGCAGGACTCATGAAAATGAAGAATTGCACTAATTTGACCGTTTCAAGCCATCGTTACATCTCTTAGATTGACTTCACAAGTTGTAAGAGTGAATGCTAAAGCACTGATATCAAGCAGATAGGGTGTTTTTTGAGTTTTCGCTTTTTCACTTTAGGTGTGAGTGAGTGGTGTGTGTGAAGATGTCAGGGTGTGGTGTGTGTCATGCTGAGTGTGAGCCGGCGTGTTTCACACACAGAGCAACACTCTATGGTCAAATGTATTTTCCTGTGTTACACTCAGAATTTACCACCATCCGATAGCGGTGCTGATGTCGACAGAACTAGTACCATGTGCAACGACTAACAGCTACATCTTTGTTGTTCGATATATTCATTATTTGTGTCATGCACTGCAGCACAATATTTTAAATTAGATAAGTCTGTTTTTCTAATAATTTAATGTTAATGTTGCTTAAGTTGCCAGCTTTTTGTTTTATTTACTCACCAATGCCATGTTTCTTCAACCTGGCAGTCATCTGCATATGCTCGCTTTGAAACACGGAATCATTCAGAGCTGAATGTTATTAATATTATATAAGTGTATATTATATAAGTGGATCAATATAAGTGTATATTATGGCATGAAATGCCATCAGTTTACTGAGATTTCCCAGTATTTCTCTGTTGCAATCGGGATATCACAATAATTAACCCCAAAAAATCCAAAGCAAAGCAAACACTACAATATTACTATGGTATAAATACAGCACTACAAAATAGAAAAGAGAGAGATCGACTTAAAATGGCACTTGCATTTTATAATGATTTGATCAGCTGTGGTTTGAAATTTACGCTGAGTTTTTCTCCTATAAGGACTTATTATGCTGTCTCTGTCGCCATCTTGTGGCAGAACGTGAATCGTCTTTGCTCTGCTCAGTATGACAGGCTGATGGCTGTGAAACAGCTGCAATATTTGTCAAACTGTAGTGAGTTTATTGATCTGCTGTCACTCTATGTGGGCGGAGTAATACAATAAGGTGAAGAGGCTGTACAAGTGCTGTTATTACGGGAATATCGCATGGCTATCAGCCAATCAGATTTAAGAACCAGACAGAACTGTTGTATAAAAGTAATTATATTATAAGCATATATTATATAAGAGGATCAAAACCTTTCATCAAAGTTGTTCTACAACTATTGAATTTACTACATTAATTCTTGTTGTAGGACAATTTAAAAAACATTTTTGATTCACTTCAAATTTTGAATACTGTATAATAAAGAAAAAAAACAGTACACAAAAAAATATGACAAAACTTCATGACAACAAATGCTTTTATGTTACTTTGACTTAATTTAATAAGTTAACCAATTTTTTTAGTTATACAAAGTTTAACGTGATATTTTTAGTCAGTTTGACCAATTTAAGTTGAGATGACTAGAAAAGTTCATTTGATTCAACAAAAAAATGTAAGGCAGGAAGAATTTTTTAACAGTGTAGTTATATATGACAGGGATTTTAGCCTATGCAAGTGTGACTATTTTTGTTGCTTATATATTTATACGACCTAAATCTGATCAATCTGGTTTCATTACCCAGAGCAAAGAGGCTCGCTGTGGTTAACATGAAATGTTATTGGTGGTCTACTGTTCACATGCTCTTTAAACACACACACAAACACATACACACACTTATAAACATATTGAGCTGTACGGCTTAAAGTATAAACATTCAGTGAAATTTCATATAGGTAGAATCTGTATATGTGTTATTACTCATTTACTATTATAAAAGGTTAATTTCTGCTCGGAAAGGACAGCATTCTGTTTGTTTGTTTTTAGCTAAGAGTCCAGCACTTTTCAAGTAAAACTGAGGTAGAATGAGCTAGAGTCTTTGTGATTGAAACATCTGAGTAATACGGGTATGATGAAGTGACTGGAAAGCCTGGAGGGAGGTAAGAGAAACAGAAGTAAACGTCCGTGGGAACTAGTGTGCACACAAGTCTCCAGAGGAGGCCACAGCCCCTTCTGGTAGGCCACAGTATGTGTACGCAGTACACAGCAGAGGCGCATTCACATCAACACTGATAGATAATGCGAAAATTATCTAAATACATTTCCAGAATCTGTCTTTCTGAGTACACGCTTACTGAATGAGTGGTTGAGTTCATGTACAATCTTAAAATTCGTTGGAAAAGCAAAAGAGACTGCATCGTTATGTCATGAGAATCTACGGTAATTTTATTACGACGAGGGAGGATTTTAAGCAATTAAACATAACCTTGATTATTGTTTATTTCTTAACAGAATGCTGACAGCAGTGAGATTTGATGTAATTGATTCACTGTGATTTTCTTACATATATATCTTAATTTAATTGTGATGTAATGCTTCTAGTCCAATATTTGGTTGAAAAATGATAATCTAAACAATCTATCTTGTTTTCCTGACAGCTTTATTAAATATTGAGATGTTAATCTATTGTAGTTATGGTTAAAATAACACATTAATATTTGAGTGTGAGTTTTTGTCACATAGCTATATTATATGATATAGTTAACCTTTAAAACACGAGGAACAACTGTATTATCACAAGTGTGCTTTTTTCAAAGGAATATCACAAGTACAGTCGTGGCCAAAGGTTTTGAGAATGACACAAATATTAGTTTTCACAAAGTTTGCTGCTAAACTGCTTTTAGATCTTTGTTTCAGTTGTTTCTGTGATGTACTGAATTATAATTACAAGCACTTCATACGTTTTACATGACATTTATGCAAAGAGTCAGTATTTGCAGTGTTGGCCCTTCTTTTTCAGGACCTCTGCAATTCGACTGGGCATGCTTTCAATCAACTTCTGGGCCAAATCCTGACTGATAGCAACCCATTCTTTCATAATCACTTCTTGGAATTTGTCAGAATTAGTGGGTTTGTGTTTGTCCACCTGCCTCTTGAGGATTGACCACAAGTTCTCAATGGGATTACGATCTGGGGAGTTTCCAGGCCATGGACCCAAAATTTCAACGTTTTGGTCCCCGAGCCACTTAGATATCACTTTTGCCTTATGGCATGGTGCTCCATCGTGCTGGAAAATGCATTGTTCTTCACCAAACTGTTGTTGGATTGTTGGAAGAAGTTGCTGTTGGAGGGTGTTTTGGTACCATTCTTTATTCATGGGTGTGTTTGTGAGTGATCCCACTCCCTTGGATGAGAAGCAACCCCACACATGAATGGTCTCAGGATGCTTTACTGTTGGCATGACACAGGACTGACGGTAGCGCTCACCTTTTCTTCTCCAGACAAGCCTTTTTCCAGATGCCCCAAACAATCGGAAAGGGGCTTCATCGGAGAATATGACTTTGCGCCAGTCCTAAGCAGTCCATTCGCCATACTTTTTGCAGAAGATCAATCTGCCCCTGATGTTTTTTTTGGAGAGAAGTGGCTTCTTTGCTGCCCTTCTTGATACCGGGCCATCTTCCAAAAGTCTTCGCCTCACTGTGTGTGCAGATGCGCTCACACCTGCCTGCTGCCATTCCTGAGCAAGCTCTGCACCGGTGACACTCCGATCCCGCAGCTGAATCCTCTTTAGGAGACGATCCTGGCACTTGCTGGACTTTCTTGGACACCCTGAAGCCTTCTTAACAATAATTGAACCTCTTTCCTTGAAGTTCTTGATGATCCTATAAATTGTTGATTTAGGTGCAATCTTAGTAGCCACAATATCCTTGCCTGTGAAGCCATTTTTATGCAACGCAATGATGGCTGCACGCGTTTCTTTTCAGGTCACCATGGTTAACAATGGAAGAACAATGATTTCAAGCATCACCCTCCTTTTAACATGTCAAGTCTGCCATTCTAACCCAATCAGCCTGACATAATGATCTTCATCCTTGTGCTCGTCAACATTCTCATCCGAGTCAACAAAACGATTACTGAAATGATCTCAGCAGGTCCTTTAATGACAGCAATGAAATGCAGTGGAAAGTGTTTTTCAGGATTAAGTTAATTTTCATGGCAAAGAAGGACTATGCAACTCATCTGATCACTCTTAACAACATTCTAGAGTATATGCAAATTGCTATTATTAAAAACTTAAGCAGCAACTTTTCCAATTTCCAATATTTATGTAATTCTCAAAACTTTTGGCCATGACTGTACAAGTGTGATAGTGGTTTTACACAACAATTCAGTAAACAAATAATTAATATTCACTTCTAAATTTGTTTTTGACAAATGAAAATCTTACCTACACTATAAAAAATATCTTTTTAATTAACGGTTTCTGTATTTTGTGATTCACAAGTGTTTTCTGTTCATTTACATTTGTGAATTGCATTAGGGGACCTTGATCTCTGCTCTGTCGAATTTAGATGTTGAAAATTCAACTCTACAGTTAGTTTGAAATAATAAAATGTATAATAAATAATGGGCGACGCGGTGGCGCAGTGGGTAGCACGTTCGCCTCACAGCAAGAAGGTCGCTGGTTCGAGCCTCGGCTGGGTCAGTTGGCATTTCTGTGTGGAGTTTGCATGTTCTCCCCGTGTTCGCGTGGGTTTCCTCCGGGTGCTCCGGTTTCCCCCACAAGTCCAAAGACATGCAATATAGGTGAATTGGGTAAACTAAAATTGTCCGTAGTGTATGAGTGTGAATGGGTGTGTATGGATGTTTCCCAGAGATGGGTTGTGGCTGGAAGGGCATCCGCTGCGTAAAACATATGCTGGATAAGTTGGCGGTTCATCCCGCTGTGGCGACCCCAGATTAATAAAGGGACTAAGCCGAAAAGAAAATGAATGAATTAATGAATAATAAATAATATATAGAGAAAGAAGTCTGTAAAATAACAGAAAATGTACCGGCAGTTTATTACAAGGTTTTTGTGCTGTAATATACAACACAAACCCAGACAATATCACTTTAAACTATTAAATATGTTAATAAAAGTCACTTTTTCAAACTTTTCAAGGTTACATGTTTTTGGACTAAAGGTCAAGGTCCCATAATGCAATTCAAAAGCATAAATAAATGGGGTGAAAATAAAAAATAAAAACCTGAATCACAAAATTCAGAAAACTGCTAATTTGCGGATATTTTCACAGTAAATATTGTTATTTTTTTTAAAAAGTAGATTTCTGAAGCTGTGAACACTGATTAACTTGCTTGAGATAAATGTGGCGCACGCTATATTATATATATTGAGGTTTTTCTACTTTTGAAACACTGACTGATTGATTAGCTGACTGCCTTTGACCTTGTTTCTCACTGGTAGATCTGAGAAGTTTATTTTTGCAGGTTTTTTCCTAATGTCTTGTTCAGACTCTCAGATCCTATAGCTGTCTTAAAAGGTATATTTATATTTTAGATTTAACTTCCTGAAACTGTTGTATTCCATAAAGAAATGTTCTTTTTCTACAGTTAAGTTTATTTTTTTGTAATCAAAATTATCTTATTTGTGATCATGGACCGCAAAACCAGTCATAAGTGTACATTTTGGGAAAATTGAGATTAATTATCTGAAAGCTAAATAAATAACCTTTCCATTGATTTATACTTATAGGGGACCTATTATTCCCCTTTTTACAAGATACAAAATAAATCTCTGATGTTTCTAAAGTATGTTTATGAAGTTTCAGCTCAAAATACCCCACAAATATTTTTTATAACTCTTTGAAACTGCCCCTTTTAGGTTTTGATCCAAATTGTGACATTTTGGTGACTGTCGCTTTAAATTCAATTGAGATTGTGCTCTTTTCAAAAGAGGGCGGAGCTTCAAATGCCTATGTGTCAGCATAGCGGTAGATTTAAAACAGGACTAAAGTTATCTCTGTGAAAAACTGAAAATGTCAAAAGAAGTGTCTCAGAAGAAGGAAGTCTATGGAGAGTACAGTGTTCATTTGTGCTTCTTAAAACTCAACATTTATAATTAGTCACTGTCGTTATCTTCATCAGACACGGTGTGAAAACTCTAATGGCAGATGGCTGCTTCTCACTCAGGGCTGTCTATGCTAATGAGGGAGAGATCATCACGAATGGGCAGGACTTTCCCCCTCTGATCTCCCCCTCACATGCAAAGAGAGAATGTCAATCAAAGTGTTTCTGTTTTTTATGAAGTGTGATAATAAAAATAGAATTGATACATTTTTTCCATTAGAGGCTGGCTATATTCACACACTATGGCCACACAACTGTTAAACCCCTTATAAAAATGACTTTAATATATGACTGAGATACAAATATTTGAACATCTAGAATCTGAGGGTTCAAAAAATCTAAATACTTAGGAAATTGTGTTTAAAATTGTTAAAAGTAAGTTCTTAGCTTTGCACATTACTAATCAAATAATTGAGTTTTGATATAATTTCGGTAGGAAAATTACAAAATGTTTCCATGGAACATGATCTTTACCTAATATTCGAATGATTTTTGGCACAAAAGAAAAATCATTTCATTTTGCCCCCCCATACTGTGTATTTTTGGATATTGCTAAAAAAATATATATCCATGCAACATAAGACTGAATTTGTGGTCAGATTTGTTCTTCTCTGTTCAGCCATTAATGCATGATGTACGGTAATGACTGCCATTGTAGCATACTCTTCAGTCATCAGTGCTTCAGTCCATTTTGTCTCTCTGTCTGTAGTACACAGAGGAGTTTGTGAGTGGCCTGCAGACTCAACTGGAGCAGTCTCGTCTACAGGAGGCTGAACTACTCGGAGCTCTGAAAGAAATGCAGGACAAAGTGCTTGATTTAGAGAAGGTGTGTGCATGTTTATGAGTTTACAAGAATGAAACAGAAATGAAATTGAGTACAATATGGTAGTAAAGAAGCACTCAATTTTTGGGAAATAGACTATTTTACAACTCTCTTAGAGTTAAACAGTTGAGTTGTATCGTTTTTGAATCCATTCAGCTTGTCTCTGAGTCTGGTGGGAGTATGTCTTTTAGCTTAGCTTAGCATAGATCATAAAATCAGATTAGACCATTGGCATCTCACTCAAAAATGGCCAAAGAGCAATAATATTATGCAGCTGTTACGTAGCTGGGGACTGTTTTCAGGCTCTGTGTAATATTATTAAGCCTGCTGCAGCCATGGTATGGCAGCAAAATTACTTGATTTTTACACCATAATGAGACTATAGTTCCTAGCTATATCGGCCTAGAAAATAGCAACTTTAGTACACAGTGTGACTAGAGAAGAGTCAGCTTTAAATAGGAAAATTATCAAAACTCTTTTTTTGAATTTTTTGAGCGAGATGCTAATGGTCTAATCCAATTCAATTACTTATGCTAAGCTAAGGTAAAAGTGCTCCCACCAGACCCAGAAATTGACTGAATGGAAACTCAACTACTTTACTCTAGGGGAGTTGTAAAATAAGCCTATTTTCTAAACAAGTTCAGTGTACCTTTAAGGTACAAAACTTTAATAAATTGTGTCTGTTTTGTAGAGGAACAGTTCTCTACCTGATGAAATTAACGTAGCTCAGCTGCAGGAGGAGCTGAAGCTGGTGAAGCTGAGAGAGCAGGAGACACTGCGCTCCTTCAGAGAGATGCAAGAGGCCGTCACTGATCTCAACCACTGCTGGCAGGTGCAGAATCTCCACACAGCCATACTGAAGCCTACGCAATGTCATCTTTATTTCTTGATTGTTTTGATATTCATTTTTATAAAGTATGAATTTCAGTAAGGCAGAAATGGACAACAACAAATCTAATTGTGCGCAAATGTAATTTTCTGTGACAGCATCATACGTCTCGTGGAGGAGGAGGAGGAGGGCACTGGAAAGAGTCTCCTAAGAAGAATGCGATGAACGAGCTGCAGGATAAGCTGATGAGTTTGAGGCTGCGAGAGGCTCAGGGTCAGGCAGAACTCAAAGAGGTCAAGCTTAAAAACCTGCAGCTGGAGAGTCAGGTTAGAACTGCAATCAGTGCTATTTTATATTTAAAGAATATGCCGTTTACTCTAACTCACACAAAAAGTGCACTGCTCGGAAAAATCAAGATTAATAAAAATTAAAACATCATGCTTAGAAATACCTAAAATGTTTTTGTGTGGCTCCTTAACTGGTTTGAATATCTCAGTATTTGAACTCCAGTTATCTTATTATTATAAGTAAAAAAACAAAAACAAATGTAATATTTTCCTCTCATAACTATTTTTTCTGGCCTTGTGAAGAGTCTTGTGAACTCAAATTGGGGCTCAAAACCTGTCAGTGAAGGTCCAATAAATGAAATAAATGTGTAGGTTTGTTTTTCATCAAACCTTGATGTGTATATATATTTCTACAATGATTCTACATCTTCTACGTCTTACGTCGTACATTGTCTTATTGTCTTTTGGGAGAAGCCTGTGCCATTTTCGTTCAAAAAAAAAAAAACTTGCTGGTTGAATAAAACTAACTTCTTGACTAACTACCTTGATTGTGTGACTATATATATGCGTAAGACCATTCTGTGATACTTTTGCAGTTTTATTGATAAAAGATAAATGCTCCGTCCCTATTTACTGCCCCACAAACAGCATATATGGCATTAGAACAACACAGTGATGACTTAGTTTTCATTTTGAGGTGAACTGTGCCTTTTAACATTTTACTTTTCTCTAAATTTTGAAGAAAGTTGAGCAAATATATGCAATTTCCTAAAACTTTCTCCCTGTTTGCATAGAACCAGATCAATGGTAAACTACTTGGCAGACATGAACAAGAGAGCGCCAGCCTACAGGAGAGATTGCAGAATGCTCTTTCTCACAACAAAACACTACAAAGCCAGCTTAATGAAATGAAGAGAAAGCAGGCTGAGTCGGACTGCAAGGTACAGAGCGTTCACAGTCATATTAAAGAGGATGGACAGATCAATAAATATTAAGTGAGAAAAACAGTGCAAGGCTAACATTTTTAAAGTGCACCTGTTATGCTTTAGTAATGGTTCCTGGTTTTGTTTTGGAGGCCTCCTATTAGGATAATTCAAAAACACTTTTATTTTCTAGAATTATATTTTGCAGATTAATGCTAAATTTCAGTGTCTAAAAGTGTTTGTTTAAGGATCTGGACTCTCAAAACCCCTTTTTTTCCAAAAGCCTACTCTATTCTGATTGGTCAGATGGCCTAGTGTGTTGGGATTGGTCTACATCTTATGATACAGCACAGAAAACAAAAGTCCATTACCATATCTGATTTTCAGCTCTAAATTTTTTTTTATACATTTTCTAAAATTATTTTTGTGTGTAGTTTATATTGTTCTATATGTCTATATTTACTTCATTTTTGTTTTTAATGTTTTTTTTTATTTAGTTAAACATACTATTGTAGATTTTAAATATATCATGCTATTTATCAATTATTGGCCATATAGATAAATTGATATAGACTTTTTAAATTCACCATACCTTAAAATAATGTAACTGTCTTTCTTTTAGAGCAAAGAAGAGGTGATGGCAGTGCGTCTAAGAGAAGCTGACAGCATGGCTGCTATGGCTGAACTTCGGCAAAAGATAGCCGATCTAGAAATACAGGTAAGAAATATTTAACAAGCATTGCCACTTACCTTGTATTGAATGTTTTAGAAAATATTAGCAATAAGTGAACATTGTTGATTTTTTTGTTCAACGCCATGAACCACAAAGACTGTTTTGATAATATACCTAAATATGTAGTCTGTAGGCATCACGGTGGCGCAGTGGGTAGCACAATCGCCTCACAGCAAGAAGGTCGCTGGTTCGAGCCTTGGCTGGATCAGTTGGCATTTCTGTGTGGAGTTTGCATGTTCTCCCCGGGTTCGCGTGTGTTTCCTCCGGGTGCTCCGATTTCCCCCACAAGTCCAAAGACATGCGGTATAGGTGAATTGGGTAAGCTAAATTGGCCGTAGTGTATGTATGTGTGTGAATGAGTGTGTGTGGATGTTTCCCAGTGATGGGTTGCAGCTGGATGGGCATCTGCTGCGTAAAACATATGCTGGATAAGTTGGCAGTTCATCCCGCTGTGGCGACCCCAGATTAATAAAGGGACTAAGCCGAAAAGAAAATGAATGAATGAATGTAGTCTGTAAAACAGTGCTGTGATAATTTCACATCTATTTCTGATTCGCTTGTAACGTGCGTTTGAAAACACAACATAGTTTGTAATGAGACTGATGGTCTATAGATCTGTTGTTAACAATAGACAAGCATTTCACAAGAGAGGCTTCTCTGTGGTTTTGTTTGTTCCGCCAAAATAAAAGTTCTATGGTCTATGGTTTAACATTTGAAAGCAAAGGGGAAAAAAACATCAATAAATTGTAGTTGTAAGTAAAACAGTTTTACTTTTGTGATATCTACAGTTGAAGTCAGAATTATTAAACCCACTGAATTATTTGCCCCCCTGTTTACTTTTTTCCCCAATTTCTGTTTAACAGAAAGAAGATTTTTTTCGACAACATCTCTAAACATAATAGTTTTAATAACTCATTTCTAATAACTGATTTATTTTATCTTTGCCATGATGACAGTAAATAATATTTTACTATATATTTTTCAAGATACTTCTATACTGCTTAAAGTGACATTTAAAGGCTTAACTAGGTTAATTAGGTTAACTAGGCAGGATAGGGTAAATAGGCAAGTTACTGAAAAAAATATTATCAGACATACTGTGAAAATTTCCTTGCTCTGTTAAACATCATTTAGGAAATATAAAAAAAAAGATAAAAAAATTCAAAGGGGGTTTAATCATTCTGATTTCAACTGTGTATATGTGTGTGTGTGTGTGTGTGTGTGTGTGTGTGTGTGTGTGTGTGT
>CAIGQV010019186.1:10091090-10137965 GCA_903798115.1 Danio jaintianensis | reverse complement strand
TATATATATATATATATATATATATATATAAGTTTTCTGTCCATGAAGGCAGCTCTCCTGGTCGCGTTGGTATCATTCAGGAGGGTTAGGATTCCGGTGGCATTTTCGGTCAGCGAATTGTGCCAGGAATTCGGACCAGCCTACTCTCACGTTTACCTGAGACCCCAGTTCAGCTTGTGCCAAGGTTCCTACCACCCCTTTTAATATTAAAAGTGGTAGTGAGCCTGCAAGCGCTGTCTGCGGAGGAGCATTGCGCTTAATGTGACACGTAGAGCATACGTCTTTAAGCAGCTCTTTTCTGTTATGATCGGCAGAAGGGAAGTGCCGTATCAAAGCAGAGGTTGGTCCATTTTATAGTTATGCCATCACCCTCGCTTCATGTGCCAGCGCATGCTATGTCCCCCGGGAGAGAGAGCACACTTAAAAAAAAAGAAAAAAAAAAAGGTGCCTCCTTTTCGGCGTGAGTACGCAGCGCCTCTTAACAGATTATTAGAGTTGCGGGCTGGGCAACACCTAACACATTCACAAGATTTTTTAATCCTCAAGTGGAGTAGGTTTCCTGCCGATTACTGGGTTACTCCGGTCAATCGGGAGATACGTGCACTTTTTCTATTCTGCTAGTAAGTTTCCCGCTTGGCGAACCCTAGAAAATTCCTCTGAGACCCCCAGCACCTGACTCAGCGGAGGAGCCGGGTGCCTGGCTCAGTGTGATGTCTGGTATGCCCACTCTTGGTCTACCCACATGCTGAGGTTCGGTGCCAGCTATGCGCGGTCCCCGATGGTGATCCCATATGCCTATTTCAGCCACGGAGTGTGTCTTTCAGCCACGGACCCGTGTCTTCCCTACCCGCTAACCAGCTTATCATATGTAGCACTTCCCCTCCATAGGGCTAGTCCATATGTTCTTATTGCCATCAAGTCTCCCCTCTTGGGTAGCAGGTGGTCTCCACAGCGTCCTCCCCCTTCGGGGACTTGCACGCTTTCCCAACGTACTGTCGTATTTCTAAAATCGCTAGACTATATTAGCTAGGTAAAAGCACATTTACGACCCCCGATCTAAATTCTAATTATTCCCATGTAATGGTAATTAAGGGCCTAGGGGACGTTGGAAGGTTGCACTCTTGGTGATGCTTGTGTGCTCACGCTATGCTTGGCAAACTTCACATCAGGAGCGTGACGGGCTTAGCTGCTGTGGCGTTTTCCATACACTCTCCCATATGTCTGGTTCCAGACACACGTTGGAGTTCCCATATGAAGGAGAACGTCCTGGTTACGTCCGTAACCCACGTTCCCCGAATAGGGAACGGAGACGTGTGTCTCCACTGCCACAGCACCTGAGTCTCTAGCTGCTAGCTGAGTGATCAGCTCTTCAGCAGGCAAATTCTAGTGCTCGCTTCTCAGCTGGCAGCTTATATAGCACTAATGGCTAATCACTGTCAGCTGTGGAGCTGAGCTCTGCCAATTCATTTTGGCATTCATTGGCCCGTTTTCTTACTCTTCAGAGTGATTGGTCGTCTGACGTACTCCCATATGTCTGGTTCCAGACACACGTCTCCGTTCCCTATTCAGGGAACGTGGGTTACGGACGTAACCAGGACGTTTTTCAAAGCATTCTCTTTCTTTGACAGTGGATTAGTGAGGCAGCTTCTGATTGGTGTTTGTCCTCCACAGTCTAGTCTGTCCCGCCACAGTTGCACTTTGTTCATTTATTCAGAGTTCACAGCGGCTCTTTTTAGAGCCAATGTTGCAAACTCCATGCATGTTTCAGGTTTTATCAGTTTAAAGATCGAGCACAAGACAATGTAAATACATGAATAATGCTGCCATCTTTAGCATGAATATACAACAAAAGAGAAAATCACTGTTAGCCCTAATTTAAAAAAAGTTTAGCACTATTTTTAATCTGTTTAATTGCTCTGTTATATTTATTTGCTGTTATTGGTTGTAATTACTAACTGTTCACTTGTTCTTAATTATATTTTTAGTAATAGTTATACTCTAACACTAAAGTTACTAATAATGTCAAATTTATTTAAGTGCTACAAATGGCATAACTTGACTGGGCCAGTGATAAAAATCATTAAGTCGTTATGCACGTTAATATTTTTTATTAAGAATTTCCCTGTGGATACAAAAATATTATGGAAAACATTATTATTAAAATTAAATTATTAAGGTTTTTTTATAAGACTGAAGGTTTTTTGATTGTTTCATGTCAGTATGCTGATGTACTTCCAACTTAAAAACAGAATATTGAGTAGGGGGCATTATTTTTGTTTTGTGCATCATTTCCTCATAGCAAACTAATGGTAAGGGGGCGTAGTTAAGAATATTGTGGCTAAAGCCGTCAAACTGACATCAACAGAAAAGGACCGCCACGCCAATCCCAGAAGCAAATAGTCCAAATTTGATTAAAGATTACCAATACAAACATTTTTTTTCAGTGGATTAACTTGCATGGATGAATTGTTCACCAAAAAATAACAATATACGCTAATGGTATAAACGTTGTAAATTTTGATTTCACACAGACTTTAACATAAACCAGGTTTTTTCTTTTGTTAAAATGACAAATGTGCAGCTACTCCTGTTACTATGACTCATTTATGGTATACAGTCTGTATGTCCTTGTTTGGTTGGCATATGCACAGATGAGGTCAAAATTATTAGTCCTCCATTGAATTTTTTTTTTCTTTTTCAAATATTTCCCAAATGATGTTTAACAGAGCAAGGAATTTTTCACAGAATTTCCTATAATATTTTTTCTTCTGGAGAAAGTCTTATTTGTTTTATTTTGGCTAGAATAAAAGCAGTTTAACATTTTTTTATAGCCATTTTAAGGTCAATATTATTAGCCCCCTTAAGCAATATTTTTTTCCGATTGTCTACAGAACAAACCATTATTATACAATAATTTAAATTGCACTTTAAGCTGAATACTAGTATCCTGAAAAATATCTAGTAAAATATTATGTACTGTCATCATGGCAAAGATAAAAGAAATCAGTTATTAGAAATGAGTTATTAAAACTATTATGTTTAGAAATGTGTTGAAAAAAATCTTCTTCCTTTAAACAGAAATTAGGGAAAAATATTTAGGAGGGCTAATAATTCTGACTTCAACTGTATGTGTATATATATAGTTTTCTGTAAGTGGTTTACCTGTTCTAGTCTGTTTTCAAGTGGTATTGCAGTGCTTTTCTTGGCATTTGGGACCCTCCCTAACCACAATAAAAACCACTCAAGATATTTTCCCCCATTCCCCCATATGACCTTGCACACAAGAGCCGGCTTTGATGGTTTGATAGTGCGGTCTTTACCCACGCAGCCCAGTCACAGCTCCATCTCACGCACTTCTGCTGATCTTCTTGCTCATTTGGAGAGCAAGCTTTCGTGACAGGGGGGTGTGAGAGTGTGTTGACATTCTCTTTCTCTTCTATTTATTTCCCTCCCTTTCACCTCTCTGTTCGCGTCTCTCGTCTCTCGTTTTCGTCCATCTTTTTTTCGTTTTGATTTTGTCACCGTCACTCACGTTTCCTCTCGATCGATCACTTGTGTCAGTGTTTACATACAAATGTGAAGTGATTATGCTCCAGTTTCAAGGTTACTGTAATCACTGAGTTCAGATGCATTGTGGGCGCTTTCAAAGGACTGATTTTACATCAGCAGTTTACTTGTGCCCATATTGTCACGAAATCGGGTCGCCATATGTTCTGTAATGTAAAGATTTTGGATCAGTTTGGATTAAAGCAAAACTACTTCATTAACCCCCCACTCTAATATAACACAATGAAAAGAAATGAAATGAAATTTTATTTTTACAGCATCAATTAAATATTTTAAATAAATTGCTAATTAATTAAATATTCATTTATTAAATAATTTATATTTATTCATTATTAATTATTTTATTTGGGGTAAATGTGTCATTTACAATTCTGTCGAAGATAGCTAGCTTTAAAAACTTATTGTGATTTCTTTAAGATTATTTATTTATTATTTATATATTGAAATCATGTCAACATTTGTTCAGTAGTGCCTAAGATTTTAGAGAATCTTTGTTCAAAACAAAGCAACTTGAATAAACCCTAAGTATAACACAATTTTATTGTAATGTTTTCATCTGTTTGGGCAAATTTTCCATTTAAAAGTATAAAATGACTAAAAGTAATATTTATTTCAGTGCTCTCAGATGTATTTGTACTAACAAGTTCATTTGTCACTTAAAAACATTAATTATTAAAATAATAATAATAATAATACAGCCATTTCTGTGATATATTGTTTATTTTTTTATATATTTGGGGCTGACATGATGCCATAATGAATTTACCCCTTTTATTTGCAATTCATTCATTGTAGTTTTTATAAAGTGTATAATTTGATCAAGCTTTTATTAATTTAATTGTTTTTATTTTGTTTACAATAATTAAGTACAAAAATAAAAATGAGGATCACTAAACATACTACTTTAATACTTTAAAATAGTAATACTGTCATTTAGCATAAAAAACATTTTACTTAAATCCATACCTAATAATTCTAGAGAAATTGAGAATTAAGTGGTCTCTTCATTTTTTTTCATAGCTGTGTATATATTTATTTAACATTGATTTTATTTTTATTTCTTTACTTTATTTAAGTACGAACATCATTTTAGATTGAAGGTTTCAGTTAACCATACTAACCTCTTCCTCATGCCTCAATATTAGCACAGAAGATCCCCCAAATTAACGTTATTCAAAGATGTAAATTATAGTGGTCGACAAATGCGTGTTAAATGTCGCAGTTCACAACTGTCCATTTCCATCAGGTTTGTCAGTGGTAGATTCAGACATCGTCCAAACAGCTTTTACGTTGCATTGCTTATAATAATATATTTACTTTTTATACAGCCATTATTTGATCACTGCAGTTTTTCAGTTTTGAATGTGCTTCACAAAATCTCGGTGATGTTCTAATTCGGAAACGCATTGCAGTGACTTTTGCTCTGTGGTTTTGGTGAAATGAGATCAACCAGACAGAGGAAGTGAGAGGCGGGGCTTGTGTAGATGATTGTCTCAGGAAGCTTTTCCATTGGTTAACCACAGCTCCTCCCACCCCTACACACACACAAATTGCTAAAGTTATTATTGGGAAATCCATGATGTTTCAGATCTGAGATTTTCACATAATACCTGTTTTACGCTCTCACGAATGTTAGCACACACACGCAAACACACTCACTTGTGCTCACTGAGTCAGAAGGGAAGAGCTGAAATGAGAGCAAAAAATTGTGGTCCATTTCTGTCACGCAAGAAAATCCACATACTACATGATTCACACACACATCCATAGTCATGAAGAATGCACATGTAGATTTAGCATATGAATAGTACCACAAGTTCAATATCAGATTTAGTTTTTTGTTTTATTGAGAATACTTACATTTATATAAGAAATGTATGTATAAGTAATGGGCAAGTACACTCACCGGCCACTTTATTAGGTACATCTTACTAGTATCGGGTTGGACCCCCTTTTGCCTTCAGAACTGCATTAATCCTTCGTGGCATAGATTCAACAAGGTACTGGAAATATTCCTCAGAGATTTTAGTCCATATTGACATGATAGCATCACGTAGTTGCTGCAGATTTGTCGGCTGCACATCCATGATGCGAATCTCCAGTTCCACCACATCCCAAATGTGCTCTATTGGATTGAGGTCTGGTGACTGTGGAGGCCATTTGAGTACAGTGAACTCATTGTCATGTTCAAGAAACCAGTCTGAGATGATTCACGCTTTATGACATGGCACATTATCCTGCTGGAAGTAGCCATCAGATGATGGGTACACTGTGGTCATAAACTGCGTTAACGAGTAGTTGGACAGGTGTACCTAATAAAGTGGCTGGTGAGTGTAGATTAAATGTCTGAATTTCAGTTACATTAATGATTAAAACATAAATTACCAAATGCTTCTGTCAATGCTAAACTTATCCTATAATTAGCTATTTTTATTTCATTAATTTTAAACATTTACAGCTCAAGTCAAAATTATTGGCCCACCTGTGATTTTTTTTTCCTTTTTAAATATTTCCCAAATGATGTTTAACAGAACAAGGACATTTTCACAGTATTTCCTATAATATTTTTTCTTCTGGAGAAAGTCTTATTTGTTTTATTTTGGCTAGAATAAAAGCAGTTTTTAATTTTTGTTAAACCATTTTAAGGTCAATATTATTAGCCCCCTTAAGCAATATTTTGCTTTGATTGTCTAGAACAGTGGTTCCCAAAGTGGGGGTCGCGGTACAGTGACAGGGGGTCGCTTGGTGATTTCCAAAAGTCAAACTATTAGAATGACCATATTTTATGCATAACCCACAGAAGATAAAAATGATTAATAGTTACATAAAAAAACAACAACATGCAAATAAAAAGCCATCAACCTATTAATTTTTTTTTCATAGGATTGGTGTGTTTACGTTAGATTAACAACACAGCAATAGTGTCAGCAGCACCAGATTGATTTTATAGCACCAGGTTAAACTTTCTGACACCTTTATGGCAATCAAATACATTAAAAATGAATACAGGCCACAACTGAACATTGAGGATGATCTCTAAGTGGCGGTCCCCAAAATTAAACCAAGAATAGACTTGTGCTGAACACATTGTTCCCACCAGTCTCATTAGGTGAGGTTAATATTAAATTAAACAAATTAATGAATGAATATATAAATTATAGCCTATGGTTGTTAGACTGTTGCACTTTTTTGTGTTGTCAATATGCTCGTGTTTATATAGGCCTATTGTTGTGTGTGCAACATTTGTATATTTGTAACCACCTCTAAAAAATGTGGGGGTTGCGAGTCACTGGCATTGTTATTTTGGGGGTCGCTGGCTGAAAAGTTTGGGAACTTCTGGTCTAGAACAAACCATAAACATATACAATGACTTGCCTAATTACCCTAACTTGCCTAATTAACCTAGTTAAGCGTTTAAATGTCACTTTAAGCTGAATACTATCTTGAAAAATATCTAGTAAAATATTATGTACTCTCATCATGGCAAAGATAAAAGAAATCAGTTATTAGAAATGAGTTATTAAAACTATTATGTTTTGAAATCCATTAAACAGAAATTGGGGAAAAACATATACAGGGGGGCTAATAACTCAGGAGGGCTAATAATTCTGACTTCAACTGTACTTTAGTAGTTTTGATTTAATAACAGTAATTGTAATAGTAGTAGAATTTTAAGATATTTTATAGTCCAATAGAATTGTAGTGATTGTAGTCTTAATTATTTGTAACCATAAATGCAAGTAATGTCTTTTACTAAAAAGCCTTACATTCGATTTTTAAACCAAACCACGGTGCGTTAAACACTAGAAAGTGACGAACTGATCTTAATCGCTGTTTGTGTGTGCACTGTTACATGTGTTTGTAACTCGTCTCTGATAAGCAGACATTTAAACTCCACATCAGCACGCATTGACGACCGCCACTTGTTGCTATGGAAACATACCAGCCTGTTGCAAGAAGTTACTTGTGTGTAACTGCTAGCACATTTCAAGTGAAAAACCCACTCTGGTTAAGTGGCATTAATAGCGTGTGTATTTAACTGGAAGTGTTTACATTTTAAGCATTAGCAAAAGACATTTCAATTTGATGCTTTTTTTTTTTTTTTTTACATTTTTATCAGGTCAGACGTGTTTTAAGGTCTAGATGTGTTCTTTTATTGTTTAATATTGACAGTATGTGTGTAGTAAATTAAACTGTACACAGAATATTCAAACTTAATATTTAAATGGTCTCTTGCCGCTTAATATTCTCATACAACAAATGGATATTTGAATTTGAGTTATCTTTTTATTAATATAGTATATAACATATAGAAACTGATTGAAATTTGGGAATTGATGCAAATCGCTAGCAGACAGAATCACGATTGATATGTAAATATTTTTTTTCCAAGCCTAGACAATAATATAGAAACTTTGAGGTGTAATTTAGTGCATTACTTGCAATTTCTCTGTAATTGTTAGTGAAATTTACTAGCAATTTCTGCGTGAACGTTGTACGTTGCAATTTTTTTCAAACGTAGGTTCCTTCTGAAAGGGTTGCATTGTGTACTGTATGCTTTGGATGCTTACCAAGCTTTTCCAGAGTTTTAGGCTTTAAGAGGCTTCATTGGGACATCGTCAACACTAATCTGGACAAATGTCAAAATGGCATTTTCTAACTGACGCATCTAAAAAACACTCCACATCGACACTCTCATTTTGAGTCATTTTCCAAAAGGTGGTCATACAAATGGCTGAAAACGCCATTTGGAACATCACTTACAATGGAACATTTTAACATTTTCACCTGCCGTTTATTTACTTTCCTCTCTTTGAAACGTTGCTTGCGGCAATATATTGAGGAAAAGCACCAAGTTTTTTAAATGGACCGACAGCATAGTGAAGTTGTTGCTGCAACACAGGAGTATAAAGTAGCAAAAACGAGCGAAAATGTAAACTGGGAGACAGCTCTGATTAAACATTCTGTGTCTTTTAGGCAAGGCAAGTTTATTTATATAGCACATTTCATACACAATAGTAATTCAAAGTGCTTTACATAAACAGGAATAAAAGAGACAAGTATAAGAAAATATAAACGATTAAAAGAATGAAAAATTATTAAAAACAGATTAAAATGTGTTAAACAGGTTTTTAAAAAAATGGAAAAGAAAAGAAAGACATAATAGTGTGATCTGTCGGACGTATCACAGTGCTCATTCAGTAAAGGCACAGCTAAACAGATGTTTTTAAGTCTTGATTTGAATGTGCCTAATGTTGAATTTATAAGAAACAATTTATTTGATCCTAAAGATCTGAGTGATCTGTTAGGTTTGTATTCAGTGAGCATATCTGTAATGTATTGAGGTCCTAGGCCATTTAGTGATTTATAGACAAGTAATAATACTTTAAAATCTATTCTGAATGTAACTGAGAGCCAGTGTGAAGACCCGAGGATAGGTGTGATGTGCTCTGATTTTCTGGTTCTGGTCAGAATCCTGGCAGCAGCATTCTGGATGAGCTGCAAATATCTGACTGTCCTTTTGGGAAGGCCAGTGAGGAGGCTGTTACAGTAATCCACCCTGCTGGTGATAAAAGCATGAACAAGTTTCTTTAAGTCCTCACTGGAAACAAAGCATCTAATTCTTGCAATGTTTTTGAGATGGTAGTATGCTGATTTACTCACTGCTTTGACATGACTACTGAAACTCATATCTGACTCCAGAATAACACTAAGATTCTTTTTGTTGTTTGACCCCTAGAGCCAAGGTACGCATTCACCTTGAGAACCTCATCTCTGTTCCCAAATGCAATGACTTCAGTTTTCACTTTGTTTAACTGAAGAAAGTTTTGACACGTTTGGCACATTAAGAAAACGCAATCTGGAGCATGCGCAAACTGACATGAATCTTTTACAAAACATCTGCTGTACAATATCGTACACCTTTTAATGCCTTATTCACACTAGCAGCTACTCTGTAGCTGCCTGTCGCTCTGGGTGGCGACCTGCTGCAAACTCAAGTCTGTGTAGGTCTACAGCACGAAGAATACAACCGGCCTCTGAGCGAGCTGAGAGAGGATTACGTGAGCTCTACTGGTGCTCCTATTGGCTGTCGCTCAAGAAAGTTGCTCTTCATTTGCATAAAGTTGAAGGATTCTCAACTTTGTCGCATCGCTTGACACGCCCACCTAGTCGCCAACAGTCACTGTCTCTTGCGTAGACGAAGGTTGCCGGAAGTCGCTTACTCTCTGTTGAAATGAACGGTCGCTTGTCGCTTAGCCACTGCGAGTAGCTGATAGTGTGAATGAGGCTTTAGCCGGATTGGTCACATGACTAAAAATGCGTCATTGTTTTCAATTGTCTCCATTTTCACAGTCCACACTGCGACTCAAAATAATAAAAAAAGAAACATTTTCGTTGTCTAAAAATGCAATCTCAGTGTGGACAGAAGGCCAAAACGGAGAGAAAAATATGCATTTATAAAAGAAAACATATTAGTGTGGACGTGGCCTTAAATAAGTGCTAGTAAAATAAATGCCATTAAAGCCTTTCTATTTTTAGGTTTAGCTCATAAAAATGATGGTGTAAACACTAAATGAACCAGTTCTAAAAATGCTATAACTATATGGAATATAGTAATTGCCAACCCCTTCTCTTGCACATTTTAGATCAGGCAGCTGCGTGGACAGCCCTCCAAGTTCCAGAACAGCGGCAGTGGTGTTTATCAGGACCTGTGTCTGGAAAGCCCAGCCTCTGCAGAAGGGGATTACCTGAGTTCAGACGAGGACCCTCTTCAGAGTCTGCCCGTGTCTAGCCTGTATCCAAACCACTCATCTCCTCATCTGAACAGTCAGGGCAGCACGGACAGCGATGGCGAGGAAAGAAACCCCATTCAAAACCCCTGCCAAGACCCCCTGCCCAGCCAGCAGCAGCAGCTTTAACCGGTGTGTGCCGATGGACTTCATAACTGAGACTCCTTGAAACGGTGGGGTAGGAAGGACTACAGACAAGAATAGACTGCACAAAATGCACACATATATAGCGTGAGAGAGAAATGATCTACATTCACACAAAAGCTGTCAGAGGAAACAGATGCATAGCGCAACACTCTCATAGTAAACGTCGCCCTCGCTCCAGCTACGTCCGAAACCTGAAACACGCAGCCTTTGCTGTCAGTATTTGAAAGTACAATGGCAACAAGACACTTTGAATCTAGTGTTTGCCTCTAGTTGGTTTGACATAACAAATGTTTCCACAGTCCCGTGTGTTCAGTTTGGCAGCAAGCGATAAAATGACGTCTGATAATGAGATTAGAAATACAAGAATTCATAAATGTCTAATTTGTCATGTTTTTGAAAACTTGAGATGACATTTAGTTATTAATTAGTTCTAGAGCATTCAAGCCCATTCACATCAGTAATGCTACTGGAACTACAACGATAACTATATAGTGTCCACGTCAATGCATAACTTATATAATTTTATTATAATTATGTCCAAATATTTGGATTCTAATCTACTCAATCGTTGGAAATATGTGCCTCAGCCTATATTTTGCAAAACGTGGATAATGTTGCTCTGGGTACATTCTGTTGCATGTTTCAGATCACAAATCCACTAGAGGGTGCTGTCTACATTTTTTAGCGAAACAGAAAAACGTTCCTTGGGTTACATTTGTTGTACGTTTCTGATACAAGTCCTTCTTATACACACAGGAGATGGTTGTCGTACAGATCACTAAGCGAAGCGTTGACCCAAACCCAACCTTTCAATAATGTTTTCAAAAGTAAATGTAATAGAAAATGCACTGCAACCACATAGTTTTACCTTGATCTTACATTGCTTTCATTTCTACTTGGCTTCACTGGACTCAAACCCGAGCGCTCTGCATCACAAGTGCAAAATCGTACAAAGTGGGCTATCGAAAACCAACTTGACCACACCAGAAAAGTTGTCCATATGTAGATAGATAGATGAATCAAGCATATCTGATTCCAAATCACAGACTGTTGAATAGTTCTGTGGTATTTATTTGGTGATGTCCAAAGAACATCATGAAAATAATCCTTTATTTTTTTTAATTTTTTTTGGCATTATTCTGCCCAATAGCATTCATTTGAAATAGAAACTGCAGTCAAACGTGTGTTTAAGATAGGCTGAAGCACGTATTTGCAATGAGCCCGTGTTGATTCTAATCATTTATTAGCTGAAAAAAAAAAAACATTATAATGTGATACCAATGGTATCGTTCCACTGTGATATAGTTCCAGTAGTTATGTGGGTTATATTTTGGTGTGAACAGGCCTTTGGATGTGACGTTTAGTGTCCTGGAAGCCGGTCTGAAACTAGTTCCTTTGGGCGATACTTTCATACAAAAACATGGCAGCTGCTTTCAGTTTCGGACATACACGTCATGATTTTGCCAAGTACGATGCGATTCTGGATTAACATCTATGTTGATCCTGGAACATAAGTTTTGTTCCAAAATGTAAATGTTCCCTACCCCTAAACCCAACCATAACTGTAAATTATTCCCAAAATCAGAGGGGAATAATAGTTGGATAACAATCATGTAGAAGTGCATAAACCTAACCGTAAGCCTAAACTTAACATAAACAGTAAACTAATCCCTTAATTCTAATTGGCTGATTGGAATGTTGTTCCAGGATCAACATAGATGTTAAACCAGGAACATGTCCTACTTGGTGAAATCAGCCTCTATATCTCTCTCTCTCTCTCTCTCTCTCTCTCTCTCTCTCTCTCTCTAATACTTTGTCCTTTTCTCTCTTTTTTCTGTCTTTTGTCATGTGTCTGTTGCGCTAATTCTTAAACGTATTATATTTCTTCCCAGGACTGAATTTGGAGTTTTGTGTAACATATACCAACACACATATATAGTGAGAAGTCAAACTTTTCCTTTTCTCAGAGTGCCAGAAAGTT
Source organism: Danio jaintianensis (assembly GCA_903798115.1). Classification (NCBI taxonomy): domain Eukaryota; kingdom Metazoa; phylum Chordata; class Actinopteri; order Cypriniformes; family Danionidae; genus Danio; species Danio jaintianensis. The sequence continues at coordinate 10,125,479 of CAIGQV010019186.1, read as the reverse complement.
TGGTCGTATTTGCCATTTTCTCCTTAAAAACAAAACAGTGTGGCCTTGAAACTACCTCTAATCTAACCAGAAACTCACTCAACCCCTGTGAACATACCAACTTCACCAATACAACGGCAATCCGGCCTGAAATGAGGGGGCAGAGGAGAGGGAAAGACCTTCTGGTGCCCTAAAGGTTTTTGATTTGCAGGATTCTATCAAATCTTTGGATTATGTTCAGTTGGCACCTAATGACTCTCTCTCCTTCTCTCTCTCTCTTGTTGTCTGCTGTTTCTGTAGAGGCAGATTTGGTATCTCTCTCAGCCTGGACGTTCTCCATTTTTCAGTGTTGTTCCTCTGAAGAGGACACGCACCTTTGGTGTTTATCTCCAATGCATCAGACACTACAATCACTTTAATGAGACGTAGAGGCTGAAGGACAGAAAATAAGAACGAACAAAGTCTTATTATGATATAATATAATAGGGTTGTTAATAGTTGCATACATAGATGAATATTACCGTAGCTCATCGATGTATATGTGTGTGTTTTTTTACTAAAAGAAAGGTGATCAAACATATTGCATGGAAAAATCCAATGCAAAAGAAAGCTATTATATGTCGACATTGCCAAATTTGTTTTATGTTATTTATGTTTTTTCTTTGATGTTTTATTTTTTTACAATGTTACTATACACGTTCTTCATGCATACAGAGGCCAAACTATTTAATTTATACTATTCTTCTGTGCCAATCCTGAAAAACAGCATGAAGCTGAACGTACAGGGTCTCCAGAAAAGAGATTAGTTTTACAAAAAGGGGGTAACGGTAAGAAAACAACTGCTGCTAAGACATATCTAGTTATTTTTATTTATTTTTGATGTATGTGTTCACTAGAATAACCCTTCTCCCATGTAGAGTAGATCTATATATCCAAGATATACTGTGAAGTATTGATGCTGACTGGCAATGAGTTGCCTAGACTTGTACACTACACAGTTACCTTCAAATAATTCTGTAATATTACTTTGCATTTCACAGTTAAGCAATTTAACCATCTTAAAAAGAAAAAATCTTTCACTTTTAACTCTTAAGGGGTTAGTTCAGCTCAAAAGGAAAACTTATGTCATCCCAAACCAATACAACTTCCATTCTTTTATCTTCAAAACACAAATAAAGTTATAAAGGTGATTTCTGTCCCTCTATTAAAAGTGTACTCACCCAAAACTCTGACACTTAAAAACGTTCCTAAAGAAATCAAGAAATTCTGAAGAGACACAATCACTTTATAAAGTGAACAGATTTAATTTAGACTTTTGCTCAAATATAAACCATGGCTATATATAGATGTACCCAAACAATCTGTTGGTTATTGGTCAGTGGCTCAATCCTTCTAAACAGCTTTCACTCGAACACTTTTAATGAGCTAGAACTAATGAAATTTTGATCCTAAAAGATACCTCAAGTAATCTGATCCAGAAAAACTGTTAAACAGTATAAACGGAGATTGGAGCTAGATCTAAACTGGTGGGGCTTGAGCTCCAGGTTGGCTGTCCTCCTGGAGCTTTTTGATTGAGCTTTTCGATTGATTGTTCAACTGTGGCGGCATGGTGGCTCAGTGGTTAGCACTGTCGCCTCACAGCAAGAAGGTCACTGGTTCGAGCCCCGGCTGGGCCAGTTGGCATGTCTGTGTGGTTTGCATGTTCTCCCAGTGTTTGCGTGGGTTTCCTCCGGGTGCTCTGGTTTCCCCCACAGTTCAAAGACATGCGTTATAAGTAAATTGGATAAAACTAAATTGGCAGTAATGTATGTGTGTGTGAATGCGAGAGTGTATGGGTGTTTACCAGTACTGGGTTGCGGCTGAAAGGGCATTCGCTGCGTAAAACATATGCTGGAATAGTTGACGGTTCATTCTGCTGTGGCAACCTCTGATAAATCAGACAGAGACTAAACCGAAGGAAAACGAATGTGTTCAACTGTGTTTTATTAACATCTACACCCACCTTAAACCTAAAAAAACTAAGTATTTATTGTTGTACAGTGTCACAAACAATGATGCTATTTTTCTCAGTAGCTTCAGCTGTAACCCTTCTAGCCATAACCCAGTCTTTTTACGGCTGAAGTCCCTTCCACTTGGAGGTCTTCTGGCTGTAGCGATTTATACTTGCGGAAAAAAAATATGTAAATGCTGACCAGTTGCTTAGTTGGGTTCAGACATACATGAGCGCAAAGCAGTGCAATGGTGCAAATGTTCATGTCTTGTTTCTTAAATATGTTGTTTGGTGGAAAGAACTGGTCAAGTGAAAAAAAAAAGGTAATAATGGTCGTTTACACAAATATTTCAATCGGATTGGAGTGTTTGTGGTACATAAAAACAGATCTTCCACTGGATTTAATTCTTTCAGATTGATTGAAAATAGGTGCATGTACACAGCCACTGATCAGCAAACAGTTTTTACAGCTGTGAACGCTTATTTGACTTGTGAGAACCAATGAGGTTAGTTCTCGTGTGTCAAGCAAGTATGGATGTGCTGAAATAAATAAAGAAATTAAACTGCAATCATGTCTCGTTAGAAGACTTGAATTAAAATGACCCTTTTACGAACATTATGAAAGGTCAGAGATTTAGGTGAATGGAGAAAAAGAAATCTCTCAGATCTGACTATAAATGTGCTGTGAAGATGAACAAAAGTCGTATCAGTCTGAAACAACCTATGATGTAAAAAGTGACTAGTTACTTAAAAAAGTGAGCAAAGCTGTTGTAACTTGCAACTGTTAAGTTGACTTTACTTAATTTTGTACTTATGCATACAGTTCATTTACTTAATAATTTTAAGGCAAAAGGTTAACTCAGTTTTTTAAGTAAAGTCAACTAATCGCTTTAAAAGCATCAGGTTTACTCACTTTTTTAAAGTCAACCAATCGCTTTTTAACAGTGTAAAGGCAAGTACTGTAAAAGACAGTATTTTCATTTTGGGCTGAACTTACCCTTCAAAATGATATTTGCTGACTCTGAAGCTACATCCTATACATTTATGATGACTTTTGCTGTTGGGTATCGACTGAAGTATATGGAAAGTTTACAAACGAGCGCAACTTCTAAGCAAATCACAGTTAATACACAAATTAACGTGAGATTTTGTATATATACTTACTATATATACACTTACTTTTGTATATATACAAATATTTCATACTTGTCTTCTTCCTTTGAATCGAGTTTGGTCACTTTAATTTTTCTAGCCACAATTTCGTAACCAGACCTCCATCTGTCTCAGTACTGTCTCTGATGCCATGTTTGTCTGACCGCACATGGACACATCAGTGTCTTCTCCTTCCCCACCACATTTTGCTGAAGCGCATCGAGCATTGCATTTACCAGACTTTTTTTGGTGTTTACATGACTTTCTGAGAACAACGCCATCCCTTTGCTAGAGACATTCGCACCCTTTACTGGTTTTTGATTTAAAAATAATAATAATAACAGTGAGAAGCTGCTCTTTGTCATAACTGACTCTGTGGTGAATTTCAAGGAGAAGCTTTTACAGTTGTGCGGAATATGAGAAAAAAATCATAAAGCATATCAACTTGTGAGTGCTTGTTGGTGCTTAAGATAATCTGGGGTTGCTGTTTTAATTGAACACAGTGTTGGATTGGCTGAAATGTTTTTTTCCCGTCTTCTGCAGAATTATTTATTAAAGAGTTAATTCAGCTGAAAACGAAATTCTGTCAGTCATCTTTTGTCTTTAACATGTCATTCCAAACCCATACATTTTGTTTACCTTTGAAACACATGAAAATGTGCTGTTTCTCCATTGAAAGTCAGTTCACCCAAAACACTCTTTTATTGGTTTAATTATACCTCTTTTGTTCTCCCTCATGTGGTTTTAATCGTTAATGAGATTCTTTCTTCTGGTGAATACAAAAGAAGATATTTTGAAGAATGCTGGTTGCACATATCGACAACCATAGTAGGAGGAAAAATAACTATAGAAGTCAGCTACCAATGTTTTTCAAAGTATCTTCTTTTGTGTTCAACAGAAGACAGAAACTCAAATAGATTTTGAACCAGTGAAGGGTGAGTAAATGATGACAGAATTTGCATTTCATCTCTTTAAAAAAAACATTTTAAAAATGATTCAATATGAATCGATTGGTTTAATGGTTGCTTTGAATGTTGAACATATCATTTAGGCTTTTATTCGCATCTAAACATTGATCAGCAAACAAAAAAACAAACTCAACCATATCTGTTTGACACAAAAACAAATCTTATTGGTTCTCACTTGTCAAGCAAGCATGATTGAGTTGCGTTCTGTGAAGTGTTTATATAAAAGCCTAAATTAAATCTGTGCAATATATAAGTTGTGAATTAAACTGCTCAATTCATTTTTACTTATTTTTATTATCTCTCTTAAGAGCATTTTAAAGCATCAGATTTTTGCATGAACAGACATTCAATAGAGAGACAGAAATTTCTAATATTTCATTTAAAAAATCTCTTTGTGTTAAAGAAGATGAATATTTTCTTAAGGGGGTGGGTAAGGCACAATGATGAGGAAAAAACATTGACAGAATTTAACATTTTGTGTAAACTAAGCCTTTAATGGTTTGCCTAGAGTTGTATTTGTGAAATTTTCCTTTGCATGATTAAAAATGTTTTATGTACCTGCTACACCTGAAAAAAAGAGAAAATGAGCGAGCAATAACAGTATTATTCTTTCCAATAAGAAAAATATCTATTAACTTATGCTGACATATAATATTGATTCATTGAGTCTTTACTCTGATTTAAACATCCTTCCTGTTCTGTAACATTTAAAACTAGTTTCAGAACACAACAGTTGTTTATAAAAGGAAGTAAAGGAAGTTGCTTTGCATCTTTGATTTGTCTTGAAAGGAAAACCTCAGAGGGTCCCAGTAGCGAACCTTTTATTTCACCAGCATTTGTTGGGGTTTGGGACTGTTGGGTTACATGCATTTGAAGGAAGCTGTCCTCACAACTACATTACAACACATGCAACGGTTTTGTGGTGTGACTTGTCGCTTCTGAAGAATATTTGCTAATAGGAAATCAGAAATGTCTGTTTAGAAATTAGGTTTGGTAACCACCAGTGTTAATTGAGTTGACTTTTCATTAAAACAAGCCATTCTTACAGTATTTGAAAATTCATTCATTGTAACCTAACCAGGAACGTGCCCTTTTCTCTTGACTGGTTTGGTTAAACAAACTAGTTTCAACCTTTAGAATGGCTGAATTTTTTTAATATATAAAAGTATGAGTGGGCTGCACGGTGGCGCAGTGGGTAGCACGTTCGCCTCACAGCAAGAAGGTCACTGGTTCGAGCCTCGGCTGGGTCAGTTGGCGTTTCTGTGTGGAGTTTGCATGTTCTCCCCGTGTTTGCGTGGGTTTCCTCCGGGTGCTCCGGTTTTCCCCACAGTCCAAAGACATGTGGTATAGGTGAATTCGGTAGGCTAAATTGTCCATAGTGTATGTGTGTGGGTGAGTGTGTATGGATGTTTCCCAGTGATGGGTTGCAGCTGGAAGGGCATCCGCTGCGTAAAACATATGCTGGATAAATTGGCGGTTCATTCCGCTGTGGCGACCCCAGATTAATAAAGGGACTAAACCGAAAAGAAAATGAATGAATGAAAGTATGTGATTTTTTTTTCCCGTATGATAATAATAAATTGTGGTATATGAGTAAATGTGGTATTATCTTTGTCAAGTGTTTTAACATATCGCAGAAACACTATACCATCATTTCAATTGAAACTGACTGTTTTTGTACAACAATCAGATTTTTGTAGCATCTTTAATGCTGAGATTTATCATTTGTTTATTTGTTTTTAGGGTTGTCGTCAGCAGCGATCATAATCAAAACCTTATTGGTTTAATAGACATGTTGTAGTTGGATGATCAACCTATGACAGTGCAAACATTCACATTAATATGCATAATAATAAGGTATTGTTTAATGCCTTCAGAATAAGGATGTGTTTTAAATCACAGTGTATGATGGTCATATTAAATCGGGGGAAATTGTATGCCTTATTTATTTTTCTTTATCATATTTTTTTAGTTTTGTATATAGCATGTCTTCAAAGTGTTACAAACAAAATGTGTATACGATGCACTGTATTCGGGGGGGTTTCTTAGTATATCTATGCTTTTTTTAAAACACTGTGTGTCAAAACAGCAACCCCAAAAGTAGAGCTCCAGATTTCATTCACATTAGGCTTTCAGGTGTAGCCATTATTACAGTAAACAAATGGCCAGCGAGGACATGGGGTCATAAGAGGAATCATGTCCTCTATAATGCTCCAATAGCTGCCTTACCTCCGTCCACCGGTGTGTAAACATCCAGTCGTCTCCTTTAGCATTATAGCCCGTCTGACCACAATCTCTCTCTCCTACACTTCTTCTACTGATGTGTTACTAAGAATGACAGTACTAAAGATTATATCAATGGCAATGTTATCAAATGATGATCCAGCGTTCTGTATTTGATGATACATAACATGTATTTTAAAAAAGGAATAAACATTTATGCTATACATTGGCAAAGTTCACATTTTGGTGTCATGTGTTGGTATTATTTCGCACCTTTGTGATGGCCGGTGCTCAACACTATGAGCATATGTGACCCTGTTTCAAATAAATAATAAAACAGTCATAAGTGACTTTTAATTTGATTAAATTGAGATTTATACACCACCTCAAAGCTAAATACAAAAGCTTTATATTGATGTTTGTTAGAATAGGCAGAGACACAACTATTTGAAGATCTGGAATCAGGTATCAAAATGAAACAAGAGTTTTGACATATTTACTATAGGAAATTTACTAAATATCTTAATGGAACAGAATTATTCCTTAATATTGTAATGATTTTTGTGGTAAAAAAAAAAAAAAGAAGTTATTTTGACCCATACTATGTATTTTTTTTTTATATTGCTAAAAATATAGTCTTGCAACATTTATATGGCAACATCCAAAGTCCATATAAGCAGCTTTATCATAAATAAATGTCCTGTATTTAGTTTGTTGTGATTTCATGGTAGAAAAGTATTCATATCTAAATTATGCAGCATTTATGTGAATAAAAACTACTAAAAGTAGAAAAAAAGTATTGTGACCAAGTAAGAAAATTTGGTTTGGAAAAACATTTGATGGTGTACTACTAAAGTTCATTCATTCATTCATTCATTTTCTTTTCGGCTTAGTCCCTTTATTAATCAGGGAATGAACCGCCAACTTATCCAGCATATGTTTTACACAATGGATGCCCTTCCAGGTGCAACCCATCACTGGGAAACATCCATACACTCTCATTCACTACAGCCAATTTAGCTTACCCAATTCACCTATACTGCATGTCTTTGGACTGTGGGGGAAACCCACACGAACACGGGGAGAACATTCAAACTCCACACAGAAATGCCGACTGACCCAGCCAAGGTTTGAACCAGCGACCTTCTTGCTGTGAGGCGACAGCGCTACCCACTGCGCCCCACTACTAAAGTTTTAAGTATTAAACATAAATGGGGAAAAGTAAATCTCACTTCAGGTTGTAATCCTTTTTTTTATTTTTTATTTTTTTATAGTTTTATAGCATAAGAACCATTTTGATGAACAAACAGCATCAGTTCAATTGTGTGTATTTAACTTGCACTCTAGACTCACAAATACACCTAAGACCATTTGCAGAGGATGTGAATTAAGAGTAACTTGTTTCACTTCCAAATACTTCACTGTAAAATCATCTTTAATGTTCAAATGAAGAAAAAAATGACCTGAAGTTGAGATATCTTTGAAATAACAGCAATGTTACATTCTTTGGTGGTGGAACTATTCCTTTAAAACATTTGATGGATGCGCAAATATAGGCTATTTTTTGTAAATCCAGCTGGTCATGTGACCTTAGATTTTAAAATTAAAAAAAGCCCCTATAAAGGCATAGTTCAATTAAAATTAAAAAAACTTTCATAATTTCTTTATTCTGTTGAACATGTTTTGAAGAAAGCTACACAAAACGGTAACCAATAACTCCATAGTAGGGAAAACGAATACAATGAATGGTTACCGATTTCCAGCTTATTTTTGTGTAAAAAAAAAAAAAAAAAAAGAAAGAAAGTCAAGGAGATCCAAACAAGTGGTGTGAGTAAACGATGACAAAGTTCAGTTTTGTGTGAACTATCCCTTTAACTAGGCCACTCATAGCACTTCAGTAACATCTAAAAATAGGCTATATGTATATGCTACTATCGATTTGAAAACAACGGTGGCTTTCTCAAACAAACAAACTGAGTGGAGATTGGCATCATTTACACATTAATTACATCTTGCTGAGCCAATAAAATGCAGCTCTTCCTACAGAGCAAGTGTCACACCGGTTGGCCTCAGTGTGAGGTCCTGTCAGTTATTCTGGATGGTGTAAAGCACAGGCAAAAAAAGCGCAAAGTCTTGTTGCACCTTAAACAACCACAATCGGTTCTTCAGTCTTTCTACAGCCTCATCACTTTTACTTTTCCTCGTCCCTTCCTCCTCCTGTCTGCGCGAGGGTCTGGTGCCGTTCAAAAGCACACCTTTACTCAAAATAACACCTTTAAAACCATATTTCACTGTTATATGGCTTATATTTGCGGTGAATGACTCACAAACTGCATGAGACCCAATCTTTTGCGATGAGAAGATGAAATCATCGCAGTGCTTTTCTGTTAGTCATCTCCAGAGTTAAACAGAATGAAATATGGTGTAGTCTATATGAATTGTTTTCGACGAGACCACTCTGATTTATAGTTTTCCTTCGCAGTGCAGCAGCAGTTACAGTTAACATCAGCTCAGGCTGAGCGCGCGGCGGAAACTGACGCGTCTGTGGTCGGCCGTTTTGTGAACGCGCGCTACCAAAAGTTTCAGTTTTGCTGCGCTTTAAGGAGGGCGCGCACCTGTCCTCTCAGTGATTTATTACTGCTGGTGACTGAGCGACACACCACAGCGCAGTTCAGTCTGATCTGTTAGTAATAATACTTTTAAGGGGAAAAAAGTTCAACTTGAGTTAATGTGCATTAGCCTATATTATAGAAACACCTTACCATTGGCTGGCCTGGGACACATCTGGTAAGTCTTGTTTTTTTTTTTTTTTAAGTAGCCTAGTTTGAAGTAAAGTGCATATTGATTCAGTTGGCTGCCATTAATAATAAAAAAAATGTTTTCTGATCTGAAATTGGAATTAGGTTTTAATATACTTGCGCTGTAGTCTACAAAATAATGTTAGCTTATTTATTTTTCAATTAACATTTTTACACATTTCCTCAGAGAACACCACAATAAAATGAATATAATTTAAATGTAAAATATTTTAAACATTACTGTGTCCTAAAAAAAACACATATTTTTATGAGATGTGCTAGATGTGTTTGCAAACACACTTTCATGAAGACATCCTTCATATTTTTAATGATAATATCACATAACAGCAATGGACTAAAAGGTCTGTTTTTGGATCCCCACAGAAGCTTTCTTAATTTAACCTTTTCTGCAATGTAAAGTTTTTTCTGGATGATAAAGTTTCCAGCAACGCCAAGGAAGAACTTTTATTTTTAAGACTGGATGTCTAATTTCCTATTCATTTGCTGCACAAAGGTCACCAATGCTCAAGAGAAGCTTAGTTATATGTATTCTGGATTAGTAAAAATATATATATATATTTTTATAATACTTGCTTTAGTGCCTTGCAACAGAAGCATAAAATGGCTTCTAAATGTATTACATGTAATAAGCAAAATAGCCTACACTAGCGCTGTAATTCTTTGTACATTTTTTTGGTCAGTGGTGTTTTTTCGATATTTTGATTAATGAAAATAAAAGTTAAGTTCTAATTCATTTAACTTTTTTTCCAAAAGTTATACATTTTCAATATTTATTTTCATTGTCTTTTGTTCCAGTGCATATAACTCAAAAGAGTTGCAGTAGTAAATATTTTACTAAACGCTAGTAATTAGTTATTTCATGACTAAATGTTGTAAGATAATCAACAAGATTGTGACAGATTGTCACAGATTTATCATATTGTCATTACTGTTTAATTACAATCAGAGTATGTTATTTAATGAACTCTTATTTAAAGCAGTACATTATGCTACATGCTATTTGCTTTTTTAAATCAATCAGGTGTAAATACAGAAGTAAAAAAAAGAAGAAATTCCCAATGTAGTTAATTAATAAGACCACAAATGAGTTTAGTGCTAACAGAAATGCACCATCGTGAATTTGCTCATTACCAATTGAGAATCTCTGACATGCAAGATGAGAACAATTTTCCCAGTAACCTGAAATCATATTTCAATAAAAAATATATATATTTTTATCAATGAAAAACGCTTTATCCTTTAATTTGTAAACTGCATTTCTGCCCTTGTGAAAGCTGTTGCTTGCAAAATGTGGAGTCATTAATGCTGAATCAAAGCCGTAAAAAAAAATCTGTGCTTTCCTCTTGTGTGCAAAAAATATAGAAATTAACAAACACAAAACTAGATTTTCTGAAGAATATTGGAAAAAGCTGCCATTAACATCCATAGTAGAAATAAAAAAATACTATAGAAGTCAATGGCTGTTTTTCCCCCCAACATTATTCAGTATGAGGAGTAAAGGATGGCAGAACTTTCATTTTTTGAGTGAACTATCCCTTTAAACCAATACTTATATAACAACATGGTATGATGCATAGTCAATGCATGTTAAATATTTTCTCCTCTCCATTTTCAGCATTAGACAAGGGTCATCCCTGTCAGAGCCTCTAGCTCTCTCTGTTCATTATGCCTCGTTCATTTCTGGTGAAAAAGAGCAAGAAGGGAGGCTTCCGTTCCTCTCTTCCCATTGCTGACGTGCCCTATCTAGGCCTGGTGGGCTGGTCTGTCCCCATAAAAGTCGCTACGCTGCCAGAGGAATCAGGACAAGAGACACAATATTCTCCAATCACGCAGGAAACCAGCACACACAAGAGTCCTGATAATGGATGGAAAATGGGTATGTTAGAGGAAAAGAGAAAATGAACGCTAATAGTAGCAGTTATGTTGCTCAGCCTCGGGCCATGCAAGATGTGATTAATATGAATATTAATGAGGATTTTTTGCTGAAACCGCAGTCCTTGGTGACTCATAAAACGCAAGTCAACTATCATTCTGAGCATCAAAAGAAATACAAAAGAAAATGCCTGTGGCTCCCGATGATACACTGAGGTCTTATGAAGCAAAACTATCGTCTGTGCAAGAAACTGAGCATTACAACATCATTGACTTCAATCCACAACTTTAATTCTGTATGTTTTGTTTTTTTTGGCTATGAAAGTACCTTTGACTCGCATTTTATGAAACTAGTTTCAGCTTAAAATATTTTTTAATGTTGTACTGAGGAAAAAAGAAGAAGAAAAAAAAAAGAGTCACCTATATTTTGGATTATCTGAGCGCGAGTAAAATAACAACAACATTTTTATCTTGACTTTAATAAAAAAAAAAAAAAGATTGCATGCTAGAGTATTGGAGTATAATGGTGAAAAAAGCTCCATAAAGCATACAAACCTATAATTTGACCATTAAATGTGTTGAAGTTTTCTTGTTCTTCTCTGGTTTGTGCAGATCCAGCAGGTTTCCAGTGCGGGCCTCCTCCGTCTCCAGTGCAGTGGTTACCTGTCAATTCTAGAGACATAGCAGACATACACAGCCTCAGCAGCAGAGACAGTGCTCTGGACTGTCCTCTCGTCAGCCCAAAATACTGCAGCTTATGTGGCAAGGTAGGCCATAACATTTAGTGTGCCAAAATATATATATTATGCCATCAAACTACAACAATTGAATTCCGTTCAGGCTGTTTTTGGAAGATTTTGTTAAATACATCTGATCAGTAGCCAGTTGATCACATTCTATAAGTGTAAATTCCACGTGAACCATAAGCTGCTGAGACTTTTATTTCAGTATATGCTAAGGTAAAGTCTAGATCGGATACACGGCCGGCCGGAAGTGCGATATGCACATCAACATAGCAGCATTTTTTTATGACACTGTATAACAATAATTCATATTTTTACAGTAATGTGACGGTTGGGTTTAGGGTTGGGGTAGGCGTTAAAAAATACAATTTATTGGGTAATTTAATAGATAGCATAATTAATACTCGGTACAACTAATGTTTTTACATTACTGTGACGGTTGGGTTGGGGTGGGTTTAGACGTTAATAAAATACAATAAATGGGAAATTTAATAAATAATATAAATAATTTATTTAAATACATTTTCGGATCTAGCAACAACCATATGCTAATGGTGTACTTCCAACTCAAACTGAATATTGAGTAGGGGGCGGGGCTTTTTTGCTCATCATTCCCTCGTAACAACGTAGGAAGGGCGTGGTTAAGAATATTGCGTCAAACTGACGTCACAAGAGGCCAGTGGAAGCAAATGGTCAGACTTTGATTGAAGATTACCAAAACCTACATTTTCTTTCAGTGGATTACCTTGCACAGAATAATTATTCACCTAATGAATAACAAAGCGCACTAGCAAAATAAACACTGTACATTCTGATGTCACACCGACTTTAATTCTATAAAAATGTATTCTGATAAAACTATTGCAAATCTAAACTATGTTCTGGCTATTTTCATTTAAATATTTGATTAAAATACAAAAAAAACTATCTACTATCAGAAATCACTTGCTGTAAATATTAGCTATTCATCAAAAAATGCAAGACATACATTTCTTGAGTTGCCCTTTGATTACATTTCGCTGTATTTTGGCCTCGGGCTTTTCCATTGGCAGGGGAACATCTTGTCACTTCCCTGGACTCTCTTTAAACAGTGCTGTTTTTAACTTTTTCCATGAGGTTTTCTCGTCTCTCTCTCGGCTGGAGTCGCACGTGTTCAGGGCGCATGGCGGTCATCATGGACGCGCACTGGTGTTCCGGGACAGCAAAGATCCAGCGGTGTCGTGCAGAATAAAGGTACAGCAATTATTTCCCAATCATTTCTGTGTTTTCACGATGGACCGTTGTTAAATGTCTCCCTCTGGTGTTCAATACTGAATGTGCACCCTGCAGTCGAGTGCTTGAGGCGCAGTCACTTAGCATAGCAACATTGACTTTAGGAACTTCCACCTGAAAAAATGCTATTTAAATGCTGTGTATTATATTTATATACTGTACATAAAGAGTATTATACTTATGATAGCATTTACAACACTTTGTTAACTAATGCTACAGCACAATGTATTCATTTATTGAATTGATAAACTGTAATAATTACTGTAGTAGCCTACTGAGTTTTACTACAACAGACTGGTGTAATGTAGTATCATATAATATGCCTAGTTGTAGAAGTCTTAGTACATCATTGGGCAATTTGATTATAGTATTGTAGTGTATTACAGTTACCAAAAAAACATTACCATAATATATTTTCATGTATTCTACGTAGCCTATATAACATTTTTGGTACTGTATGACATTATATTTGCTAACTGCAAGTTTCTCATATTACCCATGTTTGCTGTTTTATAGAATAGATATGCTCTAAATGACAACATTGCTTTAAATTGGGAAGAAATGGCATCTGTAGATTACAGACAAGACTAAATTATGTTTTACTCAAACATATAACGAAGTATTGTATAAACAAAAATATAGTATAATTTGATGGCATATTAACAGACTGCAGTATATAAGGATTACAGTGCAGCCCCAAAATACTAATTAACTGATTGTTATCTTAAAAGTTTTATACAATCACCATCCTTACGACCTGTTTTACAAATTTGTACCCATGAAAATGATAATCACTTAAATAATGTAGTACTCTTTTATATATTTTAATAAATACAAGCCAGAATTAAGTGAGTCAATCCAGGGCCTTATATACTTGCAACATAAAATAAAGTTTTGCAAACGAAAATTAAAAGTATTGAGCCAATATTTTTTTAAATAATGCCAAAATAAATCATAAAGGGAAAATTAAGTTGAGAAATAAAAAGGAATTTTGCAAACAAAATAACTGAAAAAATATATAATAAAAATTTTTTAAAAATCAAGCGGTGCAATAAACTTAAATATTTGCAATTTAAAAAAAAATACATATAAGAATGTTAATTGTTTACATAAATATTTTGCTGAATGACAAAACGTGAATTATTAAAATGATTTGAAATCTTACTTGCATTTCATTTACTTTCTATGCCTTAAAAAAAAAAAGAAATAATAATAATAATTGCTATTTAGCACTTCATGCGTTTTATTTGTCAGGAGCGAACGTTTGAGTGTAAGGAATGTGGAAAGGTTTTCAAGCGCTCGTCCACTCTGTCCACACACCTGCTGATCCACTCAGACACGCGACCATATCCCTGCCAGTACTGCGGGAAGAGATTCCACCAAAAGTCCGACATGAAGAAACACACCTTCATACACACCGGTGAGATGCACAGACATTCCAAACACTGAATAGAGTTTACATTTATCTTTAGCAGTGTGTTGAGTGCATGCCTGCATTTTAGACTAAGGTTTGTTTTGTTTTTGTGCAGGAGAGAAGCCGCATGTGTGTAAAGTGTGTGGCAAAGCCTTCAGCCAGAGCTCCAACCTGATCACACACAGCAGAAAACACTACAGACCCTACAGCTGAACAATTACCCCCTGATTAGACACCAAGCTAAGACCTTTGTGAATGTACGTACAGTATTATTAGCTTTACACGACAAGTATTATAAATTATTTCTGTACCTTAAATGAATTACTTCCACACATCCATGTTTTCTTTTACATTAAAGCCACTTCTGTCGTTTTAAGCAAGCAGCCCTTTAAAAACTTTGTTGGATGCAAATGAAAGTGCCATTATAGCTTTAAACAGCAATAAAAGAACGCAAAGAAAACTTTCGATGCATGATTTTAAGTGAATCATATTTGTAGCTCGAGTGATTCAAAAAATGAGTCGAGCAGCAATGCAGCTGATGACCGCAGGTTCATTTCAGTCACTGCAAAACAGCTTTGTTTACAGCTATTAGTTTCACTTAGCTACAATTCAATAATCAGACTTTTTCCACAGTTTTTTTTTTAGTTTATCTAACTTGATGCCATTTTAAGTTAAACTTCGGCATAAGTAATGTAATGTAATTTTATTTAATGCCATGTCAGCAACCAAGGCTATTTTCAAGAGCTGATGATTGATTATAAAGTGTGTTTGGCATGCTGTCCCGGGAGAGAGCCCTGAGCTTATAAGATCCTAAAGCCCTGGGCTCCCTCCCATTAGCAGGGCGAGAGCGGAGTTTGAGCTCAGGAAGGTCTCGAGAACTCCCCTGCTGTTTATAGCTAAAGACAAATTAGGGATTGCTATGAAGAGATATACTGCTGACTAGGAGCACATCTGTGGTGCCAATTTGGATTAGTCAGTTCACTTATGTCGCATATCTTTGGATGGTGGGAGGAAACCGGGGAACCCAGGGGAAACTCACGCGAGCACAGGGAGAACATGTAAACTCCACACAGAAACGTCGACTGGCCAGGTAAGGACTTGAACCAGTGACATTCTTGCTGTGAGGCGACAGTGCTAACCACTGGGCCACGGTGCCACCCAATCTAGGAAAAAAAGAGGGGAGGAGTAGGGGTGGATTCTTCAAAACGAAGATAACTGTGGTATGAAACTCTGGTCTTTTATAGTGACTTGGGAATCGTCGGATTGGTAAATCATGTATTAGCTAATGCGGGACCAGCCGTGGTCAATAATAAGCACGTGATCCTCTCAAAATTAGTTATAAATAAACTTCACTTCATGGCAAGAACATTTCAATAATAAATATACAATTAAAAAAAAAAAAAAAAAAATCACAAACAAATGAATACATGAAATTAAATATGATTTTTAGAGCTTCAAATTTTTCCTGGTGTCACTTCGCTAAAAATGTCAGAGTTCAATTCATAAAAAAAGTCTTCTGGAATCATTAAAAGCACGACACTCCAGTAAAATGTGTTTTACAGTAAGGGGAATTGTGCAGTACAAACATTGAGTGGTGTCTTCACCTTTGAGCAAAAAACCATGGGTTATTCTTCTATGTCCAATACGACATCTGGTAAATATCACTTGATCAAATCTAGTCTTAAAATTCTGTTTGAGATTTCAGGTTGTATTTCATACAATTTATTATTTTCCAATGCATCCCACTCCTCTTGCCACTTGTTTAAAATGTAAATATTGATAAAAGGTCTCATCTCTGAAGGAGGAATTTGGCATTTGTTCACCACTTGTTTCAAAGCGTCCTTAGCAGCTGCATCAGCTCGCTCATTTCCTGAAAGCCCAACATGTCCTGGAACCCAGCAAAAATGATATGACAAAACTGGTTTTGTAGATGGTGAACTTTAGTTAAAATATTATCAAAGGATGATCATTTTTTGAAGATTCCATCACTTGGAGACATGATTTGGAGTCTGTAAAAATGATAGAGTTCTTTTGTTGGACATTTTCTATATATTCCAATGCTAAAAGTAAAAGCACGGGCTTCAGCTGTGAATATTGAGCATTCTTTAGACTGATTCCATAACATTGTTGTTGTTGTTCAGTCACCATTGCTGCTGCTACGCCATTTTCTAACTTCAGCATAAGAAAATGACAGTGCTTCAAAGCTTTGTTTGTCAATTTTAATGTGAATGTGTACATGTCAAACAGAAAAAAGGGTTATATTTAATTGGGTGTTTTCCAGCTCCTGTCTTCTTTCAGGACGTCATGCTAGAGGGATCTGGAGAAAGTTTTTTTTAATAAAAGAATTCAGATAAATGAAATAATTTTTTTTTTGCTTGACCAAGACTATACCAATATCAAACACCATGCAATAATATTTGATTTTTTTTCAATTGCAACATTATATTTATATTAACTTAACCAAAATGTCTTTTTTGTTGTAATAAACAGATTTCAATGTTGCAAGCTGTGGTTAACAAGTCTTCACAAGTGCACACACATTCCCATTTTATGTTTGAAACTATTTTTGTCCACTTTTCTTGAGGGTAAGGTCTGTAGCCAAGTGCATGTATGGATTTGTTTCTGGTCTCTCTATTTAATATTGAAAAACAAACTGACAATTTAGATCTGATTATGAAAGGAGAATGGAAAAATGATAGAGAGGTCTTGATATTAATTTACTAGAATTACCATTATAAATGTCTGCTTTAATTTGAAAAATATTTCTTGTATTCCCAGTTTACATAATGTAGTTTATGTATTAGTTCATATAAATGAATATATGATACTGTGCTTACATTTGAAAGTGCAATTATTCAGATTAAAAAAAACAAATAAATCTCTACAGGAAGCCATAATTGAGTAACACTCATGATTGTGCATTTAAACATTAGTCAGCATGGCAAACATGTGACTTGGTTTTCACTGACTAAAACTAGAGTAAAACCATTAAGCTAAGCTATAAGGGAATGATAAGTAAACTACATTGACAAAACATTAGTACCACTTCTCTTGGCAAGAGCTCTGATCATGTATTAAACCCATTCAAGGCCAGACATTTCAAAAAATAAAAAATAATAAAATCAGTAATATATGATAACTGTAGACTGCAGGATGAGAGGCTGACACTCACCTGCAAAGCAGCCCTCAACACATGGACCTTCTGAGGGCAGGCAAACCTCCGTTGAACACATAAAATAAATCTGTTACGAGATAAAGACATTTGAAGATTTACATGTTCTGTGCTTAGAGGATATACACTTTTTCAAGCATCTTCAGAGCTGTATTTTACCTCCTCATCTGCTTCCACGTTGGTATCCTCAGACAGGAACTGGAATGTGGTGACTGTGAATCGTTTGACGTGATTGGTCAGAGCCTCTGCAAGTGCAGCTGGAGGATCGTAGGTCGGTGTCTGATCAAGAAGATTTGGGCACCTAAAGAGGTCATACAAACAGTCAAAAGTGTGTTTTAAAAGATTCTTTTGCTCACCGACATTGCATTTATTTTCTTAAAAAAAATAAATAAAAAAAAACACTGAATTATTGCTACATATATTACCATACTTAAAATACAAACATGCATTTTAGAGCCTTGTCATTTTAAAGGGGACCTATTATGCAAAAATCACTTTTATAAGGGGTTTCAACAGTTGTGTGGCAACAGTGTGTGAATATAACCAGCCTCTAAAGGTAAAAATGTATTCATTCCATTTTTTATAATCACACTTCATAAAAACAGTCTGCAGAAACACTTTGATTGATATTATTCTTTTGTACATGTCATCAGAAGGGGAAAGTCCCACCCATTAATGACCATCTCACTGAGGCATAAGCGTTTGTATCTCCGCCCTCTTGCTGGGAGCACAATCTCATTTGAATTTAAAGCGACAGTCACTAAAAACGGCACAATTTGGATCAAAGCCTATAATGGGCAGTTTCAAAAAGTTATAAAAAATGGTTAATTTGAACTTCACATATACACTCTAGGGACATCAGAGACTTGTTTTACATCTTGTAAAAAGGGGCATAATAGGTCCCCTTTAAACTCCTGATGTATATTTTTTAGCACAGGTAAAAAAATAAATAAAAAGTCACGAAAGTCATCAGACAGACGGCACATAAAAATAATAAAATAAACTAAAGGAAACGTCAAAACACACACACAAAAGTACTATTAGCAATGTCTGTGAATGTAAACAGTTGGGGAAGCAAATTCATGCGTGTCAGTATATTGGATCCGTGAAACTGCGTCTCCTGGAAATAGAGAAAACCGTACTAACACAACTCGAGCAGGCCTCGTCACCTGTCGTCAACCATTTTTAGAATTAAGAAGTATTGTGACACCTACATTTCTAAAAGAAAACCCAGGAACTCCAATGAAAATCAGACAGTTCAGAAATGATGCTTACTGATATAGAGAAGAAAAAAAAAACTCCATTTAGAGTGGACTTTGCTGAGCTTCATCATGGTTAAACGCATAATATATTACACATTCATCTTCTGTAAGAATGTAAAGCATATATTAGCCCTTTAATATGATTAAAATGGTTTATATACATATCTTGATGATGAGACTTTTTAAAAAGACATGGACATATTAATGATTCCAAGCTATTCAATCAAGACTTTAAACTCTACAGTAATATTGTGCATGTACCCGTCATAAATGAGGATCCAGGCAGATTTTGCAGAGCGTGGATATGCAACACAGTAATGCACCAGCAGCATAGCAGTGGGATCCGGAGGGTTTAGCAGACGTACTTCCAGGTAAAGGGGTTTTCCCAGCAGCATTTGCAGAGGCTGGTGGTATTGTGGGTAAAAGTTGTTATAGTGCTCATCTGAATGGAAAAAAAAGAAGAGGTATTTAGTGCAAAAAACCTGCATGTATCATTTCCCTAAACACAGTTATTGCATGCACTTGCAGAAGGTTTAGATTTCCCCCCCCAAAAAAACAAACAAAATTTAGGCTTTAGAAACAAACCTTTTGCAATTCTGAGCTGAACTCCAAACACTCCCTGAGCTTTGATGGAGGGTCCAAGAGAGGGGCTTTTAACCAGGTAACCCACACTCACCACTGATCCAGGTAAATACCGACACTCAACTACGAGCCTGGGACAAACGGGAATATTAAGTGTCAGAATGCTGCTCAGTTGTTTGAGAATCAGTGTAACTGCATTTTTACATGTACCTTACAGGCGAATCTCTGGTGATTGTGCCGTAATTTAGACTGAGGGGCTGCACTCTGTTCAGGATCTCTACCATGTAGATGACGGTTTTACCCACCTCCTAGAGACAGTTCAGTTAGATTAACATGCACATTGTGACCCTGGACCACAAAATCAGTCATAAGTGATTAGTCATCTTTGTTTGGAAACTGAATAAGTAACCTTTCCATTGACGTATGGTTTGTTAGGAAAGGACAATATTTGGCTGAGATACTGAGATACTACTTAAATCTGGAATCTAAGGTTTTCCAAAAATAAATAAATTCTAAAACTTAGCATTCAAAACTATCTAAAATGAATTACTTAGCAATGCACATCACTAATCAGAAATTGAGTTTTGATACATTTACAATAGGAAATGTATAAAATATCTCCATGGGACATGATTTTTACTTGCTAAAGTAACTGAAAATCAATAATTATGACCCATACAATGTATTTTTGGCCGTTAAAAAACCCCCAATAATAATAAAAAAAAATACACCCATAAAACATAAGACTGGTTTTGTGGTCCAGGGTCACATTTATACACTTTGTATTTGTTGTCAGAAATCCACTCACGTATCTATGGACTCCGCATTCATCCAGTGGGATCTTGAAAAGCGCCAGATCATCAGTAACTCGTTCTGGTTTGCAAGGGCTATTTCCAGCAGTGACAAGAGTGGTTGGGGACAGAGGCGGATCCATGGAGGTGGAGTGAACCAAGAAAACAAAATGTCGATCCATTGTGCATTCTGAATCAAACAGAAAAAAAACATAACTGTAGTTAATGTTTTTCTTCATCTGAGCCACATACTACTACAGGCAACATCATATTGACTTCTAAATTCAACTCTTGTACAAATTATTAGATTTGCATTTATTCATTCATTTTCCTTCGACTTAGTCCCTTTATTCATCAGAGGTTACCACAGCGGAATGAACCACCAACTTATCCAGCATATGTTTTACACAGCGGATGCCCTTCCAGCTGCAACCCAGTACTGGGAGACATCCACACTCTCATTCACACACATACACTAAGGCCAATTTAGTTTATCCAATTCACCTATAACGCATGTCTTTGGACTGTGGGGGAAACCGGAGCACCTGGAGGAAACCAACGCAAACACAGGGAGAACATGCTCCACTCAGAAATGGCAACTGTGATTTGAATAAAAAAAAAAATTCTTATTTTGTAAAAAAAATAATGACATTCTGTAACCTGGAAAAAGAGATTACTTTAGTATCACTTTAAATATGGTGTTAATAGGTAAAAACTAAATTCTCATTTGAATGTTTCTGTTATCTGGAGAAAAAAAAAAAAAAAAAAAAAAAAGCAAGCATTTTTGCAAACTTGGATCACAAAACCAATTATAAATGTCAATAAAAAAATTAAAAAAAAGATTTCCAATCTTGAATTAAAGGAATAGATCACTCAAAAACGTATTTACCTGTCCTAAAGTTATTCCAAACCTATGAGTTTCACTTTTGGTAAATACAGAACAAAACATGTTTGAAAACTTATCCAATGACTCAAAAGTAGGTTAAACATGACTACAAACAGCAATGACTACAGTCTGTTTTGTTGTGCGTGTTTACCAGGTTTAAAACTAATGGAAGGTGTATAAATGATGACAGAGGTTTCATTTTTACTATCCCTTTGTGGCTGAATATTGCTCACCGTCCATGGGGTAATAACACATCTGTGTGTCTACAGAATAACAGCAGCCTCTATTCTGGCACTCAGCTGAGGACAACAGCCCAGATCCACAGACCAGCCACAGCTCTGGTGCGATGTTACACTCTACACAACAAAAACACACAACTTTTACAAGTGCTTCAGAAAGTGACAATGTTTAAAACCCATTTATAAAAATAAAAAAAAAACATACCTGGATTCAGAGAAGCCTGGCACGACAGCAGGGACTCAACCATGCGGCCTCTCAGTGTCTGATATTTAAAAATAATCCTGTACTGTCCATCCTGGTTAAAAGAAACATTCATGAAGTCCATGTTTTCATGCATTTTGCACAACATCGAAAAACAATACAGACCATCTGAGTCATGTGGCAGGAAGTGTAAGGCAGGTGGATTTTGATGGCACCATCGTTATCCATTTTGACAGAGTACCCACAATGACTTGGGGCCTCCAAAATGGAAGTCGCTTCACTACTTATTTCACTGGTAATTGCTGCAAAGGGAAAAAAAGCAAGATGTTTAGAGATGTTACAACTGCTCACCAGGTCATAATAGGAACTAACCTCAACTCACCTTTTACAAAGAGGCCAGATGTTGATCCAGGGGGCAGTTTTACACTCATATGTTTGCTAGAACACAGCACCTGGAAGTGAGGGTGTGTTTGAGTGGGTTCAGATGTGAGTTGAGGGATGATCTGGTTCAAGGGATTGACTGGAACAGGGGGAAATATAGGCTGAGTGTCTGCATCTCTAGAGAAGCGACACTGAAGATGCAGAGTTCGCTGTCGCTTCTGAGAGGAATGCCAGTATCGGATAAACAGAGAGATCACTGTAGATGACTGGGAAAAAGATAGTAAACACGAGACAACATCATTTATATTAAAAGGGATGTTCACACAAAAAATTTACATTTACTCTCCCTCAAGTGGATTTTCTTTCCACTGTTTAACAAAAAAGATGATATTTTAAAAGATAGCTGAAAACCTGTAACCATCGAAATGCACAGTAGAAAATACAAATACTATGCAAGTCAATGGTTACAGGTTTCTATCTTCTTTGTGTTCAACAGAAGAAAGTCAGTCAAACGGTGTGATTGTGAAAGTGAACGGTGATTAATTTTTCATTTTTGGGTAAACTTTCACTTTAATTGGGAATTACAGAAATGCACAAAAGCAACATTTTCCAGTTTAAGACAAATGGTGAGCAGATTATTTATTGCTTTGATTTAATGCTAATATGATACTTTATTAAATAATTAAAAAGTATATTTTTTATTTCAAAAAATAAATAAAAATAAATGTATAATTTTGCTTAAAACTATATGTAATGTAATGTGTATTTATATAGCGCATTTATCGTGTATGGCCACACCCAAAGCGCTTCACAATCATGAGAGGGGTCTCTCCACACTATCACCAGTGAGCAGCATCCACTTGGATGAAACGACAGCAGCCACAGGACAATGGCGCCAGTGCGCTCACCACACACCAGCTATTGGTCGAGTGGAGAGACAGAGATACAGCCAATTCAGCGAATGGAGATGATTGGATGGAGGGTATTTGGCCAGGATTACCAGGTTACACTCCCTAGTCTTTACGAGAAGTGTCATGGGATTTTTAATGACCACAGAGAGTCAGGACCTCGGTTTAACATCTCATCCGAAAGACAATGCTCACTGACAGTATAGTGTCCCCTTCACTTTACTGGGGCTTTAGGACTCACACAGACCGCAGGTTGAGCACCCCCAGCTGGCCTCTCTAACACCACTTCCAACAGCAACCTAGTTTTCCCATGTGGTCTCCCATCCAGGTACTGACCAGGCTCAGCCCTGCTTAGCTTCAGTGAGTAACCGGTCTTGGACTGCAGGGTGATATGGCTGTGGCTAACTATTATTACGATAATTATGAGATTTCTAAAAAATTAATAAATAAAAAACAACAACACTAAACTTGAAAATTGAGTGAAGTGTAATAATTTCCTTCATTCAATAATAGAGTTACTCAGTAAAAAGAACAGTTTATATCTGAGTGGGTTATATTGCCCTCCGAAGGGCACTTTTGGAGTGAAAACTATCATGGCTGTCATATTGAAGTGTCATTCCAAAACTAAGTGCTCAAAACTGACCTTTGGAATGAAGGATTTCAAAGGATACAATGGACATTTTGGGGCTATGATGGGAATTAAAGAAGGGTCCCTCTAAAGGGATTAGGGCATAAGAATGAGCCCTTCTGATTTGAATGCAGTGAATGTGTGAAATCTCAGCACTGAGGACTCACTCTTTGTGTTGTGTGGCAGGAAGGCAGTGGTGAAGAGAGCACAACACTGCCCCCTATAGAGCGAAGGCTGTAGTCACAGGCAGCTGACACCAATTTAATCGAAATCCAGGTATTTGTCTTCACATCTTTGACCACAAAGAAAAGCAACGTTTTTAAATAAGCTGTGCATCAAAGAAGTTTATATTCAGGCAATGAAATGGCCACTATACTTCAGCTCACCTTTGATTTTAATGGAGTCCATTGTTGCCGAGGGCAAAGTTGCAATTAATCTGTCTCTTGCGCAATGAAGTAACGGAGACATTTTGGAAGTTTTTGCAGGGGGAGCTGGAGGAAAGATGGGCAGCTGAGGGAAAATTGCCTCTTGCATGACAGGACGGGTTGGTGGATTGTATGTCGGTGGAGGAAATGAAGTCCATGGCATTGGAGGGCTGGTTGGTTGTGAATCAGTGGATGGCTCAAGATACAGAGGAGGCAAAACTGGGTACTGGAACATTTGTGGCATTTGATCAACAGGTGGAGGCAGATATTGATCCATTGAAGGTTTGGGAAGAGCATCCACAGCAGGTGCTGGATAATGACGATGATGATGACGGTGATGATGGGGAAACATGAGATGAAAGAGACCAGGTGGTTTCTGGTATTGATAAGTACTGGGTATCTGATGGATGAAAATTTGAAGGGGTTTTACATGGTAAATGTTTATAAGGAAGGTGAGGGCTTACAGTAGGTTAAGATTTCTCTGTGGAAGTACTGTTAGAGCACGGGATAAAAGGCACTTGTACCTGACTGGGCTGCAGTGGTTGATAGAATGGTGAATGAAGGTAGGGACCAAATCGAGACCAGTAGTGAGGAAATGGACATGAAAGGGTGAACTGCTTTCCATCCAAGATGATGACAAGAATGTTCTCATTGTCCTATAGAAATACAAGTAAAACATGTTAAACTGGAACACCACTCATATCTTGTCAAACATGTTTCAAATGTGACAGTAGTGACACTAAATCTGTATTCACACTTGGTCAGTTGGGGTCAATTGTTTTGTTG
The DNA here is from genome assembly GCA_903798115.1 of Danio jaintianensis. Lineage (NCBI taxonomy): Eukaryota > Metazoa > Chordata > Actinopteri > Cypriniformes > Danionidae > Danio > Danio jaintianensis. The sequence continues at coordinate 10,100,785 of CAIGQV010019186.1, read as the reverse complement.
GTGCAGTACATCTATTGTAAATGAGCCATAGTGCCCAACAATTAATGGTCTCCTTCTACTTTCATATGAACTCTGGTTTGGTTTAACTAAAATACTCAGTCATATAGACCAAAGACAGACAAACCAAAAACAGGATATGATGTCTCAAGGTGAGACCACAAAGCATAGAATGTACGTGTACAGCCTAGCAAATTGTTTTCAGTAAATTTGCTCGCAAAATATAGTATACACCATAAACCTTTTTTTTTTGTCTTCCATCTTTCAATGCAGTCTTAAAAATGAAGTAAACACTTAGCAAACCAGGAATAATTCCAAACATGCTGTAAGCCTAATGCATTATGAATAAATAGTGAACAAGTCCAGCTTTCAAATTAACAGTGAGAAAGATTAATGCATGCAATCATTTTACTGTGTTTCAGACACTAAGTTCTGCTTAAATGTCTGTATCTTACCATCACAGTCACACATCCTGTGTTGAATGGGGTATGAAGCAGAACTACCTCAGGAGGAGATGGCAAACGATATGCACAGGTCTCAGATAGGAGAGGCAGTATCTGCCCCTTCACTGTGACAAGAAAATGCATCTAGTATTCACTCATAAAATTGACTTAAATACTTAAGTTCACAGAAAAATGAAAATTCTGCTATTAATTATTCACTTTCATTTAGTTTGGCATATTTAAAGGTGTTTTTTTGTTGTAAATAAGACTTTGTTCACCTATAACTTCTCTTCCACATCAGGGTGCTCATTTACTACAGCTGTACGATTTATTGCCAATAGAGTCTACAGCGTACCACACAAGCGCCATAATGCCATAGTTCGCTGATCTGACATTGGAGACATGGGCAAACAAACTATTTTTTTACAGTTTTTTTTTTTTGGTGCACAAAACCAAAATAACTTGGAATGTTTTTAGTTATTTTTCCAGACGTTAAACATTTCAAGAACATTGTGGAAGCTCTGTATAAGGGAGCTCTTGGATTTCATCTAAAATATCTTCATTTGTGTTCGGAAAATGAAGGAAGGCCTCAGAGGATTAAAACAAAGTAAAAGGTGAGTAATTAAAAACCTGTTTCATTTTAGGGTGAACTAATCCTTTAATAAGTTTGCAAGCTCATTTTTTGTAAGATTTTTCATAGATGTGAAAAAATTCATCATATATTTATTGAAAAGAAAGTTAAAACTCTTAGCTTAAACATGAGCCATCTGCACCAGTAAAAGCCAGTAAAAAAAAAACAATCTGATTCTAAGTATCAACAAACCAACACATACTGCATTTACGTCATCTCATAATTACAACCTATGACATGGTACTTATGTACGGTTCATATGCTCAGACTCAGAATTATGCATTTCTATGACGACACTATCAATGCTGAACACAGCAGAAGAATGAATCTGCAGCAAAAAGGTGGTACAGAAGTCATGCATTACAAAATCACAGCTCACAAAAAAAAAAAAAAAAAAATCCCATTTTGCCCTAAGTTCTACTTATGAGTTGTTTGACAATGTAATTTCAAACTATTCACTAATGCAGTTATACTTACCTTTAACACTGTGTTTCTCTGCAGCTTCCTGGGCACCTTCTATTGCAATTCCCATGCCGAATTGAGAGCAGAAGACAGAAGGAGTTGGATTTGAGATCACAGGTATCATTGGACAGGCTATTTTTATAGGACTGTCCCACCACAAGAGTGAAAGCACATAACTATCATTCTAAAAAGAAAAAGAGAGAATTAAAGGTGTAATCTGAGCAAACATTACTCACCCCTACAAAAAAAACATTTACACAGATCATTGAGCCCATTAATCAACCTATTTATTTTTACTTGTGTAAATACCATATATATTTACTCAGCTTTTATAATAATTTAAGTAATATTATTGAGTGATATGCAAATGATTAGATTTAGGTACAATACAATTTGTAAAGTATTTTCTGTCTTTTAAAATATTTTCTGTCTTTTAGTGGATGTATTATATGACAAACCTGCAGTAGCTTTACCAGACAAGGTTGTAATTGGATTTGCATTGTAGACATTAAATAAGTTTTATTGTATGTGTTAAGTTTCTGCTCCTATATGCCCTCAAAATCCTTGTGTATAAATCTGCTGATTTTTTTTTTTTTTTTTTTACAAAAAAAAACCCAGTTTCCATCTGGCCCTGTTTTTGTCAGCAAGCAAACGGTTACATCAGGGGAAAAAATGACAAACACACCTATATGTTGTACACGCTGGACTAGTAATGTCACTTAGAACTGAAAGCACATAAACCAATATAATACAATTTCCTGTTCTCATTTCAGGTTGTATGCTTAGTAAATGCAATCTAAGAAATTAAGGGATAGGATGATACATCTGGCACCTCTTTTGTGATGAAGCACCCGTCATATGGAGCCATTAGAACCAAATCTTTCCATGTGACCCTGACAGAATAGCCACAATATGCAGGCACCTTAAATAAGGGCAGTGGGTCTGCATCCACTGTGAAAGCAGCACACAGATTGTAAGACATTAAAAACACACCAACTTGTTCTCATTATCCAGCATGCAAAAATAACCTCATAAGTGGCGGTATTCTTACCTCTGTCCACAGATATGTGTGTGTATTCTCTTCCAGCCATTGTTAAGGTCATTACCTCTTCTGAGCAGTGTACCATGGGTAATGCCAGCCGCATGTCTCTGATTTGGAAGCTGGACTCACTTTCGGAAACATAAATTTTCCCAGCCGTTTCTCGTCCCACAAAAGCTTCCCATAAAACACAAAGTAGTTCTTGCACATTTTGTTAACCATTTTAAAGACATCAATATGTAGGGGCAAGTGGTAAAGAAAGTAACATGGTGGGACGAAAGTTAAAGCAAATTTCCCAAAGCCCTAACAACACTTGCTTCCCAAGCTATAACAGTATGCAACACTTGATGGAGCTGCCAAAAATAACTCTGTTTAATCCCACAGTTAGCAGAGCAATGCAGTTCTTAAGTGCAGAAAGTAAATCACTATGATGGTACTTTATTACCAATTACAAGTTGTGTTTCTCTTTTTATGTGACAGAGTAAGGATCAATCTAGATTTTCAGTGCTATAATACATTCTTAAGTTTACATTATCTGAGTTTTTCAGTTGAAATCAGGTATAAACGACAAGAGTTCCTGTCAGAACGAAAGTAACACTTACATTTGTCCCTATTAATAGCCATAAATATATTCCACATGAGTTTACAGTGGTTCCATTTAGATGTTGTATCAAAGTAATGCATATTGCCAATAATAAACAAATACATGGTATATAATACAATTTTGTACTGTTGTGTTACTTTTGAAACACTTGACGGAAGTGAAATTTAAAATGAAAAAAAAAAAAAAGTACAGTTTTGCAAAAAATAAAAGGACAAAACATGTTTGCAGTCGTCATATCAATAGGGGCAATATGAACAAAGGTAAGCTAGTAAACCTAGCATATTGTTGGGTCGCTTGTGTGTCTACTAATGAGGTCAAAATAACAATGTACAATTTATGTTTAAAGTTTAATTATTTTGAAGTTCTACATTTGTTTATCATTTTAGCACACTTGTGAGTTAGTAACCACAATAACAACAACAAAAAAAGACATGCATGTCTAAACTTTTACTTTTAAAATAAGGTTATGAAAAAAATGGTACTTTGTCCCCGCTCACCCCTACATAGCCAACTTTAAAACAGGAAATCTCACCTGGAGCGTCGCCTTGAAATCCGTCCTCGATAACAGATGCTCGTTTGTGGAAACTTCTGATTCGAGTGTTTTCGTTGATGGTGAATAAAGATGCACTGTCGTTGGACCGCAATTCATACATGTGTTTACTCGACAGTAGTGTTTCATTGCTATTTCTGTCGGAAGGATCTTTAGAGACGTCAAGTTTTATCGGGCGTCTGATTCGATTTAAATCTGAATTTGCCGAGTTGAGTTGAAACGCGCTGATTTTGAGTTGCTGTGCAGTTTTGTCGGTGAAATTGTAAAACACTCTATTGAAACTGCTTTCTTTTGAATAACCAGCGGCTTCCCGCTTCGCCGTAGCGCTAGAATGATGATTATTGAGATTAAGTGAGATTGGTGATAATATAAAGATTGAAATTAATGTTTTTAGTTGGCAAGACATCGCTTGTTTGACGCTTCACCTGACGTGCGCATCCGAGCTCGTATGGGAAATCTGCTAGTCTAATCAACAAATTAATGTTGACCACCTGTTTACGGTCAATGACGTGAGTAGTTTAGTCTACTAGGCTAGGCTACTTTAAAATCTCAAGCAGAAATACACTACACATGTACAGGTTTGATATTTTATTTAGTAGGCTAGTCTGTCAGGAGACTTAGAAGACTTCTCAAGACTAATTCCATAATCCTTTATTTCAATAAGCAATTTTAAAAGCTATGAATGTGACAGGTTTGTCTAGTAAGCAAAGTGAGTGGGATACGCAGAAAGCACATTTGAAACCGTGGATATTTATATTAATAAAATAAACAATTGTGTTCTTTCTAGTCTAAATATTAAAAAATTCTCAAATAAAGAATTTTTCTAGTAAAAATGTTTTGTTTCAGAAATAAACCAAAATTATTAAAACAATGTAAATAATCTGGCAGAATTGTTTTTAAAATTATTTTAAAAAATAGGATTAGCCTAAAGAAATTGATTTTGATGGCCACAACACATTCTTACAAAGTGGGACTGAGAAAATTTGGTCACATTAACTTTTCTTTTAATTACAATGTTTATTTGTACATGGGGGACTTCAAATGCACAGTCGGTGGATATCATGATCACAGAGGCAAACATCATGACGGGACATTTTCAACAGGAGACTGCAGGCAGGCCACACATTTGCACTTTGTTGTCTTGAGATGAACCACAGCACCAAAAAAAAGAAGTAATTTTCTAAATTCCTTTGTGATTTTGCATTGAGAAATGTGACTTAACTTAAATGGATAGTTCGCTCAAAAATGAAAATTCTCAACATATAGTGACTGTCAAGTGGCTCCAAACCTTTGAGTTTCTTTCTTCTGTTGAAGAAAAGATTTTGAAAAATGTCAGAAACTTGTAACCATCAACTTTCATAGGAAAAACAAGTTTGATGGAAGTCAATATTTACCAGTTTCAAAAATGTAAATGTATATTGTTCAACAAGAAACTCAAACATTTGTGACAAGTGAAAGAGCCATGTTTCCATCCAAAAATGCGAATTAACTTCATGCGCAAAACTGGAATATCGCATAAAAGATGTGCGAATAAAGCAGTGTTTCCATCCAACGAGTCAAAGAGAACAAACTCGTCACTTCCTGATTAACTGGCGCCAAATATCAACAGTAAAAACGGAATTTGCTGAGGTAGGAGAAGCTGCGTGAATCTTTTCTTCATTTAATAAATGACTTGCGCCTCAGAAGGCAATGCTGACGCGCAGTGAACGCGTGGCGGCGTTTGAAGGCGTGAGACGCGGAGCACAGACGCTCTTAACAATTCAGGAGGTCATTAATAATATAATAACACTAATACTGAAACGGTTAAGGCATTTTAGAATGACCAAAACAACATTTCAGATGTTTTACAGTGTGCTCAGCCTGCTGGTTTGTCCATTTACAAACATTTTTATCATCACATGATCTCTTATAACCAAATCACATGACCTTTTTTTAATGCGCATACTGGAATTTGTTCGGTGAAAGTGTTTCCATTGTAGTTTATGCGCATCTTTTCTTATCGAATAAAAAGTTTATCCTACTCAGTTATGCGCATACATTTTTTTATGCGCATTTTCAAAATTTATGCGCATCTTAGCGTTTCCATCAACCGATTTTTTATGCGCATATCCAAAATGCGCATAAAAATAGGTGGATGTCAGAATTTTCAGTTTTGGATGAACTATTCATGTAACACTTTTCTCCTGACATTTGGCACAAAATAAGCCAAATCCATCAAGTATTAGTTAACCAGCTTATTGTGGACTGTTTTAATTTGGAATGTTAATAAATTTCACTGCTGTGCTCATTGTACTACGGTTAAAGCAATAAAAATGTATTGCAAAGTACATTTTAAAAACTGGAAACCTCTGTACGTTTGGCAATTACATAGAGAAGCCAGTTAATTTTATCCAGGTTTAGAATTTTTTTTATTTAAGATTATATATTTTTTTTAATTTTTATTAAGAGTTGCACAAATTAATCCTAATGTACTAAAATCAAAAGGTCAACAAGAATAGTTTACACTATTTTTCATCATTAATACACAGATTATAAAGTCCTTAATCATAATTTGTTTGCTCAAAAGCTTGGCTTTTACACAACATCTTAATTGTCACACAATTGCTTTTATTTATTAAGATCCAAACAAACATCAACATCATTCACCTCCTCCTGGTGGCAAGGATGAACGGTAACGGTGAACTGGAGCAATAGACCGTGCCCGGAAAAATCCTTTAGGACTAGAATCAGCACTGTCTGTGTAAACATCAGCTGAAACTACCTCATGATTCAGTGGTGAATTTGGAAAGTTGGACAACTGGATGGGCCTGTACCGTCTCCGATGGGTCTGGAAAACCGATCCCTGATATGGATTTAGAGATTGGTCGCCATCAGTCTGATAGGGTCTTGCATCTTGAGGAACAGGGTAAACTGGATAATGTGCTTGAGATTGCAGATTTACGGGAATAAGTGGAGCATTAGAAGTTAAGGAACCAGTGGAGGAACCCCGATGGCCATAACTACCCTGGTAAAGGTATGGCTGGTACTGAGAAGACTGGAAACGTCGATTTGGCTGGTAAAACGAAGCACTAGAATCATAGATGCTAGAAACTACAGGCCTTGTCATTTGCCGATCGGTGTACCCATTCATGGGAAGCACAGGAATAACAGGTGCTAACTGTATGCTCCCAGGATTTTGATTCCATTCCAAATCCTTCTTTACAGGAGGCTGAAATGTCGGTGGGAAAACTGGTGGTTCTTGATCGTTGTTAGAGCATATGAAATACCCAGGTGGAAGATACTGTGCTAAACTGGCAAGAACAGAATTTACTTGACTCGGTCTACGATGCTTGTATGGATAGCGCATGTAGGGAGGAAAGTTATCCAAAGCAAAACGATCCCGTTCCATCTGCTCATAAGGGACATAATTGGGATATTGGTCATTTTCATCAATGTCTGATATCTCTTGGTAAGAGCTTGTAGTGGATGGGGTAGGGGTTGGAGTAGGAGTAGGAGTTGGAGTCGGAGTCGGAGTCGGTGTGGGGTCTGGAACAAAGATCAGTTGTTCTCTGAAATGCTCATGATGTTTTGGTAAGGGAACTGAAAATGGGAAGCTTACAGACAGATTAAATTTGCCAGGTAAAGGTGGCATTTTAGGCAGCCAATAAGATCTGGGGTGCAGAGGGAGTGTTCTAGCTGCATTTGCTTCCTGGTTCTCAGCAGCCAATGCATACTCTTGCTTAACAGCCTCGCTGCTTATTGCTTTGGGATGAAATCCTCGTGGCCCAGGGTACCCTTGTTGCAATGATTGACTTGAGTATTGGACAGGAAACGCTGGATGATATGGACATGACAGCACAATCAACTTGTCTTTAGATTTCAAATGCAGAATGTGGCGACCGTCCTAAGTCACATTGAAATCACATATCAGAAAAACCTTTCAAATCTACAAATAAAGGTAATACAAAAAAATTAAAATACCTTGAAATGGACCCCACAGCTTGAATATGGAATGGAGAAAGTGTGCCTTCTCTTGTTAGAATGCTCTCTTTGCCAGCAGTTAGAGGCCACCTCAAGCAATGGTGTCCATTTTTCATTTACTGTGGAAACAACAAATGTCAGCAACACCACACATGAAGGACACAAAGTCTCTACATTTTGCAATACTCACATGCAACTGACAGTACTTCTGCTGTCGCATGAACAACAGTCATTTCCATATCAACATTCTTACATGTGACTGAAGGAGGAACCACATGAACAGGACATGGGAGGACAAAATCTGCCCCATACCAGCTAAGAGACAATACATGTGCAGCGTCCTGGAAAGTCAAGAAAAGAGCAAAGATGATAATTTTAAGCATTACCCCAAGCAAAACACTTACTGAGTGGATCTTTAAATGGGTTGCAATTGTCCCTTTTCACTCAATACTAACAGATCTTATGTAAATTCCACACTCACAGACGCCAAAATGAAAAACCTGAAGTCTACCTCTTTTTTCACATAACAGGAATCATAGTTGAACAGCAGGTGGAGATGTGTGGGTGTAGGCTTGATGGAAACACCACAGAAAACTGCTAACTGGGGTAGGTGGAGCGGTTCCCCCTGTACTACAGAAACCACAGAAAAAAAAACTCAAAATACACAAGTTAAGCACTACAGTTCTGTCAAAATGTCAATTCTAAATTTCCGTAAATTATCCACTGACATGACTTTACCAAGTGGTCGGTGTGAATTAAAGTTTGAAGAGACACGGTTTACACTTACGTCCATAAATTCGGGTATTGACGACATCAGCATGTTTTAAAAGTACTGATAAAACTCCGTCGCCGCATTCAAATTGAGGTTTAGTTTGTGGTGGTGTCAGACCTGCATCTTTAATGTTTGCATCTCTGACAAATCTTAAACCTCTTCGATGCCTCGTTTTCCCCCAACCAAACTTTAAGAATTCCGCACCTGAAATCTCGTCACGACCATAAGCAAATTCGTTACAGAAAGCCAAAAACAAAGCACAGAGTATTTGGAGATGCCCGCGCGTATTCATTTTTTGTATATATCTGGCTCATTCATTTACTCAATCATTTTTGGTGCTCGCACGAGCCAGTGATTTGCATGCTATATAAATACTTCAGGATGGAAACCATTTGGAAACGACGGCTACTTGTTATGAGCCACAGCTGAAGATAATTGTTCAATGATCATTGAGAAGCAGTTTTAACATGAAGTGACACGACATCTGACGTACAGATGCCACTGGCACATGCCACTAAGAGTAGGGACACTTCCGGTGGCACGTCCGGTTTTCACTGTCATGTGTCACTCGGTAGTGGCATGTGTGGTGACCTGTGTCAGTGAGAATGTCGCTGCAGTGACATCGACACCCGGCGAAGCTTAATGACACTAATCAACACGCGCAAAACGATATTTAATTATTACGTGGCTGGTACCATGATTTATTGCGATTTATTGTCAGTTAGTTTATATGCTGGACTACTCCATGATGTTTAAATTATAAGCATTTTTTTATTTATTTATTCGTAGTTATACTTTCGGTATTTATTGCTACAATAATATTTAGTCATTTGACAATACATGTCAGTGGATATCAAACTTATTGTGACATGCTGATCTGTTGTGCCGTATATTATTGCATCGTGGCTGTACTTTGTTGGCTACAATATGGACTTCTGTTTGTTTGTTCATTTATTAATTAATTAATTAATTTATTTTCATTTTAAGGTCTTTTAAATAATATACTTTATAAAGTTATATTAAAATAAAATTATATTAAAATGCATGTTGTAAATACATACCATATATGCATATATGATAATAAGTGTCATTTGCCTAATCCTTTTTAAATATTAAAGCAAAGAGAAACTTACAACATTAATGTGCTTATAACATGTGCTTATACTGACACCTACTGGCACATGTCACAAGATCACTGACATGTAGGCCTACTGGCATTAGTGGGATGTACTGACAT
>CAIGQV010019186.1:9993044-10091080 GCA_903798115.1 Danio jaintianensis | reverse complement strand
ATGTCAGTACATCCCACTAATGCCAGTAGGCCTACATGTCAGTGATCTTGTGACATGTGCCAGTAGGTGTCAGTATAAGCACATGTTATAAGCACATTAATGTTGTAAGTTTCTCTTTGCTTTAATATTTAAAAAGGATTAGGCAAATGACACTTATTATCATATATGCATATATGGTATGTATTTACAACATGCATTTTAATATAATTTTATTTTAATATAACTTTATAAAGTATATTATTTAAAAGACCTTAAAATGAAAATAAATAAATTAATTAATTAATAAATGAACAAACAAACAGAAGTCCATATTGTAGCCAACAAAGTACAGCCACGATGCAATAATATACGGCACAACAGATCAGCATGTCACAATAAGTTTGATATCCACTGACATGTATTGTCAAATGACTAAATATTATTGTAGCAATAAATACCGAAAGTATAACTACGAATAAATAAATAAAAAAATGCTTATAATTTAAACATCATGGAGTAGTCCAGCATATAAACTAACTGACAATAAATTGCAATAAATCATGGTACCAGCCGCGTAATGATTAAATATCGTTTTGCGCGTGTTGATTAGTGTCATTAAGCTTCGCCGGGTGTCGATGTCACTGCAGCGACATGCAGCGCGACATTCTCACTGACACAGGTCACTACACATGCCACTACCGAGTGACACATGACAGTGAAAACCGGACGTGCCACCGGAAGTGTCACTACTCTTAGTTTTATTTTTTTTTATTTTTTTTTATTTTTATTGCAATTTTAGAACACAGAACATACAAGGGCAATAACAACATTAACATCCAATCAAGTACAATATAAGAGGAAAATAAAAAATAAAATAAAAACAATTATTCAAAAAACAAAATTTAAGGCTTTAAAATAATTAACAGTTCTTTTTGCTTTGGTATTTTTTGTTTCTTTTATCGTGTACAAGTAATGACTTATTTCTATTTTAAAGTGAGTAAAATTAGGTTTTTTCACAGCCCATTTACATTTATGAATAAAAAAAATTCCATATATAATGAGCAAATTAACAATATGCCAAATTTTGAAGTCAACTGTATTCTCATAAAAAAAGAAAACATCTTTTTCTTTGAATTCCAATGCAATATTCGTACTCTGCTTAACAAAAAAGAAAAGATCACACCAAAACAATTGTGTGTAAATACAATCATAAAATAAATGAACAATACTCTCTTCTTTATCGTTACAGAAAGTACATTTTAAATCAATATCTTTACAAAATCTTGCAATTACCTGTTTTACAGGGTAAATACGATGAACAATTTTAAATGACACCTCTCTAATTTTATTCGTTATACAAAAACCTCTGGAGTCACTACTCTTAGTGGCATGTGCCAGTGGCATCTGTACGTCAGATGTCGTGTCACTTCATGTTAAAACTGCTGCTGGAATCATTTTCAAATCTGGAAAAATAAATATTAAACGGCTACACGGACCACGGAAGAGTTTAATTCATAGTACTGATTTAAAAAATAAAAATCTGTGAGCTAAAAGCTTTTGTAAAGTTTTAACATATTGCGTATAGGCTACTAGGGAAAAATAATGTAATGTAATTAATGTCATTTATCAAGGTTTCCACAAAAGCATGAAGCATATCCCAACTGTTTTCAACACTGATAATCCACAGAAAAGTTGCTTGAGCAGCAAATTAGCACATTAGAATGACTGAGAAGGATATTTTGACAAGAATGTAGAAATGCTGAAATTTCTGCTTTTTTTGCAGCAATAAATTACATTTTATAACAACACAAAAAGTTTCACATACATAATATTTTGCATATGCAGCCTTGGTGAGCAGAAGAAAGATTTAGAAGTGAAAAATAATAATAATTTTCCCAAACTTTTACCGAGTAAAAAAAGATTGCTTTATGCAAAAATACATGGAAAATTTAATAAAAGTATTAACTTTTTTTAAACATTCCTTTTATAAATATATTTTACATTACGACACAAAATTATGACATATATGTATAGTTTTTTTAACAATAGATTTAAACTTCATGTTTATACTCTATATGGGGAAAAAGAAAAATAAAATTTAAGGGGAAAAGGGGTGGTTGGGTTGGGTTCAAATAAATACTGTTTTCTCATTAAAGTTCTTAATAAAATGCTTTCAAGTTGCATAAAAATCCTAGTTTTCTTTTTAGAGGAAAGTCTGGTCTTTTCAAGCTGCAGGCAAGACAACGTGTTTTATCAATGCTTCCTGTGCCATTTACATGTTCTAACAAAACTTCACATTCTAGCTGTCATAATTTGTTGTGTCACTGGACAACAAAACGTATGTTCCACGGATATATTATTTGCCAATATAGCAAAAAATACACTGTATGGGTCAGAGTGATCGATTTTACTTTTATGCCAGAAATACTTGTATTAAGTAGGCTAAAGGCAGTGTTTTTACATTTCCTACCGTAAATAAGCCTATGTCAGAACTCTAATGTGCATAACTAAGAACTTTGCACAACTTTAAACGCGATTTTTTAGTACAATTTAGATTTTTTTTTGAACCCTTAGATTCCAAGAAAGTTGTATTTTTGCATTACATAATAGCCTACTGTCCAAACAAAGTATATCAACGGAAAACTTGTTTTCAATAATATCCTACTGTCTGTGTTTGGTACATTTCGTGGTACATTGTAGCCTACATTATAATTGAAATGGATTCTGTAAAAACAAAGTGTCCATTTTGGGAGGTCGTCGGCTCATTAGGGAAATGACATTTGGAACTTTTTTTTTTTCATGAAAGCCGACAGCTGGTCCTGATCTCACCTGTGCTGTTCAGGTAAATCAGCAGTAGATGTCGCTTTAGGATGGATGACTCATCAACCGCTGCAAGGCACCTGCTCATCACTTTCCAGCCTCTGCGCTACTTTGTCCTGATTGGAGAGGTGGATTTTGACTGGCGCTCAGAGCGCCCTATTGTTGGATAGCCATGTTCTCCGTTTTAGCCCGTGCAGCAAGTTCAACACTGCAGTGAGTGATGTGTGCGGCGCCGAGCGAGTGGAGTGTGTTGCTGTCGGAGTCTGCGTTCAGCGTTTATTTCTAGGAGAGCTGAGTTAGGATGCTGCGGCATGCGGATAGATAGATCTCTGTATATAAATAGCACATCACAGCTGTAGGTAACGGGATGATGGCGACGTTGCAAACTCTAACAGAGAGAGAGAATTATTCAGCATGCGCCACACTTTCCAATGCTTTTAAGGAGGCATCTGGAGATTTCGGCATTTGAATAAAATGTTTTGATTGCCGGTTTTGACATTCAGAGAAACCATCGTTTGTGTGTGTTTTACTGCACCTCATTTTCTGTCAGCGACAAGACAATTCTAGGATTTCACTGTCTGGATGTGGGATACGTAAGGACTTAAAAGTAAGTCCTTGGGATGGGTGGGGTCCTCTATGCAGCAAAGAGTGCGGGAGGGGGGGCGAGACAGCGGACGAGTTGCGGGGAAGTGCGAATCCTTGGATGGTGGGTCATCAGATAGGCTACGAAAAGCAAGAAATAAATTAAGATTTACACAATTAAGGTAACGTTTCACTATCTGTGCCATCGCTGCAAAACTCGCATGCTGGTGAGGTTACAAAGTTATTATTTATTCACGCAATTACGCATTAGTGTTAGATTCGGAATAACAGAAAGGGGGATGTGTTTTGAGTGTAATAGAACATTTGGAATTTAAGCAAAACTGACTGAACGAGACTGCATAAGAACGTATGACGTTACACGAATTCCTTCTGTGTCAGACATAATTCGCGGGAGATTTCGCGTTTGTAGTACTTCATTTTTTGTATATTCGTGTAATTAGTGTAAGGTGGCAAGCATTTGACAATAAATAATAGATTGTTTATGCATTGTTGGTTATCATTAACGTTATTTCGAGCTGCATGCAATGGGTAGGCTATAACATAATAGGCAGATCAGCTTTTAACTGTTTAGTTTTCTTTTCTTCAGGTGAATTTAACCAGAGTACAGTATTTGCTGTTAAAACCTTCCTTGTTATTTTCAATGAACAGCATGCATCAGCATTTTGTGACGTCAAGTCACCACTGTTGTTTGTGAGTTGTGAGAAATGACATTGAAATATAGGTACCCTTTTTTCCCCCCACATGGTCTAGCCTATTGTCCGCCGTTGGAGATTTGTGCATGTGATCTCGGTGGAAACAAAACTAGTATCCCAAAAGGAGAGGTGACTCTAGAGAAGATAACAGAGCAGTTGTCTGTTGGTTAGGATTCATGCAACTTTAATGTGATGATGTCATAGAACATGGCTGCTTTCGTTATCAGCATTAAGGTAAATTGACTTGAAATGCAAATACACATAGCTTATTTCCATAGAAATTCCCAAATAGTTAAACGAAATAGTAGTAATAATAATAATAAACCCCCCATTTTTCCTTCCTCAGTACCACTGCTTAAGACACAATTAAATGCTATTCTCAACTAGTCATCATAAGATAATTGTGGACATTGGATGTCATGTTTTTTAATATTTCCGTCACAACAGGATATCGTTGCATCCTGCTTCCCTTCTCGTCCTCTGAATATGCTGAAGGCCCTGGCAGGAATCTGTTTGCTTCATCTGACTACAATTTTCTTCCTTTTTTGGGCAACTATAGATGATGTAAGTTTGCTTTATCTTTTACATACATGCATACATGATATCAATTGCATGTACCATCATTGTCATAAATAATTAAAGGGATATTGCCAATTACTCAAACTCAGGTAGTTCTAAACTTTTATTCTGGGAGATAAAGATGAAAGACACTCAAACAGGTTTGGAACAATTGAAGGATGAGTAAATCATGACAGAATTGACATTTTGGTGAACTATTCCTTTAACGTAAATCAAACTTTTGTTTTGATTGTTTAAAAGATTTTATTTACAGTTTTATTTTACAGTGTACAACACGTATAACACTAGCAAATGTAAATGTGCAAGTTGTGAATTGAAAATTTTATACAGTAATGTCAATGTATTAATCAACAGTTTTCTGTTATCTACACTCGCCTACCAGTACAAGGCTGGACTCCCTTTTGTCTTATCAATTGCCCTAATTCTTTGCAGCAAGGTGCTTGAAATATTTTTTCAGCAATTCAGTCCAAACTGATAGAATGAGTTCAAAGTTGCCGCAGATTTGTCAGCTGCACATCCCAAAGTTGCTCTGTTGGATTGAGATCTGGGGACTGATGAGCCCATTTGAGTAAAGTGAGCTCAACGTTATGTTCAAGAAACCAGTGTGAGATAATTTGAGCTATGTGAGGGATTAAGATGGTCAGCAACAATACCCAGGATGCCTGTTATTTAAACAATGCTCAGTTGGTACAAAGGGGCTCAAAGTATGCCAAAAAATATCCTCTGCAATATTATATTTAGACCACCAGCCTCAACCCATTGATACAAGGCAGAATAAATCTATACGCCCATGCTGTTCATGCCAAATTCAATGGTGAGACCATGCAACCTTTTTTCCCCTATTGACCAGGTTTGGTGAGCCTATGTGACTCAAGTTTCTTGTTGTTAAAAGACAGAGGTCCATGTGAAATCAAAATGTACACCTTATTTAGCTATAGTGCATTGTTAGTCTTAAAGGAACTGTCCACTTTTTTTCTCATTTTACAAGTCACCTAGAGTCAAACAGTTGAGTTTTATCATTTGTACTACATTCAACCGATCTCCGGGTCTGGTGGGAGCTGTTTTAATTAGCTTAGCATAGATCATTGAAGCAGTACATAGCGTTCTTGCTGCAAATTAGGGTTGTTAGAGTGGCTGAGTATAGTATTGGTAACCTAGTAACCAACAGTAAACAAAGAAAGCATAATGGAGTCACCTGATTGGTCATGTGGGTTTAATGATCGCTGTGTCATTACAGTTTATTCAGCAAATGGCTTTCCATCTCCCATTATTCACATTAACCCCAGCATAAAAGCATTTTTATTCATTCATTTTTCTTCGGCTTTGTCCTTTAATTATCAGGGGTCGCCACAGCAGAATGAACCACCAACTATTTGGCATATGTTTTACGCAGCGGATGCCCTTCCAGTCACAACCTTCTCAGTACTGGGAAACACCTATACACTCTCACATTCAAACACACTCATACATGCTGGCCAATTTTTGTTTACCCTATTCACCTATACCGCATGTTTTTGGACTGTGTGGGAAATTGGAGCACCCGGAGGAAACCCACGCGAACACAGGGAGAACATGCAAACTCCACACAGAAGGGCCAACTGGCTCAGCTGGGACTCAAACCAGCGACTTTCTTGCTTTGAGGCGACAGTGCTAACCAGTGAGCCACCGTGCCGCCCCAAAACTTAAATTCCCGATCACTTGTTTCCTGTGTGATACTTCAAAATGTGTATTAACACAGGGTGATGAAACTATCTTCTTGACCACATCTCCATGATTAGATATTTGCATTAATAAGCAGTTGAATCGGCTATGTAATATGTGGCTGGTGAGTGTATATTGGGTTATTAATATAGATTACTGCAGATTTTAGCAACCAGCTCCAACAATCTTGCTTAGTAGAATCTGAAGACTCTTGAGTTTAAGAACTGTGCAGTTTTCAGAAATAAGTCCAAATTAAGTGAGTTTTAAGTAATTTATTTAAAACCGAAAACAAGATTATTTTATATACCCAATTGGCAGATTATTATCGTTTTATAAGGAAAACCCCACATGATTTTGACCTATTTCTGAAAACAAAACAATTTTTTTTTACTTGTCTAAAAAACGCTTCTTGATTTAAGAAATGTTAGAGATTTGGACTAAAATCACACTCTTTATTAGCTGGTTCAGGTGTGTTTATTTGGAGTAGAAGCTAACTGCAGGACCGTAGCCCTCCAGGAACAAGTTACAACATCCCTTATTAGTAGGTTTTTGTTTTGTCCCAGGCATGGTGGTTCACGAGGACCCTTTACACAGATCTGTGGGGCCAATGGGTGATGGAGAACAATGATAATGTCTGGGTGTACGTGGACATACCAACCTCATACCGGAAAGGTAGGACAAAAAAATCTAGCAGTATGTATGTTTAGATGTCTATTTTTGACTAATGTTTATGCTCCACATCTTATTCTCCTAGATTATCTGCAGGCAGTTCAAGCATTTGCGGTGCTGTCCTGCCTGTTTGCGGTGTTCTCTCTGATCGTGTTCATAATCCAGCTCTTTACTCTGGGCAAGGGAAAGCGCTTCATCCTTTCGGGAGTTGTGCAGCTCATTTCCTGTAAGTTCTTGATTCTGTAAATTTGATATTAAAGGTATAGCGCACCCAAAAACTAACATTTATTTACTCACCCTTCACTTGTTTCAAACCTGTTTGTTTCTTCTGTTGAAACACAAAAGACATTTTGAAGAACAGCAAAACTGGAAGCCATTGACTTCAATTGTTTCCAGCATTTTTCAAAGTATCTTCTTTTCCTGTTGTGCTCAACACAAATAAAAAAATAAAAAAAATCAAGATTTTATTGAGGGTAAGCAAATGGCAAGAAATTGTTCGTTTTTGGGTGAACTATTAACTTTTAGACAGCATATATCAAACGCAATCTCACAGCAATTCTTAAAAATTCACAGTAACTTTTTGATTTAGTGGCAAATCTTACAATTTGATAAGAATTAGCTGCTTTTCTGACAATACATAATAGTTATGTTTCCTTGTGAGATCGGGCTGCATATATACATAGAAAAAATTACAAAAAAATAAATCTAGAAAATTAAGAGATATTTCATTAAAAATTGTCTTTGTTTTACTTATAATTTACATTATTTTCAGTCAGATTTTGTAGAAAAAACTAAAATGTAACAAAAAAAAGTAAACTTGAAAAAGCTCCTGTGGCTCTTTCAACACTTAATTAGTCATGTAGAACAACTTATTAGCCAATGTAGATAATTAAAAAAAAATTCAGTCTTGGTGACATATTAGTCCAAAACTCTGCAGTGGATTGTTGTGTCAAGAGAACATACAGGTTGTACAGACATAAATTTTTGATGTGCATTCACACATTTCTCTTGGACCTCTAGGTTTCTGCATAATGGTGGCTCTTTCAGTCTACACTGACCACTTCCACAGAGGCGAGAAGGACGGCTGGTATGGCTGGTCCTACATCATGGCCTGGTTCGGCTGGCTGCTGACCCTCTTCACTGGAATCATGTACATCATCTTGCGTAAGAGAGTGGATTAAACTTCAGCTCTCGCTCTCAGTGCTAATGTACAGCCTTGGTTTTTCTTTTGTCGTGCAAACTTCCATATGGACTGTGACTAATGTGCTTCAAAGCTCCAGTGCAATACTTGAAAAATAGTGAGATGTCTTGAATGTTGCAGGCCTTAGTGGACGTTCAGGAAACTTGCACAACAAAGATCACACAGGATCAGCAGTTAATTTCGCAAAAGTTTGAAATCTGCCAGTGAGGCCGTCTTGAGGAAAACTGGTGACTTTCATGAACAAAAACAGATTTATTCATGATTATTGCATTTTTATTTAGAGCAATACTATATTTTGGTTTGAAGGACACTCTTTCCTAGATCCAGAAAGCACTGAGAGCAGATGTAGGGTCTTTAATCGCAGAGATTAGTTTCTAAAGTTGGTAAAGATTCATTATATGTAAGAACGAACTGTAAAAATGTATTTATAACATGTACAAAGAGAAAGAGAAGCTGTACATATAAAGTACATACAGATAAATATACGTGAACGACATAGTTTTAAACTCACGCGCACTTTGGATTTTCTTTTCACTGATATTTATTTTGTAGACGGCAATAGCACAGGATAGTCTCTAGGTCAAGATAAGGGTCAAACCTATGTTACTGCGGTACATTATGGTGCTTTTCAGTCGGTGATCATTCTCATGGTCATGTAGACTTTTGTAATTTGATTGTACGAACACTCTGCCACCATACTATTTCACTAGACCGAACTCTTTCTCTGTGCTTTTCTTGATAATGATGACATCATGGACCCTGTTGCTATGCCGAATATTTTGAAAAGCACGATGCTGAATGATTGTTTTTGTGGTCCCATGATCACACTAGGATTCTAATTCCAGAGCACAGAATGTTCCAAAAGAACTTTCAGAATGCTTTTCTTTTGTAATTGTCAAAATGTATTCCTACTTTTATGGGAGTAACGTCGCTCCATGTAATATACAGATGTCTGAGTTATCCAGTTTCTGCTTACTTAGTTTGGTTTCAGTAATTTCTAGATGTATTTTTATTTTGCATTTTGACACTGAATGAAAAGGGTTTTATTTTTTCAATGCAAAAAGAAGGCAAACCGTGTAAACCAGGGAGGACGTTAGTTTCAGTGATCACACACAAATAAAAACCTCTCCGTAAGAATCTCTTTTGTCGTTTTATTTACAACACCAATATATTAAAAGTCAAAATAAGCATTCCTTTGTAGCACTACATCATACATTCAATTCACAAAAGAAAGTTTGACGTGAAACCTGCAGTCGTTTGAGAAATGTGATGTACTTTGTCATGTGTATGTACAGATTTACTAGGCCCACTGACCTTCAGTCCTCATGCAAAATGCACCAGGCACTAGCATAGGAATGTTCCATTAAGTATTGCCTTGTGGGGGTGTAAATCATATGCCTTGACCAGAGGGTGTAATTCGCTCCTGAACCACTAAGTGGAGGAGATGATTCTGCTCTGCCGAAAGGAGAGGCCTGTCATGAGAGACGATATAGTTAATCAATGCAAAGGCTTCAGTATAAAACAAAGGCAAGAAATGCAGAAAGCTCACCATAGTTCTGTCTGGAGGGCCTTAAGAGATTCTGTATCCTTTTCCTGACAGGCCATCTGATCAATCAGACCATTTACACATTTTAACACCACAGAAGATCCGCTAGCAATCAGTTTATAACATTATAGATACTCTAGCACATAGTGCAGTCCAAAAGTAAGAGACCACTAGCAATTTGAATACAGCAAAAACTATGATATTGCAAATCTTTTCATATTTACTCATTTAATGGCAAAGTGAATTTTTAATATCATTACCATAGACTTTAGTGTCACTGATTTCTTAAAGATCATTTCTAATAAGCATTTCTTATTATCAATGTTAAGAGTGGTTGTGCTGCTCTTTGTAGAAACCATACCAGTTTTATTTCTCTTTCAGGACTTTCTATTTGACAAATAGAAAGTTCAGTAGAACGAAAGTCATTTGAAATGATATAACATTGTAGCGTATAACAGTCTTTACAGTCACTTTGGATTCATTTAACGCACCCATGCTGAATTAAAGTACTAAATTCATAATATGAACTTTTGAAACACAGCATATTTGGTCTTAGTATATTTCCTTATTATATCCTAATATTTAAAAATCTCCCTTTTCGAATAGGTTTAAAGTGGGTTTGGAAAGCAGATTGTCAACTTGGTATCCGACTTTTGGACTCCACTGTATGTTGTAACAACCAAATTTGCAGAAGCAGATTCGGAATACATACCACAACTGACTGTAAAAGGAGGAACACATTTTCTGGAAGGAAGTTCACTAGAGGAAAGAAAGGTAATAACAGTTCATACAGAATAGCAACAAAAAAGTGCCTTATTCTCCATCAGCTCCCAAGTCCCTGGCTTTCCCCTTACCCTGGCTGTGTGAGTCGAAGGATTCCCAAGCGTATCGTTCTAGTGTCTGAGCGTGTTCGGGTAACAGCTTTTGAGGAGGAGGCTAAAACACAAACACACACACAAAAACAGTGTCATAAAGAGTACAGTAAACAAACATTAATAACCTTATTTTTAACGTAAAAGTGTGATATTAGTCCCAATTTGTAGCTTGAATCTGTGGATTCCGGTGTCTATTTGCTTCCAGCTATTTAGACATACAAAAGCTGTCTGTTGTTCATTCATTTATTCATTTTTAACCGCTTTTCCGGGGCCGGGACACTCGGCAGCAGTCTGTTGTGCAGCTTCATATTTCAAAACTGGTATTTGTCCTTTAATGTTTTAATTTATTATGGAAATCATAAGCACACTAGTTGCTAGTGCATTTCATTCTTCTAGATATTTACCTGTATCAGCAAATGAATCTGAAGTCTTGCACATTTACAAAGCATAGTTCACTTCTGTGATGCAAAATAGGGCGGATGGGACTTTATTGGTCAATCTAACAGATTAAAATCATAGAATTCACCTCAAGAAGCATAAGGAGTAAGACCCTGGAGATTTCACACTTTGCTATGATATCCATAAATGCACCTGGAATTAAAACAAACAGAGCAGAAATAGGAATGTGTTACAGTATATTCTCAACACATATTTAAACTCCTTGATGTTCAGCATTACTCAGAAATCGTTACTGGATAATCATGGAATCAGAAAAAATAACAAGCAAGTTAATAACAACACCAAGCCAAAAATAACTAGAGCAGAAAATTTGAGTGAGGCAAAAAAAAAAAGCACATATTTGAATGTACTGCTGATTGTAAAAAAGTTTGATAAGCAAATGCAAGTTGTTATAATGCAGCTCTGCCTCACATATCTAGGCATTGTATTCTAAAAGTCTTTCATATTTAGACTGTGATGAAAATGTTTTATATTGATGATCATATATTGATGATTGACAATTATATATTGATGATTGATTAAGGTTTTGCTAAAGTAAAGATCAAATGCATTATAATCAATGTGCTATTACAGCCATGTCTACTGGTTATTTAAGAGTTAAGGAGCTGTAGAGAAATGCTTATCTAAAACATTGTAACATTGGGCTCTATTTTAACAATATAAGCGCAAAAGTCTTAAGTGCATGGTGCATAAGCATAACGGCGTGTCCGAATCCACTTTTGCGGTCTGCTCCCCAGTGCATGGTCTAACAGGGTTGAGCTTATTCTCTTAATGAGTTATGGGTGTGTTTTGAGCATAACGTGTATTAAACCAATCAGAGTCTCATCTCCCATTCCCTTTAAGAGTCATTTGCTATTTACATGCCAGACTTTGTAAGTGGAAAAACTGAATGCTTCACTAGCGAGAAAACAGTTAAACAGACCATCTGCGCAAGGATAAAGAATGAGCCTCCTCCATTCGGCCTCTTTACTTTACTTTCACTCTTTACTTTACTCCTTTACTTTCGTGGAGTAAGGAAATGGAGGAAACTCACTCCACTGAAGACATCCATTAGCCTACATATTTAATTTAGTTTGTTAAGCGCAAAGATTGTTTCAAAACTATTTCTAAATTCAGTTCTAATTTCCAGCAAACGAATAAATGAACAATAATAATGAAGTGTGGTCAAAAAAAACCAAACAATTGAGTTATATCTAAACACACATCCTATTCTAATGCCCCCTATGGTGATGCATACGTCTCCAAAACCTGACAGGTGGACAAATTAAAACTAGTTTTTACTAAACCAATTATAAATATGCATATAATACATAATACTAGGGATGCTCCGATCGATCGGGCAGAGATCGGTATCGGCCAATAATCACATTTCATGACTCGATCGGTACTCGCTAATTTGGCCTCATCTCATGAACCGATCACAATTGTTTACAAGCAGAGGACATATAAGAACTGAAATCTTTTTACATTGTATATATTGTTTTCAACAATATTTCAAGTTCATTAAAACCTGGCTGGAAATATTAGGGATTTAAAAAAACAAAAAAATTATTTTTAACTTCTATTTATTAATAGAATTTATTATAATATATGTATTGTAATAAACAGTAGTTTATGGATTTATTTCCTTTTAGTAAAGTAGTAATGGATTTATAGGTGCGCATTATAACTTCTTATGCATCAAATATGCGCTCCAAACTTCATTGAGACATGTAGAATTCTTCTTCCATCATTTGCAATGTTTCCAAATTGCTTTGTTAGTGATTTTTCTTACCAATTGTTTTTAATCTGTTTTATCTATTATTTTATGAAAAGCTGCTTCTGACCATGACATGTCCACACTAAATGGTTATAAGAGACGTGTTTAAGGGATTATATGTAACATCCTTCTTTTATTCTCTTAGGTAAGGAGAGATTTACACTTAAGTTTCATACTTGGAGGGAAAATGTGCTTTATGCATTATAAACCTTAAAGCATCACAATCGGTCCTTGGTATCGGCCGATCACCATGACAAGTAATTGGTACTCGGTTTCGGCTGCAAAAATCCTGATCGGAGTATCACTACATAATACTTAGAATAATAATAATAACATTATATAAATGCAAATTATCATGAATAAACTGAAAAAAGCCCCCCGAGGTGAAAAAGGCATGGAGGTAGCGGTTTACATATTTATGTAGAAAATAATAAATTTGTAACATTTTAATCCTTTAATTTTTGTTCATATGTAAAGATATTTGTGTATTGCTGTACATCCTGTGTATATTAAGCAATGTTTAAGCGTTTGGACCCGCATAGGCGCACATCTAACGCTTTCTGTGCTGGACATTAGAGCAGCTTTTTGTTGGTCAATGGCGCGGTCTATTTCAGTTCCTCAACATGCCAACAATGCGCCTTAACACACCTCCTTTTCAGATCAGCACACCCATGAGTCCAAAAAATGGCACAAATGGATTTGCTATTTATACAACGTAGCGCAAAATGTGAAAATTACAGTTGTGTTGGTGTATGATAGGGCCCTACGTCTTTAAAAATGCCTGTGAGCCCATCCTTGGGATCCTTTTGCTCACAGAGGCTATCTAAGTGAATTAAAGCAATTAAACGACAAAACTTCGTCTGACTTTATTCAATTTCAGTCTTCACATTAAAATATATTCCTTGTGAACATATATTCCTCTACCTCACATATCTAGGTATTACATAATAAAACACTTTTATATTCATACCGACAGGTGTGTTTGTCCCAGGTAGCTGTAGTCCTCTTTCCTGACACATATGCTGCATCTCAGAGAGCACAGCAAGAGCACCGTCATAATCACCTGCGCATCAAACATCACATCACTGTTGGGACCACCACACAACCTTCATCAGAAACCTTCATCAATCAGTCTATTAACTCACGGGTCAGTATTTTGCAGGAGGCCATTTCCCACAGCGACAGCAGGGCTTCAATTGGCATATGGTTCTGAAGTTCTGCAGCTCTCTGGAAATGAATGATGGCCTCTCCTGGGCGGTTCATCTCCTACACACAAATATATAAACAGGAGCACGTCACGATTGAGCTCTGCTGAGCGTGGTGCAATTTGAATTCATTTATATAGAAGAAGCAGCCCCGTGTGTTGCAATGATGAATGCCTCACCTTCAGAGCATTGCCAAGCTCCAGTGAGAGACTGGCCGCCATAACAGGCTGATTCATCTCAATATAGACCTGAACAATATATAAGTACATATTTGCAGTATAACATCTAAGAAAAAACACAAAATCTGCACGTGATTGCAAGATTTAGGCTTTTTTTTACTTCAAAGTTTTCTTCAAATTTGACAAGCATTTCAACATGAAACAGCTGAGAAGCGGCAAGCAAAAGACTAACTTACGATTATTGTGCGATAAACTGGTTTAAAATATACAGCGGGGAAAATAAGTATTGAACACGTCATGTTTTTTCCTGGAAATTATATTTCTAAAGGAGCTGTTGACATGGAATTGAACCAGATTTTGGTAAAAACCCAAACAATACAAACATAAAAATAAAACAAAACAAATCTGAAAAATTTATTATGGGTAATTACAATGAAATGACACAAGGAGAAAGTACTGAACTCTTGAAATGTATTTAATACTTTATATAAAAGGCTTTTTTGGTGATGGCAGCTTAAAGACGCCTCTCCTAAGAATGAAGTCACATGCATTGCTCAGGTGTGAGTTTTTCACAGACTTCAACAGAGTGTAAAAATCTTGATGGTTCTGTGGGTCTCGTCTATCAAATCTGATCTTTAATTTGTATTTTATATTGGATTCAAGTCAGGGGATTGGCTGGGCCATTCTACAGCTTGATTTTCTTTCTCTGAAATCATTTGAGAGTTTCCTTGGCTGGGTTTTGGATCATTGACTTGCTGAAATGTCCACCCTGGTTTCATCTTCATCATCCTACTAATGTAGATTGTAAAAATGTAGAATGTTGGACTGAAGCAGCTAATATTCATTTACAATGATGAAGGGCAGAGGGTTGCTGAAGAACTACTGAGAGATTTCAGCTGCTGTCTGGGCTTTCACTGCCTTTCCACACCTCCCTTTCTTCATGTGTTCAATACTTTTTCCCTGTGTCATTTTATTTTATTACACATAACTTCATTTGTAAACTAATTAGATTTGTTTTTTTTGCATATATAGATTTCTTTGATTGTTACCAACATCCGGGAAAAATTTCAAGCAACAGCACCTTTAGAAATATGTCTTCTGAAAAAAATGGTAAGGTGTTCAATACTAATTTTCCCCGCTGTATGTTGTTTTGCTTGTATTGGTTGCTTGAATGTTCAACGTCATCCTATATTCGGCTATAATATCAATGTTATTCAGTGAATGAGGGATTGGTGGTTCTGTTATGGCAGGTTTTTTTCATAGGGGCTATATGCAGTTGTTATAGGTGTTAACCAAAACTTTTAACTAAACTTATAAATGAGACTTATTACCTAGTAGGATGTCTTTAAAAGCTCATAGACTGATTTATGTGAAAGACACAAGAAAATTAAAAGTATACATTTGTATATGCACAATATTTAGAACATATTTTCTGTAATATGACACACAATCCAAATGCTTATAATAGGATAATGCTAAAAGAGCTATTCTCTACTGCAACATCAATGTGGCATACAATTTTTTTTTTCAAACTAAATTATTTCATAGCCAGATCTATGCAGTCTATGGTCTCAATTATACTTTATAATATAATCTACTTTATACTGTAATATAACCCATCATAAGAGTATAATTTGAACGGCCTCGTATATTGTATATATACACTTCTTTCTACTTCTAAATCAACAATTAAAAAGATCTTGTCGTGAGTATATTAGGTATTGAATCACATTCAGTCTCTTTTATGTTATGTGCATGATTGCGAGCAATAATTTGTTGGCTGTAGCTTACTTAACAACCACAGTTGTCGCTAATAACAAGCTTTTTTCAATTCTCCATATAACCCCTTTAAGTTAAATAAACATTTAAAAATGCATCTTAAAATTGGAGTCCACTTTCTGTGAAATAATTAATTTTGTGCTTATATATGCTTATTTGCAAGAGCTGTGAGTAAATGATTGCGATAAATACCTTAATAGCAAAACTATAACAGTTCATTGCTGCCTGCATATTCTCA
Organism: Danio jaintianensis; assembly: GCA_903798115.1. Classification (NCBI taxonomy): domain Eukaryota; kingdom Metazoa; phylum Chordata; class Actinopteri; order Cypriniformes; family Danionidae; genus Danio; species Danio jaintianensis. The sequence goes on along the minus strand of CAIGQV010019186.1, from coordinate 10,074,796 downwards.
TCGAAGCCTGGGGCCCTCAGAGCTCTGGTCTCCTGCTCCGAGGCCAGAAAGAGCCGCGCTGCATCAGTCAGAGCCAAGGCTTCTCCTGGAGCATTGAACAGAGTCTGCTCACAGCTACAGAAATAAATAAATAAAATGTACATGTTCTATAAAGATCAGATCTATAAAGACCTCCCATTAAGGCTGCACGATATTGGAAAAATCTAATATTGTGATATTTTGCTATTCTACAATAGGAATACAATTTCACCTGATGACTTGAATATCTCTATTGGGAAAGAATTTATAATTTAGGTTGATTGGGATGATTCTGTAAGGGAGTGCATCTGCATGAAATATAACAAACTACAAGCACAGATAAATACAATAAAGAAAAAGATATAAGTGAAATAAACAGTGTTTTATCGTTTTCCGAGTCTAACATTATTCAGGTACAGTAATTAAAAAATAAAAAATTATTTAATTAAATTTGTCGTTGTTATTAATGTTACAAATGGAACAATTTCTTATGCCTGAATGCTTTTAAAATCCTAATGTAGTCACATGAGTCAAAAACACATCCAAATGATACATTAGAATACAAACTCAACATTGCATATCTTGCAACTATTATGATTGATCACATTGTGATATCAGTGCTGAAACGATATATTGTTCAGCCCTATCTCTGATTCTTAAATATAAAATGCAGCTAACTATTTAAGCACATAAATACTGTGAAAAAAATATATAATTATTTAGAAAATATTACATTACATACTTTTTATAGCACACTATATTACTCTACTGTTAGATATAATATTCATGTAAATCCAGTTAAGAAATTAATTTATTCACAACAAATACTTTTCATAAAACGTTTTTAGAATTTACATAAATTCATTTGCATTAATTATTAATATTTCAATATATTTATTAAATATATACATAAGATTTTACTTAGTGAAATACATTAAATAATCATTTGAATCCAATGCATTTATTAAATACGTTTTAAATACATGTTTTAATTATTTATGGAGCTCAAATCGATGCAGAAATATATGAGATGTAATGAGTGATTACGGTGTTATTTTTACCGAGCCATAGCAAGATTACAGAAGGCCGCATACTGAGGACAGTCCTGCTGTTTCAGCTCCTTAGCCAACTGACCTGAGGAAACATGTCTTAAAGTATTAATACAGAAATTAACACTCCCAACTATAAAGACAGGATCATAGCCGTCATTTAATACAATACATACCAAATTGTTCACTTGCTTCTGCGACATTAGGCTTCCGAAGAAAGCGCCTGTGTTTCAAGAAGAAATAATTTATTATTGCTATAACATTAACGTACTGGATGAGATTAATTTGACAGCTGAACATTCATACCAGCTCCTTTAGAACTGTTTGGTGTGTAAAGCTGCTTGAAATTAAACATCTACAAAATACAATATTTACACATAAATCTTTAGTAATTTCACAATTACTGTCTAACGTTGCTTTCTTCATTTTGATCCTTATTACGTGTAATTAGCAAAGGGCTAGTGAGGGTTGTGTGACGTTAGCCTTGACATGACGTTCAGTGGTTTTGGGCGACGCTATAAAAAACAACGTCGAATATCTACCAAAAGACACGTTAAAACAATTTTTAGTTTGTATCAGACAGCTTTTCAGCTCTTACTTTTTCAGTTTATTTGACACCGCCCGGTAGCGCATCAGAAAATCTCCTTCGGCTGCCATTGTTGATAGTCAGGAGGGCAAACACACCGGAAGTCGCTCTCCGATTGTTTTCATTGGTTGTCCACATCTGAAGCTGTCTTTTGATTGGTTTACAAAGGGTAAGGGCGGGTTTTTTGTTGTGAGTTCGAGGAAAACCACACATTGGTTCACACATTCATTTATTTTGCAGTATTTTATTATACAACTTGTACATTAAAATAATAAATTATACATAGCTAACGTTAGATTTACAGCAAGTACATTCTAGCAGGTAAGAAAATATTTACAAATTCATTCATTACTTCATATTTATTCACAGGTTTTCATAGACAGAATCAAGTGCTTCATCTTCGAGTACTTTGCAGTCCTGAAAAAGAGCACAGCAAAACAAACTATTGGTATTCTGAAACAACACTCAACTGTACTTAGGGCTGCACGATAATGGAAAAATCTGACATTGCGATATTTATTTTTCTGCAATATATATTGTGATATGAATACAATTCCATTGCTTAAATAGCTCTATTTGGGGGGAAAAAACATTAATTTAGATTGATTGGGGTGATTTTGCAAGGGTAACAAATTGCAAGCAAGGATAATTACAATAGAGCAAAGGAAAAAAGTAAAATAAACAGTGCTTTATGGCTTTCCAGAGAGGCAGGTACAGAAATTGAATAATGAAATGTAAAATAACACTTTATAGTCTTCATTGTATTAATAATTCAGTAAAATTATTCCTTGTTAAAATTACAAATGTTGTACGTTGTTGTGTCTGAATGCTTGACACTGTCTTGAAATGCCTTTAAAACATAAAATTGATAATACTTCACTCTGTTATGGTTATAGTTTGCAATGACTCCACAAATCTCATGTATTCTCAATTGTTGATAAACAATAATTCCAACTCAACATTGCATATCCTTCGATGTGACTTGCGCACACACACATTGCGAAATCGAAGATATATTTTGTGCACCCCTAATTGTACTTAACACGTTTTCCTTTTGATTAGTAGCCACGAGGTCATGATGACGCGAAAACCTTTTTTTTTCTTTACCAAAATATGCTTTATTCCACGCTATTAGTTTTTCCATCAGGTCAAAGGACATTCATGAAGAGATGTGCATTATGTATTTTATATAAAAATAAAGCAATCATAATCTACGACGTAAGAAAAGTATAGTCATAATAACCAATTTAGAAAACAGCTATATATTTATAATATTGATCACAGTTTTCCCCTATTGAAGGGCACCTATGATGCAAAATCAACTTTCAGGAAGCTGTTTGGACAGAACTGTGTGTAGGTAAAGTGTGTCCACATTTATACTGGAGTGATATAAACACAATAAGCCTTTTTTAAATTTTGTGACGTTAAAATAGGATCCAAATCCCAGTGATTTTGAGGCCCACCGCAACGTGATGTAGGAGTGCAGTTTTCCCTGAACACACCAAATTGACATGCATGTATTAGCATGTCTCCGTAGTAACACGCATAAACATGTCCACAGAACAGGATTTGCAAAGAAACTGGAATTAAAAGATCTGTTCCAACTCTCTGTGATCAGCTGCACATCAATAATAAGTTTAAAACAGTGCATGTCTTTAATAAAGAAAAGACATTATGAATATACGTAAAATCAGTTGGCATTTCTGTGTGGAGTTTGCATGGGTTTCCTCCGGGTGCTCCGGTTTCCCCCACAAGTCCAAAGACATGTGTTATAGGTGAATTGGGAAAGCTAAATTGTCCGTAGTGTATGTGTGTGAATGAGAGTGTATGGATGTTTCCCAGTGATGGGTTGCAGCTGGAAGGGAAAATGAATGAATGAATGAATGAATTCATAACCGCTGGAATCACCACAGCTGCATAGTGTCAGTAAACGTGTGTGTGTACTGCAAACTTTGTAAAGATATTTGTGTGTGACTCATCGTTTCAGAAACGCTTGAATAAACTCCACCACAAATACACCAAATAAACTTACTTGGTATTTTTGACTAATGAGCTGGATTTCTGCTTCATCCAAGTCTGTTTCTGTCACTGACTGCTGTTTATCTGACATAATGCAGCAAACACAGATGTAGCAAGGGTAGACGGGGAGATCCAGCTCATTTGCATTTAAAGACACAGGCTACAAAAACAGCTACACTTTGCTTTGAGCTCAAAATGGGCATATTCTGCATTAATCTGACAGACACATTCTGGAGACACTAAAGAATTATCTTACATCCTGTAAAAGGGGTAAAATAGGAGCCCTTTAATCAAAGTGCACCATTGTTCCGCATGTTAGACAAACCTTTATATGGGATTTATTCTTCCTTGTGTTTCCTTCATCTGCTGTTGTCTCAGGATGCAATGTATCATAAACAGAGTCTGATCTGTACTGTAGAGCCTGTCAGAATGATGCATTACTTTATTTGAGACATTATTATTTAAAATTCTTATTAAAGAAAGTTAAAAAAACAACAAATGCCATGAAATAGAAAATGACCGTTATCTAGAGAAACAGAAATAATATCTCACAGCGTATAGTGAGGCAGATCCAGCATCCTCATCCGGGATGACATCATCGCTCTCCTCTGCTCTCTGCTCCGCTACTTCATTTTCATCATCTCTACATGGAGGCTTTTCCTAAAAAAGATTAGCCAAAACTACAGCTAAAAGTACCAGTATGACATGTGGATTTCTGGAAAGTACACTTCTGCCCTTTTTTGGCCATTACAGAACCATCTCGCAACCAAAACGTAACTCTTAACAGCCCATCTAGAGCTGGGATTACACATCTTGCGTAAGAACACTGAACCGACAGTAGTTACAGCTAAGAAATTTATTTTTTAAAAGGTTGTTATGAGAAAGTTATTTAAAATAATGTTAATGCAACATTCTACTAACCTTATTTTTGAGTGTTCATTTGTAACATTCCAAGAATTTCAAGGCTAATATTCGGCAAATATCATTTATCATTCATTCATTCATTCATTCATTTTCTTTTCGGCTTAGTCCCTTTATTAATCTGGGGTCGCCACAGCGGAATGAACCGCCAACTTATCCAGCATATGTTTTACGCAGCGGATGCCCTTCCAGCAGCAACCCATCACTGGGAAATATCATTTATCAAGTGTAAATAATATCACATATAGACATTCTCAGAACACTTTCTCTCAGCATAATGAAAATGAATGCCAAATATTACTAATTTCATAGGAAGATTTGTTAGATGTTATTTTAATGGTGTATTATCTTAACATTTACATAAACACGCGACAAGATTAAAGCTGATAATGTGCTAAATGATGTTTTGTTTCTTCTACAGACAGATTGTTTCTCTTCGGAAGACCTCAATGCATCAGGAGCTAGTTTTAAATTGCTTTGCCTGTATGTTTCTGTATGTTTCTGCTTGTTTCTTTGTTCTTTAGCTGTCAAAGTGCTTATAGCCGTATTATATGAATCAACAATGACCATGTTTTCAGTTTAGTCTTTAATTTTCTACAAATGAAAAAAGTCACCTACATCTTGGATGGCCTGAGTGTGAGTAAATTAACAGCACATTTTCATTTTGGAGTGAACTTAAATGAGACAAATTAGAAACGACTGAATTGTTACAGTACTTCTAATGTTTCTATTACACAATGTGTGGCCAGAGGTTACCTTATAGCTCTTTAATATATACAGTGATCCAGCAACACTGAAGATAAGAAGAATTCCTGAGATCGCCATCATGATGATGAAGTCTATGTGTAACTCATCAGGTGGTTCCACGTAACCTTTATCTGCATCACAGAGAATTGGTATGGAAGAGAAGAAGTCATTTATTTCTGACTCAGTATTTGCAACACCCGTTTACATTTTTTTGCTGAAAGTGGCAGTTTCAATCAAATGTCACATGGCTAAACTCACATGCTTTCTTTTGTTGTCATCATTTTTATGCAACCAAAAATAACCACTTTATTCTATCAAACCCGTTGATTGTGTCACAAGTCACACATCTAACAAATTAGAGTTTCAAGACTCACGTCTGTATTTATAAATGTCTAAATTGCAGCTAATATATTAATAAAAAGAATCTAATCGATGATATGGAGACTCACCCCTCACATGAACCACCGAATGCACATTTTGGTTTCCATACCGAAAATTGTAATCACCGGAACTTGAGCTATTGTGCATTTTGAAATGGGCAGGCACCATCATTGTTTGTTCATAAAATTCCCTTTTTAGTTCTTTACTCCAAATCTTTCTTTTCTGAGTGTAGCATTCAAGTTTCAAAGTGGAGTTTGCAGGAATGACCACTTTCAGGTTGAACTTAAGAGTATCTCCTGCTAGAGCCACTCTGGTTCTGTTCAGCACAACGAATGAAGCACTGGCTGGAGGGAGAAAGAGAGGATAAAATATGTCATTAATATGTCTGTGCTCTACTGACATTTCTACAACTTCTTAAAGGGACAGTTCAACCAAGATTGAAAATTCTGTTATTATTTACTCATCATTCACTTTTTACAACCCTGTTTCCGTTTCCTTCTTCTGTTGAACGCAAAAGAAGATATTTTGGAAAAATGCTGAAAACCTGTAACCACCGACTTCCATAGTATTTGTTTTTCCTTTGGAAGTCAATGGTTACAGGTTTCTAACATTTTTCGAAATAACCTATTTTGTGTTCAACAGAAAAAAGAAACGCAGGTTCGAAACCACTTGAGAGTGAGTGAATAGTGCGTAAATTTCTATTTTTGGGTGAACTATCCCTTAAAAAATGTGTGGGTGAGATTTCGGCAATACAGTAATGTTAACCACAACACTGCAATGATATATAAACAATGATCAACATTACCTTGAGCTTCATGCCAACAGTACAGAACTACAATCCAGCAGAGGACATGTTTGGCTGCATACATCATTATGAACAAAATTAACATTTCCAAAAACAAACAGGCCACCTTATCGGTTGTCCCATCAGAGATTAGACATCACTGTCCATCCAGCAGACCATTTTCAAGACCAATGAAGAGCTAACGAACAGTTTTCTGTCCAAACAACACAGGAAGTTGAACTAAATTACACCACAGTGGACGTTCACAGGACCTTGAGGTACAATCTTCTCGGTTTCTAATGCAGTCACTTCCTCTCTCTCTCTCTCCTCAAGCTCACTTCCTTAATTCTGACCTTTTATAGAGTTGTTTATTGGCATATTGCTAACCGATAGTTTAAATTAAAGGACTAGTTCTCCAAGAAATTACATTTCTGTCATCATCTACTTTCCCTTCACTTGATCCAAATCTCTTACATTTCTTTCTCCTGTTGAACACAAAAGCAGATATTTTGAAGAAAGCTGGAAACCACTGATTTCTAGTAAAAAAATTTGTGCTATGGATGTCAGTGGTTACAGGTTTTCAGCAATTTTGTTTCAGCAAGTTTTGTCTTCAAAACATCTTCTTTTGTGTTCAACAGAAGAAAGAAAATAATTTATTTATTCATTTTCCTTCGGTTTAGTCCCTTACTTATCAGGGGTCACCACAGCAGAATGAACTGCCAACTACTCCAGCATATGTTTTACGCTGGAGATCTTCCGCCCGCACCCGAGTATTGGGAAAAGAAAGAAATTCATAAAGATTTATAACTACTTGAGGATGAGTAAAAAAAAAATTTTGGGGGTGAACTATCCCTTCATAGTTCACTTCAAGTTCATTCAAATATACGGTTGACCTCTTCAAAAGTAATTACAGGCATTTTTAAGATGGGTATACTTATGCCTAGCCTATATATTTATACTGAGAGATAGTAAGCATGGTATTATGCTAGTATGCTAGCCTGCTGCTCCGCATAATGGAATTATTATTGGGTTTTAAATAGTGTTCTTTGACCAGCAGGTGGCAGCAGAAGAGCACACGACGCATTCTGAACAAACGTCTGACTCACATCAAATAAAGAGGAGTTCCAAAATCATCAAAAAATGAATTACGTAATGATTACATCACTGGCACCGAAATACACATAATTAGCGCCAGAGCAGATAAATCAAAAACAGCCGTACAGAACCGCTCAAACACACTTTCCCATTGACTTTAAAGTACACTTCATGTAGTCTACAGAAAACGTAATCTTTTATTTATAGTAGATATATAGACATAATTCTTAGATGAAATGTAAAAAATTACCCAAATTGCATATTTGAAATAGTTCTATATTCAGGCTTAATATGCTTGTCAAAGATAAAAAGACTGCGAAAGAGAGATAAATGAAAAGAAGAGCAAAGAATTCAGTTAGAGGTGACAAATTGCCTTACTTAATGAGAAGCAGGTGCATGAGGGCCTTGTGACTTCTGAGCTGAAGTGCAGGAATACTCACATTCTACAAAAAACACATACCACAAAAACAGACAGAGAGAGAGAGAGAGAGAGAGGCGCAACAAATATAACATCTGGATACCAGGGAATAAAAATATTTCCTGCTCCATAATCTCCCTCAACTTTTTCTTTCTGCTGTCATTAAACTCTTAAAAATAAAGGTTCTTTAACAACATTGATGGTTCCATGAAGCTCCTTTAACCTCCAAAAAACCTTTACCTTGCACAAATGTTTCATTACAGTGAATAAACAAAGTTTACATTATTAAAATGTCCTAAGAAATAAACGATTCTTTAAAGAACTGTTCACTGAATGTCTTGGATAACCCCAAAAAAGTACCACTGTAAAGCCTTTGAATTTTTAAGAGTGTGTGAAAGTCCACTTGGTCCAGATATTTCTAAATGCCTTCATTTGGAGTCGAAGGAAGAATGTAATTTTTTCCATCACATAAATATCATATACTATTTCTAGCCATTCTTGGATTGTTTGGGATTCAGGAAGTAAGCAGTGTCTTGCAATTGCTTTTTTGGCTACGATTATTAAAATATCAAGTGTTTTTCAGATTTACTTGTTTGGATATCAGAGCTTCCCAAAAAAATAACAACCATGAATTGAAAGGGTAGTGTAATATTAAGTATGTTTTCTTTTACTTTATGTACTTCTACCCAAAATTGTTTTATTACTGGACATTCCCAAAAAATGTGCCAGTGATTAGGTTCCTGAGACCCACATTGTCTCCAGCACTTAGTGTCCTTTCCTGTGGCATATGCTCTTTGTTTTGGGCTTCTGTGGAGAGGTTGATAACCATTTAATAAGCTGAAACTGTGACTGTGAGGATGGAAACAGCTGTTTTATGGATGAAAATAATAGTTCCCAAATCAAGTATATAAACTGTTTAACATTTAGTTTCTAGTGTCAACATATTGCCAAACATAAGATAGATGTAAGCCTGGACACTGTTTTTAATCCAGGTTGAATTTAATTCTGAAGTTTATTTTATTCACCCACTGTAACCATGGAAATAACACCGTGAGAAGTGAAGACACGAATTATGAATGCAGTGTTTTTAATAAAGAGCATTCCAACCGAAAGGCACATGCAAGCTCATGCATTTGTTATTCAGTGATGTTAAAGAGCCTTTTGACTGAATAACAGAAATCATGTGAGAAAGGCTGATTTATGAGACTGCTGCCTGTGTATGTGTGTGTGTGTCTATGTGAAAAAAAGTCCGCACACATCAACTGAAACATCAAAAACTGACTGACGAGGACAGCTGAAGTGCTTATCACTATGTGAAATGCTAATGATGTTTGAATATAATGCTTCAAAATGTCAACAAGATGTCCATATGGGTTCGTTTTAGAGCATTATTAATTTATATGAACAGAGGTCTGTGTTGTCAGTGTGTGTGTGTGTGTGTGTATGTGTGTATGTGTTTGTCACTATAAGAAAAAAAGATGACAATGGAAAGAGAAAAATTCTCAAACAAATCTAAAGGAAAGGTGCACATCTGGAAAAAGTTGATAGTTTGGAAGGGAGTGAGAAGACAGCAACAGACGGAGAGAGAGGAAGAAAGAGCAGATACTGAGAGAAAGAACGACGAAAAAAAGGAAGATGTAAGAGAAAAAGAAAGTGGGGAAGAAAGGAAAAATGGAAAAAAGACAAGAGAAGGGAGGAGAAGAGTAAAATAAAGAGAGAGAGAGAGAGAGAGGTGAATGTACACAACATCACAGTTCTTATGCAGAGCAGACAGAAGTTCAATAGCTTGCACAAACTGACAGTGGTCAGTCTTTAACACAGTGTTCAGAAACTAGAAGGGGACAGAGGACAAAGCCAGAGGGAAGCCACGTATTCCCTAATAAAAGTAAGTACTGCATGGATTAAACCATTGTGTGCTGTACACTGTAAAATATTTGTTCAATTGCTTTCCGTATTTTGTTATTCAGTTTTTTTTTGTCTTTGGAATTGCATTATGAGACCCTGATCTTTCCTTCAACAACAACTTTTGATGTTGAAAAGTTGGGGAAAGCGACTTTTATTAACATTTGTAATTCTCTATAGGCTGTATTATTATGTATACAATAGGCTATATCTTTTCAATCTATTAAAATGTCGATAAAAGTCACTTTGTTAAACTGCAGAGTTAGAATTTTCAACAACAAAATAAGATAGAGCAGAGATAAAAGTCCCATAATGGAATTCATAACCGTAAATAAACGAAGGAAAATATAGTAATTAACCGACATTTTTTACAATGTAATAGCCTATTGTATTCAGTTGTATTAATGCGCCAAACAGTTTCACTATCATTCTGGATCCTTCATTTATGTCTGCCTTAGACGTCTAAAACGCGTTAAAAATATCCGATAAAATCAAATGTTTGTTAATGTAGCCTATTTGTGTCTGTTGCAAGTGCTTGATTGATATTCATGTCGCACGTCAGTTCCTTCTCTCTGCGTTTTAAGTCCATGTGTGATTTTGAAAAAAAAAAAAGAAGGTGTGAAATCCGACAGAAGTGTCCTGATCAAACATTAATCCTGTGATTTTTGGATTCTCGAGCACGTTTCAATCTGCGCTGCGCCACGACGTAGAGACATTTTGAGAAATGCCTGTATACTGAGTCACTCTATACGAAGTCAAATACTATGATCTCGGAGTTCAATATTAGGTAAAGCTCTCTCTCTCTCCCTCAGGACTCCCTCTCAGTGCTGGAGTCCCTTCACCTTCTTTTAGTTTTCCTGCAAAAATTCTGTGAAATGTCTCCGTTTTAGTTGAATCGTCGTGTTTTTAGCGGTATTTAATCTCACCTCAGAGAGCTCACTGTGCTTCAGTCACTGGCTCTTGTGGCTTCGGCGCAAAGGAGATTTTCCTTCAAATGAACTAATTGAGTTTGCTATGAGTTAGGCCAGTCACAAGACAATCAGCCCGTCATCCATTTGTGCTATGCTCTTGAACGAACTTGAGTTATTCTGTGATCCGATCTAAGTCATTTAATAGACTGGAAAAAACCCTTTACCTTGTGTGATTCTTATTTGGAAGAGCATGTGGCACTTTCTATGAACTGGGCACAAAGTCTTATGTTGTTGGTCAAATTGATCTGAATTAGGATTAAAGGGGTAGTTCACCATGAAATAAAAAATTACGTCACTTATCTTTCAAACCTGTTTGAAATTCTTTCTTCTGTTGAACACAAAACAAGATACTTTGAAGAATGTTGGTAAAAAATCCTACTATGGATGTCAATGGTTGCTTTTCTTTAGTATATCTTATTTTGTGTTCAAGAGAAGAAAGAAATTCACAAAAGTTTAGAACCACTTGGGTGCGCAAACGGTGAGGAAATCCCCTAAAGCAGACTTTATTAACAATGCTAATTGTATTTAAATCAATTTATCTTTTAAAATAAAATGTTTTTCCAAAGGGCAAATGTTCAATTTCTGGTATAATTAATTTCTGCATGAACAGAAAAAATGCACCATATAAAAACATGAAATATCGTTTGATAAAAGCATAGTCTCAGTCTCAGACAATAAATAACTGTTCACAAAATATTAACTTGATTTATCAACTCAACCAAATCTTGCAAATCTTCTGCAAAGAAAATTGCTGTCTGTTCCTATAGCAAGCGTACTGCATTTTCAGTTTTTAATTTTTTCCAGATTGGTATCAAGGGATAAGAAACAGCTGGATCAGAATTAAGAAATCTAGAGAGTAGTAATGTGTAATCACAATGCAGAAATTAGCAAAGTTGTGTTACTTCGGCTGCACAAATAATTGAAGGTGATTTTCATGCACATTTTGTCAGTAAAGTTGGTTCTGTGATTAGCTGTAAATCTCCAGCACCTGCTTTCAGAAAAAGCAGCCTTTACTACACGTTCACTGACAAGCTTATTAAAAATTGTGGACAATTTAATTGGTGCGATTCTGAAATCTAAGATAATCATTTAGCGATTTGACCACTGTTTGCATCGCCTCTCAGTGATCTATGGCTCTGTGTTGCTGCTACATCTGAAAGTACACAAAAATACCACGTTTAATTATACTGTTTACTACAAACTCACTTTATAGCTTCAGTCAAGTGTCTGAAATAAATCCTTCTGTGTGATGTTTCCGTAGTTGTGTAATTATAAATCATGTTGAATTAGTATTAGTAGCCTCTGTTTGAGTCACTATTTTTATTAGTATTTGACTATAATCATTTTTTGTTATAAATATAATAATTTGGGTCAATAAAACCAGTTAAATATTAACAATATTTAACAAATTATTTATTGCAAGATTAAGTCAAGTGTATTTCTCTTGAGTGGTTTTGTATATTGTAGAAAAGATCTTTTTTGAAAATGGTAATGTTACAGATTATAATATTATGTGCGCGCACACACACACACTGGACATTCCATAGGTTTCCAGTGTTTTATACTTTAATTATACTTTATACTTTACTGTTTTATACTTACATTTTTAATTGACCTACTGTACCAATACAATTCCTAAATCCAACACTGCAACTGCATTTTTACTTGTTCATAAAACTCATTCTGTATGATTTATGTCTTATGAATAATGGGGACATGAAGCAATGTCCTCATAACTCACCTTCTCCTTGTCATACCCATGTCAGTATACAAATCTGTGTCCTGTATGTCACAAAAACAAGCCTACACACACGTGCACAGTGGCTCTGATAGTAACGCCTAAAAATAAAAATGAGACAGCAACAACAACAAAAAGCCCTGGAAGGTGGCCTAAAGAGCAATGTACAAACAATATAGACATGAATGTAGATGAAACATAAAAGATATGATTATATAAAAATCTGGGCCCTTGCACTGAAATTTTAAATAGATCATCGTCCCCTAAAACACTTCTGGCTGTTTGTCCTGGAAAAATAACAAACTACTCTCCCGTGTGCCAGATGCATTGGCAGGGTCTGAATCTCTTGCTGTACACCGAGAGTGTTGTTACTACTTGTTTTTACTTTGTGATATTCATACTCTACCTTTCAGACCCTTCTTTACCATGGCTGTTTCCACAACAACGAAAACTCTGATGGTGCCTTTGGTGGTAGTGGCGTTTTTGTCTCCATGTCTTGGCATGAGCAACGAAGTGGATTATGGTAACTGGAACTACAGAGAGGGAGGTAAAACCCAATGAATAATAGCTAAAGAAATTTGACATATGTATAAATATAAAGTGTTTCACCAAGCTGAGACTACTAGATTACCCTAATTTATCCAGCGATGTGACGTTCTTTTCCATCTGGCATTTCATTCTCTTCTCTCAGGAGCAAAAAAAAGTATTTTTTTTTTTTTTGGTGCATTTTGGTCCCAAATTGATCATGTGTCTGGTCACTGTGCAGTAAGCAAGCATGTGATCTTTAATGGCTCTTACACTCAAAAAATGTTTTTGCTGCTTGTTCAAACTGCTTATCTAAAATTAGGTGAAACACTGCAATTCTTGAGATTTTTTCGACTTACATTTGTTAAGTTAACTTAATCAATTTGTGTTGGGACAACATGAATGAATTGTGTTTACAGTGCAGTCTCACAAGCAAACGTAACTAATATTATCTAATGTCAGAAAAGTTGCTAATTTGTACAAATTCATACAATTTCATTCAAATGAAAATGTTACATTTTTGGGCGACACAGTGGCTCAGTGGTTAGCACTGTCGCCTCGCAGCAAGAAGGTGGCTGATTCGAGTCCCGGCTGGGCCAGTTGGCATTTCTGTGTGGAGTTTGCATGTTCTCCCTGTGTTCGTGTGGGTTTCCTCCAGGTGCTCCGGTTTCCCCCATGCGCTATAGGTGAATTGAATAAACTAAATTGGCTGTAGTGTAAGAGTGTGTGAATGAGTGTGTATGGGTGTTTCCCAGTACTGGGTTGCGGCTGGAAGCGTAAAACATATGTTGGAATAGTTGGTGGTTCATTCTGCTGTGGTGACCTCTGAAATAGAGACTAAGCCGAAGGAAAATGAATGAATGAATAAAAGAAGGCATGCCCCCAAACCCCACTCCTAAACCTACCTCTCAATGATGGATGAGCAAACCATACTAAAATGTATGAATTAGATCTAAATCTAAATCAAAAAGCTACAAATTGCAGTGAGATTGCACTGAATTTTTCATAGAAATGAGTATAAATCACTGGAGAAAAACTGGGTAGTTCTGGATTGGCTCTAATGCAACACATTTGTTCAGATATACAGTTTCGCGAAGCTAATATTAAATTGAAACAGATCTGGCTAAATACAAAGAGACATCTCCTAATGCATGCACTTTAAAGCTAAAGCCCTGTACTCCAGTGAGAGAAACCTGATTAAAACGGTTGTGAACCTCTTGTCATGTGGCAGCCTGCCTTATTAGAGACTAACCTCATTGTCTTTGCCCTCACGCCAGCGGAGAACGTGAACGTGGCCAACATACGCAGCGTGACTCGAGTGTTGGACGCCTGGGGCAAACGCATATTCAAAGATATCAAGACTCTTTTACACTCACAGCCCAATGCCCTTCTGCCAGACTATTCCAGGTAATGACCTGCATTTCCTAATACCAAATGCACCGCTAAGACTTCTTTCAAGCGTATTGACGTGCAAAGCAAGTAAAGCGTGAAGCAATTAGTGTAAACCAACCAGCAATATTTTAATAATCTGCTTTTCCTGCTTTGCTATGTTCGCTGAAGCTTTCTTGTCTTGCAAACCTTCACTTATAACGTTTTTTCTTCTTCTTTTTTTGCACATGAAAGCTGCTTGTTGGACTGTTTTATATAAACTAGAAAAACGCACTGTCCTTTGGGGGTTTGTTATCCTGAAGTCGGCAGTTTAACAGACTTACTCTCTGAGCCCTAAGGAGACTGTTTCATGAAGCTGAATCTAAGCTACAAGCATTGAAACAGCACTTAAAATGCCAGAAAGGGGATCCTCGGGCAAACTCATGCTATCCGAATTACTGGAAGGAAAAAGGAATAATGAAGCTAGGCCTCGATGCTAATTCAGACCGAAACTGTTAAAGCCGATCTCTTTTGTCAGCTGTCCAGTGTCTCGTAATGGTGCATTGAAAAGTCCTTTGAGAGAGAAAGAGAATTAATGCGATACATAAAAGCTATCAGCAAAAGAAAAGTAGTTTTATTCTTTATTTGGGAATTCCTTTTCCCTTTTAATAAAAAAAATAAACAAAATTTATAGTGGTGGGAAAACTGCATTTAAAGTCCCCCTGAAATCCAAATGAAAAGTTTTCAACATGCTAGCCTTAAAGTCTGCGCGAACTGGATGTTGCTGAGACTTTTATTTCAGTATGTTGATATACTTCCAAAATGAAATGGAATATTGAGTAGGGGGCGGGGCCTTCTTTTGTGCATCATTCCCTCGTATAGCTAACTAATGGTAAGACGAGCATGGCTAAGGATATTAATATACAGTTGCTATGAAAGCCCTCAGGTTGACATTAACAGAAGGATAAAAGTCAAAAGCAAATGGTCTTTGATATAAGATTAGCTAAATAAAAACAATTCTGTGGTTTAATTACAGCTGATTAATTACCTTAAGAACAATGTGAGTTAACAAAATAAACATTGTAATTTTGGATTTCATGCAGACTTTAAGGTTCTCTATAAGCGTACTTACTCCCAGGGCCATTTTTATCGAAGTTAATATTTAGCCGCTCCATATTGGTGTTTCGTAACATCTACTTTTTTTTTTTTTTCTTTTTAATGAGGTTAGCCCAATGCTCAACCCCCAACCTGGAGAACCAAGACATATACACATACACTACGGACAATTTAGCTTACCCAATTCACCTACCGCACGTCTTTGGACTGTGGGGGAAACCAAAGTGTCCGGCTATCAACTAGACATGACTTAAATAGATAAAATATTATTATTATAAGTATATTGTGGATGTTTTCATGAGCTCTCTATATAGCAATATATACAGCAGATTGCTATACGATTTGCAGCATTAGAGAATTAAACATGAAAAACTGTGTCAGTGTTGCTTTCAATTTAACATTAATTCATTCATTTTCCTTCGGCTTAGTCCCTTTATTAATCCGGGATCGCCACAGTGGAATGAACCACCAACTAATTCAGCATGCCCTTCCAGCCGCAACCCATCACTGGGAAACACCCATACACTCCCATTCACACACTACGGACAATTTATCTTACCCAATTCACCTATACCGCACGTCTTTGGACTTGTGGGGGAAACCGGAGCACCCGGAGGAAACCCACGAGAACACGGGGAGAACATGCAAACTCCACAAAGAAATGCCAACTGACCCAGCCGAGGCTCGAACCAGCGACCTTCTTGCTGTGAGGCGACATCACTACCCACTGCACCACCACGCCGCCCCTTTCAATTTAACAGTTTAATGTTATAATAATTTTAAGTATCTTCAGTGTTGATATTTTATACTTGCAAACATCTAACCTCCATAAAGTGAACAGAAGAAATGAACTGGAGAACATTTATGTGCACGTAAAAGAAGGCATGCAGAGCTTCAGAGCCACACCCATATATTGAGTATTTATCTGTCTTCATGGACCAATGGCAATTTGAAAGTGTCTTTTATTTATTTATTTTTCTGAAAGTTTTCTTTTTGTTATGAAATTTGTTTTGGCCTTTGGCTCAAAATGACGTCACACCAGTTCATTTTTTAAAATGTAGCTTATTTTCATACATCATTAACGTATGCTGACACAAGAAAAACAAGCGCAAAGTAACTAATAACGTGTTTATGGCAGGACGTTGAAAGCGTTTGAGAAAATGTATGCAGATGGCAGAAGACAGATTTGGAGTAGTTTCACAAACGTTACAGACCAAATGAGCTCCAAAGTAGAGTCAATTGTAAAGAAAATACCTTTTTCCTTTTTGTTACTGTTCTGGAAGCGGCAGGACTGGACATTTGTCCTAATGTGGTGTAGAAAGGACTCGTCACTCTATGACACAGAGCTTTTTAACACACCTGGAGGCAATAGCGTTGTGACCTTTAGAGATTTTGAGAGGCAGGTCTTGGCCAGGAGCACCAGAAGCTCAGCCTTGTCATATTAAACTACGTCCTGTTAATGTATGTTCTTTGACTTACTGACCCCACGTTCTAGTACGCTAAAGTGAATGTGAAATCTCCTTATTCACATCTCTAAATCACAATTGACATAAAGAATGCGAAGCTCAGTCATGCATTTTGGGTTATTCACCTTGTAAGAGCTGCACTATATGCAGAAATCAATACAGATACCTCCTAACCTTTTGTTTTGATCTATATTTTTATCTCTTTCTTTGGCTGTGCAGATGAATTGGAGATTGCAGGTCACATTCAGCTGACAGAAAACAAAAATTACAATTTATAATCCGTGAGAGTCATACTCCCAAAGTTATTTCGGATTATTAAACCAATACCAAACTTACAAAAAACTCACAATGTGCTTATTTTTTGAGTGATAGAAATTGGGTTTAATCAGTGAGTTTATTTATAGATTTGCTATCTGGTGTCTAAAAGCACTACTCAGCCTGCTTCCCTTAGTGTTTTACTCTCTAGTTTTCTCCCTGAACAATGACGCAAGTTACTATGGCAATTCTCGTTCAGTAGGAATGACCTACAGTGGCGTCATTTTTCACAATAACAAAAACAGAAGATCATTATTGGAAAATGGCCTACACCTGAAAAGCATGTTTCTCCTTCTAACAAAAAAAACACAATATGAGTTAGCCTACCCATAACTTAACGCAGCATAACGTATCACATTCTTTTTAGGATACTAGTTGTCATCACTCACTATTCACAATGCACTTTTACACAAGGCACTCAACTGTCTGTGTATGAATTGTAATAAGGTTAACAGTTTTGTTATTCCTCTTCCTCCACCGAACTAAAAGCTGGCAACGGCTGAGAGAACTGTTCATCAGTATTTTATTCCATGAAAAACATCATCTAAAGTGCTAAGAGATGCAAGTGTAAACACACTACTTGGCACTTGCACTTTGAATAGTGTAGACTAGCTTACACGTGGACTGGGATGCACTCAAGACTGCTTTGGAGGTCTAACTGGGTACATACAAAAGGTATCATGATCCACCTTACTTTTAATAGTATTGGTAATATATTAAAATCTTGAGTCACTTTTAAGTTATTCAATGTGTTACTTTGTTATTTTATGCGTTGTTGAGAGTATGCATTATTATTTTGTGTGTTTTTTTTATTAGCTAAAATAAGCTTACGATTTTAATATATCATTTATAAAAGTAACTTTACCCAACATTGATTATTAACCTGTATTAACACGATCCGTGCAGCCATTTGTAGACCAAACTGGAAGAAGCGGCTTCCTGTGTCTTTTCCATTATGGGAAACAAATGTACTTCTATCGTATCAATCTCTTATAGTAATCATAACCCGCTGCTTGTAGCATTGTTCGTTTTACTGCATAGAATTTATTTTTACATAGTGGCTTCCTAATGAACCTTGAATATCACACAATTCAAGGTGAACATATATTTCATCGTATAAGGGCTAGACATGAACTCATAATGAATTTTGAAATGAAGACCTGCTTATTTTTATATTCCAGACCCCTGCAGAAATCCACAAATATGGCCTGCACTTTCTCTTTCGCACATACAGACTCACTGTTTTGTTCCTCTTAGGGTTCGTCCTCTCTCGGAGTCTCTGAATGATCTCTTCAGGGAAGTTTCGCATTTACAGAGGCGCATCACAGACCTCAATAATCGCCTCTCAACCCTGGAGCCCTTCCTCCGCCAGCACGGGTACCGAGAGGAGGGGGAGGACGGAGGGGACGTCAGCGCGAGGGCCGGCCCGAGTCAAGCGAAGTTTCCGCGGCGGTACACGGTGCGAGTGGTCCGTCCTGTGAGCCGCGCGCTGAGAAGCAGACGGGTGAAAGTGATCCAAAACGAAAGCAGAAAGGTTAAATCGAGTGAGAGTGAGAGGTAGATGGAGAGATGGAAGATTTGCAAATATTATCCTCAGATACATTAATGTTGTTTTTCAGGACATATCCTTTATATTTGGATTGGAATTTAATCTTTATATTAGACGTGTTCGTATAGGCTATATCTTCTTTTGTCCCTCACGTTCTGGCCTCAAGTTCCCTGGCAGAAAAAACGGTTGGGAATGTCGATTGTGGGCTGCACGGTGGGTAGCACGTTCGCCTCACAGCAAGAAGGTCGCTGGTTCGAGCCTCGGCTGGATCAGTTGGCGTTTCTGTGTGCATGTTCTCCCCGTGTAGGTGAATTGGGTAGGCTAAATTGTCCGTAGTGTATGTGTGTGAATGAGTGTGTATGGATGTTTCCCAGTGATGGGTTGCAGCTGGAAGGGCATCCGCTGCGTAAAACATATGCTGGATAAGTTGGCGGTTCATTCTGCTGTGGCGACCCCAGATTAATAAAGGGACTAAGCCGAAAAGAAAATGATTAAATGTTGATTGTGGAAAACTTGTGCAAAAACAGAAACCCCACCACTTTCCACATAAAAAGCTACAACCAGTTATCATTTTCTGTGGGGATTCTTTAATTAATTATTTGGTATCCAGAGCCACGTGTGGGAATAAATATATATTTCTGTCAATTGTGTTTTATTTTTTACGTACCCTTACTAAAATAAACCATGGTTTTACAGATAAAATCAAATACAACATTAACATGAATCACAAATTGGCAATTTTGCTACTCTAACCATTGTTAATCATGCTATATTTGACATAAAATGGCAAATGCACAAATATTAATCAAAAACCATTGATGCGCTTTATTGTAAAGAAAACCATGGTAAATTATCATATGGGTAAACCAAATGGGTTGGTTGACACTTGAATAATCATAATGTCTGAGGATTTATCAGGCACAGTGCGTGTACCTGTTAAGCTGTACAAGTAAGGCTAATGAATTATTAAAATACTGTCATATTACACTCCATGTGTCAAACATTCCCATTCACATGCATTTCATAATTTATGTAAGCTGCTTGGCATTATTTCTCACAGGCTTCTAAATAGCCTAGTTTACTAAAAATATGATTCTTCTCTCTATGCATTTATGAAAGCATTATTACAAATCACACATTAACCCCAGCATATATAAAATACACATTACTAAATATAATTCACTTATTACAATATAATTAAAACAAAATTTTAACTGTGCAATAAATGTAACAGTGGTAGGCATGTGCAGAATATCGAATCAAATCAAATATCAAATCAATTCAATACTGATCTCTGAACATCTGCACTGAATAGCCTACAATAGTTTATAATGTCTTATAAATTGACTGTAACGCAGTTCTTGAATACATTTTGGACTTGTTTTGTTATCTTATGTAACAGACGGAATTACAGTGCTGCATTTTTAGAGCTGGGAATATAAAGCATAGCGCCACTAGCCTCCAGATGTGATGATGATGAAGCTGGTGTTTTGTGACTCCGGCCACATGGTGGCAGTGTTGTAACGACATTCAATGCGCGCCACTTTGGAAAGCGTCTGACGTCTGTGTGCCAGTAATTTTTGGTTGCCACAGGACCGCTTAGCGTTGTAATAACAAACTGAAGTGGATATTTGGTGAGTATTTTGTGTTGGTGAGGGTGAGAGACTATAATGGGTGCATATAACCATATACATAGACCTACAGGTTCATTTTTATTCGGTTCCGCGAAACCTTTAGCACCTCTACCAAAGTGTCACTACGGAAACATGTTGACGTATTAATAATTGATATATTAATAATTCTCAATATATACAACAATTATTAAGAAGGTCATTTCTTTAACGAAAAGTCTTTTATTTTACAATATTAGGCTACTTCTTATATTGCGAGTTTAAAATCTCACAATTTCAGTTAGAATTGCAAGAAATAAAGATAATGTCAGAAAAATGTAAGAATTACAATGAAAATAATTACAATTATCAGTTGAGATAAATCAAGAATTCCGAAATATAAACTCAAAACTGTTTTTTCCTCTCCGTGAAATATCTCGAATATTCTCTCCCGATATCTCGAAGTTCTGACTTTTCTCCTCTGAGTTAATACCTCACAATTTATTTTCTCGGATTTTTAAGGAAATAGTTCACTCAAAAACAGTTTACTCACCATTTAGTCAGCCTAAAGTGGTTCCAAACGTGTATTTATTTCATTTTTTTAGAAGGTTGTAAACCGGTAGCTGTGACACGTGAACAAATGTTAAAAACCCGGTTTCCAATATTCACATTATCTTCTTTTGTGTTTTTTGTGAACGAGCCCTTTAAGTTTATATCTTGGGTTTCTGACTGTTATGCTTCTGAACTATAAGGAAAGCAGAATTGTTAGATATAAACTTCAAAATTGTGTGAGTCGCGGTTACCTTTTTTTAACTAATTATTTTATCATATGGCAGAAACGGGCTTCCATTATCTCTCTTCGTTTAAATGAACGTGAAGGGTTCGACTCGCCGTGCCTTAATTACTTTCTGAATCTTTCCATTCACGACTCCCTCTATCTGTGTATCTGTCAGTCGTTTCTTCAGCTTCCCCGCGTGCGTTTAGCTCTCTTCATCTCTCTCTTTCTCGCTGTCGCCTTGGACACGTGTGGGTGTTGCATATCATCTGTACTTGCTGTTTTTATGTTATGTGTCGTAGAACCCAAACCGAGACACAGTAAACTACACACATCTTTTTTTATTCTCTTCCCTTCTCTCTCTCCCTGCCTCCATCTCTCTTTCTTTCTCTAAAGGTCCAGTTGCTAGGTAACAGTTAATTGTCAAGAAATAGTTACATGTGTTGCAATGTATTCTGTGATTGGCTGCTTGAAGGAAGCGATAGAGAGAGAGAGAGAGAGAGAGAGAGAGAGAGAATGAAAAAGAGAGTGGGGGAGTGAGACAGGAATAGAAAGAGTAGGTTTGTGAAATATTGAATTGCAAATGGTTTTAAAATAAACAGCTATTACTTTAAAAAGAAATAGCATGTACAACATTTTTATGATTAAAAACAGCACTTTCTCACAGGAATCGATAGTCAAAACATGTTTGAAAGGAATAAAAAAAGTAGAGAATGAAGCGGTACACTCTTAAAAATAAAGGTTCTTTGTTGTCCACAAAGAAGGTTTACATGCGTGGAACACCCCAGGTTCTTTACAGTGAAAAAAAGATTCAAATGTTCTTCAAATTATGAACAAATTGTTCTTTTATGAACCGTTCACTGCCAGGTTCTTCTATGAAAACACCATTTTGGAAGCTTCATTTTTAGGAGTGTAAATTCAATGACATCAGTACTTTGCTCACACTTTATGATGCGATGAACCTGATGCATCCACCAGAGTTTAAGAAGCTCCAGTTCTCTTATGTAGGCTGTCAATGTAATATGCTGAAAGAAGCACATAGGAAACCAAAAAAATGTGAAACACACATACATATGTATACACACAACGCAAACCAGATGAGATTCATATTTGTTACTCGTAGACACTATAAAAAAGGAGTATCAGCATCTCCTCTCAGATTCATGGACCATCCCATGTTCTTTAAAGTGAAAAAAGGTTCTTCAGATTATTAAAATGTTCTTCAAGTTATGAAAAAATTGTCCTTTTATGAACCGTTCACTGCCAGGTTCTTCTGTAAAAACACCATTTTAGAAGCTTCATTTTTAGGAGTGTAAATTCAATGACATCAGTACTTTGCTCACACTTTATGATGCGATGAACCTACTGAATTTACTTCATTTATGTGGGCTGTCAATGTAATATGCTGAAAGAAGCACATAGGAAACCAAAAAAAGAAAAACAAATGTGACACACACACACACACACACATATATGCAACAATGCAAACCAGATGAGATTCATATTTGGCACTTGTAGACACCAAGAAAAAGGAGTATCAGCATCTCCTCTCAGATTCTGGAAATGTATGGAAAACGACAGAGGACTGTAGGGCTTGAGATCTCTCCCTTTTATTTTGTTTTTAGTCAACACTGTTTTGTACAAAGAGACAGAAGAATATATCTTAGCACTTGTTTTCACACTGTGTCTGTATTCTCAATAGCTTAAGTATTGTGAAATGTCTCATTAAATTATTATTGTAGCCTCAACACGTAATTTCTCTCTATACAAAAACAGAAAAAAAAGAAAAACAATTTTGGTCATATTTACAGAATCTGTACAATTGTGGTTTAGAAGTAACATTGAAAATAAGTGGTTAAAATACAAGAAAGACAGAATTAAAGACAACAGAGGTGAACATTTTGTCTTGAATTCTGGTTCTCGGATGCTATTAGAATGGCACTGTGCTCCTGGTCCAGTGGTCTAATAACGTTTTCCCCATGTGGCTATATAAAAAATCTTCCAGACAAAAAATGTATCTCAAATTTCAATATTTTAAATATTTGTCTCCATATATTAAAAGGCTATGGAAAGGGGACATCATTATTCACAGCAGAGATAATAGATAACCATTGCACTGTGCTCTGTTTCCTTCTCACACACACACACACACGCACACACAAACTGTGCACATACACACACCTGCACGCACACATGCCCACTCGCACACAGAGGTAATCAAGCATATGATTTCTGATACACGTACAATCATATGTGACGTACCTTACTGGGGAGGGAGCTAAAATGACAAACCAATAAACTACTGTATTCATATCCTTCCAGTAATCGGGAAAGAAACGAGAAGGGAAATAAAAAAGGTGAAATAACACAGAACATTGGCTACTATCCCTCTTTCGCCCAGTTTTTCAGCCCACCACCCTTGTGTCTTCTGCTGCAAATGTCATCTGTCTCACACTAAACCTGTTGTCATTTGTCGAATGATATAAGCGTGCTTTTACAAGGCCACATCTTCAAAATGTGAATCAAAATCAAATACAAAACTGGAAAGCTTTTCAGGACGAGCAAAGGCAACTGTCCATGGCACTCGGACACGCAATCACACAACACTTCCGTTACATACAGTAGTACTATTAAAAATTATAGGCTCGACTCTCCAAAACACAGAGATTGGCAGGAAATGCAATGGTCGAAGTCTGTCACCACATCTCTAGCTCTTAAAAACGCCACATTGTTCAGGTAAAACCAAAATGAGAAAAGTAGACCAAGCATAAAAAATCTTAAGGGTACTTAAAAATGGTACCATGCAAAGAAAGGTATCGTGAGAGCAAGTGGAAAAAAGCTAAAAAAATTGCTGTAGATTCAAGAATGATCTTTAAAAATTATGCCTGCTGTGCCAATACTCCTGCCAAAACCTAGCGAGCTCTTACTCCATTCTTGTCCATTTGAAAATATCTCATTTCATTAGAATCACCACATGTAACGGACCACCCCGAACCTGTATTATGCGCAGTTCATAAACATATTCACCCACAAAAAGCAGGCATGATATCTAAAATTTGACATGAAAAGCTAAAGATATGGCAATAAATAAGTAAAAGACATGCATGCTTATCTTAAAAACACAAACCCTCACACAAAGACAACTGAGTCAAAAAAGAATGTGGCAAAAAAGTTAAGATAAAAATCCACAAATTGATAGCTATACATCAATTATAAACCAAATATTATAAATATTGTGCTTAAAGTGGAGATCTGTTTGGTTAACAGTTCATTCACAAAGGAAACGTAATCTGCAATAAACACAACAAACTTCAAGTAAAGGATTTTATCAAAAGTAAAGTAAAGCTGCTGGCCAAAACAAAAGACAATGTCTTCAGACTGCCCTGCCATGAGTTGCAAGAAAGAATGAAAAAGAAAAAGGAAGATTTTTAAAACGAGAGTCTTAAGTACTTGCAATGAACCTCACGTGGCTCTCGTTTATCCAGTTAAATGAGTTCATTGGTTTATTGATTTAGGTAATTAGGTAATTTAGTTAAATGATATGTTTGTTTTTGCCTGTGCCCATCCAAAATTCCTGAGAAATGCCTCTACTTCAAGTGGGTATTAAAACTACAAATTAACATCAGATTGATGGTGAAATAAATGGTGTCATCCCTACCATTATCATGCCTTAATTGGTAAAAAAAAGAAAAAAGAAAACACTCTTGACTGGCATAAACTACAATATCTAGAAAATCTCAGTTCTGTTGTGCAGGTACAGTAAAGGATTGCATTTGCCTGAATAACAATAGGGTGGATATGTACTGTATGTTGATTTTTTTAACTGATAAAATTTGCAGCAAAGTTGGGTTGTTGACCTTCAATCTAATACTCTAAATATCTAACCAATATGGTAAAACATAAATCTGTAGAATTACATCCTTTCTGTCTATTTACTGTACAGAGTGGAAAAAATGTATATTTACATAACAAAATGCAAGCATTTGCTGAGAATTTTGCGAAACCCTACATACTGTGCACTGGCATCTCCCTAAGGAAAGTACAGATAAGCAAATCTAATACTAACTGCATTCTAAGAGGAAATAAATCCATAACACAGTTGTTATTTTCGCTGCTTGATCAAAGACTTCCTTTAGAAATGGGGGGCAGTGGAGAAAAAAAATGACTGATTTCTGTTTCTGTATTGTAGAAAAGCATACAAATGTAGCGCTCTACAGCATAACTCTCAGGAAGTTTACTGTGCATTGTACAATGCTGTGCAAATATACAATATCCTGTTGCTATTATCATAATTAATTAGAATAATAATTGAACTGATTTTGTTTTGAACTCGAGATTAACACTACGAACACATTCAGGCTACTTTTTTACGTCTCCTCAATGCTGGATACTCCATATCAGTGCTTATATCATTAAAAAGTAAAATTCCAGAATAGCATGAATCATCCCATGACAAATCTGTGTGCAGTGACCATAAAGTTACCATGGCAATATGACCTGTAAATCTGGTATTCTGTAAGTCTTGGTAAGGCACATAACGTGCTGTGTATTAAACCAATATTGTTCTTACAAACGGAACACTATTAAATAAATACAATTCCTTCACAATGATATCTCAAGTACAGTTGAAGTACTTTGCAAATCATGCCTTGTACACACATTTTACAGTACTCCATACTGGTAAAATAAACTTGAATAACCAATAATTAAGAACCTTTATGGAATCCAAGTTTGTCTAAAACTTGATTAACAATCAAATAAGCTCAACTGAGAAATCAATTAAGCCTCCCGCTTAGTGGTTTGTTAACTAAGAACTGAAACTACAGTACAAATATATAACAGCATAAAATATCCAGAAACCAAGCCCAAATGGAACATCATAAACATTGTAATAATATATAATAATATTATTAACAAGAACATTATCAATACAATTATTGTAAGTTTTACCCTGTTGTTTAAAAACAGTAACTGATTTCCATCCGTGATCGTACAAATTATTGTACACTGTTGTCTCCATCTGAATTGGCCACTATTTGATGTTGGGAGCAGGGAAATTGTGAGATATACAAAAAAGAGAACAAAAAAGAGAGAAAAAATAACAAGAGAATAAAAGAGAAGAATGAACAGGCTTTTTTCCCCGAAATCTCAACTTTTTCGACAGTGGGCAGGTCCCCTCGCTCTATTTACATACGTATGCTTGGCAGCGCATGATCCGTGTAACTTAATGAAAGCATGAGTCAGTTCCTCACACACGGTTTCCTCTTCTTTTTGTGAGCTTGAAGGTACTAATTACACACTGCCTTTTCAGTTTTCTCTCAATCATCATTCTGCATGTCCGTTGGCTTCTTTTCCAAATTTCTATCTGTTTCTGTCTATCCTCTTCAGACATCAGATTCTATACTGGAAAGCTTTTCGTAAACATGTCCATTGCTCGAGCCATTAAACGGTCTCTGTCCTTGACCCATTCCTAACCCATCCCTTGCTGACAGCAGCTTGTTGTTGCTAGGTCCTCCACCATGGTGGTTGCCAAGAGGCCCACCTAGACATAACTCCTTGGGGAACCGAGGGGCCACATTGGAAAGCACCCCAGAAGTTGCAGAGGCTGGCAAATAGGAAGTCACTCCCATGGAGCCCCGGAAGTCAGCCCGACTGTTGTTGAGGAGCTGTTGCTGCTGCTGCTGCGGCGTCTGTTGCTGCTGCGGCTGTGCCTGCTGCGTTTTGATGTAGTATGATTTGGCACCGTGTAATAGACACTGGTCGTCGCCGAAGGTTGGGATGAATGGGTTCTGGTTCACCTTATCTGGGTAGAGAGATTTAGACAAGGAGTAAGTCCCGACCCCTCGGGTACCGCCCACACCTCCTCCCATCATGCCTCTATCCCTGTCCCTCATGTCTCTCTCACCCACGGAGCGACGGTGCAACCCACCTTCACCCCCATGGAATAAGCTAAATGATGAACCCCCACCCTTCCCTCTGTCCCCAAAATATGATGTCTCCCGCTCCCCTCCCGCATACTGCTCAAACATCTGGGCGTAGGGGCTCGTGCCCTCCATGTAACGGTCTTTGTCTTTTAGGCTCACGCTTCGGGGCGGAGGAAGCATTGACGCTCCACCACCGCCTCCAAACCCACCCATCCTGCCCGCCCCTTCCTTCTGCAGTTCTACAAATGTGTCATAAGAGTGCTGCCTGCGCAAAACCTTACCACCTGGGCCAAATTTCCGCCTCTGTACCTGGGTTTGGGCCCCTGTGCCTCCCCCTCCCTTTCCGCTCTCCAGAGGGTGCTTGCCCGCAATTTGATCCAGGAGGAGGTTGTCCTCACTAATGTCATACAAGTTGCCCGGTTTCTTGCACGAATCACATCGCTTGCAGGTGGCTGAACTAGGGCGGCTTGAGATTTGTCCACTCCCTCCACTGGATCCCCCAACTCCCCCAGCCGCTGGATACCCCCCGGCCCCGCCTCCCCCATGCATGCAAACTGGCTTGCTTCCTCCACTTCCAACTCCTCCACTGTGGCAACTGCGACATTCCCAATCCCCGCCAGCCAACCCGCCCACCCCTCCGATGCCCTTTTCCCAGCATGCATGGCCCTGTTGCCCAGGTGATCCTCCTCCCATTCCACCCTTACATTCTGTCTTCTTGGATTTACCTTTCAGGAAATCTTCCATGGGAACCAAACTAGTGCACGCTCCCCCAGCACCACCGCTACTAACTACTCCACTGCAGCTGCCTCCACCCAGTCCCACTCCTCCACCCATTCCAGGAGCATCACTTAAATCCAAATCCCATGGGGATGCGCCTTCCTTGGCTCGAAACTGGTCCACATAAAAGTCTCTCAAATTCTCTTTGTCTCTGAATAGATAGGAGGTGGAGTTACCACCTCTCTGGCTCTTGCGCTCCACAGGTGGGGTGGCTGAGCGGTGTGCTTGTGTTGCTGGATGATGGTGGTGATGATGATGGATAGTGTGGTGGGGACGTCTCCTGAAGCCAAGCTCAATCTCATCCTGCTCACGCCGAGACTTGGCAGAAGCGGGTCTCTTTTTTAGGCTGTCCCTGTACTGCTTGCGCCGTTTGCTGTGCCCTTCAAGGTTCCCGTAGGTCACAGTGTGAGTGGAAATATCTGACACGTCGGATCGAATGTTTCCATCATCCCCTCCCGATCCCACCCCACCTCCCCCGCAGTACCTGTCATGTCCTGCAATAAACCCTGAACTCGATGCCCCACCCTTGAAGGAGAACTTTCCATATAGGTCAGGCAGGCCAGACTTGAAGCTTGACTGGGTTGGGTGACCTGCAATCAGGTCAAACTTTTCCCTGTTCCGATGTGTCAGCGACTGCCGTGGCTGGGTGGTGAAGATGGGCGCTACCCCTCCTCCCCCTAAGCTGTCACAATCGTACCCACCCTCCAATGAGCTGGCACTCCCTAAGCTACGAGGTCGGTTAGGCAGGGGACCTGACATACCGAGAGCCAGTTCAGATCCCGTGCCCCCATGGTGGTGTAGGTAATGATCCTGGTACAGGTTGTTGTCCTTCAGGTGCAAGTTCCCAAAAGTCCTCTCCACCTCGCTTACATAGTCGCTGAACATGTTGTCCTCTGGTAGATATGGTGGAGGCTTGCAGTCTGAGTGGCCTGCTAGGCTGCGCCGGTGTTCACTGATGTCATAAACGGCTGATTCACGGTGGCTGTAGTCCAGTGCGCTGCGGGGTGAACCATTGACCCCAGGCACAGAGGTCATGTTTTTGGCAGTACGCAACAAGCGGAGAATGTTGGAGTGGGTGTTGTTCATGTTCATCTTCATAGTGGCTGATGGTGAGTTAAGGGCTGATTTGTTCTCTTCAATTTGAACACCGTGGATGCAACTGTAGATACCCTATTAGACAGAAAAAAATTAACAAAAGCAAAAACAAAGGAAAAGAGAAGGAACAAACAATGTGGGATTAGATCACCATTTAATAAAAATGTATAATTAACACCAAACGTTTACAATTCTAATGAAAAGTTCAAATCAAACCTTTCAAGGCCAACCTTTCATTTCTAGGGATTTTCTTTAACATGCCATGTTTAAAATCAACAATTTGTTCATCACTGTCTTTAATTTCTGACATATATACAAGAGGAGAAAAAGGAAAATGAAGGAGACAGAAAGAGTTGAAAGGAGAGAGAGGAAAATAGAATTTGTTCAAGAAAGAGAAACGGCAGGGGTGAAAGAGGTTGTGATTGATGATGACATGGTGACAGGGTTGCAGAAACTCTGTGGTTTTGACTGCCTATCAGTGTCTTCAATCAATGCGATTAAAATTCATTTGTCACCACTGTGTCTACTTCTCTGTCGATCTCCTTCATGACTTCCATGACAAATTAATTACATAATATTCTAATAAACCTCCCCAGCTCATTCAACAGTGATACAGATTTACTGCATTTTAATCTATTTATCTGTGTTGGTTTTTTCTGTATTTTATCAAACTAATTTTTTAATGGGTAATGGTGCTATTGCGAGACTGACTGGGAGTCAAAATACTTCATTGTCTTTTAAACTGTTAGGTGAATATCCAGGCCAATTAAATGTTACGATGCACTATTTTGCAATCTCTTTAAAATAATTTTAAAGGAAACAAAGGAATTTTAAAGGACACATTACAAATAATGCATGAAACGCACATGGAACGAATAGAATTCTCCTTAAAACATTTCAAAGGCTAAAGGTTACTCTTCTACTGGCGATCTGTCCCTCCAGTGAGGCAACATGTCAGAAATGTTTCCTGTCTCGCTCTTAGTCACGCTTAGTGTCTATCCACCTCCTGTGTATTTTTTCCTCTTCTCTTTATCTTCTCTTATCTCCTCTACCTTCTGTCTTTTTTAACACAGGTCATCCTTCCCAGTGTGACTCTTATTCTCATTCATCTCCTGACCCTTCAATCCAATTGGGCTGGAACATATTCTCCATTCAGTGTTATCTCATTTCTCTTTCTCTTTACTGCTTTCTCTTGAGGGGTGCCTTTCTCTTCATTTTTGTCCGTTGCCTTTTCGCCTCTATTCACTTTAGGTTCTTCTTACCCACACAACAGCAACAGTGCTTTAGCTAGTGTTCAAACATCCATCTACATCTCAAAAGGAAATATATTGAGTTTAAAATCGGTTTTCTGTTTCCTTTCTTGTAACTTAGGAAACTGGTTATAAACATTTTCCTGCTGGCTAAAAGACCAAAATAGTACTCGTTTTCCCGACAAGCCTCAATAATTTGTGAACTCAGGTACAGCCAGGTTTAAGTCATTTGCTAATTTGGTCACATAAACTCATATTTACTCAGTGTGTTCATCCCTGCCATTATCTGGGTCATGGCACCACTCCAAATTACTTGAGGCGTGTTTTGATGCCTCGGTGTCTAAAACGTGAGACTGCTGCTTTTGGCCTTTTAGCTCAAGATCAAGGGTTGGATTTCCAAATATTGCATAAGCACAAAATGGGAATTGAAAAGTATTTGGCCTGTACCATCCACAAATAAAAATTAAATTAAGCATAATTATATGTATGTTAGGGCTGCACGATTAATCGATAAAAAAAAAAATCACGATTTCGATTCGACCCCCACACGATCTTAATCCAGCATCTCTACGATTCAGCCAATTGTATTTTCAAGTTTAGGAGAGAAGCATAAAGGTGGTCAGACAAGTCTTCACATTGTTTTATATACGTTGCTCAGCAACGTGGACACCTCCAAATGGTGTTGAAAGAGTCACATACTGTATTAATAAGGTATATTTCATCCAAAAATGTCATTTCTGTCTACATGTAACGATGTATTCGCGGCCGCGAAATTATACATGAGCTGCCCGTGAGCTGTGTGTTTACCACAGAGGACGTGCATGAATGCTGTTTACTTTAGTGAACAGAACCTGCATAGGCTGTGAATAACAAGTAATAAAGTTGTAAATAATGTTCAGTTTGTTGTACAGGACGATCGTTTGGGAGCCGCGTGGGAAGTATGATTTGCATGTATGTTTTTTTTCCTCAGAATGACGGCAGCCATGACATGAGCGCACTCGGCAGTAAAAGTGAAACCAAAAGTGCGCACATCATTTAAATTATCATATCACATATTAGAGTCATGATTAGGATTAAGAATCATTTGATATGTTTTTTTCTTTCATAACGAACACAGTGTTGTGCCAGAGAATAAACGTGTAACAGTGTGAGTATAACTAGCCTATATAACGGTGAAAATAATGCATAAGGGACTCACATAATGCCAAATGTCTCATTTTACCAGTGAAAAAAATGGTCCAATAATGTTGTCAATGACAGATTGCAAGCACATGTCTAAAACATAATAATTCAACTTCAGAATTATGAATAGTTGTATTCTGATGTAATAACTTTACTGTGTGCATTTACGACCAGGACAAATTTAAAGTCTATTCAAGTCCACCATTCTAAGTCTATACAAAATTTTGCATTTTAACCAACAGTAGACCTACACATAGGCCTAATATTATTACTGTTGTTTTACCATATGTTTAAGAAATAACATAATAATAGGCTACTCATATTAACCTTTATTTTACATCTACAGAATCGTGAGAAAATCGTGATCTTTATTTTAAGCAAAAAAAATTGTGATTCTCATTTTATCCAGAATCGTGCAGCCCTAATGTATGTATGCTTTTCACATAATACATCACATGTAACAGTTTTACACAGCAAATGTATGTTTGTCTTGTTTTCATTAGCATAAAAGTATGCAATCATCCATAACACAATTAAACAATCACCAAAATTCCCCTGTCAAAAGTTGCTTAATGTTACTGTTAAATGGAATTTACACTTTTAATTAAATCATAGTTTAATGAAAACTTGATGTTCCGGTTAAAACAAAAAGACTCATTTTCTCAATAACTTGAATGCACATCAAAATACAAAATAATAGACCTAATTTATCCAAACTTTCCAATTCAATAGATCTTTACTGGCAAACAAGACAAAGATGCCAATAAATAAAATGATAAACAGTGTCATATCTATCTTAAATCTTCTAGTTCTCATAATTGAACACAATAGGCGAATGATTCAGTCGACCCTAGTGCATGTTTGCTTACAGATGAATAATAAACTAAAGCTGCCACTCACCCTGCTGATGGAGAAGGTCATGCCAGGCTTGCCCGAGCACACACCCATGAAGCAGAATCGCAGTTGCCAGTAGAAGAGGTGCTCTGCTATGAAAGTAATAAGGGAGAGGGCCATTGCAGCTCCCAGCATGTAGAACACACCGGCCATGTTGTCTACATCCAGCTGACTGCTCATCACCTCATTTTTCTCATTGTGGCAGATGCCAGTCAGCCACAGGGCCTCGAGTTCCTCCATCTCACCTACAAACACAGAGGTAAAAGACTGCCGTTTCTAGCATTTGGTTTGCATGTGGGTTAGAAACAAAGAGCGATTGTTTGTGCATCTTTGAATTTCTACTTTCTGCCTCTCCATCTGTGTGTTTTTTGTACGTTTGTGAGCTTTGAATGCTCTCGAGCTTTACTGTTAGCAGACGTGTCTGTTCATGTTTGTCTGTCCATGACGATTTCAATGCATTTCAGCACTGCATTTATTTAGAGATCCCACAAAACTATGCACAGTAAACAAATTACGGCCCCTGTGAAGTGTAACATTTGACATGACGAAATAATCCAAACTCTCACACACACACACACACACACACTAGAGTTCTTCTTCTTATTAATGATTGCTTATGGGAGTCACTTGAGATTAGGTTCCCAGCTCTAATAAGGGCCCTGAGGGGTCTGACAGCCCGCAAAGGAGGGTCAGGATCCTGCAGGTCTGTCTTGAGGAGCAAATGCAGATATTCTCAAATATTTTCCTCAAACTCAATAATTGATATAAAAAAAACTTACATTTAAAAGAATCCAGGCTACATCAACATTAATTCAGATACATTTGGAAAAAAGGTGTTTCATTTTGAAATATTCTCTGTTAGCATTTTCTAAAAGGTCCCAAAATGAATAGTTCATCCATAAATGAAATTTCTACCATTTATCACCCTTGACTCCAAACCAGTTTGCTGAAACTGAAAACAAAAAATGTTGGAAACCTGTTATCATTGACTTCTATAGTAGGAAAAGCAAATACTATGGAAGTCAATGGTAACAGGTTTCCACTACACTTCAAAATATCTTCCTATGTGTTCTACAGAAGAAATAATCTCAAATTTATTTGGAACAAGTGGAGGATGCTCAACATATAAGAAACATAATTTAAAAAAACTCAACAATTTTCAGACCCTGTTTACACCTGTATTCAGCATTGTCCACTTGTGTTTGGATCAACAAAAACACATCTTAGCAGGTGCAAAAAGAAGATAGCAAAAAGTTACATTTACCTTCAAGCCAGAATAACCAATGATATCTATAGGTACAATATGCATCACACGACTATTTATCCAATTTACTTTTTTACACTACACCTTTTAGTCTACAAAAACGTTTTCAAATTGATCTACTTTAGAAAATCCCATTTTTAAGACTAAAGCATCTCTGTTAAAAAGCAGAGCAAAAGATCCAATTCCGATTAACATAGAGGCTTTCTCAATTGGCTGCATTTCTATTACACACTAGGAACTTCAGTTGGTGACTTAAGCCTTCAAATCCGTCAAATCCCCAGCACCTATTTGAGGGTGAATGTGTGTGCGGGTGTTCGCATGCTGTGCCGGTGCATTCATGTATACCTACATGTATATGTCACACAGTCGATGCCTTCCCAGTGTACTTTTGCGATAACACAAGCACCCCCTTGACACTTGCAAATAGGACTCTATTCCTGCTCCTGGATCATAGGTTGGCTTATATAACACACACACAACCGTACCTTAGATGCCATACCGGTGTCAGTGTGCTGAACCGAGGTGCACTGCCTGCTTGTCAATATGCATATAAACACTCACCATGCCACTAATCTAATCTAACACATCCAGCTTGCAAGACATCCCCATGCAAGCATGACAAATCGCTAAGTAGGGAATATATATTATATAAATCTATCTAGATGCCAATCTGAGACGATTTTGTATGGCTGTGCCCATATATCTATAAGCTCTCTTTACAATATATCATCCTGAATGTCTGAGGTCATTAACACTGTTTATGCATGTGTGGAGTGCATAGGGCATTTTCTGCATGTGTCTTTGGATGTGCTCCAAACAGCCTGTCATCTCAGATGCTGTTTGCGAACAAGAGGATGATATCCAGAAATGGCCCCTGAATCTGGATCACTAGTAGGTTCGGAAGGAAAGCTTTCAAATCACACTGAATTAGAGATGGGGAGATAAACACATTTCAGTGCCGTACATCTGATGCCGTTACAGTAGAGCTTTTACAGTATTCGAACATTTCATTAGTACACTGTTCAGTGTAGCTTTTTGACATGTTTATTATGCTTACTGCATCTATTTGTTCAAAATATAGTAAAGAAATTATAATGTGAAATATAATATCACTATTTAAATGAAAATTCTAATTTTTTTTAATTCATTCCTGTGATGACAAACATTTATGACAGCCTTTTCTCCATTCTTTGTCACATGATTCTTCAGAAATGTTTTAAATATGCTGAGATGGTGCTTTTTAATAAACATTTCTTATTAACTGTTGAAAATTTTGAAAACTTGTTTAATTTTTGTGGAAACTTTTTCTAGTTACTCTCACTTATGATCCGTTTAATACATTCTTTCTGAAAAAAATTTTTGTTTCTAAAAAATACTAAACTTTTAACTGCAAAAGTATTTTGCTTCATATTAGCAGATATCATATTTCCTTATCAACAACTCTGATTTGTACATTGCATCTTTCCTAATTTTCCCCTAATATTGAATGCAGTTATATGATATATTTTAGTAATCACACATACAATGTATTTGTCACGATCACCAGCGATCTAGCATTTGCATATCACTGGAGAACTACACATCCACCACTTTAATGAACTACAACTCCCATCATGTATCTCAGACACACCAGTTCCTGATTCCCTCTGATTACACACACACCTGGAAGCTCATTATGTACTAATCAGATGGACGAATTAAACAGCACACACACACATACTTTGCAGAGTCTTGTTTGCTGTAACACTTCTAAGCGTCCCCTTGTCTAGTCTTGCCTGTTAACATGACTACGCTTTTGGATTACCCTCATGCTTCTGTTTGCTTTGACCATTGCCTGCCTGACTCAGAGTTAATAAACTGCATTTGGACCCTCACCTCCGTTGTCACTCCAACTCCTAGTGTTACAGTATTCATTGTGCAAACAGTCAAATATGCTAAAAAGACACCTTTGATTTGACACTGTATGTTACAGTACTGTAGATTTATATCACCTGTAATAGCTGCTAAAACCACAATAATTGATATTATTACCAAGCATGTTATAGGATGAATCCTCCATAATTTGACGAGTACATTAATTCAATATCAGCTTTATTACGATTTAACAGAAATGTGATTTTCACACAAAGAACGCTTTGAAAATCAGGATGCCACATTTTCACACATCTAATAGCAGTTTGTGTGGCATGCTTGTTGGCGTTTTAACAGACAGTGTAGGCACTTGTCATCCCTTGCCAGGTATTCTTCCAAACTGTTTGCCTTTAGGGCACATTGAGAAGCATTTAAAGAAGAAGTGAATGAAGTAAACATCTCAAGCTGTGAATCTTCTACACATTCACGCCACTTTTGCAAACAGCGTTTCAGTGCAAAAAACCTGTCTTGTTCACTAACCACCCACAGTCCATTTTTTAACCAGGCACTGTCTGCGATCTGTCACAGCCTTATATCCTGCTAAAACTGAGCTTTGGGCTTTTATATTGTGGTTACTGGATTTGCGTACATATTTAGTAAATCCGATGCTGAAGAATGGAATATATTTTGATCTGGTTTGTGCAGTTGTGTGATCTTTACCATCTCCAAAGAGCTGCAGAATGGCGAGGTCCACTGCTCTCTTCCAGCCTGAGTCTTTCTGAATGGCAATGCCATACCCTGTAGTAGCGAAGATATAACCACTGCCAATGGTCACCAGCTTACAGCCCTCATCACGTCCGGCCATGTAGTTCAAGACCGCTGCATCATAGATGAATGCATCCAATTTACTGAACAGGAGGAGGGAGAGGAACATTATGTTAGAATGTTGGCAAGCCTTTATGAAAAATAAAACGCTGCCAAACACATTTGTGTATAAGACATTTCCAATGCCCTGTCTTTTGTGTGTGAGGCATAGTTGTGGGTTACATGTCAAATATTTTGGGTAACTGACATAGTGTAGTGTGCACATTTTTCTGTACAGTGAATAAACAATTTTTTAAAGTAAATTTCACATACGTATAACGCGAACGCAAGTCTGAAACAGCATTTTCTTGCAAAACATACTCAAGTAATATTTGTTTTATTTTGAATTTAAAAACATATTACTGTGTTTAATGTATTATGTGTATATCTTTACGATAAAATACATGGAAAATTTGTAACCAAAAAAATAAAATAAAAAAATCAAGGACCATTTGAAATGGACAAGTGAAGTTAAAAAAGGTATTTACCAATTATATATCTTTAGTTTTAAATACAATAAAAAAACAATACAATTTACAATATGAGACCATTACGTAACATTAATTAATTTTATTAATTAACAATCTTTAACATTATTGTTTAGATTATCTTAAGTCCATTAAATAATATCAGCAGATTCATCATTTGATTGTATCAATCTACAAGTAAATGTTAAAAGTAACATTAGGATTAATCAATGCTTTACAAGTATTTTACAATCTTACTTTACTAACTAGTTATTAATGTATTCGACTAATACAAACAAATGGAACTAAACTGTAAAACAAGTAGTTTTTAATTATCAGTATGTTCATTATTATAATTATTTTCTATCATTAAGACTTTTTACATTTAGAGTTTGGATAGCACTTTTAAAAGCACTCACATAGTACAAAATCTCTCAATAAACATATAAAGCCGTCTACATCTGAATATGGTCTGCCCTGTTGAGATCACACGGCCAGCTAAAATCTATTTACATTAAAGTAGTAACCATTATTGTTCATCCAAGATGACTGTCATATTCATCAGCACAAAATAAACAAAAAAAAAAAAAATCTGCCCCTTTAAAATGTCCACTTTTAGTACTGATATAAGAAAGAATCACAGAAAGCAGTTTCAGGATGAATCCATCAATCAGCATCTCCAAACAATGCCCCTCCAGGATGCCTCATTTTGATGCTATTATCAGTCCAGATTTCACCACCCACGCACACATACACACACACAAACACACCTCCCCGTCTTCCCATTTTATTCTCCTCCTAGCCCTTATATTCTTATATGCAGATATCATCGCTCTCTTTTGTTGTTTCTCACCCCGACTTCAGGCTGTGAAGGGCCTCGTTTACGTTCTTCTGATGGAAGCTGGTCATATAACTGTGCATCTCCTTGTAGTTGTTCCTTATGTTTCTCTCGGTGCTGCCATTGGGCACAGTACCGAAGCGGAACGGAGGGGAGAAGTCATTCGGATGTTGAAACTAGAAAAGAGAGACAGAAAAAAAAAATTATATATATATATATATATATATATATATATACATATCTCAGCAGTGTCCACATTGTCAATGAATGTTCAAGAGACAAAGTGCAAGGAGAGGTGTCATTTCAAAAAAGCCTCAAAGATACAAGAGATCTCTTTTTTATCTCCTCCATTCATAATAAAACTATTTCTCGTGTAAACACTTGGACTATGTTCTCTAGACACTCCAAGCTTTGCCAGACATAAAAAGTAAAGCATGACTTAGAGTAAAAACAAATTCTCACCACATCAATTATTAAACAGGCTACAGCACCCTCTCAAAGTCAAGTCTTGTTTTCTGTTTCAGAGCGGTTGACTAATTCACATTAGCCCAATTCTTTCCCCCATGCAAATATATGACACACACACACACACACACAAACCTAAATTACCACAAAAACCAGTCAGCATGTGGTTGCCCAAATGTGTCACCAGTCATTGGAAGATAATAAAAACAAGAAGCAGGATGTCATATGCAAAACCGTGTGTATGGATTTTTATATATATATTTCACTATGTTATTTCACTAACTCATGTCATTGGTTTAGCCAGAAAATGACATTTTGGATCCCACAAACTAAGCAATGTTTTTAAAGCGATGTCACTCCAAAATTAAAACTCATCATTTATTCAACATCCAAACTGGTTTGAATTCCTTTTGTTGAACACAAAAGAAAATATTTCGAAGAATGTTTCATTTAATTATTTTTCTTACTATGGATGACAATGGCCACCAGATTCCAACAGTATTTCAAAATATCTTCACTTTTTGTCTTGTTTCTAGTCTAAATATCTAAAAATTTTCAGCCCGTGACCCCCAAAATAACAATGCTAGTGACTCGTGACCCCCAATATTCTCTGAGGTGGTTATAAATATATAAACCTTGCACACAATGTTGCACACATACCAATTGACCCAAGTCTATTCATCGTTTAATTTTGGAGAACGCCACTCGAAGACCATCCTCCATGTTCAGTTGTGGCCTGTATTTATTTTTAATGTACGTGAGTGCCGTAAAGGTGTCAGAAAGTTTAACCTGATGCCATAAAATCAATATGCTGCACCTGACGCTATTGTTGTTTCTTTAATATAACAATCACCCCAGAGGTCGCAAAAAAAACCCAAAGGCTGATGGCTTTTTATTTGCATGTATAATAAATGAATCTGATTTTTGGAAATCGCCAAGCAACCCCCCTTATTGTCCCGCGACCCCCTGTTGTTGTTTTAAGAAATAATATGCCAAAAATAAGTGAGTTTCTCCTTAAAACAAGCTAAATAATCTGTCAATGGGGTAAGCAAAATAATCTTGTTTTTCCTTTTGACATAAGATTATTTTGCTTACCCCATTGGCAGATTATTTTGTTTGTTTTAAGGAAAAACTTACTTATTGTTGGCACATTATTTCTTAAAATAAGACAATATTTTTTGCTTATCTAGAAAATGCTTCTTGATTTTAAATTTTTTAGACATTTGGACTAGAAACAAGACAAAAATCTAGATGCATTTTTTTTTAAATGCATTTTTTGCAGTGCTCTTTTGTGTTCAACAACCATAAAAAACTCATAAAGGTTTGGAAGCACTTGAGGGTGAGTAAATGGTGAGTAAAATTTCATTTTAGGGTGAATTTTCCCTTTAAAGCACCAGAAAACCCTCAAATGACTCACTCATCATTGTCTCTGCACATTAAACTGAGACACAAGAACATATTATGACATCATAAAATTACACAGCTAACCTTAAATATTGCATCATTTATCGGCTAGTCTATGCAAATTAACCTTAGCAGTTTAAGGATAAAATCATGTCTATCAAGTCAAGTCACGCTCAGTTAAGGTGAAAAAGAAACACATTTCTTTTCATGTTGGAGAGTTGGAATAGGTGAAATATTCTGACAGTAGGACAAATGTGATCAATGAGAACTATATTTTTAATGACACCCATGCTTCACTTTCACTCATGCTGTTGAATTCGACCAAAGCCTGTTACCTTTTTATCGCTCAGGCCAGTCACCTGGTCCACATATTCCTCTTGAATCATAAATGCAGCCAGGTTGGCAGTGTAGCTGGCCAGGAAAATCACAGCGAAGAAGGCCCAGACCGAGACCATGATTTTGCTAGTAGTGCCTTTGGGGTTCTGCACGGGGACAGAGTTATTGAAGACCAAACCCCAAAGAAGCCAAATAGCTTTTCCGATGGTGAAGGAGGGACCGCCAGGCTCTGATGGAGTGTAAAGAGGTAGAGAAATTGAAATGGGAACTTATTATGGTTTAACTTAATAGGAATCAGAGAGGAGTAAAAGGGCAGATTAATCATATCTGTAAAAAAATAGCCATAAGTGAAATGATCAGTTTTGAACATTTTATATGCAAGGTGTATATAATCAATGAATTCCTATTTAACACAAATTAATGTCAAACAACGGATATTCATATTTGAAATTTCCAGTGATTTCACCAACCCAGGCTCATTCTGAAAACGTACCGCTTTATACATTTCTGGAGAGCGTCAAATACGTCCCAGGAGCTACGTTTTTTTTTTACGTTTTTGTTTTCGTGAATCCACCAGAGGCCGCAGATCTCAAATTTCTCTCGCGAGTGCCATTTACGCCTGCTGTTCTCGTGTAAATCCACCAGAGGCCACTG
The DNA here is from genome assembly GCA_903798115.1 of Danio jaintianensis. Taxonomy (NCBI): domain Eukaryota; kingdom Metazoa; phylum Chordata; class Actinopteri; order Cypriniformes; family Danionidae; genus Danio; species Danio jaintianensis. The sequence goes on along the minus strand of CAIGQV010019186.1, from coordinate 10,034,178 downwards.
TCGACTGACTAACCGACTTACTGAATGACTGATTGACTGACCGATCGACTGACCCACCCTCCTCCTTCCCTAAACCCAACCAATAGTGTTTTCAAAAGCACCAATTGATCCACCCACACACTTCCCTAAACCCAACCGACAATTTTCAAAATAAATCCAGAAAAAGAAAAGCCTGATTTTTACCACATTTTCAGATTTTACCACATTCTAACCCTGTTATTTACTTGTTTATTTTATTTTTTGGCTTTTGTTTTTGTCTTACCCGCTTTCTGGAACCGTTCTTCGCCAGACTCGAACCCCGTCGTCGTGGTCAACTCCTCTCTGCGTCTCAAGTCCGCCGACATACATGGCGAAATAACTAGACAAACTGGTAACAGCGGGAAAGCCGTTCATACGGAGGTAAGCGGTCAGCTGGTAAGCGCGAAAAGGAACAGCGTCATACCGCCCTGTAGCATTCGTTTTAAAAACTTCTGGCTACATAATTCGCAATCTCCAGAAATGTATATAGGGCTATGTTTTCAGAATGAGCCTATGTTGGTTTTCACTGACAAACTTAAATGTATTTTTGTAAATAGAAATTCATTTTGATTTTGATGGTGGCAACACACTGCAGTAAAGTTGAGACAGAGGCTAAATAAAAGTGAAAAATCTACAATATCTGGTGAACTTGTGATACTTGAGAGTTTCATGTTTGGGTATAAAATGAGCATCTCAGTCTTTGCATCATGGATCATGGAAATTGGAACATAGTTCATCATTTTGTTCCAAACTTCATCTTCAGAATCAAAACTTCAGAATAATCAAAAAATCACATTTCTCATCAATATTAGTTGTAAATAAAACAATATTATAAAAACAGCATATCATTATATCACTTTTAAAATGGTTAGAAAGCAAAGGCATAAAATGATACGTCGTGTATCAAATGTATACGGCTGTTAGATATAAGGGTGGAAGATTTATGTGTGTGTGTGTGTGTGTGTGTGTGTGTGTGTGTGTGTGTGTGTGCAGACCTCGTCCGTCTGCCAAGCAGCGATTATAGCCGACAGGACTGAAGTACTCAAAGACGAAGACAGCCACGGCTGAAACTATCAACAGCATAACGAACATCATTACCCACACATCAGCGCTAAAGGGCTCTGAGAGCACAGGAAAAGAGAGGGAAGAGAAACTATTAATGAAGACTGGACTTGAATCTGGAATTTGCTCTTAAATCTCAATGGAGTGTGTATTTAGTACTTACCTAAAAAGGCAGATGGAGACACTGTGCCATTGCTACGAGACACCATGACACTGATCCCGGTCTCGATGAAGGGCACTGAGAAGTCAATTACCTCTGACCTCTCTTCATTTATGGTCAGAGACCCCACTGCCATGTGGGCATTCTTCAGCACCACCTAGACATGAAGAAAAGGGACAGTTAAAGCCTGCTGACACCAAGGGTATTGACCAATGTATAATTCGCACCCAATGTATACTTCGACCAATGTACAATTCGCACCCATGACAATATAATATATAATATTATATAATACAATAATAATAATATATAATAATAATATATAATAAAACAAATATTTAGCATTTAAAAACACTGTAGGGTCCATACCAAAACTTTGTAAGGGGCTCCTGTCAGTCTGTCATTAAAAACCCTAAAATTACCCTCCGTTAAAATGTGGTTGCCTCAAGTATGTACGCTGTTTCCACTCGAGAAACTCACCTATGACATACATGAAAAGTCTGATGATTTTTGGCAGCTATGGACACCTTTTTGGCATTACATTAATAATTTCTCCTGATTTTCTATTCTATGGTGCATATTTAGCTCCTAGCCTGACTGTATTCTCCTGTTTACTTGTTTGTATATTTCCCATTATTTCCTACTGTATAGCTGAAACTGTACTGGTATGTGCTGATGTATTAAAATAACGACCATTAATAAAAAATAAAAAAACAACAACAAACAAACAAACTAAGTAAAATTAGCCCTAACCCCTTAAATCCAAGATTACAAGATATATATATAAATCTATTTAAAATCAGCACCAAGACATTGTTGTAATTCTCAACCTGTGTGTTGTGTTTTTGTTCTTGGTTTATTCCCTATGATATGCTGGTTGCCCTGGGCTCTATGCCACGCCCTCATTAGTTGTCATAGTTACCCTTGTTAGTTGCCATAGTGATTAAAGGAACACTCCACACAGTTTCTTGACTACTATGCTAGAATGAGAGTATAGTTTCTAGCAATATTAGCCTAGAAATTGATACATTTTCCGTTGGCTTTATTACATGATGTAAATAACTACCGAAGATTCAAGCTTTAATTAGGAAAATTATCAAGACTCTTTTTTGATTTTTTTTTAACGAATGCTAATGGTCAAATCTGATTCAATTCATTATGCTAACCTAAGCTAAAAGTGACCGTCAGACCAAGAAACCGGCTTAATGGATTCAAAAATGGTACAAGCCAACTGATTAACTCTAGGAGATGAGCCTTTTTCCAAAAAAGGTGGAGTGTTCCTTTAATTGTCTCCACCCCCTTTGTTACATTGTTTACCTTGTTAGCCCCTTTGTTTCACTCAGTGTTTGTGAGGTGTTTACCATGTTATTTTTTTGTTGTGGTGGGAGAAACAAAGCCGTAAGCTATTAACTAATATTAATCCTAAGGTCTCATTAGAACATCTACAAACTCGTAAAACTGATCTGAGATCTATATTCAGTGTTTCACCACTGGGGGGTGATCTGAGTGAACGCACATAATTAATGTGGATTTTATGGTATTACTATCAAATCGTTCCCCAAAATCGAATATTCGAAATATTTCAAAACAGTAATGACGTAACAAAGCCCGTTTACTGAGATCATGTGATCTTGCAAATTTGATACGCACTCTGATCCGCTAATTTGAAACAAAAGCTTTTGAAGCTTCATGAAGCAGTGCTTCGAAAGCAGCAATCACCAGTTCTTTGTGTACCTTGTTTGGTTTTCTTTAAAAACTAGCATTTAGATCTCTCCCTGCTTCAACTAACTTTTGAAGAAAAAAAGTGCAAAGATTGGATGAGGATGGATGAGGTCTTTCTGGTGAGCATGTGTTGAGCATCTACAGTGCATGCGGAAAGTATTCATAGCGCTTCACTTTTTCCACATTTTTTATGTTACAGCCTTATTCCAAAATGGATTAAATTCATTTATTTCCTCAAAATTCTACACACAATACCCCATAATGGCAATGTGAAAAATATTTTTAGAAATTGTTGCAAATTTATTAAAAATAAAAAACCTGAAAAAAATCACACGTGCATAAGTATTCACAGCCTTTGCTCAATACTTTGTTGACGCACCTTTGGCAGCAATTACAGCCTCAAGTCTTTTTGAATATGATGCCACAAGCTTGGCACACCTGTCTTTGGGAATTTTTGCCCATTCCTCTTTGCAGTACGTCTCAAGCTCTATCAGGTTGGATGGGAAGCGACGGTGTACAGCCATTTTCAGATCTCTCCAGAGATGTTCAATAGGATTTAGATCTGGGCTCTGGCTGGGCCACTCAAGGACATTCACAGAGTTGTTGTGAAGCCACTCCATTGATATTTTGGCGGTGTGCTTTGGGTCATTGTCCTGCTGGAAGATGAACTGTCGCCCCAATCTGAGGTCAAGAGCAGATTCCAGTTCCTGCTGCTAAAAAAAAAAAAACCCACAGCATGATGCTGCCACCACCATGCTTCACTGTAGGGATGGTATTAGCCTGGTGATGAGCGGTGCCTGGTTTTCTCCAAACGTAACGCCTGACATTCACTCCAAAGAGTTCAATTTTAGTCTCATCAGACCATAGAATTTTGTTTCAGATGCCTTTTGGCAAATTCCAGGCGGGCTGCTATGTGCCCTTTACTAAGGAGTGGCTTCTGTCTGGCCACTCTACCATACAGGCCTGATTGGTGGATTGCTGCACAGATGGTTGTCCTTGTGTAAGGTTCTCCTCTCTCCACAGAAGAACGCTGGAGCTCAGACAGAGTGACCATTGGGTTAATGATCACCTCCCTGACTAAGGCCCTTCTCCCCCGATCACTCAGCTTAGATGACCGGTCAGCTCTAGGAAGAGTCCTGGTGGTTCCAAACATCTTCCACTTACGGATGATGGAGGCCACTGTGCTTATTGGAACTTTCAGAGCAGCAGAAATTTTTCTGTAACCTTCCCCAGCCTTGTGCCTCGAGACAATCCTGTCTCGGAGGTCTACAGACAATTCCTTTGTCTTCATGCTTGGTTTGTGCTTTGACATGCACTGTCAACCCTGGGACCTTATATAGACAGGTGTATGGTTTTTCAAATCATGTCCAATCAACTGAATTTACCACAGGTGAACTCCAATTAAGCTGCTGAAACATCTCAAGAATGATCAGTGGAAACAGAATGTACCTGAGCTCAATTTAGAGCTTCACGGCAAAGGCTGTGAATACTTATGTACATTTAATTTATCAGGTTTTTTTTATTTTTAATAAATTTGCAACAATTTCAAAAAATCTTTTTCACATTGTCATTATGGGGTATTGTGTGTAGAATTTTGAGGAAACAAATGAATTGAATCATTTTTGGAATAAGGCTGTAACATAAAAAAATGTGGAAAAAGTGAAGCGCTATGAATACTTTCCGGATGCACTGTATGTTTGCACACACATCAAATGAAGTATATTTTGAAAGGTTGTATATTAGACTGTGTGTGTATGCTGCTAATGTACATGTAAAAAAAACCTTTTGGGCATCTGTTCATTCAAAGCAGTTTCACTGTCAACAAACAACAGTGAAACAGTAATATAATACGATTTTTTATTTTATTTTAAGCAATAGACAAATACAATACATAAAAGAAACAAATTAAATAAAAAAAAATACAAATTCAATAAACAACTTTGCCTAAGAGAACATTCCTCTACAACACAGCAATTAAAAATATCTAATGTAAAAAAAAAGGCTGTATAGAATTTAGCAGAGATGTATAGTAACGAAGTAGAACTACTTCACTACTGTACTTAAGTACTAAAAGGCTGCATCTGTACTCTACTGGAGTATTGTTTTTTCTCCTACTTCCACTTTTACTTCAGTACATATTTTCGATGAGTTTAATACTTTAACTCCGATAGATTTTTTATGTGCTGCATCGTTACAATTATAAAAATGTTACGAATCATTCCAAACCCACATTATCACTGCTATTATTGTCATCATTGAGTGAATCAGACGATCAAAGAAGACAGCGCTGCCTGCCTGCATTGAGAGCACTTTAGTTTGTTTTTGACATGGAAAACCCAGAAATTCCTCCTTCAACTCCTTCACTTTCAACTGTTCGTGGCGATGAGGAAGAAGACCACCCGTGGCCCTATTTAGAGTCCATGTTTGCATTTGTCAGAGTGAAAGACAATTCATATAGAATGAAGTGCATACTCTGCCTCCCGAAAGATTTCGAAATAATGGCCTTCAAAAATTCACCGTTAAATTTGAAGAAACATATCAAGGCAAGTTAAAAATAATATAATACACAAAACACAGCAGTTTGAGCTATCCGTAAGCGCTAGATAAGTTAACTAACGTTAGCTACCCGCGGTTCATAACATGCTACGATGTTCACTTAACGTTAACTAGCTGGGTATCATAAAGGCTGTGTCACGCTGAATGGTGTTTTTGACCCATCATATATATATATATATATATATATATATATATACACATATACATACATATATATTATTTGTTTCATTTAAATATCTTTTTTTTTCGTTCTGCTTAATCACGTGCTCAAAAAAAGATATTTAAAATAAACAAAACAATATGATGTCTTTTGACTGCTTTCTTTAATAACTACATAACACAATACTTGTACTTTTACTTTCAGTATTTGAGTAGTAAATTTTAAAATAAACTACTTGCAATACTTAAGTACAAAAAATGTTGAATACTTTAGTACTTCCACTTAAGTATGGTGCTTAAAGAGCACTTCAACTTCTACTCAAGTCACTTTTTTGATAGAGCACTTGTACTTTTACTCAAGTCTGGGTCTCTAGTACTTTATACATCTATGGTCTTCAGAGTATGAATTAAATATACCCTGACTCTTTTTAAAGCTTTTGTGAAGAGCAGTGAATAATTCTTTTGTTTTCTTCTGTGTTTCATTAGGCTGCTGTCACTTTAAGACTGAACGCACAGATCTAATAAACTGACAAGCATTCAATTACTTTCCTAACTCTTTTTTTTCACTCAACACACTTAACTGACATTGTGTAAGTGAAAACTTGCTAAAACAGACATTTTTATCTATGTGTGTGTGCGTATCTGTCTGAGTGCATACCCAAAGCCCAAAGTAGCCTGGTCTTGTCCATGTTTCGCTCCCTCTTGGTTCACACACACACACCTGGGGAACAGCTTTCTTTCACAGCTCAATATGCTTTTAACTCTTTTTTTGTATCAAACTTGTTCGACAGGAGACTTTAATGGAAAGTAACTGAATGTGCCAGTGTGCTTTCATAATGTAAAAGTAAAAAGTAAAATGATATTAGTTGCACATTCACATTTTATAATCAGCATGAGATCACAATCCAACAAAAGTGCTGATGGGATTGGAAAGTTCTGCAAGAGATGTACCAACAATGCGCAAGTTAAAGAAAACAGACATTTCCTGAGTAGCACATTAAGCATCACAAATTATATTGCAAAAAGTGCTATTGATAATAAGATGCGGATAAGATAACACAGGCACAAAATTAATTAAGTCTGCTTTTTTGGGGGAAATACTAGTAAACTATCTGACGACTGCAAACCTTTGTGAATCATGTTGCATTATTTATTTAAATACTGTCCTTTCATCAACTTTGTGTCTAAAAGAGATTTCATTGTCGTTTTTTTGTAAGTTTGGCCACTAGAGGGTGCATATTCACAACAAACAAAGTCAGTGTCAGTGTGGAATTATGGGAGTTGTGGTCTTCATTTTCAACAATTAGCTAAACTGTTCAACACTTATTATCCTGGTAGTATTAAGAAGAGTAATACTGAAAGCCATGGAAGGGTAACGAGGCGCTGAAGCAACTGCTGATGAGAGATGAGCATGACGTGGGAAAAAAGCAGCAGAGCTTTTATTATGCCACCGCTTCTGGTTCTTCCGCTTATTATCACATAGAGTAGAACCAGCGCTGTTTTATCATACTAAATAGACTTTAAGATTCTGTTATAATGCTGTTCTCTGCAGTCCTATTCAATTTAAGTTTATTTGTATAGCGCTTTTCACAATAATTAGTGTTTCAAAGCAGCTTTACAAAAGGTGAAAAACTGCATTACAATCAAATTCGGATTGTTATTACCATAACCTTTTTAGTTACTAATAACTTTGACTAATTAACTAGTAACTAATAGCTTTTAACAGTTACAGTTTTTACAAATAAACATAGTTACACACAACATATGAAAGAATCTTTGGTGTTTCCTTATTTTCTATAAAACTAAAAACCTAAACTGTATGTGTGACATCATCAGCGTGGCAATATCTCTGGATTTGAACATTCTTTGAGACATTTGGGAAAATGTACACAAGTCAGCAAAATATATAACACTGCTGTAGTGGCTTTTGGAGATTCATTAATTTTCCTTCGGCCTATAAGTCCCTTATTTATCCGATGTCGCCACAGTGGAATGAACCGGCAACTATTCCAGCATATGTTTTACGTGGATGCCCTTCCAGTCACAACCCATTACTGGGAAACACATTCACACACATACACATTCACACACATACACTATGGCCAATTTAATGTATTCAATTCACCTATAGCGCATGTGTTTCGACCGTGGGGAAACCTGAGCAACCGGAGAAAACTCACACCAACACGGGGAGAACATGCAAACACCACACAGGAATGCCAACTGGCCCAGCCAGGACTTCTTTCTGTGAGGTGACAGTGCTAACCACTGAGCCACCGTGCTGCCACTTTTGGAGATTTTAATGAAAAAAAAAAAAGAAATTGGGCATATTGTTCCTTTAAGGTAAGCCACAAAAATATTCTCCATGCCTTTTCAGTACTAATGTTTCATCGTGTGGATTTAATATCTTGACAGTAGTTTTTAACCCCCCAAAAAAGAGTATAAATCTGACTATAAATCCTTTTTGAGAGCAACTTGTGTTTTTTTTTCTTATCTCTAAAGTTATCATTCTTGTTTTGCACAGACCTTTATATTGAACTCGTACTAGTCCAGGCCTGCCACACAGAGGTGGAAAAAAATAACAGTGTCAGACGAAAAAAGGTGAAACAAAGACAAAACGGGAACTAGTGAATGAGGAAATCGTGAAAAAAACAACAACATCAAGGCAAGCCGAAATCAGGTTACAGTACTTCCTACAGTGGGTCGCAGTAGCTTTTAATAGCTGTTTCTCCTTCTTTTCAACCTTTCCCTAATCGCCACTTCCCCAAACCCATCACTTGTCTAGGTATATTTAGAGTTACATATACGGGCCTCCGGTGATATATGAAAATGGGACAAAACAGAGGCGATTGTACGCTACAGAAAGGCTCAGTCTATATGAGAGCCACTTGAGGGCCCACAGAACCGGATCCATTTAGCCTCAAGGGCCGCACACCTAATTTTTACAGTGCCTGTGTTATATTAATGAGGCTGCTGAGGACTATACACTAGCACAGGCACACATAAAAACTTAAATCTCTTCTGTTAGAATCAATGAAGCTGTACTGTAAGCACCCGTCTGTGGCGCGGTTTGTAGACTGTAGTATAGATTTCATCTTCGGGGCTGATTTTATTTTAAATTGCACTGTGGATTTACAATGCAGAATCTCCAAAAAAAAAATGAGGGCCACAAAAATGCCCTGTAGGCTGAATGTTGAGTAGTGCTATTCCATATCCTGTTTTCTTTCTCAGTTTTTTATTTCAAAATATGAGACTATATTTTGCATATTTGCTCGAGTGTGTTGTTTTAAAGCTTTTTTCTCTGAACATGAAAGTGTCTTGGAGCATCAAATCTTGTAAAGACATTAAGTCAACAACGCAAGCTACTAAAAGTCTGTGGCTCCAAATGCGGTGTGGTTCTGAGAGTATTCGTATGACTGGGGCGAAAAGGAAACGGCATAACATTCATTCCAACTGTGGATTTACATATGAGCCGGTAACTCACATTATTTCTCATCTGAATTAATGCACCAGCTGTATTTTCCCTTGGGCTTGTGCAAACTCACTTGCTCACATTTTCTCTCTCTTTCATCTGTTCTTGTCATGAGAGACACGGTTCAGATTTTCCTTTTTTTTGGAAATAATATATAAGCAGAAATCCAGAACCATGTACTAGTTATTATTGCACTGTCCATTGCAAGCAGGGTAATTACTACCCAAACTAAAAACTACTAAACTAAAACTAATTAAAATAAAAAATATTAAAATAAGCAATTGAAATAATGTAAACATGAAAAACTATTTATTAATTTTTTTTAAATTAATTTATTATATTGCAGTTAATATTTATGCAACGTCCCTTGTATCTTCAGTCTATTTATTTATTTATAGTATTAAGTAACCATTTTAGTTTTTATTAATAGTTAGACTTTCATTTTAGTTACCTTATTTTTTATTTATTTATTTTTATATAATTATTATATATTTTTATTAAATTAAATAATATATTTTCAATTTTGTTGAAAGTGACAGATTATTTTAGTTTTACATATATAGCAGAAATCCACAGACTCTCCAGTAATGTAAAAAATAATGTAAACATGAAAAACTATTTCAAAATTTTTCATAATACATTTTTACAATTATTTATGTAACGTCCCTTGTATCTTCAGTCTATTTATTTATAATATTTAAGTAACCATTTTCGTTTTTATTTTCCGTTTTGTGAAGTTTTATATTAGTTTAGTTACCTTATTTTTATTTACTTATTTTTACATATTTATGATATATTTCTATTAAATTAAACAATATATTTTTAATTTTGTTGAAAGTGACAGATTATTTTAGTTTTATTATATATACACATATACAAATATATATATATACAATAATATATATTTTTGTATTACTTAATTTTTATTGAGAACTTTTATAAATTTTACAACAGAACATTTTACATTCAAAAATACACAATTTTACAATATTCCACATGACTTAATAAACAAATACAAAAATAGTAAAAATAAATAAATAAAAGACACAACATTGGGGGGGGTTTACATTGTCCCAGATTCAACCCAGGCTCATTCTAAAAACGTAACGCTATATATATTTCTGTAGAGCGTCAAATACATCCCAGGAGGTACTTTTTGTTTTTGCAGTTTTTGTTTTCGCAAATCCACCAGAGGGCGCTGTGTACGCTTTTTCAGATTTCAAATTTCTCCCTCCAAGTGCCATTCGTGCCTGCCGTTCTTGCGTAAATCCACCAGGGGCCGCTGTCGACTGACTAACTGACTTATTGAATGACTGACTGACTGACTGACCGATTGACTGACCCACCCTCCTCCTTCCCTGAACCCAACCAATAGTGTTTTCAAAAGCACCAGACTCAAACCATGTCGTCGTGGTCAACTCCTCTTTGAGTCTTAAGTCTGCCAACGTACATGGCGAGCTAACTGGACAAACTGGTAACAGCGGAAAAGCTGTCCATACGGAGGTAAGCGGTCAGCTGGTAAGCGCGAAAAGGAACGTTATCATACCGCACCGTAGCGTTTATTTTAAAGATGAAATGCAGCCAAACGTACTTCTGGCTACATAATTCACAATCTCCAGAAATGTATATAGGGCTACGTTTTCAGAATGAGCCTGTGTTGTCCAGATTCAATGCATTCAACAGTTGTTAACATTGCAGTAATCAATCCATTTCTTCCAATGTTTTAGAAATAAGTCCTTTTTAAGTCTCAAAATAAATGTCAATTCTTCCATATTACTTATTTCCTTAACAATTTCTATCCAATCACCAATAGAGGGGATGTCATGCTTATACCAGTACCCGGTAATACTCTTCTTGCCCGCCATACTCAATAAATATACAAGGTAAGCATCCTCCTTCACTACCAACTTTTCATAGTTTCCAAGATAATTTGTAATAAAGTCTTTTAATAAATGGCATCCTTATAATAATATTTAAATAAATATAATATTTAAAGTTCCAAAATAATTTTAGTTTTATGGTTTTAGTAGTATTAGATTTGTTTTGATAGAAATATTATTTTTTATATAATAACCATACCTATATAGTGTGATGAAACCAAAGCATAAATTATGATAAGCTTCCCTCTCCATCATCCATAAGTATGACCCAATACCAGCAAGCTCTCAGATAATAAACAACATGTTCAACACAAAACCAGTCAACCAGATGTTTTCTTATTGAGTGTATATCAATACTCACCTCTCCAACCATGCCGTTCCATGTGCCATTGATCTTCTTGCCGTGTTTCCCATTGGTCACCAGGTAAAGATCGTAGGTGAATTTGACAGACTTGGCGATCTTCTTGAGGATGTCTATACAGAAGCCCTTACAACAGCGTTTAATGTAGATCCCTGAATCTCCTGTCAGATTTCTAACAGAAGATAACCAGTGAGTAGATTAATGTTGGCACAGAAAGTTTTTGTTTTGTTTTTTTTTTAAATAGAGAAGACAGCGTTTAACAAATTGTGCCTCTGCCGTTCATCAATCCCTGATCAAAACACCATTTCATAATAAATCTTCGTCTGCAGAAATCAATCAATGAGCCAAAATAACATCAGAATGACTAATGACCGCTGCACTGACTATTGCATTGACTACAACAGAGCAAGGCGATTTAAATTTGTCAAAATACACATTTATCTCGGATCATTTCTCACAATAAATGAGTTTTAGTGGTAATTTATTACAACAGTGCTAAATGGATTTAATACTAAATTGACAACGCTATTTTATAAGCAGTGCTAAAGAGAGACACGAGACACCAGTCTTAATCCATAAATGCATCAGTGTTTTACAATATGAAATACACAGCACGCTCGTACTCTATGATATCATCTCATCCTGACAGTGATGGAGCGCCCTGAACGGAGGATCTATACTTAGAGCTTTCATCAGACGAATCAGCATTTTGTCGGTCAGGATTAATGACGGATCTAATGCGATGACTGATTTTAGATATTAGATTTTAGATAGTTCGCCTATATTGTGTAGTTCATCTTGTCATGGTTAAATAAATCTTTATAGATCTAAAATAAGGTATGTCTGAAACCTTTGAAAATGTATATATAATGTATATATTTGGCAGTTCTTTAAATAATTGTAATAGTTTTAATTGAGAACTGATATTAAAAGTCTCTGTAGTGTTTTTTAAAGTTATTTAAGGCTAATTAAAAAAAATTTTTAAGACCTGCACAAATTAAATATAGGGAAATGTCTGTAGAGGTAACATAAGAAACATGAAAATGACTGTAAAAAATAATATAGAAATAACAATTTTCTTATATATATATTTATACAACAGTTCTGTTTGGTTCTCAAATCTGATTGGCTGATAGTCGTGAGATATTAAAGTAATATCAGCACTCGTGCAGCCTCTTCACCCTTGTGTATTACTCCGCCCACATGAGTGGTAAGCAGAGGACTACAGTTTGAAAAATATTGCAGCTGTTGGACAACATAATGTACTTTTGAGCCTTTTTTAGAAGAGACAGTAGTTGCTTAAATTGCATCTATGCAGTTTATTTATAAGGATAGTGCCTATTTTAAATATTTATAATTTCGGAGATTCAGCACGTTGACGGCCAGCCTACCATACTGAGCAGAGCAAAGATGGTTGACGTACCGCCACAAGATGGCGACAGAGACCGCATAATAAGTCCTTAGGGGAGAAAATTTGCATTTTTTCAGCGTACGTTTCAAAATACAGCTGAACAAATCATTACAGAACAGGTAAGTGACATTCTAAATCGATCTCTCTCTTTTGTATTTTGTATTGTTGTATTTATACCATAGTAATCTGGTAGTGTTTGCTTTGCTTTGGCTTTTTCGGGGTTAATTATTGTGATTACTTAATTACTCCCGATTGCAACAGAGAAATACTGGGAAATCTCTGTAGACTGATGGCAATTCATGCCGTTCAGCCTTATCTTAAAATGTGAGCAAAATCACCTGTTTTGTCATCATTTTAGACATTAAGCTAGAGAATCATTCAAATACTAGTTCTAAAATGACGTTTGTGAATTAGCAACGGTTTCTGCTGTTCTGACGTCAGCTGCAGATGTGAATAAATGGCGAAAGAAAGTAGTTCCTCATACAAAAGGGTTTTTGAGACTGTGTGTTTTTTTTTTATATTCACAATTATGCCGTCGAACTGCTGTATAAACACAATGTCACACTCGTACCAGTGCGATTTGGCTGTATATCGCAACGCACGCCTCCCACCAGTGCCGATATACAGCCATATCACACTGCTACTCGTGTGATATTGCTCATATATATATATATATATATATATAATGTATATACAAAGTAATGTTTTAGTAATATTTTATGAAATAAAAACTCACATTTGATCTTTTTTCAGAATAGAAATTATTCAAAATATAAATTATTATTGTTATCAGAAATATACTGTATTTGTCTTTTTAAGATTTTGGTCCCATTTTATATTAAGTGGCCTTAACTTATATATACTTACACTGAAATTAATAATTTGTTACAATGTACTTATTGTGTAAGTACATGTTTTTGCATTGAACTTATGCTTGATTAAATACCTGGATGTAATTACAGCTTTAATAATATTTGTAATTACATTTATAATTAGACTGTTGACTATACCTTACATCTTAACCCACCTGTAAACCTATCCATACCACCAAACCTGACCCTAAACCTACCAGTATCCCACATCAAGAGCACCAGAAGTATTCTGCAATACATTATGAACACATGAAGTACATTGTATTTATATTTTGATATAAGTACATAGTAGTTAATGTCACTTAATATAAAGGTCGACCAAAAATTTTCTTAAATTTTTCTTCATTTTTCTTTATTTATTTTACATTGGAAAAAATATCAATGTAAAACAAATAAATAAAAATGAAGACAAATTAAAGAAAAGTTTTGGTTTAAATGAAATGAAAGTGAGGAATGTTTCCTTTTACATATGTGTAACAATTTTGTTAAGATTTTAAGTAATGAAAATTGTTTAAGTTTTATGGTTTCGGTTTGCTCATCAAATTTTAGACCTCTTTAAAAATTGGGACTATTCTTATGCCACTTATATATTTTAGACTTTGTAAACTGAATTAAAGGAGCAGGATAATAATCAAAAATAAGCAGAATATTTAGTCAAAGCCTTAATAATTTCCCAAAATCCTGCTGTTTATTTACAGTTTAGTAATATAACATTTTGAGACTCATGTTTTAATCAATTACGTATTATAATTATACATTATTATTTACACTTTATGGTTTCAGTTTGCTCCTCAAATTTTAGACCTCTTGAAATTGAGACTATTCTTATAACCCTTATTTTAGTCTTATATATTTTTAGACTAGAACTGAATTGAAAGACCAGGATAATAATCAAAAATAAACAAAACATTTACTTGAATCTCAATACTTGGAATTTCCCAAAGATTTATAGTTTATTTACAGTTTCAATTAAATTTTGAGACTTATGTCTTCATTGCATTCCTATGTTTTGGGGTTTACTGTTTTGAAATAATTCTTAAATCTATTAATTTCTCACTCAAATTTCTATTGCAAAATCTGAAATGAATGTGAAATTCAGCAGCACATTTTCCTGAAAATGGCTAGTACTGTATTCTCACTGGAGTTTGAGCTGTTTTCGGCAGGGAACTGTATTCCTCATGCAGGTGCCGCTGAGGGGATCAACGTCCTCCACAATAACGAACGGAGCCTCCTCCAGTGTGACGATGGACAGGTGGTCGTCCTCGCGCTCCTCGGCGTCCGAGTACAGCTCGAAGCGGGGCCACACGTGGTACTTCATCGCCAGAGACCCGTTCTCCCATTTACCGACCTGCAAAAGTGCAAAGAGGCCGAGATGAGAGCTGAAGATGAGAGACGGATAACAAGTGAGATAATGAGAGGGTGTTGAGGTTGAAGTGGCTGAGATTGGATTAGTGTGGGCTAGATTTGAGGACGGCTCAAATCCTGAATTAAGATAAAGAGAGATAAAGAGTAAATGAAGGCTGATAATTACATCAGAGAGCTGTGCAGTCACGAGTTAAAGGGGCTATTCTGTATGTAAAAAAGAAATGCGGGTATTAATCACTTTTTATTGACAACGTGTGAACGGCTAAGTTAAAAACGAGATCTTCCCCCACTTTACAGGTTGTCTATGGAGGCTTGCGGATTGATTTTTATTGTAATAAAAAAAATTAGTATCTTATTATTTCTGTACTGTGGTGCAAAGACAATGGATTCATTCAAAATATAGTCTTGAATATGTCTTATAATTAAACATAACAGTGTCATTTCAAGCCTTGTGCTTCCTTGAGAACATTTTGTGTGATTTATTTTTTGATTGTTAATGTATACAGCATGCATTTTGGCAAAAAGATGCGTTTTTATTGAATGTTTTATATTTCCTTTGCCAAATCTATTTTACACTAGGTACAAAGAATTACACAGAAACGTTCAAGACCAAAATGTCTCAGTTGAAACCCATTATATCTGCAGTATTTCATCTCAGTGCCATTTAGGAAAAAGGTCATACGTTCTTTGTTAACGTGCTTTCATTTTGTTGGCAAATCTTCAACATTTTAACTGTTAAAAATCTAAAATGTATAACATTCTGGTGCTTTTTTCAGGTTTGTTCTGTGGAGCAAATAATTCATTTTTTTTGTTTTCTGCTTTTGCACACAGACATGATGTAAACTGTATTTAAAGGGTTAAAATTCTTAAAAATGAATTGATTTTTGGTAGTTATCATCTGATGCTAGTAAAGAAATCCATGTTGGTGAAAGTGGAAATTATTTTTTTAATATGACACTTTTATGATTTGGTTTTTGACATGGACATTTCCTCTATTAAAGTGTGTGTAACCTTTTAAACTGATAAACAGGAGTTAATTACATCATCTGTCAATCATCTGTCATTTTCTCATTGCTGTCATTTTTTTGTGCTTGTTGAAAGTAAAGCAATAATCATATATTTACATATTTATCTAAACATTGAATATACCTTATAATGTCATTTCAAACCTTATGCATTCTTATAGACATTTTTGACTGTTAATGTAGACATCTAGGTGTACGTTAACAGCATATTTCTGCAAAGCTATTTCCAGCATCTTTTTATTTTTAAGTGAAAAATTTAAAAGAACATTGCAGGAAGTATATCAGGAAACGTAATCATGTTCAGTCTCTTTTAACTACACATTCATTAGTGCAGTCCACTTAAAATCTGCGTGAACCAGAAATGCTGAGACTTTAATTTCAGTATGCTGATGTACTTCCATCTGAAAAGAAATATTGAGTAGGGGGCGGGGCTTTCTTTTTGTGCATCATTCCCTCATAGCAAATTAAAGGTAAGAGGGGCGTGGTTAAGAATTTTGTGGCTGAAGCTGTCAAACTGAAGTCAACAGTGAAGCCCCGCCTTTCCAAAACGTGGAAGCAAATAGTCAGACTTTAATTGAAGATTACCAAAACTAAAACTTTTTTTTTCCAGTGGATTATAAACATTGTAAATTTAGATTTCACGCAGACTTTAACGGCCACTGGTTTCATCAACAACAAGGGTTTCTGAATTATAAATATATCCCCTTTAAGAGAAATCAAGAGAGAAAAGGAGAAAAGATGAGAGACACCCACCCTTTCGTACTGCCTCTCCTTATTTAACAGTATAATAACCAACTTGGGGTGCATCTGAAAACCGTCCTCGCTGAAGGAGAGGTTGCGTCCTTCAAACGTCACATTCATGAGATACCTGAAGAGAAAACGGAGAGAATATATCAGATCAAGCACATTTGGTGGTTGGTTATTAAGAAGACAAAGACATGTGTGCAGCACAAACATGTTTAGAGCAATTCGAAGGAATCTTAAGGATCTCTCATTGCCAGCATTTTACATGGTTTTCTAGTGTGGGGGTTTCTGCGCACAATCCATCCACACATGTCCACACACATTTATAATGCAGGAAAGCAGGTTTGTTGCTAGAGGCTATGGCAAATTATATTCACAATGGCAAATGTGAATCTGGCAGCCTCCTGGTCAGAAAACCATTATTATGACTTTTAAATCCACTCAGCGGAAGAGTCTTGAGGAATTGCCATTGCTCGCAAAACGCAATAGTCATGAACCCGAAATAATAATCAGGTAATGATTCAGAGAAGAACCATTTATTAGAGGTGAGTGATATTTTCTAATACCCGATAGTTCGGCCTTTGGTCAGCCATCCATGAATGCCTTAATAGTAGCTCTACACTTTAGAAAAGGTTATATTGTTATTCTTTAAATACTGTTGCATCTTGAAACAGTTTGGGTCCCATTTGCTTGTACTGAATACAGTGAATGACACAGCAAGCATTGCGTGTTGAGTAGTTTAAACCAAATGTCAACCTTTCTCTAAAAACAGCATGCTTGACCCCCATTACTTAGGAATTAAGTCTTGTCACGCAAGCTTACCACTTACAGAGCGACTTGACTACACTGCACAACTCTGCCTACAGCTTTTGACACGGTCAAACGCAAACTGTTTATTTCAGTGCTGACAGAGCTAATTTGCTGCTTTATTTCCTACTTGAAGAACAGATCTAAGTTATCAAGAAAGCTTCATTATCTTTCCCTCCACCCCGGAGTCCCTCATGGCTCAGTATTTGGTCCTATTTTTTTTCCCTCTACATCAGATCACCCCGCACTGCCATCTAATCACAGTGTAAATTTGAATCCTCCTCACTGGCCCACCAGAATTTGCCAAATAACTCCTTTAAGTTCATACAAAATGCTTTCGGTCGAGTTGTAATTAACCTCCATTGTAATTAACCTCTTTCGTGTCACTAACCTCTTCCGCAGATAAATTTGGGAAGCGTTAATGGACTGTCTGAGTCTAGTGGCTCGTCTTTACTGGCCCGATCTAGCACTCAGACATCTCTACTGCATGGACAAGGTTTTTGCATTCTTATATTCTGTTGTTCTTCTAGTTGCCCTTGAGATATAACTTAGCACCTGACTTCTTAATATTCTTAGCCACCGTTCCAACAATTGCCACTTACGTGATATGTATACAGTACATGAGTTCATCATTAGAATATAAAGAAATAAATATACTAAATGTATAATGCATGAATGTAAAAAAATATGGGGGAAAATGGAATCAAAACCTGTTAATAACATAGTAAAATACATGATAGTCCAACTCTGATATTGTAATAAGAGCTATATACAATGCAAAAAAAAAAAAAAAAAAAAAAAAAAAAAAAAAAATATATAGTGATGGGTTGCAGCTGGAAGGGCATCCGCTGCGTAAAACATATGCTGGATAAGTTGGCGGTTCATTCCGCTGTGGCGACCCCTGATTAATAAAGGGACTAAGCCGAAAAGAAAATGAATGAATGATATATATATATATATATATAAATATATAAATAAATAAATATATATATCTTTTTTACAACAGTTCTGTTTGGTTCTCTACTCTGTTTAAAAGTCATATCAGCACTCGTGCAGCCTCTTTACCCTTGTGTATTACTCCGCCCACACGAGTGGGAAGCAGAGGACTACAGTTTGAAAAATATTGCAGCTGTTGGACAACATAATGTATTTTTGAGGCTTTTTTTAGGTGAGAATGTAGTTGCTTAAATTGCATCTATGCAGTTTATTTATAAGGATAGTGCCTATTTTAAATATTCATAATTTCGGAGATTCAGCACGTTGGTGGCCAGCCTGGCATACTGAGCAGAGCAAAGACGGTTGATGTTCTGCCCCATAAGATGGCGACAAAGACCGCATAATAAATCCTTAGGGAAGAAAAACTGCATTTTTTCAGCATACGTTTCACACTACAGCTGAACAAATGATTATAGAACAGGTAAGTGACATTCTAAGTCGATCTCTCTATCTAATCTGGTAGTGTTTGCTTTGCTTTCGTTTTTTTCGGGGTTAATTATTGTGATATCCCGATTGCAACAGAGAAATACTGGGAAATCTCTGTATGCTAGAGAATCATTCAAATACTAGTTCTAAAGTGACGTTTGTGAAGTAGTAACGGTTTCTGTCGTTCTGACGGTCAGCTGCAGATGTGTATGAACGGCGGACGAAAGTAGTTCCTCTTACAAAAGGGTTTTTGAGACTCTCCGTGTTTGATTTTCTTTTTTATATACACGATTATGCCGTCGAACTGTTGCATAAACACAATATCACACTTGTAGCATTTTTTTTTTTCATAATGTGCATTAAATCAACTGCATTTGCTTTTCCTGGTAAAAAAAAATCTATAGCCAAGGTATGTGCCTAGAGAGAAACTGATAATATTTCATAAAAATAAACTCAGACTGAGAAATATTATGTGACAACTAACCTTGGTTATTGATAAATAAGACAAGGTACTTAGATGGATCCACTTTCCCAATAATTCACCATACTGTGTCAAGCACGCAACATAAATATCCCCACAATAATAAAACACATTAGCAGTAAAACATCATGAGACAGAATTGGACAAGTGTCAAGTCATTTCCCTTTTCTTCCATTCTGGGTATAGAATTTATGACGTAGAAGAACTGACCCAATTTAGACAGCGACTGTAAATCAGTCAGGTGCGTGTGTGTGTATATGTGTGTGTTTGTGCCCTTGAGCGTTGATACGTGTGCAGATTTTCATCATAGCGTGAGTATCATGTATGTGTGTCAACAAGTTTTGTGTCGGAGCCAGTGAAAACTCTGCTGCGCTCCTCGCTCTCTTGCCTCCATCTGTGGGCTGTCGTCGCCATGACAACAACCGGCCTCACGAAAACAACTCACCACACAAGCAATAACTAAACAAGAGAATGAAAGACAAAGATGTACAAATAGAGAAGCTGGAGAGGAGAATGACTGAACAAACAACCAGCATGTCTCATGCATGTACAATGCAACAGAGTATGATTGTGAATAAATTTTGGAGGATTATTCATTCAGAAGCCAACAACAAAAATGAAATTGGGCACCAGTAAGAAATCTTTAGAGTGCTATCCATTAGCATTGGTCTTTACCTCAATAGTCATTGCTTTGGTGATATACAGTGGAGATTAAAATTAAAAACTTACAATTTTCAGGAAAAAGTGGCTAATTAAAATTAATTCATACAATTTAATTTGATTTCAAAACATACGATTTTTAAAAGGAGGTTTGTCCCCAAACAAACTTCTATGTTAAGCTGCTTTGACACAATCTACATTGTAAAAGCGCTATATATTCATAAAGATGAATTGAATTGAATTGAACAACCTTCAAGCTGCGGTGATTTACATGACATCAACGTGAAAGCAGATTTCATTCACCCCAAAGAAAATCATATTTACACTGTCAGTATCCATATTACAGTACTATTCACCAAATAGAAACAAACACTCTGAGTAAAAGATTTAATTTAGAATCTCCTAGTTTCCTGTATATTGAGTGTCTATGGGGCGGCATGGTGGCTTAGTGGTCACCTCACAGCAAGAAGGTCGCTGGTTCGAGTACCGGCTGGGTCAGTTGGCATTTCTGTGTGGAGTTTGCATGTTCTCCCCGTGTTTGCGTGGGTTTCCTCCGGGTGCTCCGGTTTTCCCCACAGTCCAAAGACATGCCGTACAGGTGAATTGAATAAATTGGCCATAGTGTATGTGTGTGAATGTGAGAGTGTATGGGTGTTTCCCAGTACTGAGTTGCAGCTGGAAGGGCATCCGCTGTGTAAAACATATGCTGGATAAGTTGGCGGTTCATTCCGCTGTGGCGACCCCTGATGAATAAAGGGACTAAGCTGAAGGAAAATGAATGAATAAATGACCGTCTATGCATGTGGGCAATGTAAATTGGTTAAAGTGGGCAATTGTTCCAAATGACTAATAAGAAGTTTAAATCAACACGGTTCCGGCTACCATTTGATATTTTCTTAAATATGCCTAAATGATCAATTTCAAGGTCAGCAATATGCATCTAGAAGGGGGTGGGACATATCAAATACTAGTTATAATTTGATTGGTCAGGAGATTTGATGAGAAACTGAAGAATGAGGTGTCATCAAAATATTTGTTGATTCATTTTGACAAACCTAGAGCTTTGAATGTTTATATCTTCAAAATGTGCATTCTGTCACTGTTCTACAGCGATACTAGCTTATAGATAACCTTAACACTAACATATGCAGTGGTGGAAAGAGTACTGAAAAATCATACTCAAGTAAAAGTACCATTACTTGCCCAAAAATGTAGTGCAAGTACAGTAAAAGTATCTGTTGTAAATATTACTCAAAGTATGAGTAAAAAGTAGACCTTTCAAAAGTACTCAAGAGTAGTGAGTAGTGAGTATAACGCTGAGAAAAGCTCATGAGTTTACATGTATAGTACTTTGTGGATGTGTGTAAACGTAACATTCTATAGTGCATTTAGTGATTGCCCAGCAATTACACAACGTCATAAGACATTAATATTAGGTTAGATTTAGGTTGTGATGTCAGGTGACCAAAATTCAATGTCTAGCCAGCATCTAAGGACGATCTTATTTTTTTGTCAAATAAGTTTTATTTGGTCATTGAATAGACTTACAATAATCACAAATTCCAGGATTAATTTTCTGATATGCATAAACTTACAAAAACAAACAAACAAAAACAAAACAAAACAAAAACAAACACCCCAACCCCAGCCTGTAAGTATACAATACAGTGATAATCAAAACAACTTTTTAGTTACAATACATTGCTTTGGGGAAAAGAATTCCCCATGAAGTGACAGAAGAAAGGTCCCCAAATCTTCTGAAATTGTCCAATGTTGCCTTTTAAAAGATATCTGGTTCGTTCCAAGTGCAGAGTAGATATCAATTCTTCAAGTCATAGTTTAGCAGTTGGAGGATTAACATTTTTCCAGTACAATAATAGCAGCTTTTTGGCCGTTAGGACGATCTTATTTTGATGTACAATAATGACGTCAAATGATGTTGATATTTGGTTGATTTTAGGTTGTGTTGGAAAGTGACCAAAATCCAATGTCAAGGCAACATCTTAAACCAACATCATGTTGAAGTCAAATACTGACATTTATTTGTCAGGTATGGCAACCAAAATCCAGTGTCTGATAGACGTCATAGTGGTAACATCCACACAACGTCAAACTGTAACATCATTAGACGTTGATATTTGGTTGGTTTTAGGTTGGACGTTGGACATTGACATCGGCCTGATGTTGGGTTCTGACGTCAACCCGATTTTCATTTCCAAACAAAATGCAACCTCCCCACGACGCTGGGGTACAACATCAATATGATGTCATGTTGGCGTCTTATGCCTGCTGGGTGTTTAAGGCCATTTCGGTCATCATACAGTAAACCTCTGTCATCAGTGACATGCATCTAAACAGTCTCTGGGTCATTGTGTGTAACACTTTTAATGCTTCCAAACAGTTTGCTGCAACTATAAATCGCCCATGTCTTGAGGTAGTTCATTAAGATGCGATTTACCTTCTATGTGCGATTTGATTGGACAGGAATCACAGGACTGATTTTTCTAATCCCCATAGACAAGAAAAATAAAGTAGTGATTGCAGGTTGAAGGAAAGTAGTGGTACCTATACAGCACTAAAAATGTACTCAAGGGAAAGTAAAAGTACACATTTTTAAAACTACTTAGTAAATTACAATTCCTGAGGAAAACTACTCAATTACAGTAGTTTGAGTATTTGTAATTTGTTACTTTACACCACTGAACATATGTACAATAATTTTAATATATTAATTTTCCATATAAATATAATTTCACAGGGACTTTAAACTGGGGAAAGACTATACCTAAAGTGTCTTAAGGTGTCAAGCCGTAGGATTGACAAACTGAATTCAAATGTTTATCAGAAGCTCCTTCAGGAATATGCAGTTCTTCTGCATTCATTGTCAGCAATTCATTCAGGGTAATGAAAAAAAGCAAAGCTGTTAATTCCATTCCATCATTTAATAATAATTCCATGTGACGTCATCAATTATTTATTACTTGTATAATTATCTGGTAGCATAAAACATAAAGTATCACAGCACTACAACAGCACTCAGACTGACATATACAAACTGCAGTAGTTACTAAGTGTGCATCTGATCCATTTAGCCTACAACCTCACAGACTCGCACACCATCAATTCCCCAATCGGTGTGTTAGGGCAGTCTGTTTTGATTCCTGACACAAGAACGTCCGTGCAACCCCGAAGTGCCAGCAGACAGAATGAAAGTGAGAGGATGTGTGTGAAAGAGAGAGGGAGAAGGAGAGACCCAGCAGCATATAAAATGAGCTACCATGGTGCCCACAACCATAGCAATCTCTAAGCAATCTGCTGTGTTGCCATGGGAACAGTAATCTCACCCGGGAGAGCGAGGGAGAATGAGAGAAGAGAGAGAGAGGCGGCATCTTTTGTACTTACAGCGAGACACATGATGCAGCAGAGGCCCATTTATCTGTCGCTATAAATACAAACAGATCAATATTCGACATGACAGCCAACCAGATTTATGATATCCAGCATATTTCAGTTCCAGCATTGATCTGACATTAGAAAACTCATCTTCAGATTTACCGTACGCCCAATTCAAAAGCGCAGGTCATTCGAGGATCTATGAATTACTTGATCTTGCATTCAAGAGTTTCCCTCTCGAGTTAAATTTTGGTTCTGACATAACAGCTCCTGGCTTGACACTTTGCCGTTACGTGATGCTTGTCGAGGCTGTGAAATAGCCTCTCAGGTCAACAGGGAACATCTTTAACAACTGTGGAAAACTTGAGAGCGGTTGAGGACTCTGTATGTTTATTTCATTAATGTCTAAAGAAGGGGAAATTTCTCTGAAGAGCAAATAAAAGACAATGGATACCAAAAATATATCTATTTTATTATTAATTTTTTTTATTTTAAATATTGCCTTTGCAGCTAACTGAAAAATTAACCTATACTATTAAAACACCTTCCTAACTAAAATAAAATGAAAAAATATATATTATATTAAAAATTTTAATATTGCCTTGGCAACTAAATGAATAAAGTACAAATTTACTAAAACACAGTCAAATAACTAACTTTATTTTAAATATCAAATGCTGAAGGTGAAACATTAAGAAATTATTATATTAAAATTGTAATAAAATAAAAAATGTAGTATGTTGTTTTTATTTATTGTCATTTTTATTCTTGATTAACATATTTTTATGTTTACATAGTTTACGTTGTGCCAGTGACAACATTCAAATTTCTAGTAATAGGCTATAAAAGTAGTCTATAAAATAAAAGTATTATATATATAGGCTCGAGCCTATATGGTTCGAGCCCCGGCTGGGTCGGTTGGCATTTCTGTGTGGAGTTTGCATGTTCTCCCCGTGTTGGCGTGGGTTTCCTCCGGGTGCTCCGGTTTCCCTCACAGTCCAAAGACATGTGCGGTAGGTGAACTGGGTAAGCTAAATTGTCCGTAGTGTATGTGTGTATGTCCTGGTCCTCAAGTTTGGGGGTTGAGCGTTGGGCTAACAACCCACCTCATAAAAACTAGATGTTACGAAACACCAATATGGTGCGGCTAAATATCAACTTCGATATAAATGGCCCTGGGAGTAAGTATGCACATAATTTTTTATTTTGTTATTTTATCTATATATTTACATTATTTATTATTTAATATGTGTACTTAAAGTACCAAATAGCCTATGTTTTGTAGCTAAATAGGTCTTCTGTAAATACTTAAACTTTGAATGACCTCTATGACTAAGGACTCTATTGAAAGGGAATTTAACTATAAGGCTATAATATTTGTCTTTCAGCTAATCAGTAGACTAATTATTAACACATCATTCACATACTTTTGTTGGTCAATGAAAACACACTGAAGAATGTTAATTAGGTAAAGATATATACAGTATAGTGAGTATAAACCACTAACTTTAGCACCAGGGCATAACTTTTCAGAAGAAAGTAGTGGGTGTTTTTGTTTAGATTTTTGCTCCATGGAGCCCATGGGTGTCTTGCACCAATGGTTTTTGAAAGGACAGCAGTGGCGGCAATATTAGATATTAAATTTTAAAAACACAGCTTTTATACATTTGTATAAAAACTCCAGGGCTAGTGGCAAAGTTTCCCTTAAGTGGGTAGATGGACCCATGGTCAAATATAATTTTAAATTCAGCAGCAAAAAAACTTGACTTGTCAAATGAGTTGAATAAGGCTAAGTAAATGATCAACAGTTTTAAGTAAATGTGATTGGACAGAAAAAAATAAAAAAAAGAATGTGTGATCTGATTGGCCAATTATCCTGGCAAAGAAAAAACACCCACCCATCATGTTCGCAGACTGTCTGCAAACTGGCCTGGCAGGGTCAAACCATTGGAAACGGACAGATTAATTAAAAAGTAAACAACTCGCCCACTTAGACATCAGCTCTTCTGTTCACAGCCCAATCAGAATGAACTTGAAATGACTTTAAATGATCTGTGACTAAGGCGTTTTCAGTGAGCACTGAGCTCTGTTCATTTATTTAATACTGCACCTCCATGTCAGTAACCTTCCTGACACAAACTGTTCATAGAAGATTAGCCGTTTAATGGTCTCAAAATAGTATGAATATTAATAACACATGAATGTGTAACTAAAATATGCTTTTTTTAAAATAAAATATTTAAACATTTTTAAAAAATGTTTTAAAGGACGCTTTACCCAAAAAAAAAGTTTTTGGGTAAAGCCATTATTCTATTGAAAGAGAAAAAAAAATTTTTAAGTCACCTTTACTTTTATACCATTTTATACAACAGAGAGTGTAAAGTAACAGAATAAATGAGAAAACCTTGAGGCAAATCCAATTCTTCTAGCAAGAAGTATCTGTAGAAAGACAATCATTCAGCACTATTCAGTTCAATGTTGATTCAGTTCAGTTCATTCATTAGAAAACTAGCCATTCAACAAGTTCAGTAGCATTAAATTACTGGTGTGCAATACTGACAAAAAAAAGACATCTCAGTAGTTTTAGAAATTTGTTCAATTTGATAGCGATCATGAATATTTTGCAGAAAAGGTTTTTGTGCTGGTTCCTTCGCTAGTTTGTCGTGGTTAAATAAAAATGAAATTTTAATGAGAGATTTGCTGAATCATTCATCCAAATGATTTATTGATTTATTGAATGTACAATAATATTCCCTAGTAATTACTAAATATTACTCTAACCGAATGGCTTTAAACAAGCCAGAGGCGACAGCAGCAAGAAACCCAAACTCCTTTGGGAGACAGAAATGAAAACCTTGGAAAAAACCATAGAAAGTCATATAGAAAATTCTGACAAAACTATCTGGTTTCTTTTTTTGATGATGTCAGATATATGATGTTTCATATAACACAAACCCAGGTATCTGTTAAACTTTAAATGGATCCTTTTTACATTACATTAATGTAGAAATGTCGCCAAAACGGGGCTTTGCCTTCTCATTTGCGAAACCCAGCACACATCAGCGGTCCAGAGGGAGGAAGGCAAGGCTGTTATGCTTCTGCAAGTAATTACAGTGTTTGCCCACCAGCACTGGATTATTTTAATGCATCATCAACACAGGGGCGACAATAATCTGCGGAGGATTTTGAACGCAAGAGGTATTATGACATCACCAAATTAGTTAACCTAAACAGGATTTCAGATTAGCCGAACAGCGATCGCATCATACTTTAGTCTTGCATCTGGTGTTTTCAGCCACCCACAGCGCAATCCATACATGTGGGCCACAGAAGTGCATATAGGTTTTTCTAAAAGTGTGTGTTTATGTATGCATTTTAATTAAAGCAAGTTACAGGCTCCTGGGTGAACCAGAGATTAATTACCTTTACTTGCACAGGACACCATGTAATGATCAAAACCTTTCCCCAGGGAAGCCTGTGGGCCTTAAACACACAGAAATACCACCAACACTGTATAGAGCTGACTATACTAATACAGTACACACACACACACGTTCGCTCAGCGTAAAGGCACACAAACAGACCTTTGGGAATTGAGCTGTGTGTAAGCTTTAAAGCCAAATATTTTGAAAAGGAAGTCTGTTCACTTTGTATTTCGTGTGTGAAGGCAAACACTAACTGAAAACAGAAACAAAGTGTGACAGTGAGCAGAAAGATGATGGGTTCACCAGCAAGAAGCATACAAATTATATCTTGACCTACTTCTGAAGAGTTATTGTCAGCGTCTTTCGGCAATGCCCAAAAGCATAATGATAAGAAAAAAAAAGACAATCGTCCACAAGCACCTTATTAAAGTTTGTGGGCATCAGGTCTGCTGGCCACCCAGTGAACCTGAGAGCTGCAGCCTGAGGACCTACAATTAACTGAAGAGGAGAATAAAAGCCTGGCAGCTTCACAAGCCTTAAGCACCTCAGAGGGGTCAGAGCATCACAGAGACTGACAAACATAGACACACTGAGAAACATACACACACAAATACGCACACTTTAATGTTTAAGCTTCTACTAGTTAATGTTAGTTAATGTACTTACTAACATGCACAATGGACAATACATGAATTGCATTATTTATTCATTACTTACTACAACATTAGTTAATGAACATAAAGTGTAACACTTTATTTTAAGGACCAATTCCCATTGTTGCTGTAACTACAGGATTCTTATCTGCCTATATTTAGACACTGGCTATCATTCTACTTACCTAATTCTACCCAATAACTAAAACCAACTACTGCCATACTAACCATTAATAAGCAGTAGATTAGAATTTCATTGAGTTAAGTCTTAGATAATGTGTGTTTTTATTTCAGTTATATTAATTTTATGTCTTGTTTTGTATTTATTGCATGGCAATTTTTGCAGTGTTTACACATAATATTTGTACACCTGAGGTTTGCACTTAAATTTTGCTGTACTATGACAATAAAGATTCTACTCTAAATGGTTTATTAACTGAGAGAAGTGTACGTAAAAATATAGTCTGACCAAATAAAGTAATTTATTGTTAGTCCTTGTTAACTCACACTGCATTAACTGGTTAACAAACAAAACTTTTGATTTTAATAATGTATTAAATGCTTTACAAGTATTGTTCATTCTATGTTCTTGTAATTATATATTTTATATAATGGAACCTTATTGTAAAGTGTAAGCAACTACATTATTATATTAATTACAAAAACAAATTATGAATTATAAATACTTACTAAACAAGACTCATTACCTTATTAATAATGGAACCTTATTGTAAAGTGTGAACAAATATATTGATATATTAATTACAAAAAGGGCCTCATGGTGGCGCAGTGGGTAGCACAATCGCCTCACTGCAAGAAGGTCACTGGTTCGAGCCTCGGCTGGGTCAGTGGGCATTTCTGTGTGGAGTTTGCATGTTCTCTCCGTGTTGGCGTGGGTTTCCTCCAGATGCTCCGGTTTCCCCCACAGTCCAAAGACATGCGGTATAGGTGAATTGGGTAAGCTAAATTGTCCGTAGTGTATGAGTGTGAATGAGTGTGTATGGATGTTTCCCAGTGGATGGGTTGCGGCTGGAAGGGCATCCGCTGCGTAGAACATATGCTGGATAAGTTGGCGGTTCATTCCGCTGTGGCGACCGCAGATTAATAAAGGGACTAAGCCGAAAAGAAACTGAATGAATGAATGATTACAAAAACAAACTATGAATTATAAATACTTACTAAACAAGACCCATTACCATATCACTAATGGAACCTTATTTTAATATTCATATATTAATTACAAATAATTATGAATTATATATGTACTTAATAAACATGACTCATACCTCATTACTACAATTTGATTATTAAATTAGAAGTTTATTAAAATGAGCACTAAAATTATTATTAATAAACAAATTATATAAATACAATAATTTAATATAAATATAATTATTATAATATATAATAACAGTAATTAGTGTTTAATGCATATCATGTGTTTTATTTCTAAATAATTAAACTAATTAATATATTAAATTAAAACAACCATCAAAACTTGATTATCATTTCTGAAATGCAAAGGCCAAGTGTAAATATCTAACCTGTTATTTAACTAATAGATATGTATTTTGTAAATAAACAACTGTGAGCAAATTGGCAGGTTTAGAACTGCTAAAGGGCATCAATAGAGCATCAATAAGTTAAATGCCTATAAAAACAAATGAGAGAATTACAATAATACACTTATTCACTTTCCTTTAGCTTAGTTCTTGATCTTCTAGCCATAACCCAGCACTGAGAGTACACTAACAAGTGAACCCCAAGTGCTGGGAAACACCCACACACACTCTCATTCTTACACACACACACAAATACACACGCACGCACACACTCATACACTATGACCAATTTTTCGTTTATCCAATTCACCTATTCTTTGGACTGTGGGGGAAACCGAAGCACCTAGAGGAAACCCATGCAGACATTTGGGAGAACATGCAAAAATACAATCTAAGTAAAAAACAGATTAACCATTTAAAATTCAAGCATGGCCTGAATAAAAAAAAAAATTCTCTCTCTCTCCAAGAATAACCAACACACGTTCTTGCAATCAATGTAACCCAGATAAGTACAAGTAATCTGAATTAGCCTGTTGTCGACCTTTACAGTGTACATGTCTCTCATCTAACCTTCTTTAGCCGTGTCTAAACCTCCAGCTGACCTTCAGTGAAGCCCCTTGAGGCTTCTAGAGGCCCTTCACCATAGCGGAGCATGACCCATCCGGCTCAAAACCCTCCATCATGGCTGACAGATCCACCGTGAGTGTGGTGGGTGTTCCTGAATGATAATACCAAATCCGGGAATGCCATTTAAATGGTGAAAACGGATCATTAGAGTCCTCGAGGGGTTGCAAGGTCTGCTGGTTCTCATTCAGCCCAGCACATAATACTGTCATTCAAAAGCCCACAGTGTGTCTGTGTGTGCAAAAGGGTTCAGGTTTACACTGAGCGACCTGCACTCCCTGAACACTCCAAACAAATCTATTCTGTTTTTGATACACAAGCAATTGTAGATTGTGAATTTTTATGATTTATTTATTATTTTTTTGCATTTCTGAGAGGACACTTCTATTACTTAGTACAGCTAAAGACAAAATTATTAGCCCTCTGAGAATTTCTTTTTCTTCCTCAACACATTTGTAAACATAATAGTTTATAATAAGCTTATATAGTCTAATATAATATCTACTTAAGCTAAATAGTCTAATATCTCATTTCTTTTTTCTTCGCCATGATAACAGTACATTTTACTAGCTATTTAGCTAAATACTAGTATTCCGCTTAAAGTGAAATTTATAGGCTTAACTAGGTTAATTAGGCAAGTTAAGTTAATTAGGCAAGTCATCTGGACAACAGTGGTTTGTCATGTAGCCAATCGAAAAACAATTATTTATGAATGAGTCTAATAATATTGAGCTTAGCGTTTTTCCTTTTTTATCATTTATTACACACTGCTGTTGGACTGCTTTTAAAAGTTTAGCCAAATGATCCTGTCACAAATCACTTTCTGCTTATGAAAACTGTATGAGAGCTAAAATACATAATTCATATGTGCTGTTTGTACAACAATGATATAATTATAATATAATAAATATAATATTATTATATTTTAATTATAAATTATTAAACATTGATTCATAAATATGTATATTTTTCTAAATGATTAAACATATTAATCAATAAATATTTAATTAAAAACTATTTGAAAACTTTCAAACACATGACCAGCTTTGTTATATTTGTAAGATGCACTAACAATAATGGCGCCATTAACACTCGTGTGTTTTTTATTTTTAAACTGCATTTCAGAATGAAAAGGATTCTCATCCAGATTGGCATTTTATTGAGCTTCAGAAAAACGATGTCCGTCCACACTGTACAGCAATGGTTGCCAACTCGTTGATCAACTGGTAGACTCATTCCCGAAAATGACAGAAGAATAAGTTCAAGAAATGTATCTTAAGTGATTGTAGGCCTATCTCTCTTTAAATTTTCTTGATCTAACTGCTGTTTTCTGTATTTTCATTATGGTTATCTGCCGCAAACGACAATATACAGCTCTTCATATGACATCCCGCACCCCGCACGGCTCAAAGGGGCTGTTCACACATCGCGTCTTTTGTGCACTCAATTCATTATTTCATTCTTTCTTACTTTTTTTTTTTTGTTTACAGTCATTTTATATGATCTGATTACTGCTAATATCACAGTGCATTGTCACCCAAATTTTCATCCCTCCAAACGTCATCCAGGTGCATTGTCACAGATTTTCTTGGTTGCATCAATTACAAAAATTAAGTAGGTTAAACTAATGCTTTTTACTTAGTTCAAAAATGGTAAATTTAAGGTCTCAAGATGAAAATGCTAATGAAAAATGTAGGTTTGGGATCTTTGGCTAAAAAAGATTGATGACCACTGCTTTACAGCCTAAAACTGTAAACTATCACATATGACCATTCATGCTCACTGGGCATGTGTACATTTTTCCAGCATACTAGATCTAGAAGTCTTCCACTTGTGTAATGGTCATATGGTTAGGGATTGATGATATGCAACATTCCAGAAGACCAGTCAGAGATTGATTGTGGTTAGTCCACATTAAAACGCATGATATGTGACCATTCACGCTCACTGGGCATTAACATATCTTGTGAGCAATTATGGTTAGCCACGCCTCTGTTTTCAAAAGTTTGTGTTTCAGTCTGTCGAGGCTGAAATACAACACCAGCATTTCCAAACTAAAACAGGGTCTTAAGCAAAATGCTCTGTTTTCGCGGGTGTTAGAATCTGGAGTAGTGTGAAAGCCAGGCATAACCGTAACAAAGCTTATGCATTTAAAATGAAAACTCACTAAACAGTCTACAAATCTAAGCTATTATCTAACTGTAAGACATTTAATAATGAAAACTGGCATACGGGCATATGAGTTACTGCAGACTTCTGATTGGTAGTGCTATTTGTCCTCTTGTGTTCCATCTATTCTGGTGTTCTCCAGCGTTCTTAAGACGCAAGTGTCCTTATCTTTCCATCAGCCGATTCGAAAATCCTCTTCAGCGACTCTAAAGGCTACACTAACACATCTGCCTAATTACACAATCACAAGCATCTTGTTCTAGCAGATACCATGTCCGCTGGGTAAATTCTCCATTCACAAATAACATAAAAGTGTTGTTTTTTTATCCCCACTTAATTACTTGTTTCCTTCATATAAACAAATAATGCTTTTCCACAACAACAACACAGATATATATCTTCATAACTTGCTCTCCCGGCTACAAATAGTTCCTGGAAACATTATAAATGATAATTTAACATTTAAATCAAGCCCTAATCAGTGTTTTCTTAATGATCAGTGGTGCATTTGTATGTAATTTGTCTATTAAATGCATGAAATGTATTACGACTGGTCGGAGTACAAACTAAGTGCTGGAATTAAGTGCTCTTTTACATATATGCCTTAGAAAACAGCTTCCGAAATTAGCATTGAAGATTTGAAAGTGTTTTCAAAGCCGGCGGAATCGAGCGATCAGAGCACCGCTAACCACCCCTGCAACACTTTACTCAGACAACTGTTTAAAGCAAGGATTCACAAAAAGAAGAAGGAATCGTTGGACGAGAACTAGTGAGACAGAAAGAAACTGCAGAAGAAAAGAGATTAATGATGTAAAGGGAAGAAAGTAAAAGGCAATAAATACTGTAACTTTTTAAAAACATTTTTAAAAATACGCCACAGTTTAAAAGTTCAAAAAGGGGTTACTTTGAAAGTTCAAAAGTTTTCATCACTAATTTAACTAAAAATACAGTAAAATAGTAATATTGAAAAACATTATTACCGTGTGTTTTCTATTTTAATACATATTTTATTCATTCATTCATTTTCCTTCGGCTTATAGTTCCTGATTTAGCAGGGGTCGCCACAGCAGAATGAACCGCCAACTACTCTGGCATATGTTTTACTGTACGCAGCAGATGCCCTGTACAGTACTGGGAAAATACTTATTTAAAATGCAGATTATTCTTGTTATGGCAAAAATGAATTTTCAGAATCATTACTCCGGTCTTCAGTGTCGCATGATATTTCAGAAATGATTCTAAAAGGCTGATTTTCTGCTGAAGAAACATTTCTTTCCAGCAGAAAGGTGAGCTGGATGTCTGTTCAGCTGAAGTTGGCACACTCAAAATACACAGAGGAAACCTGACATATGTGCTACAACTGTTCAAATAGTGCGGAAGGGAAGTACACTTCAATCTGTCACTATTGTATTTCACTAATGTCTCTTTGGGGTTTAATGTTTGTTCAATTAAAGGACATATCATCCATATTTTGTAGTCTGTCTTACAGCATCCTATAGTCTGCCTTCATGAACTAGACATTTGCCCTGAGGATATACAAACAATAGACTACAGTTTATTTTAAGGTGTCAGTAGCTATGTTTACATTTAGAGTTGCAGATTTAATTATTCATATCACATACATAATTTGTGAATTAAGCACCATTTTTATCCCAGGTGTTTAAGAGAACAAAAGCTGTCCCAAATTATCAATAATAAAAATGAAAGCTGCCGCAACTGGGGAAACCACTGTAGCTCCCTTTTCCTTAAATAATAAACTACTTGTGCCACAGAACATTAAGACAAAACACGCAATAACAAACACTGTCATGTTATCTTGCCTTCAGAGGCAGACGCCTGATGTTTGAGAACACAATCTTGCTGATTCATTAAACCAAATCAATCTGATGACAGACTTTTGGCTTAGGCCTTTTTGAACATCTAAACCTTTGAGATGATGGCCAGTGAGACTGATTGACTGGTTTGTTATTCAATCACACGATCTGCTGAGGCAAAGTCACGTTAGTTTGAATGTGTTAATCAACATGTCTTGTTATTGCATAAAAAAAAAAACATGGAAACTGCTACTGTTACAGTGTATAAGAAATTACAAACACACTAAAGAAATGTGCCATGTGTCATTTAGTATTATCAGACAGTGTGCAGTTTTGAAATGACTCCTGTTTTACAACTTATTTTGTTTGCACTGTCAAATAATCATCAAATGATGCCATGTGTATCAGTATATTAGATCCATGCATTTGGCCTTAAAGGAAGAACAATTTGTCATTAATGTTAATCAGACAACAATCTTGAATTAATCATGTGAATGTGTATGCGATTTATACTGTGAAAACTATGTTAGTGATTTAGTTTTATATTTATTTTTCCGTGGGATTTCTTACTTTGTAACGAGAGTCCACTGACGGCGAGTGTATTGAACCTAATTGCAGTTTATTAAGAAAAAGCGCAAAACAAACACAACAAGAACTTAACACTAAACTTGGCATAAATACAAAAACAAAAAATGAATATAACCTAAAATAAACTCATGTCTTGACATGGCAAAGCAATAACAAACAAACTCACCAACAGAGGTTAGACAAACAAAGCTAGACCAAGAGCAAGATAACATGAGGGTGTATACTGTATATATATCAGACACTAAGAATCACATGACATGAAACAACCAAAGAGAAACCAGACAAATGACAAGGATAACCAATGAAGAACAAGACACTAGACTAAATTAACCAATTAAAACATGATATGTACAAAGGAGCACATGGCGGGAAGCAGGGCAGGAAACAGGAAGACAAGACTAAATTACAAAATAAAAGACAAGACACCATGACACACCTTACATACTTGAAGTCTGTGTGAACCAAAAGTTGCTGAAGACTTTTATTTCAGTATGATGACGTACTCACAACTGAAACTGAATACTGAGTAGGGGGTGGGGTTTTATTTTTGTGCTCCTCCTTTTATCTTTGACTTGCAGCAAACTAGCGGGTGAAGCAGGCATGGCTAAGCTAATTTCGCCCAAGCCGTCAAACCGATGTCATCAGAAGGACTGCCACTCCAGAGCAGAAGCAAATGGTCAGATTTTGATTAAAGATTACCAAAACAGTGACTTTTTTATTACATTAACTTACATTCATTAATCGTTCACCTTAAGACTAACATTTTAAATTTTGATTTCATAAGTCTTAAAATCTTTTACAAAAAAAAATAAAAAAAATCACTGTTTATTTCATTTGTATTTAAAAAAAATTTTAATCCATTTTAAACATTCTTATTGCAACCCAGGCTCATTCTGATTACGTACCCCTATATACATTTCTGGAGAGAGCAAAATATGTCCCAGGAGGTATGTTTTTTTTTTGCAGTTTTTGTTTTTAGCGCATCTGCCAGAGGCCACTGTATGCTTTTTGAGATCTCAAATTTCTCTTGCGAGTGCCATTTGTGCGTAAATCCACCAGAGGCCGCTGTCGACTGACTGACTGACTGATCGACTGACCCTCCTCCTTCCCTAAACACAAACAATAGTGCTTCAAAAGCACCGATTGACCAGCGCCCACCCACTTCCCTAAACCCAACCACATTCTCACCCTGTTATTTCCTTTGTTTTGTCTCACCTGCTTTCTGGAACCGTTCTTCACCAGACTCAAACCCCCTGATTGTGGTCAACTCCGCTCTGCATCTTAAGTCTGCTGGGCAAACTGGTAACAGCGGAAAAGCTCCATACGGAGGTAAGCGGTCAGCTGGTAAGCGAGAAAAGGAACGCCATCATACCACCCTGTAGCGTTCATTTTAAAGATGAAATGCAGCCATACATTCCTCTGGCTACATAATTTGCGATCTCCAGAAATGTATATAGGGCTACGTTTTCAGAATAAGCCTATGTTGTCTTACTGATGTACCTACAGTAGGGTTAGGCTTAGTTATAATTTACTATTATTATTTAAGCAAGTGCATGTAACTTGTAGCACAATAAAACATTACATGATAAAATTGCATAGAGCCTAATCACTTGGCCAAGATAAATGTAAATGTAAGTTTTACTCAATTCAATTCAGTAACAGATTTAACTGACACAGGTAATGATGACTGTGTTTGCAGCATAAATGTGAAGATTTAGGCAAAATTTTCCCAGAATCAATGTGCAAAAAACACAAAGTGTTAGACTTATCCTTCTCTGCCTTATGTTTGCATGTACATTAGAGAGAAAGTTAATCAAGGGAGGGGACAGAAACAGACAGACAGAAAGAAAGAGGGAAAACAAGACATAGTGCAAAAGAGAGAGAGAGAGAGAGAGAGAGAGAGAGAGAGAGAGAGAGAGAGGGGCAAGGCTCGTACTGTTGTTCCATTCGGCTTCCTAATCCTGCTCTGCCTCCAGCATTCAATTAACTCCTCACCAGCAGATCAAATGACTGGCTAAAAGAGAGTGTGACCGAGCCTAAACGCTAATTAATACTTAGGAATCAATGCCCCTCAATACTAAATGTCAAATAACAGTACAAGAGAGAACAAGCAGTTCGGATGAAAAGCTCACTTTTGTATTACGATGGATATTTATGTTTCTGGGATGAAAATAACAGCCGGGCCGGTTCAGACACGTGGGCGCAGGCTGAATGTCAGAGGAGACATAATGGGGAAAGAAAAGTGAAAGGTGCTCCGCGCCAGACACTTCAGCGAGGAGTTACAGCCGAGCTGCATTACCAATAATGTACTTTCTGTTCGTCTCTTTCGTTGTCCATTTGTCACTCTCACTCAGTCTTTCTCTGGGAGGTGTTACAGGTGTACAGTGCTGCTATAACAGAATGCTGCTGTTCAATCTAGGAGTCTGATATTAGGATCCATTCAGGCCGATCTGATCCCAAATAGCCAGGTGAGATGAATCGGTGGAGGTAATGTGTTTCGAATGTGTCTCCTGTGAGCATTTGTGATGGTATCTCGAGGGAAGAGTCTTTGACTTCCGTACTCTACTATAAGGACTGTATATAGTGCCCAGCATAAATGCATACACTCCTTACAGATGTCTCTTTTAAATTAATACTGCTCATGGGATGCTGTACAATAATTTACACTCACCGGCCACTTTATTAGGTACACCTGTCCAACTGCTCGTTAACGCAAATTTCTAATCAGACAATCACATGGCAGCAACTCAATGCATTTTATGCATTTAAGACGACCTGTCGGTTCAAACCGAGCATTAGAATGGGGAAGAAAGGTGATTTAAGTGACTTTGAAGATGGCATGGTTGTTGGTGCCAGACGGGCTGGTCTGAGTATTTCAGAAACTGCTGATCTACTGGGATTTTTGCGCACAACCATCTCTAGGGTTTACAGAGAATGGTCCAAAAAAGATAAAATATCCAGTGAGCGACAGTTCTGTGGGCGCAAATACCTTGTTGATGCCAGAGGTCAGAGGAGAATGGCCAGTATGGTCCAACTGATAGAAAGGCAACAGTAACTTAAATAACCATGTTACAACTGAGGTATGCAGAAGAGCATCTCTGAACGCATCTCTGACAACACGTCCAACCTTGAGGGAGGGGCCTACCTGAGTATTGTTGCTGACCATGTCCATCCCTTTATCCCTTCTGATGGCTACTTCAGCAGGATAACGCGCCATGTCATAAAGCGCGAATCATCTCAGACTGGTTTCTTGAACATGACAATGAGTTCACAGTACTCAAATGGCCTCCACAGTCACCAGAGCTCAATCGAATAAAGCACCTTTGGGATGTGGTGGAACGGGAGATTCGCATCATGGATGTGCAGCCGACAAATCTGCAGCAACTACGAGATGCTATCATGTCAATATGAACCAAAATCTCTGAGGAATATTTCCAGTACCTTGTTGAATCTATGCCAAGAATGATTAATGCAGTTCTGAAGGCAAAAGTGGGTCCAACCCGGTAATAGTAAGGTGTACCTAATAAAGTGGCCGGTGAGTGTATTTGTGTATATATATTAGATTAGTCAATACCAAAGCCAAAACTGAAACTAATTTAATAACTTATAAAATAACTTATGATTATAATGCACATTAGTACACACCAATGAATATGTTAGTGAAAAATATTAAATCCCAGTGATGGGTTGCAGCTGGAGGGGCATCCGCTGCGTAAAACATATGCTGGATAAGTTGGCGGTTCATACCGCTGTGGCGACCCCAGATTAATAAAGGGACTAAGCCGAAAAGAAAATGAATGAATGAATGAAAAATATTAAATACAATTCTAATAAAAGAGGAAAAATCATACAAAAAAATAACAAACTTAGTTGAAAAGCTTTTTTTTTTTTTTTTTGCAACACTTCATTTGAATTTTTATGTGTTATCCTTATAGACCATTTCAATGTGGTCATGGCATTGGCCCATGAACATTTCCTGCTTGTTATCAAACTATTTCATAACTGTAACAAGAGACAATTCAATCATAACCTAATGTTAAAACAGCTATTATAACATTATTTATCAATATCCTTTTGGATTCCCTGAAGCTATAGAAATTAAAAACGTAAAAGAGGAAATACGTTGGAACCATCCCTCAAAATGGTCTATATTCCTAAAGATGTAAGGTGACCACACTCTTGTATTAATAAATATTTTGTTTAAATGCACTAAGAAACACTGCCCATATTCATAATAGAAATAAAATAGATAAAACATTTATTTCAAAAGGGTGTACTCATTTATGCTTATACATTTTATTATATATTTTTTCACTTTTTGCTTAATAATTGTTGTAGCCATTTTCCGAAAGTGCATTTTATTTAGTTTAAACATGATTTTTTGGTGTTCTGTTTTTATTTTGTTTGTAATTCGAATGTGAACGTCATAAAGATGTGGAAAACGGAATGGCAGTAAGCCGGAAGAACAGAATTGTTTGATCACTTCATGTATTGTTTGGTGATAGATTACTGTTTTGTAACGAATTTCATTTGATATAATTTTTATCTTAATTTTGATGGATTTTTTGTTGGTAAATTTCCTGTTCGATAAACAAGAGAATCAAATGAAACCAAATGGAGAGAATTACGTTCGAAAACAAAACCCGCAACCATACATCCGTGGCCTCAGCTAAACAATAAATGGTTTATGTGATTATTCTGACTAAACATGTTCAATAATGATTTATCTAGT
Organism: Danio jaintianensis; assembly: GCA_903798115.1. NCBI lineage: Eukaryota > Metazoa > Chordata > Actinopteri > Cypriniformes > Danionidae > Danio > Danio jaintianensis. The sequence continues at coordinate 9,995,041 of CAIGQV010019186.1, read as the reverse complement.
ATTTATTCATTTTCCTTTATTCATCAGGGGTCGCCACAGTGGAATGAACCGCCAACTTATCCAGCATATGTTTTCCTCAGCGGATTCCCTTCCAGCTGCAACCCAGTACTGTTCACCTATACCGCATGTCTTTGGACTGTGGGGGAAACCATAACACCAAGAGGAAACCCACGAGAACATGCAAACTCCACACAGAAATGCCAACTGGCCCAGTCGAGAATCGAACCAGCGACCTTCTTGCTGTGAGGCGACAGTGCTAACCACTGAGCCACCGTGCCGCCCATTTATCTATTATTCACATTCAAAATCCTAAATATAATTTACACACTGAATTCACAAATTACTGCAGAATCAATATAAAAGATTGTTTTATCATTATATTTAGGTATAATAAAAATGCTATTTAAATGTAAATGTATTGCTAATAATTATTTATAACTAATATCGATGCCAAATACTCAATTAAAGGTTTTTATTAATTATTTATATCATAGTGATTAATGTGTAAATATTTTTACAGCTTTTTGGTCAAAAATGCAGTATGAATTCACTTTAGAAAAAAATATGCAATGAAATCAGTTGTTTCATTCATTTCCTTTTCGGCTTAGTCCCTTTATTAATCAGAGGTCGCCCCAGCGGAATGAACCGCCAACTTATCCAGCATATGTTTTACGCAGTGGATGCCCTTTCAGCTGCAACCCAGTACTGGGAAACATCCAGACACACTCATTCACACTTATACACTACAGCCAATTTAGCTTTCCCAATTCACCTATAGCGCATGTCTTTGGACTATGGGGGAAACTTAAGCACCCAGAGGAAACCCACGCGAACACGGGGAGAACATGCAAACTCCACACAGAAATGCCAACTGACCCAGCCGGGGCTCAAACCAGCAACCTTCTTGCTGTGAGGCGACAATGCTAACCACTGAGCCACCGTGTCACCCTATCAGTTGTTTAGTGAAAAACTATTTTTCCAGTATCAAATGTGTCACATTATCTATCAGAATTCTTGAATAAAATCTTGGTTTCTGAATATTATTATCATATTGAAAACAATTGTACTGCTTTTTGTGAAAACTGTGATTTCACTTTGCAGATCTCAATCAAATATAATCAAAATAGTCACTATAAATCTTTTTACTGTCATATTTGATCGATTTATTGTGTAACTATAACCATGACGAAATGCCTCTTGCAATGAGCACCTGGAACTGTAAAGGTCTCCCACCTGCAGCATCTATCGCTAACCTCATGAATGTTTGTGCACCTGTCTGTTCACCCTTTTTAAAACACTCCATTAGTTCAGAGCCCCTTCTGAGCAGGTGTTGTAAATGTGTGTACGTGTGTGATTGTCAGCGTTTGAACTCCAGCGTCCCGCTAAGCCTGACTCACCTCAGCACCTCGTTGGGGTTTCCTGACTTGCTGCCTTTTTTGTCAGGTGCGCCGTGGCATCCAGACTTCAGCAGCGTGTGAGGACCCCGGTCCAGCATCATTGTGGAGGTTGCCATGGCGATTATGGCTACAGCATCACGCACTCGAGCCTCCAGGCCGTAATCCCACTCATCATAAGAGACCGAAATCAACCCTGAGATAAAGGAAGACTATATTTATTCAAAGAAATGTCAATCGAACCTTATTCTCATTTGTCCAGTGTTTCCTATATATCCGTTTAATTTCTCCTGCTGCTACCATTTCATAATGAACTCAAATTTGTTGGGTTATATAACTCATTATAACATAAAATGTATCTAACATTTGGATTTGCAGTCCAGTCTGTTGCAGGGTGTGTATTAAAGTGAAGCATGCACTTTGCTGTGATTGAAGCCAAAAATCTGTAAGCGTAACACATTTGATTGTGTAAACAATGTGTTAAGATGCAAAGTTTTAGTGTCATTTATTAAGCTATATTACATCTGATGCTTTTGTACATATATTCTATTATACAATTAGAATAAATATCACATCTAATATTTGTATACATATATATATATA
>CAIGQV010019186.1:9978872-9992644 GCA_903798115.1 Danio jaintianensis | reverse complement strand
AAAAAAAAAAAAAAAAAAATTAAGACTTTCTCCAGAAGAAAAAATATTATAGTAAAATGTCCCTGCAAATATTTGAAAAAAAAAAATAATAATAAATTCACAGGAAGGTGAATAATTTCAACTCTATATATTTCAGTGTACCATCACGTCACATGTTAAAACACAGCAATTTCATTGGCTGTTGTGGTTGTTTGTTGACCTTATTAACACAATCAAATTTCACACGTTTCATATAAAACATTAGCGTAATTTCCATTGCACTAAAAATTAGATGTGCTTGTAAACCAGTTCACGGAAATGGCAGGTTTCCACTAAAATAAAAGCTCAAGTGTTGCTCTTAAATGTGATGAAATGAACACAAATGTATTGTACATACCAAAAACCATAAAATTTTTCAGTAATAAAATTGGGTTTGATTCTACTTTAAAGTCAAGGTACAAGTCAATGATCTCTTGAGTAGGTAGTTTAGTAAATAGATACTTTGCGACTGCAAAAAAAAGTGTGTTCTATATAGTGTGTACTAATGTATGCAGTATGAATACAGTCCAGACATACAACATTTGCCATGTTGCTATTACCACATGATACACCAGCATCAGTAGCCATTCATAAATATCCTCTCTTATGGCCTCATGGGATAGTAAAGTGTCCATAGTATACACACTTCAGAACATTGCCAGAAGAAATCGGCCATCTGGGTACTTTTTTGTCAATTCTTTGACAAAACTTTAGATTCAAACTTTATTGGTTTAGAGCTCTTAAAGGGATAGTTCACCTAAAAATAAAAATTCAGTCATCGTTTACTCACCTTTCACTAGTTCAAAACCTATTTGAGTTACTTGAACACAAAAGAAGATATTTAAAAAAATGTTTGCTGCTGGCACCCATTGACATCCATAATATTTTTTTCCCTACTAAGAAAGTCACTGTGTGCCAGCTACCAGCATTCTTCTAAATATCTTCTTTTGTGTCCAACAGAAAAAAAATACACTCATAAAGCTTTAAAACCAAATGAGGGAGAATTAAAGATTTTTGGGTGAACTATCACTTAAATTCTGAACTCTCTGATAGATTTTTTTAATTATAAACTGTACACAATATTCAAACCCTCCAGTATCCTGTGGAAGTCATCCTTTTCTTACCTGTTGGAAAGACAGTGGGCACATTATCTGTATCCCCTGCCACCAAAGATGGTACGATCCAGGTGTAACCATAACCAGTGAGGCCGACAGAATGTGCCACTTCGAAAATGGTCGTGGCTTCTTCTTTAGTGCAGTAAAGCAGTATAACGGGACTCTGGAGCTTCTTCATTTGGTTCTGGATCTTCGAGTCGCCATCGTCCACTGACATGTCCAACAGCAGCACCTCTTCCAGCTCCCAACCGACAAAACTGTTATCAACGGTACTCCGGATCTGGAGGATGACAAAACAGAGTGAGAAAGAGATGAAAAACTTAATGTCCTGTAACACCCTCCCAAAACTGCTCGCATTTGTTCTTCAGATATGAAGAGAAAAGAGAGTTGAAAGAGAAAATTCTTTGAAAGACAAAGAAAGAGAGGTAAGGGAAAGCCATGTTTTTTTATTTTAATGACCAAATGAAAAGACTAAACCTTAAAAAGTGAAATTCCTATCACGCGCCACTTCCATATAGTAGCCAAGCAAATGTGTTTTGATCTGTCTGATTTGTGAAGAAGCAAACATAACCCACATTTCAAAACGCACAACTCTGAGTCTGAGGAGACGGAGAGGAATTAAACTGCATTTCCTCATAACAAATTGTTCAAACACGCGTCCGCAGAGATGCTTTCCATTATAATCAGCTGCAGTCAGAACTAGAAGATGAAATGAACGCACCCACATTTCTGATGATGCATATTTCTGTATTTTCCATATTTTCAGCCAATTTGACAGACTTGCGAATTGCACTGACAGTATCATTACACAAATGCAGTCAAGTGCAGAGTGAGCTTTCAGTACCACAGGGGTAAACATGCAAAAAAAAAAAAAAAAAACTTCTGTGGTGGCCTCTGGTACACTGATACTATTAGACTGCACTACTAGAATACTGAATGAGCACTATATTATGGGTCAAATATTAAACAACAGCCAATTTAGGAGTCAAATTAAATTAACAAATGTGTTTTAAAATATATAGAAAGGCAAGGAATGTATGTACGTTAACGTTTCAAATGACAATAAAATGTCAAAATATAGGTGAATAATAGGGATGTGACGAGATCTCAGGCTACGAGATCTCGAAAGATTAAATCGCAACAAGATTTCTCATCGAGGTGAAAAGTTGTCTCGTGAGTTGTGATGTTATGATGGAGCTGAGGGTGAATTTAGCACTGAAGATTTGAGGCAGGATTGGATTTGAACCGCACACCTAGTGCTTTGCACACACTTGGCAACCCGAGCTGCCTCTGTGTTGCGCGTCACTCGTTTGCTTGTGCGAGTGTGACGTCACCGTTTTTTTCACCGGAGTTCAAAGGCTGCCCAAAAGCAGAGGCTGCTACAACTGCTGCTACACAAATTAACCTGTTCGTAACCATGCGATGGAATAGCACTTTAGATATGCTGAATGTCATAACCGTTGTAAACACAAATTGAATTAAGACATGTGGAGTACCCCTATTTTAGTCGCATTATTGAAGTGCAGTACAGACATGTAAACACCTTAATCAAACTATTAGCGCCATGTAGGACTTTTAGCCGCAATTACGACAAGATAAGCCATACACACAGGGCTGTTTGATTTTCTGGACCTACCAACCTAGTTAAAGACCACAGACACACACATCTCCTCAGAGTGCGCACACACACAGTGAACTCCTGGAGACTCAACACACCAGTCGTCATCATCACCGAACACACGTTTATGCTGTCCGAAAAAAACCCTGAAGTTTTCTTTTCATTTGGCATGCGGTATTAAACTCTATTAAAACAACTCTCTCCTATCAGTCCTTACTTCATACTCTCATTCAGTAGCTGAGAGTTTGTAACAGGGGTATGAAATGTTGCTGAATGAACGTGAAACTGATGAACAATTAAAAATGAAATACCAAAAATAACATGATTGCATACATTTGTTCTCTTGTAAAATTGTACAGGGGAGAAGCCAGTCAGTAGAGTTTATAACAAACTATTTTGCAGTGTATGCATGTCCTTTATGGCAGTAAAATAACATTCATTACAAGTTGGTTTAAAAAAGCATCTAAATAGTTTTGCATTTTGTGATTTTTTTTCAGTTGAATAAAAGACGATTTTCCATTCATATGTTTCATCATTAAAGATTTTTTTTAAATAGTGTAAAAATCTCGTCTCGTCTTGTTCTCGTAAACCCAATCTCGTGTCTCATCTCGTGGAGTAAGCGTTTCGTCACACCCCTAGTGAATAATGTTAGCGTAACAAATTTATTTATGTAAAATGAAACAATATACTTATTCTGACCTGTACTTGATTAAAATTGCTTAAAACAAATGGGTAAAACCAAGCTGTTTGAATGATAGCAGTGACAAAATCTGAAAATTAAATGCATTTTGAGGCTGTTCTAACTAAGTGATCCTACAAAAAGACTCTTTTAATATGCCATCAAATGATTCTTAATTTAACTATGCCTCACAAGATTCTTGGTAGATAAATAATTGTTTTGAATTTGCTGATTTTATGGTTATAATCTTTTATTATTTCTCTATGCTGTATCTTTCATTTTCCCCCTATTTTAGTAATTTTAGTATTTCAGTTTATACCTGTTTTTTTTTCAGTTGACAAACAAAAAAGGTTTGTTTTTGTAATTATTTTCATTATGAGAAATACATTTTAGTAGTTACAGGTTAAAAATAACAACACCGGTTCATATTATAAATACACCGATATATAAAATCTATATATTTAAATCTGACCGGTGCTCAAAAAAACGGTAAAACAAAAAGATCTAAACCTTTACATGCTGAAAGTATATATTTAAAATAATAAATATTAAAAACAATTGAATAAATTCAAGTTAACTAAATTTAAAAATAGTACAAATTATTATGCGCAAATAAATAACCAACATCCACTCTCCGTATTTCTACATTTTAAAAAGGCAATGTGTAATGATAACTCTGTTACAATGTGAACTCCTAATTTAAATAACAAGGCATTACCAATGTAATTTACAAAGCACCCTGCAAGAGAAGATAAAAATGCAGGTACTGTGGCAGTTTCAGAAGATGAAACGGCTCAAATAGGAGGAAGAAGAGAACAGATGTCTGTGTGGCTGGAGAGCAGAAAACAGCCCTGGACACAGTTTTTTAAAGCTCCTGGAATGGCCCAAACCATTGTTTCCCTCTCAGCACACAGCAGCCCAAACACCTGGCACAGGTCTCGCTGGTCTACATCAAAAACCCCACTGCAAACACCTGAAACCCACCAAGAGCCTCCTCAACAGGCACAGCATCCTCTCCGCTGCACGTCTGCTTCACCCTGAGCTGAATTACTGAAGCTACGGCCAAATCAAAGAACTCAATCCTGCCTGCTGCCCTGAGTATTGAACAACTTTAACCACAGCACTGTGGGCCAAATGTACTTTCGGGAGAAGTGTAGCAAACCTATTGCTGCCCAGTTGAATGGACATGTAGTAGGGTTATTAGAGTTCATTACAACAAAAGACACTAAACTAAAATAATTGTTATATATAAATACAACCTGGGGGAAAATATACTCATTCATTTTCCTTTGGTTTAGTCCCTTATTTATCAGGGGTTGCCACAACGGAATGAACCGCCAACTATTTCAGCATATGTTTTACGCAGCGGATGCCCTTCCAGCTGCAACCCAGTACTGGGAAACACCCATACACACACTCATTCACTACGGTCAATTTAGTTCATCCAATTCACTTATAGAGCATGTCTTGGGGGAAACCGAAGTGGGGAAATATATACAGTCGTGGCCAAAAGTTTTGAGAATGACACAAATATTAGTTTTCACAAACTTTGCTGCTAAACTGCTTTTAGATCTTTGTTTTAGTTGTTTCTGTGAAGTACTGAAATATAATTACAAGCACTTCGTACATTTCAAAGGCTTTTATCGACAATTATCATTGTTCTTCACCAAACTGTTGTTGGATTGTTGGAAGAAGTTGCTGTTGGAGGGTGTTTTGGTACCATTCTTTATTCATGGCTGTGTTTTTGGGCAAAATTGTGAGTGAGCCCACTCCCTTGGATGAGAAGCAACCCCACACATAAATGGTCTCAGGATGCTTTACTGTTGGCATGACACAGGACTGACGGTAGCGCTCACCTTTTCTTCTCCAGACAAGCCTTTTTCCAGATGCCCCAAACAATCAGAAAGGGGCTTCATCTGAGAATATGACTTTGCCTCAGTCCTCAGCAGTCTATTCGCCATACTTTTTGCACAAGATCAATCTGTCCCTGATGTTTTTTTTGGAGAGAAGTGGCTTCTTTGCTGCCCATCTTGACACCAGGCCATCTTCCAAAAGTCTTCGCCACACTGTGCGTGCAGATGCGCTCACACCTGCCTTCTGCCATTCCTGAGCAAGCTCTGCACTGGTGGCACTCCGATCCTGCAGCTGATCGTCTCCTCTTTAGGAGACGATCCTGGCGCTTGCTGGACTTTCTTGGAATCCCTGAAGCCTTCTTAATAAGAATTGAACCTCTTTCCTTGAAGTTCTTGATGATCCTATAAATTGTTGATTTAGGTGCAATCTTAGTAACCACAATATCCTTGCCTGTGAAGCCATTTTTATGCAACGTAATGATGGCTGCACGCGTTTCTTTGCAGGTCACCATGGTTAACAATGGAAGAACAATGATTTCAAGCATCACCCTCCTTTTAACATGTCAAGTCTGCTATTCTAACCCAATCAGCCTGACATAATGATCTCCAGCCTTGTGCTCGTCAACATTCTCATCCGAGTCAACAAGACGATTACTGAAATGATCTCAGCAGGTCCTTTAATGACAGCAATGAAATGCAGTGGAAAGTTTTTTTCAGGATTAAGTTAATTTTCATGGCAAAGAAGGACTATGCAATTCATCTGATCACTCTTCATAACATTCTGGAGTATATGCAAATTGCTATTATAAAAACTTTTCCAATTTTCAATATTTATGTAATTCTCAAAACTTTTGGCCACGACTGTATATAGAGAAAACAGAGAATTTAAAACAGAAAAAGTTAATAAAAACTAATACCTATGACAAAATCACTAAAATATTCAAATTAAACCAGAAAAAAGATTTAATAAAGTGTTCCTCAATAACTATTTTTCATTTTTATTTAGTTTAATTTAAACCCCAAAAAAATCAAACTGAAATAAAACCAAATAAAAACTATAGACATATTTAAAAAAAACTTGATGAAAGCTTGTTTTACAAGTTGATGAAAACTTAAAACTGAAAAATAAAATTGAATAAATGCTACATACATAAAAGCGACATAAAAATAAACTATTGTAAATTAAATATTAATAAAACATTCACATTAAACACTAATACTATAACTAAAATGTTATTCTAGTTACTGATATGTTAATTGTAGTTCCTTTTATGCACTTTTGGAATTATTATTTGTTTTAAATTTTACTATTAAAGTAAAAATTTGTATCTTTTTAAAAAAATACAATTTTACAGTATTTACAATTTCAAGTTTAGTTTCACATTTTGTCCAGTTTTAGCGCTTCAGAACTTCTTTTCAATTATTTTAAATCTAACATTTACATTTTATTTCAGATTTATTCCAGGTAACCAAAAAAAAAAAAAAAATAAATAAAAAAAATAAATAAATAAATAAATAAAAATAAAAAAAATCGCTCTTTAATAAGTATTTGAACAATATCTAAAAGAATCTTTCAATCACCCAATGCTTGTACAGAATACAGATCCAAAGCCATATACTGTAAGAGCCGTGTGATGAATGAACAAAAAAAAAAAGCTTAGAGGGAAAATTCCACAACTCATCATTTACTCAGCTTCGCGTCACTCCACACCCTTGCCACTTTCCATCTTCCCTCTTTTTTTCTGTTGTCAAGTGGCTCGAGAATGACATAAGGGTCAGCAGATGATGACATAAGATTAATTTCTGCCTCGAAATAAGACTAAAAAACTGGGAGCGGAAAGTAGCATCAGCTGCTATAGGAGTGCAGTATAGTGCAGACGGGTGCATTAGTTTTGACAGCGTACGAAAGATGGAGGAGAGAAAGCCAGCATTAGCTGAGACAGGAGCATTGGCAAACTCCTGATGATGAAAGAGGCTGAACTGCAGCGGCTGCTTCCCCAGCGAGAGTTACAGTGCCGGTATTAGGGTGTGAACCCAACCAGCTACAGCTTCCAGAATTATAGCCAGTCAAGCAAAAAGAGCCTCGGTCTGGGGTTTCACAAGATCGCAATCTCAATTTGGCTAAATTGGCGAGGCTCTGGATAGACGGCTGTTTATATACACCCTGAGGATGAATTGCAATGATCTGATAAACAGGAGCAGGTTCTCCTGAATGGAACGTTTGGTGGTGGGATTAAAAACAGACTTCATTTCAACAAAAAAACTCAAATCAAGGATAAAAACACACTAGAAATCACCTGCTTCCCTGTCAAATGTCAAAAAAAAAAAATCCCCAAAGAAACACAGAACAATACACACGCATCTCAAACCGTAACAAGAGAACCATTTTTTCATGAACCGTCCCATGCCTAGTAAATAATGAGTAAATGTTTTATTTTGGGGTGACCTAACCCTTTGAATCATGCACATTGGATGAAGGCCTACAATTTGACCCGACAACTGCTTGAACAAAACTAAAACTGAAATGGAAATGAATTATAGAAACGTCTCACCCGGTTGACAAAGTCTTGGTGTCCAGGGTAGTAGGTGGTGACGATGGAGAAAATGTACCAATCATACTCCTCCATTATGTTCAGCATAACAGAGGCCTGCTGCTCAATAGAGGGACCAAACTGGAAGAACATGGAATGGTCATCCTGCAAGAAACAAAGACAAATACATGCATGAGATCAAAAGAATCCCATCATAGGACTAAATGTCTAAATACAATATGTCGCCTGGGTGGGAAAAATACCATTTGGATTTATGTTAGGAAATATTTTAGTCTATGATATGATTGGATCTTATATGTTATATAGGGTTCCCACACTTTCATGAACAGCAGATTCGAGGACTTTCAAGGACTTTTTAAAGCATCATTAATTTTAAATTAAGCACCTTTGTAAATCATACCCCAGCATATGTAGTACCATGAAAGTCAATATTGTATTTAACATTTCATTTACACTTAATATTTGCGTAAAAAAATGTCAGAGTCATTTTCAAAAATTGACCGTTTTAAACAGTCATGTTCAAAGAAATTTGTTGAATTAATTCATTCATTTTCCTTCGGCTTAGCCCCTTATTTATCAGTGGTCACCACAGCGGATTGAACCACCAACTATTCCGGCATATGTTTTATGCAGCGGATGCCCTTCCAGCCGCAACCCAGTACTGGGAAACACCCATACACACTCATACACTACGGCCAATTTAGTTCATCCAATTTACTTATAGCGCATGTCTTTGGACTGTGGGGGGGAAACCAGAGCACCAAGAGGAAAGCCACGCCAACACGAGGAGAACATGCAAACTCCAGCCGGGACTCGAACCAGCGACCTTCTTGCTGTGAGGCGACAGTGCTGAACCTTTGTTGAATTCAATACCGGTGAAATATTGATCAAATGTGCATTATTTGTCAGTGTTATTGTACAAGATTTAAGATTTTTCATTTAAGAATTTCTCAGGGGCTGCACGGTGGCACAGTGGGTAGCACTTTCGCCTCACAGCAAGAAGGTCGCTGGTTCGAGCCTCGGCTGGGTCAGTTGGCGTTTCTGTGTGGAGTTTGCATGTTCTCCCCGTGTTGGCGTGGGTTTCCTCCGGGTGCTCCGGTTTCCCCCACAAGTCCAAAGACATGTGGTATAGGTGAATTGGGTAGGCTAAATTGTCCGTAGGTTATCTGTGTGAATGAGTGTGTATGGATGTTTCCCAGTGATGGGTTGCAGCTGGAAGGACATCCGTTGCGTTAAACATATGCTGGATAAGTTGGCGGTTCATTCCGCTGTGGCGCCCCCAGATTAATAAAGGGACTAAGCTGAAAAGAAGTTCTATTTTTGACAATTGAGTACAATTCTTGAAATAAAACCATAAACAAATTTATTTCACATTTAATTCAAGCACTTTCAAGGACCTGTGTTTGTTTTTAAGTATTTTCCAGGCCTTAAATCCATATGTCTGAAATTCAAGTACTTTCAAGAAGTGTGGGAACCCTGTTAAATGAAGTGATTTATAATTTATTGCTTGTTATATTATTTAAAAAAAATAAAACAACCAAAAATAAAAAAAATGGTCCAATAGCGTAGCCCAAAAAATCCCAAAAGAATGAAATGACTGAAGAAAAAGTTTGGCATTGAGAGAAGTTTGTCAATGTTTGGCATTGACAATGGTCAACACTTGACCGAACCAGTTGCCTTTTTTGGGCTTTTTTTAAGTAAACTGCTTGTCAACTAAACTGAACTTCAACTCTGAAAACTGGACTGACACAGTTTCAATTGACTAGAACTTCTATGTTAAGCTGCTTTGACACAATCTACATTGTAAAAGCGGTTTAGAAATAAAGATGAATTTAATTGAATTGAACTTAATCTCACTTTTGTTGTTTGAGAGTGTGCAGACTTTTCTTCAGCCATTTCATTCTTTTATTAAATGATTGGCAACAATTCTTTTAACCAAAACTGATAACAATGCAAAAACAAAAAGCCTCAATTTGTTAAGACAACTTTATTTTCATACATGACCACCTATTGACCTGAAACCCATTAAAAGTCTTGAGATTGAAAGTCTGCTGCAGCAGATAATGATTGTCATCAGGGTCAAATAGTGGAGGAGCTCCCATTCTCAACACACGATCACAGCCAAAAATAAATCCTCTTGATGGAAATAAACTGTGTGACATTGCATAAGGTTGTCAAAGCCATGACAAATGCATATGGTCTATGCATATACAGTATTTATCATGTTTAGAAATTAAAATGATCAAAATGCCCCACAAATTCAAGATAAGGTGCGAAAATGCCCCTGCACATTTATATCAAATGATTATGGATGTTAAAGGGATATGAGAAAGTGAAATGTGAAAAAGAATTAAGAATGTCAAATGGCCCCATTACATTTAGATCTTTTTTGCATCAGAATTTTTGTTTTTTTTTCCTGTCAGCACTCAAAACACTGTTTTCATGAGTGTGTGCTCTCACTGACTAAATTCTGCTCATGAATAGTCTTATCATAAACAACAAAGTGCAGATATGATGCAAGTAAGAGATATATGTTGCAGGTTCAGCAATTATAGGAAATTATATTTGAAAAACAGGCGCTAGACAAAAACCATAGATTTTGTTGCCAGATTATGATGTGCCATGTCTTGAAACACAGAAATATTTGACATGCAGTCTTTTATTTAACATTGACAATCATTATCATAACAACAAGAGTAATATTTGTTAAGTAATGAAAGCAAAAATAATGTTTTTGTCATAATATTGCAGCAATACCATTGTAATGAGTCCCTTTTTTAGATGTATATTTATAATCACATTCAATTTTAAAAAGTCACTTCACGCGATCATAAGCACCACCACACCCAAACAGCCACCCCCTCCCCGGTCTACACTTCACGCGATCATAAGCCCCTGATCCTGAGCCCTCCTCGGTCTTCACTTTGCGCGATCATAACTCACCTCAGCTCCCCTTCAACACACTTCTGGGGTGGCCCCGTCTTCACTATTGTGGGTGGGCCCACGCATTTTGCGCTACGCCACTGTATAGTATTATGACTGTTTGAAGCATTTAGTTTAAAAAGACAACACAAATACAGTAAATATATAATTTAAATTCTGCTGCCAAACATGGATACACCTGCAAAAAATGTTTTTCTTACTTAAATTCTTTGTCTTGCTTCTAGTCCAAATATCTAAAAATTCTTAAATCAGGAAACATTTTCTAAATAAATTATTGTCTTGTTTTAAGAAATAATATGCCTAAATTAAGTGAGTTTTTCCTTAAAACAAGCAAAATAATCTGCCAATGAGATAAGCAAAATGATTTTGTTTATCCTTTTGACATAAGATTATTTTGCTTACCCCATTGGCAAATTAATATTTTTTCTTAAAACAAGACAATTCATTCATTCATTTTCCTTCGGCTTAGTCTCTATTTCAGAGGTCGCCACAGCGGAATAAACCCCTAAAACAAGACAATAATATTGACAATGTTTTGCTTGTCTACAAAACGCTTCTAGATTTAAGAATTTTTAGGTATTTGGACTAGAAACAAGACAAAAATCTAAGTAAGAAAAGTGTCATTTGTGACTTTATAGACAGTATATATACAGCTGAACACAAAATTATTAGCCTTCCTGCAAAATTGAATTCCTTTTCAAATATTTGTTCTGGAGAAAGTCTTATTTAGTTTGGCTGAAATAAAAAAAATCATTAAACTTTTTTTAAACTGCTATGATTAACATTATTAGCCCTCTTAAGTAATTATTTATTTTACAGAACAAACCACTGTTGTCCAATGACTTGCCTAATTAACCCAACTTGCTAGTTAACCTAATAACCCAGTTAAGCCTTTAAATTGCACTTTAAGCTGAATACTAGTGTCTTGTAAAATATTATGTACTGCCATCATGGCAAAGACAAAAGAAATAAGTTATTAAAACAATTATTAAAATTATTTAACGTATAAATGTGTTGAAAATATCTTCTAAAATAAATAAATAATAAATAAACAAATAATAAATAAAATAAATAAACAGCACTTGGGAAATATTTGAAAAAATTTCGAATAATTTAAACTGTACATTAGGGCTGGGCAATTAATCGAAATCGACATTCAGAACCTTTAATCGATCTAATTTTTTCAGGTCAATTTTTTTAATTACTTTCCCTACCACATGTGGAGTCACGTGACCCCGCTCTGTTAAGGCTGATTTAAACTTCTGCGTCGAACGCACAGGTGTCGCATACCCGCGCAACTCTCAAACAAATTTAACTACACGTCGCACATTTGCACTACATTGAAGATGACTGGAAGCTGCACCAGAGATGCCTTGAGATGGCATATTTTCCATTAAAATAAAACATATTATTTACATTAAAATATTTGTTTACAGAAGATTCAAAAAATCCACTGTTTAAAATATTATTTACAGGATATAAAAGAGTTACTAGTGACAATCTCTCCCTCATCAGCATAGACAGCCCTGAGTGAGAAGCAGCCGTCTGCCATTAGAGTTTCCTCCTGCTGAAGATAATGTCAGCGACTAAGAGGATTATAAATGTGGAGTTTTAGGATGCACAAATGATCACAGTAGTCTCCATAGATGATCTTCATCTGAGCCGCCACTTTTCACATTTTCAGTTTTTACAAAGATAATTTTAGTCCTGTTTTTGAACATGCTGTTATGCTAAATCATTGGCATTTGTAGCTCCGCCCTCTTTTGAAAAGAACACAATCTCATTTGAATTTAAAGCGACAGTCACCAAAACAGGCACAATTTGGATCAAAGCGGGTGGTTTCAAAGAATTATAAAACATTATGAGTGTGGTATTTTGAGCTGAAACTTCACATACACACTCTAGAGACATCAGAGACTTATTTTACCTTCTTATTTAGAAGAGATGCTGCTTATTTTCTACTTTTAATATGAAAAACATTGAAAATTATTAATTTTGTGCAAGTTATTTATCTGTGACTGTTGGTTTCAGGCAATGTGTGTTTTAATTTCAGTTGTTCAACGTTGATGTTCAATAAATAATCATAAATAGTAGATAGTGTGTGTTTCCTTCAATTATTTTAAAATCAAGTAACGCACCCTTCATTCAAAAATCTCTCACTTGTAATATGTGAGCATATTTACTGTACAAAACTTATCAGTGAACTATGAGGGCAAAAATAAATAAATAAAATAATCGTTCGTTAATCGTAATCGAGTTAAAATGTTCAATTAATCGAGATTTAGATTTTAGGCCAAATCGCCCAGTCATACTGTATATACAGTCAAAACATACTTTTTGCTGCTTGTTCAAACAACTTATTTAAAATGAGCTGATTCAACACAATTGTTGAGCTTTTTTTATGTTCAATCCACTTAAATTTTTAAACACGTTCAAACTCTTCTTGCCTCCAGGTCATTACAAAGACACACCGACAAATCTAAAAAAGTTTAATTTTTGTTCCTCTCACCACAGTCTGGATGAAGGGAGCAGGGATCAGTGATGCTGAAAGAAAGAGGGTGCAGAAATATTAAGCGAGCCCAGCAGCAGCAGCAGCGCCAGATCTAACATCTGCTGCATCAAAGCATGTGAACGCCACACATTTTGCTCCCTTAACGTCTTAATGACCACTTCACTCCTCAAATAAACTTCACATCCCAGGCAGTCTAAATGTCAGAGCGAAATATCAGAACAATAATGATGACAAATGATTTGCATCCATTTAAAAACAAAACATGCCAGTGAACTCTCTGCATCTAATATGCATACACAGATGTGCGTGTTTTGGTGTGTGTGTGCAAGCTGTTAAATAAGCAAAAACATTATAAAGCTTTGCACACATGTATGAGCGTGCACATGAATGCGTAAACATTGATGAAGGTCTGTACATGCATGTAAATGATTGTTCTGTGTGTGTGTGTGTGTGTGTGTGTGTGTGTGTGTGTGTGTGTGTGT
>CAIGQV010019186.1:9956442-9973143 GCA_903798115.1 Danio jaintianensis | reverse complement strand
GATGGATGGATGGATGGATGGATGGATGGATGGATGGATGGATGGATAAAATTACTAAATGAATGACAGAGTGAACAAATGAATGGGCAAATGGATGAACAATGGATAGACTGATTGTTGGACAAATGAATGAACAATGAACAGATGGATGCATGGATGGATGAATTGTTAAAATGATAAAATGAATGACAGGATGAACAAATAAATGAACAAATGAATGAACAGTGGACAGATGATGGATGGATGGATGGATGGATGGATGAACGGACAGATAAAATGACAGAATGAACATGAATGAACAATACATGGATGGATGGATTGTTAAAATTATAAAATGAATGACAGGATGAACAAATGAATAAACAATGGACAGATGGATGGATGTATGGATGGAAGGACAGATAAAAATGACAGAATGAAGATGAATGAACAATACATGGATGGATGGGGATGGATGGATAAAACGAAAGAATAAATAATACAAAGAAAAAGTGAATGTACAATAGAATGGATGGATGGACCGATTGTTGGACAAATGAATGAACAATGGACAGATAGATAAAATGACAGAATGATGATGAATGAACAATGCATGGATGGATAGATGGATGGGTGGGGATGGATCGATAAAATGACAGAATACATGATAGAATGAACAAGTGAATGTACAATAGAATGGATGGATGGACCAATTGTTGGACAAATGAATGAACAATGGACAGATGGACAGATGGATGGACGGATGAATGGGCAGATAAAATGACAGAATAAATGATACTATGAATAACTGAATGTATGATGAACAAGTGAATAGATAGGAAGGATGAATCGACAGACTGTTAAAATGACAATAAATGATAAAATGAACAAATCATGATGGATGGATGGATGGATGGATGGATGGATAGATAGATCAACAGACGTCATTACTGTAATACAGTAACAGTGATCACAGCTTGAGTTGTACACTGTAGAAATGGATGTGATGACTCATAAGTCACGCAAGGGGTTTAAGAGAAAGAACGGAAGAGCAGAGAGAGAGATGGAGAGAGAGAGAAGGAGAAATAAGACTCGGAAAAAGAGAGAGAAACGACAATAAAAAGAGTCTTGCTCATAACAACCCAAGCCATCAAAGGATTAGATTAGCATTGGTGGGCAGTCACAACTTACCTCTTTCAATCTTCTGCTTTTGTTGCGAGTCTTTCACATAATAACGCTGCCTTTTTAATGGAGTTATGAATTATAGTGCATCTCTACAATCAACTGAGCATCTTTTGTAATATTATTTTGAGAGGATCTAGATCCAACAGATGCTTTGTGCCAGTTTTTGATCTGTTAAAAAACGAGCGCTTATCTCTAAAATAACACACTGAAAACCCAATCACTAAAATACACTTACAGTTCACTGAAAAGCACATGCAGTCTACTGTGCGGCACTATTCCCACTGTTTTTGTATCTTATTTCTTATTTAAAACACCTTATTTCCCCAGGCAATATGCACTACAAACAATCAATAGGTTCCACTGCATGTCCAGCTGTTGCTTTAGCACATCTGTTCTCATGCTGCTACTGTACAATGCAAATAAACACCATCCTGCATTCAGGTATTTGTGTTGGTTTGAGTTTCTATTTGTTCTTGCATTCTTACCAACACTATTTGCCATTCATTCCTTTTAAACATACACGGACACACTATTTGATTATATATTATAATGCTGCAGTCACAATTCTACAAAACAGATGACATTTGTGTCACTGAAGTACAATTGTGTAAAAAACAATATAAACAATGGACACATTGTAAAGAATTACATGGGAGACTCCAATTTTATGTTGAATCAAAATAACCTTATGCATCATTTTAACTGAAAGTGATAGTTTACCCAAAAATGAAAATGACCTCATTCTTTACTCTCCCTCATGTGGTTTTAAACCTTTATGAGTTTCTTTCTTCGGTTGAACACAAAAGCAGATATTTTAAGAATGCTGGTTGCTGGCAGCCATCGACTTCCATAGTAGGAATTTTTTTATGGAAGTCAATGGGCTCTATTTTAACATCTATTTTAAGCAAAAACTGATTCAGACATGCCCTAATCCACTTATTATATTATTATACTATTGTATAAGGATGGGAAAAACGGTCGGCGCACAGTCTAATGTTTTGTTCACATCAGATTCAAAGCACACCGTCACTTGCTCTAATTTACTTGCAGGATATCTTTCCCCAGGAGTTCAATTATTTGAACTTGTGCAGTTATTCAACTTGAGCAATTGAGACGACTTCCGCACGTTCGCAGAAAACGCATCATGCATTCTTGCTTCATTCAAGCTGCATGGAAATAATTTGCCTCTATCTGTACCTTGTTCCACATTTATTGTGAATCCACCTTAAAAGGCTTGTCCTTATACTCTTAATGAGTTATAGGTGTGTTTTGGGATTAATGTGCATTAAACCAATCAGAGTTTCATCTCCCAGTACATCTCTTTAAGAGCAAGATGTAGTCTTGCTATGGCGGATTCGCTATTTACATGGCAGACTGTAACGTGTCGGGTACAACAAGGGTGCGGATCCAAATGCAGTTTATTAGGAGAAATCTCAGGCAAGCAATGGTCAAAACAGGGACAGTCAGAAGCATGCAGATAATCCAAAAGCGTGGTCAAACATACAGGTGAATGGTCGAGACAGACGGCAAAACAACATAAACTATAAAACAAAGTTAAGGTCAAAAACACGGCAAGGCAAGACAAGGAAACACTTCGTAATGCTCACTTAAAGATCACAAGACTCCGCCCTGATGTGTGTGTGCTGTGTTTATAGTCCGAGTAATCAGTCCTCACAAGCTTCAGCTATGTGTTTTCAATCAAGGGGAATCTGGACCAGGTGTGTGAGTGCAGGGAATGATGGGATTTGTAGTTCACTTCAGTGGCAGAATTGTAGTACGGGTGAAATTTTCCAGTGATCTGCAAGGCCTATATCGCTGGTGATCGTGACACAGACATAGAAAAACTGAAAGCTTCTCCAAAGAGGAAACAGATCTGCAATTAGCCAATGTCATTCATCATTAATGCAAATCGGTAGGTGGGATAATTTATATTTTTTATAATCTTGACATTTTTCTATGTATGTAAACAATAATAATCTTTTACATTTGAATCCTTTTCATATTTAAACTGCTTGTGTGCTGCTGCTTGTGTGCTGCTGCTGCGTGTTTGTAATAAGTAATGTGTACAGATGTTGTGGACCCGCCTATAGAAGTCTATCACTAACACACTCTTTAAATAACAAAAAAAATGCATTTTAGATCTGCCTCAAAACAGCAATGCATTAACAATGTGCCTTAACACACCTCGTTCTACACCCCATAGGCACACAAATAAGCAAAAATGCAAAAAGCTGACACCTAGCTCTCTGCAACTCTCACATAGTCGCCCACTAAAGCTAAGCAGGGCTGCGCCCGGTCAGTACCTGGATGGGAGACTACATGGGAAAGCTAGGTTGCTGCTGGAAGTGGTGTTAGTGAGACCAGCAGTGGGCGCTCAACCTGCGGTCTATGTGAGTCCTAACACCCCAGTATAGTGAAGGGGACTCTATACTGTCACCGAGTGCCGTCTTTCGGATGAGACATAAAACCGAGGTTAAAAATCCCAGGATGTCCTTTGAAAAGAGAAGGGCTTTAACTGTTTATAAAGGGTATCCTGTCCATCATGGCCTCCTAACCATCCCCATATGATAATTGGCTTCATCACTCTCTCTCAATTAGAAACTCATTATTTACAAATAATCAAATAATCGAACTCTCAGCTGCCTGTCTAATTGACTCCTACTGTATACCCTACGAGGAGACCAAAATCTGAGAATAAGAACCAAATTCACTGAACTTAAAGTGCCAAAGAGATGAAGCATTTTCAGTAGGATGCCGCACATTATGAAATAGCCTACTAAACTACATTAGGGTAGAACCTAGCCTATCTGCATTCAAATATAGTCTTAAAACATCCCTTTTCTTTGGCTTTTAATACACCATAATGTTGTTGTTCTGTTTTTATTGTCTGTTTTTTTGCTTTTACTGGTTTATACTGTACAGCACTTTAGTTAACCTTGTTGTGGGTTTTAAATATGCTTATATACAGACATATCAATATGCACCGGTACAGTATATTGAGTTTTGCTATATATATATATATATATATATATATATATATATATATATATATATTTTTTTTTTTTTTTTTTAAGGGATTTTCTGATCTAAGCTTATTTTGATTTTTTATTATTTCCTTCAGGCTGTTTCTAACCGTTTTGCATGTACTGTAAAATCAAAGATGCATATTTTTCATGACAAAATAAATAATCAATGGAAAATAGTTCAGCAGACGTATACGCTACTGTAAAACAACTACAACTATGAAAGCAGGATAAAATAGATATCCATACATTAAAAAAAGTTATGCTATTTACTAACTTTTTGTACATTAAACATATTGAAATAAGTAAAAAATAAAATTTACAGGTCTTTTCTTCTGTTATCGAGTGTTGTCCATGACAAATAACTAAATAAAATCTCAGTTTACCCAAAATAACACTTGAATACTTATAGTTTAAAGGCATACTACAATTCTTTAGTAACATAAATGTATTAGTTGGACATGACAGCCAATGAAATATTAAACATATGCTTAAAAAAAACACTTTTTTCATGAGGAAAAATGTAGCAGTTTTGCAGAACTACTACACTGTAATAAAATTGTTGCTGCCTTAAATTTTTAAGTTCAATCAAATTAATTTTACAAGTTATTTCAACTTACATCAGTCATTAAACAGACTCAAAATGTCAAGTTATAAAATATGCGTAACTTAAAAAGTTGAAACCTGATTACATTTTTTTTTTTAAATGACCAAAGGTAACCAAAATGTATGTTGTCATGACTTTTTGATCATACACTTTTTTTTACAGTAAGCCTCTCAGTTATTCTGGACCGTCAACATCAACATTATGCTTAATCATCAAATCTTTCTGTTACGATCCTTCCGCCTCCCTCAATCTCTAATCAAACACACACTGAATTAATTACATGTCAAATATGACGCATAATTAACGTGAAACTACCTTAATTCCCATTATACGGCTCCCTCCCGTCTGCGCTCTTAAATCTAATTTCTTAAAAAGCCTGTCCTTGATTAAAACATGAGGCTATTTCCGTCCAGCAGCGATAATTCCTATTTTTCTCCCCGTGCATCTCCTCTCTCGTTTTTATTCTTTCTTCCCGTGGCCTCGAATTTGGAGGATAAAGCGCGAACGGATTCAGTTTCATAGGTGCGAGTGACGTCTAGACACCTCGTCTAAATGGTGCATCTGCGTTAATCAACATTACGGAGGTAAACAGTATCGTAAGAGCACTAAAAAACTCCCCTCGCATTCAGTTCTATTACAGCCCGAGTGGATACTGATAATGCACTAATGCGTGTGGCACGACGCCGCCACTTCACTCTCTGTAGCCCACATACAAGGAGAATCATTGCATAAGCTGGTGAATGTAAAGCCTTTTGATGGAGATTACACTCTGTCAAAGCCACACGGTAAATAGTGCTTTAAAAAGCTAGTCACGCATGTAAGGAACTGGGGCTGAAACAGCTTATTGGTACAATCAATAGTCCACAGAGAGCCTCGTTCAGTGACATCACTTTACAGGTTTTTATCAAACGGTGAAAACAGTCAAGTGACGAATGATATACTGATACCATGTCTGTACGAATGGAGAGTGCTTACAAGAGGTAATTATAGGTAAATAAAACTAAAACCATTCAAATAAAAAATTTAACTTGCAATAATAATAAAAACGTAAATAATAATAATAAAGTAGTATTTATTATTATAATAAACACAATGATTATTTATTTTTTATAATATAATATAATAATATGATCTAATAATATTACTAATAGGGGCGTCACGGTGGCGCAGTGGGTAGCACGTTCGCCTCACAGCAAGAAGGTCGCTGGTTCGAGCCTCGGCTGGGTCAGTTGGCGTTTCTGTGTGGAGTTTGCATGTTCTCCCCGTGTTCTCGTGGGTTTCCTCCGGGTGCTCCGGTTTCCCCCACAAGTCCAAAAACATGTGGTATAGGTAAATTGGGTAGGCTAAATTGTTCATAGTGTATGTGTGTGAATGAGTGTGTGTGGATGTTTCCCAGCGATGGGTTGCAGCTGGAAGGGCATCCGCTGCGTAAAACATATGCTGGATAAGATGGCGGTTCATTCCGCTGTGGCGACCCCGGATTAATAAAGGGACTAAGCCGAAAAGAAAATTAATGAATGAATATTACTAATAAACTCATTCATTCATTTTCCTTCGGCTTAGTCCCTTTATTAATCAGAGGTCACCACAGCGAAATGAACCCCGAACTTATCAAGCATATGTTTTAGGCAGCGGATGCCCTTCCAGCCACAACCCAGCCCTGGGAAACACCCACACACTCTCGCATTCACACACACATGGCCAATTTAGCTTATTCAATTCCCCTATAGCGCATGTCTTTGGACTTGTGGGGGAAACTGGAGCACCCGGAGGAAACCCATGCCAACACGAGGTGAACATGCAAACTCCACACAGAAACACCAACGGACCCAGCCGGGGCTCGAACCAGTGACCTTTTTGCTGTGAGGCGACAGTGCTAACCACTGAGCCACCGTGCTGCCCACTAATAAACTACAGTATATAAATATTTTTTTTTAAATCAATGTGTTTAAGTGTGTTAAAAAAAAGAACATTGTTGTAAATTACTGATGAGATTTCTACTTCTAAAAATATTGATTCAATCATTTTATTGCATAAAAGACTGTAAAAATAACAAAAAAGTTTTCGGACATGTTTGTACTAATTTTTAGAGAACAACATATCAATGTTTTAACTTTAGAAAAGTTAGAAAATCAATATTTGGTGGAATTAGCCAGAATTGCAATCACAACAAATGAAAACATTTTGTTATTTTGATCGATTGTCATTTTCTGAATAAAAAAAATGCTCTAAATAAAAACCTTTTTATTTTTTAATTTGTAAGAAATGTAATCAGTTGTTTACAGAACTACAATAGCACAATGGCACTAAATTAACACCAAGAGAGTGTTTAAATTTCAAATGGATGAAAAAGAAAACAGAGCTGGCTGACTTTTTGAATTTTCTGCTCAATACATTGGTCATTTGCTCTACATTTATTGTAGATTAACTTTGCTATTCTGTATTTCTCACTGAAAGTTAATCTTCAAAGTAAGTAATAACTGAATAACACTATTTAATGTAATCTTTACCCAAATAATCTTCTCTTTTTTTTCTTTTTTTTTTTCTTATTCTTAGTGCAGTTGATCTTTCATCACATTTGCAATGTTGTGCCACCTACATTCACTAGTGTGCAAGATACATCATCTAGATGCACTGGGACGCATCGTCAGTGATGTATCACTGGGTGTTTTGCGTTTTTCAACATCAGACACCCTCGCCCAGGTGAGGTTGATCAGACCCCATCTTGCGTCCCCCAGTAGCCATCACCCATGGATCAGCCCTCTTTATCCATAGCCATCTTGTGGCTTTCTCTGTACCTTCACAAACTGACTTAATGGCCCTCTTCTTAGCTGCTACTGCTAGGCCTAGTTAGTTGAAGACTTGAACAGAGTGAATGCCCTGCAAACCCTCTACAGCCCACCTCTATTGGCTTACAGTGGGTCATCCAGCCCCTTCCCGGCACTTCTCTACTAGCTCCTGGTACTTTAAACATTTCCTTTCTTTTGCCTCTTCAATCTGCTCTTCCCAGGGTACTGTGAGTTCAAGCTTAATCAACTGTCTTGTTGCCTCAGAAATGACAATTATGTATGGTCAGAGTGATGTTGTAACTATGTGCTGTGGGAACTTTAACTGCTTCCCCAGGTCAACTTGCAACTGCCAGTCAGGGGCTGAGTGGAGGAGGCCCAACCTTGTCTTCCCCAGCTTTCACAAAGTCAATCCTCCTTTTCGGGGCAAGATGGTACCTACCAGAGATG
Organism: Danio jaintianensis; assembly: GCA_903798115.1. NCBI lineage: Eukaryota > Metazoa > Chordata > Actinopteri > Cypriniformes > Danionidae > Danio > Danio jaintianensis. Next base: position 9,965,113 of record CAIGQV010019186.1, on the reverse strand, counting down.
ATGGCATTGCATATGCTTTCTGCCATCACCTTCAGTACTTGGTCATGCAGCCAACGGTAGCACCCTTTCGCCAGGGCCTTTGGACAGCTGCTCAATAAGTGTTGTAATGATCCCCTACCAGAGCATAGCTGGCATGTTGGAGTCTCAATCTTGCCCCACACGTGAAGGTTGGCTGGACTTGGTAGTGTATCGTACACAGCCTGGATGAGGAATTGGATGTGCTGTAAGTCTGCCTGCATGATGTTATTCAAAACTAGAAACAATGGATTTTAGTTTGAGTGTTATCTTTGAATTGATTGGATAAGTAATATATAATATTTTAACCCTTTATTGGGCAAAGAACCACATATGATATCTTCATTGACATTGATTACAATAAAAGTTTAAAAGTCTTGTAAATAACCCCCAGTTTTCTGATGAGTATTTCAATAAGTGCTTTGTAAAGGGTTGAAGGGATAGTTCAACCAAAAAAAGACAATTTACTCTTTTTTTACTTTTATGAATGTCATTCTTTTGTTGAAAACAAGATATTTTGAAGAATGTTGGAAAAAAGCCGCCATTGACATCCATAGTAAAAACAAAAAAATACTATGAATGTCAATAGCTGTTTTTTCCACCTTTCTTCAGAATATCTCTGTGTTCAACAGAAGAAAGAAACTTAAACAAGTTGTCGTAAATGATGACAGAATCTTCAGTTTTGAGTGAACTATCCCTTTAATATATATGAGTGTTCTATATTTTATCTAAAAACAATACAGACACGCATGGTTAAACTAAATAATTTAGGAAATAACCGACAGATTAAAGGATTAGTTACAGACCTAGATGCAATATTTGAAGTTTTTGTATTATTATTTGTTAACGCAGGTCTTCATATCAGCACACGAACGGCACTCCAGGATGCAAACTGTTGTCTTGTTAATAACTTAGTAAGATAACGCACATGTATTACCCAAAGGCAATGGCCTAAGTACTATGTCAGAAACACAATGACCTCATTTTCTTTCCCCTTTTTGCTCTTTTTCAAGTTTTTCCTGCCTCGAGGCCCCTTGAAGGGAAATGAGAGCAAAGACGTTCACCCCTCCTCACGTCTCTGATCCCTCATTCTTACTGTTTTTCTTCCCCGAGAAAACGACATGTGCTACCAGGCTCATTAATTGTTGAAACTTTTTCTTCCATTATCAGTCTTGGCTGCATCATGTTTTATTTGTCTTGTCACCAGCGCTGTCAACCTGTCTCTCTGTTGTCTATTACCTTCTGCCTGTGTCTTTTAACCTGGACTTTATCTCCTCTTTTCTCTCCCCTTTATGTCTCTTTCTTCAGAAAAGTCAATAACACGCGTTCCTCCCTCACATCTCTGCCTTATTCCAAACCCCTCATCATTTCTATCTCGCCACGAACAAAACCAATTGTTCTGAAGAGACAACTAAGCGATTTCCCTGCTGCCTCACGGAGAAGAAAGAAAGAACATCTGACAACGCTTTTGCGAATGATGTAAACACTGCTATTTACACCGGTACAGCACTTTAATTTACGCCACATATTTTTGGGTAACACTTAAGCCCTATTCACAAGGGATTAGTATTACCTCAATTCATTTGTAATAATTGCAGAGGTTGTCTGTAGCTATGTTTGGAATATCGCATAATGGAATTGCCAAGATTGAAAATGCACATAAAACAACTTTAGCACAACTAAGTAGGATAAACTATTTATCCAATAAGAAAAAGAATGTGCACACATTACGATGGAAACAAATTTACCAAATAAATACCAGTCTGAGCTATCAAAATCAGGTAATAACAAAAATGGCCGCAGTTGGATGGCATTAATGGACAAACCAGTAGGCCGACTACATTGCACAACATCTGAAATGTTGTTTTTGTCATTCTAAAATCCCTCAGCCAAAGTCTGTCATTAAAGTGGTTCAGTATTATGCAACCCAGGCTCATTCTGATTATGTACCCCTATATACATTTCTGGAGAGCGCCAAATACGTCCCAGGAGCTATGTTTTTTTGCCATTTTTGTTTTCGTGAATTTCTCTCGCAAGTGCCATTCGCGCCTTCTCTTCTTGCTTAAACACATCAGAGACAGCTGTTGACTGACTGACTGACTTTGACTCAGCGCCCACCCACTTGCCTAAACCCAACCAACAGTGTTTTCAAAAACAATCTAGAAAAAGAAAAGCCCTCGTGGCAGCCTGAGTTTTACCACATTCTCACTGTTATTTACTTCTTTATTTTATTTTTATTTAAAATGTATTTGTGGTATTTGTCCCGTGATTATTTGATTTTGTTCATTCACACCACCAGAGATTTTCCAGAATCTGTGCATACGTTCACACAAAGCTTGTAAAGTTGTCTTAAAGACATGTAATGTATAATGTAAGTTCGAAAATGCAAGTACACTGAAAAACGGGCAACACAACCGCATCATGTACAGTTCCACTAAGCTGGCAAATGATCCCCGCTTGAGCTCCCTTGTCTCTGCTTCAGTCCAGGTTAGGAACATTTTTATTTCGTTGTTATTTTTACTTCAACATTCTGCATTTAAAACATAATCAATCCCGGGATGTGTTTGTTTTCACACAGAAGCACGCCCTCAAATTTCTAGAATCAAAGCGCAGTACGAAAGGAGCCTAAAATGGATGTTGTTTTGCAGATTGTCGTATTTTCAGAGTTTGTGACGTTTGTGAGTTGATGCTTACTTATTGTATGATTAAGATAAATATCTTATAATTATATTAATGATGATAATGAAGATGATGGTGTCAATTATCACAGTGAAAATGATTGTCATGCAGCCAGTGTGTTTGGCGCTGACAAACATGTTTACTAGCAAGTATATCTCTCAAATTGCCTTGCTGATACAATATCTCATGAACATGAACACAAAGTTCATTTCCTGAACCGAGGGTCACTTCATGACTTTTTTTTCTGTTTTATTACCATTTCACACACACACACACACGCACGCACGCACACACACACACACACACACACACACACACACACACACACACACACACACACACACACACACACACACACAATGTAAAAGTTTGGAAAACGTAAAAAGTAAACAAAATTTGGGTAACACTTCAAATTAATAGTCCATTAGTTAATGTATTTACTAATATGAACAAATTATGAGTAATACATTTATTACGGTATTGTCACGTTTGTTAACGTTAATGTTATTTAAGTTAAATAACTAAGTTAAGTTAAATTAGTTAAGTTAAATAACTTACAGTGCATTAACTAATGTTAACAAGCAAACTTCAGATTTAAATAATGTATTAGTTAATGTTGAACTATGATTTATAAATGCTTTACAAGATTATTCATTCATTCATTTTCCTTCGGCTTAGTCCCTTTATTAATCAGGGGTCATCACAGTGAAATGAACCGCCAACTTATCCAGCGTATGTTTTACACAGCGAATACCCTTCCTGCTGCAACCCAGTACTGGGAAGCATCCGTTCACACACATACACTACGGCCAATTTAGTTTATTCAATTCACTGATGTCGCATGTCTTTGGACTGTGGGGGAAACCGGAGCACCCAGAGAAAACCCACGCCAACACGGGGAGAACATGCAAATTCCACACAGAAATGCCAACTGACCCAGCCGGGACTCGAACCAGCAACCTTCTTGCTGTAAGGCGACTGTGCTAACCACTGAGCCACCATGCCAACCACAAGATTATTCATACTTATTTAACGTTAGTAAATACATTAACTAGCATTAAATAATAGAGCAATATTCTTAAGTGTTGCGATAAATTACTAAATTAATAAATACATTATTTAAAAAGCACAGGGTCATAAACAAATAATATTTTATATAGCAAATCCAAAATAAATGTATCAGTGTCAGTAATCACATTTATAGCATTACAAAATATCTATATTTTAAATTAGTGCTTTTCTTTTTAACTTTCAAGAAGAATCATGAAAATAGTATGACAGATTCCACAAAAATATTAACCAGCATTGACGATAATAAGAAATGTGCCAGGAGTACTGGAATAATGGAATAATGATGCTAAAATCTATCCAAGTTTATTATTATATTGAAAAAACAACGTATGTATATTATATATTACAAATTATTCATTCATTCACTTTCCTTCAGCTTAGTCCCTTTATTCATCAGGGGTCGCCACAGCGGAATGAACCACCAACTTATCCAGCATATGTGTTACACAGCGGATGCCCTTCCAGTGTCGCCATTACAAATTATTATTAAAATATATTTCTACTGTATTTTTGATCAAACAGGTGCAGTTAAACAGAACATCTTTCATTAGCATTAAAAAAGTCTTATCAACTTCGTCTAAAGGCCTTTAGTAAAAGTGGTAAACACTTTTATATATGACCTTATTGAGTTGATTCTAGGCTTTATGAGCTCCAGATGAAGTTCGGTTATAAGCAAACTTTGCTGAGATGAGACGTTTTTGCTGCACGTTCTGTCCCACTCACTTTAATTGTAGCTCCTAAAATACCGCCGTGACGTTTATAGTTGAACATCTATAGTTTTAAAAGCCGGTTGCCCTCCGTGTCTAAATGAAGTGTAAGGTCTCAGCCCCGTTTGCTGAGAGCATCTGCAGTCGACCAAGAGGAGTCACTCCTGCTGAATTTAATGAGACTTCCTGCATCTCATAAAGAGGCAGCAGTTATGCTTCTCTTGGCTCACTAAGTAGGTTTGGCATGGCGCAAAAAGAGAATACATCGCCTTTCCTTCATTAAAAAACACACACACACACACACACACACACACACACACACACACTATCTCTCTAATTCTCTCTCCCCATGGCCAATTTTCAACTATTTAATCTTTTACTCTAAATTTATGTCTAATATTCCTAAATTACCACCCATTTATTTCCGTATTAAAACCCCAAGACTTTGTTGTCCGTTGTAATTATCGGTCGCACTAATAAGTCAAGCGCCATATAATGAACTCCCAATATTTGCGCAACTAACAATTCTAATGTGCCGAGGTCTTTTCGGGCCCCGGGTTTCGCTGTTAATGTGAGCAGCAGGAAATGAAGTATGAATAATTGAAACCCAAATCTCTTCATTCATGTCAGTAACACTAATATACGGACAAATCCCACACTGCCCTGCTCAAATACACTGAAAAAAATCATTCACTAGATTGACTACATTTTTTTAAGGTAAGTGGTCGTAAACAGTTGATATGGGCTGAATTTAAACAAACAAATTAAATTTAGAAATGTTCAACTTAATTTGTTGTTTAAATTCAACTGATATAAATTGTTTGCATCACTTAACGCACTTCATTTTTGCATTGATATTTAATATCTCTTGTTTAAATACACTATGAACAGCAGCTACGCTAATTGTTTTCTTTGTTCTCTATTTCCACCTGGGAATACTCATCCCGAAGCCTCTAGAGATTGTGCAGCGCCATTGATGAGATCCAAGACCTGTGAAGAGATGATGCCAACCATCAAGGACCTCTAGGACAACACACACGAAGAGATGATGCCAACCATAGAGGACCTCTAGAGGTCTCCATAATCCTGGACCAGGCCGTATCCTGAGCAGATGCTGTGGTGGTCATGGAGGAGTGGAGAGCACGAGACTGATTCCTGAAAGACCCCAGTGACTGAGAGTCTCCGCATTGATCCCGTGGGCCAGCCTGAACACTCGCCGGTGACCTCATCACACCTGCAGCTCCTCCACGATGGACTCCATGATTTTCCTTCACTTTGGTCAATTGGTGAAGTTTGTTCCATGCCACTGGCTTGCTTGGTTTGGGACTTGTGGAGATCCGCATCAATGGATTTGCTTTTCAGTGTTTGGACTTTCAGCAGTGAAAATTAAACACTGAACTGAACTAAACTGAACTTCAACTCTGAAAACTGGACTGACACGGTTTCAATTTACTTGAACTTCTATGTTAAGCTGCTTTGACACAATTTACATTGTAAAAGCGTAATAGAAATGAAGATGAATTGAGTTGAATTGAAATTGCAATGAACCATTTTTTCAGTGTAAAAGGACACCATTACTGATTCATGCCAATTTTTTTGTTGTTGTTGCACTGAGACATTCTTTTTCTCCATTGTGATTGTGAATCAAAATAATTTTACAGTTTGCATAAAGTGCTAATACTCTTGAATTCCCGTTACGCTTTTATCCCCAGGTGATGGCTGATTAAATCAAAGCGTTGCATTTCTTTGCTATAAGATCTGTAAAGAACACAACAAAACACGCACAATGGCCATGAGGATCTGTTATCAGTAGAGTCTAAGTAACGCACGCACACTCACAATGCTAGCACTAGCTGCACTAAAAACAACCCTTGGGCTAGTGTTCCTGACCTCTGCCTTTGAACACATGCGAATGTGCTTATGCAAATGGCTACGCTTATTCAAGCTCCTCCACAAGCAAAAGCGTGTCTCAGCCACATTCTGTTCCAAGACGCATCACACATTTGCATAAATCAGCTAAATGTTCGAAAAACGCTATGGATGCACACATCAACACGTTTAAGGAGCGTGTTCGTACCTATAGTCTACTTCCTAGACATATAAGTAAATGTGGAGTGTCATTTTAGATACACTAACAGCACACAAACCGACAGACACACTCACACAAAGACATTTGTAACCGGAAGGAACAAACTCACACACACAATAAAAAATGAAAACAGACATGACTCACCTCATCAGAGAAAAACTCACCCCATACACATGCAAACACACACACACACAGTGACATAGACGTATGAGGCTCAGTCAGACTGAAATAGACTGTAATAACAGGGGGGACTAAAAACACTTCATCTTCCAAAGACACGCTCAAACACACACTCTGACTCGAAACGCTTCATCATCCTAAGACACACACCACATGCTCTAAACACTTCATATTAAAAAGACCTGCGGAAATACGCAAACGCGCAGTCAAATCACTTTATCTTCTGCAGCAACGGACAACATCGTGCAACACCCCATAATGAATGTCACACACACACACCTGTGTGCGGTCTGAGTTTCAAACACTGTTATTAGTGTGTGTGTCAACAGATATGTTTAATGATACGAAAGGATACAGGGGAAAAAGTCCCATTTCACATTCCTTTTTTCTTTTCTTCGATTGTCTACTGTTCTTTATGTTCTTTGAAATTAATTCCTAATCAAAAGAGATCCGTTCTCGTTCTGTAGAATTAGGCTTAACGCGTATTCTGATCACAAAGAGCTCTTTATGCATCTCCAGCATACTTAAGCTGCACAAATCAATGTTCTCACTTTGTTTAATTTTTTTCTGTAAGCTAGCATGAATTTGCATTCGCAGCCTGTTTTACTTCAGGAATGTGATCAAATTGATTGCGATGGATCTTGAAAAGTGGACTTCCCAAAAACGAATCAGACTAACTACAAGTACAGTTTGCTGAACTAATCCAATTTTATCTGCAAAATTATAAAGTAATGTGTCATTTATTACAAGTAGTTAATATTCCACTAAACTGGTGATCATTTTTTATTGAATGTATTAATATTTGATATTAGGGCGGCATGGTGGCTTAGTGGTTAGGGTTTCCTCCGTGTGCTCCGGTTTCCCCCCCAGACATACAATACTTCTTTATTTCAAATGAAAGTTTGTAATGTTGTGGTTCTCTTAATAGCTGGTTGGTTTGGTCCATGACTTACAACATTTAACAAACTTTAACGGACCCTTTCAAAATGCTTAAAACCCTTTTGAAACCAGAGCTTCTAAAAAAGTGGGCAGCACTAACGCACACTATAGAAGTAAATGAGGTTTGCATTTACACTGTAGATCTTGATGGTCAATTCCGATTTTGTGACTGTATCCGATTTTTTTGATGACTCGCTTACATCATCTTTTAAAAGTGACTCGTATCCGATTGTCTGCATTTTTACAGCACATGACAAAGGCGCAATGACCAGGAAAAAAAAAACGGGCGCTGACTGGCAGCTGATAATAAAATAGCTCTCTTTTCTCCATTCCTGTATTTAATGTGTTTGCAGGGTTTATTCATTCATTTCATTCATTTTCTTTTCGGCTTAGTCCCTTTATTAATCTGGGGTAGCCACAGCGGAATGAACTGCCAACTTATCCAGCATATGTTTTACGCAGCAGATGCCCTTCCAGCTGCAAACCATCACTGGGAAACACCCACACACTCCCGTTCACACACACACACATTATGAACAATTTAGCTTACCCAATTCACCTATAGCGCACATCTTTGTACTTGTGGGGGAAACCGGAGCACCCGGAGGAAACTCACGCGAACATGGGGAGAACATGCAAACTCCACACAGAAATGCCAACTGACCCAGCCGAGGCTCAAACCAGTGACCTTCTTGCTGTGAGGTGACAGCACTACTTATTGCGCCACCGCGCGTTTGCGGGGTTTAATTTTTTTTAATTCTTTTTGACAAGTTGTTTTACTATAGTTTATGACAGAAAAGTTCTCATTTTGCCATCATCTTTTAATCTAGGCCTTTGTAAACCAGTAGGCATCTTAATGTAATGTCCATGGCGTGATTTATGCACGTGATGTATGCAACAGTTTTATATTAGTTTATATTGGTTATGTGGTGGATGTTGCGCAAACTCTCTCTCTCTCTCTCTCTCTCTCTCTCTCTCTCTCTCTCTCTCT
>CAIGQV010019186.1:9852672-9951670 GCA_903798115.1 Danio jaintianensis | reverse complement strand
ATATATATATATAATTAAAAAATATATTTACATTTTTTATTATTATATCATTGATGCTGATTTTCATTTGTTTTTTATTAGTGTGACAGTATTTGCTTTTTATTAGTGTGACAATAAAAAGCAAAAGAAAATCAGCATGAGTGATATAATACAAAACAACAAAAAAATATATAATATAAAAATATATTTTTAATTGTGTTTTATTATTGTATCGTTCATGCTGATTTTCTTTAGCTTTTTATAAGTGTGACAGTTTATAGTGTTTTTTTCTTTTTTATCCAGAAATTGGAGTATAAGGATTTAAATAAAGAAAAGGTTTTTAAAAAAAACACGTTTTAACAATTGTTAGTAGATTTCACAAATTATAAAATAACACTGGATTGAATGTGAAATCACGAAGCATTTCCTTAATTTATTTTTTTTAAAATCCATATAAAAAATCCAATAAATATACATTTACTCAATTATATCACTCTTTTTTACTTCAAAATGATTGATTGTTTGTGAAATTTGGTAGCAATTTCTTTGTTAAAGACGTTTTTACACCAAATTTTATTTTTCAGTTTTAACGGGGCATGCAGAATTTATTTATTTCCAGTATTAATCATTTCAATTATTAATTTGACTATTAACTAAAAAGTATTCATTCATTCAAATAACATACAAATATTTGTGACATTTAAATTGTAACAATTATTAGTGCATTATTAAAAATCAAAAATAGTATCTGTTCAAATTATTCAACATGAATGTTTTTAATTCTAACATTAATTAATAAAATATCAAATACTGTACAATAGTGCTGATGTAAAGTTGTACCAATTTTACACAATTGTCCTTTACCACAATCACATTCGTGTTTGAATTTTTACATTCAAAAAGCATGTATGCTTAGTATTATTACTATTATATTAACAGAAGCAGTAGTGTGGTGTTAATTCAGATTTAAGCAAAACTGTCTGAGCTGTAGGGTGTTACTTAACGCCTGCAGCATTTACCACAGCATAACCAATCTCTCTCTCTCTTTCACTAACCCTCTTCTTACAGCTGTTATCCTCTGCGACTCTCCTTATCTCTCCACTTCAGTTTCTTTCTTTTTCCTTTTTTTTTTCCAAGTGTGATAATTATTTCTTTAACTTTCCCTTCAAGGAAGTCCATCTCACTTCCTCTCTGTTTATCTCTCTGCACTATATTTTATGTTCGAATTTGAATATCTTGCCGCTCTGACACTTCCTGACTAGGGACAGCTGCACTGTCAGTAACAGTAACAGGGGAGAAGGAGAGAGAGAGAGAGAGAGAGAGAGAGAGAGAGAGAGAGAGAGAAAAAGGGTGTATATGGAGAGATTTCTAATTCAAAGAGACATGCAGTGTTTCCGTGGCAACGTGGTTTCCATCGTTACGTTCTAGCTAAAGATGCCATTAGAGTGAAAAAATACTCCCCACACACTCACAGATACAAACACAATCTGAGACACACACACATATATGCACATTCAAATGCTAAAACACAAATACACATGCAAACCCTACAAGAAAATAAAAGAGAGAGAAATAGGCACAGAGCGATTCAAAACTGTACATTTCTGAAGGAAATAGTGGTGGTTGCCAATGCAAATTCTCCCTGACACGATGCCAGGGTGTTATGGGTGCTTGCCCAGGCATTGCTGTGCGATTTCTAGTGTTCAGGGTGACTTTTGGTTTTCTGGTGTTCAGGGATAAGGGTCACTTTTTTTCAAAGCGCATTTGCATTCAAACTAATTGTGTCACACAAGTCATAAATATTCAGATTCTGTCATTATTTCTTACCCTCATGACTGTCCAAATCTGTGCGCATTTCGTTTTTGCGTGTAATCTGCTGACAGCCCAAATTTAGTCTTGGTTTTTAAATAAGCCGTCTATGTTTAGACATCTCTTAGACGTCTATTAGACTTGGTTTTTAAATAAGCCGTCTATGTTTAGACATCTCTTAGATGTCTATTAGACTTGCTTTAAAGGAATAGTTCACCCAAAAGTGAATATTTACTCATTATTTAGCTTTTTCTTCTGTTGAACACAGAAGAAGTTATTTTGTACAACCGCTGATTTCAACATGGGCTCATTCTGAAAACATAGCCCTATATACATTTCTGGAGATCACGAATTATTTAGCCAGAGGTACGTATGGCTACAGGGCGGTATGAAGCCATTCCTTTTCACGCTTACCAGCTGACCGCTTACCTCCGAGTGGAAGACTTTTCTGCTATTACCAGTTTGTCCAGTGGCTCGCCGCGTACATCGGCGGACTTGTGACGTGGAGTTGACCGCGATGACGGGTTTCAAGTTCGGTGAAGAACGGTTCCAAAAATCAGTTAAGACAAAAACAAAAGCCAAAAAATAAAATAAACAAGTAAATAACAGGGTGAGAATGTGGTAAAATCTGAAAACGTGGTAAAAATCAGGGTGGGCTTTTCTTTTTCTGAATTGCTTTTGAAAACACTGTCGGTTGGGTTTAGGGAAGTGGGTAGGCGGGTCAATCTGTGCTTTTGAAAACATTATCGGTCGGGTTTAGGGAAGAAGGAGGGTGGGTCAGTCGATCGGTCAGTTAGTCAGTCAGTTGACAGCGGCCTCTGGTGAATTTACACGAGAAGAGCAGGCGTGAATGGCACTCGCGGGAGTGATTTGAGATCTCAAAAAGCGTACACAGCGCCCTCTGGTGGATTTGCAAAAACAAAAACTGCAAAAAAACGTAGCTCTTGGGATGTATTTGATGCTCTCCAGAAATGTATATAGGGGTACGTTTTCAGAATGAGCCTGGGTTGGCTGATTTCCATAAATAAATACTATGGAAGTCAGTGGTAACAGCACTGTAATAAATGTTGGGTTCCACAAAATTAACTTCATAAATTTTATACACTTAAAAGGATTGAACATAAAACAATTACGTTGCCTCAAAAAAAAAAACGTAAAAACTGTGTTGCTTCAACACATTTTAAGTAAGTAGTTTGAACAAGCAGCAAAAGTATTTTTTTTTAGGGAGGTTTCTAGATTTCTTCCTAATTTTTCTTTTGTTGAACAGAAAAAGAAGAAAGTCAAACAGGTTTGGAACAAGTGAAAGATGAGTCAATGATGACAGAATTTAAATTTTTGGGTGAACAACAGAAAAATGCTTGCACACATTTTGAAGATGTTTTGAAAAATGTCACCATTTATGTTTACAGTTTATGTTTTGGACCTCACTGACTTTCATTATATAAAGGTTCTTTATTGGCATTGATGATTGCACAAATAACCTTTTAGACAAAGGACTTTTTGTAGAAAAAATGTTCTTTTTATGTTCTTCACACTATGAAAAAAACTGTTGTTTTAAAAGATTTTCAGTAAAACTTTCTGTGGCATCACTGGAAAACCTCCCCCTTTTGCAAAATTTAAATAGAGTTTTAGAACTAATTGTGCCTTATATCCAAGTCAAACAGCTTCTCAGACAAGAATTGCCTCTCACTGAAGAGAGAGAGGGGCGACGCGGTGGTGCAGTGGGTAGCACGTTCGCCTCACAGCAAGAAGGTCGCTGGTTCGAGCCTCGGCTGGGTCAGTTGGCATTTCTGTGTGGAGTTTGCATGTTCTCCCCGTGTTCGCGTGGGTTTCCTCCGGGTGCTCCGGTTTCCCCCACAAGTCCAAAGACATGCGTTATAGGTGAATTGGGTAAACTAAAAAAAAAAAATTGTCCGTAGTGTATGAGTGTGAATGGGTGTGTATGGATGTTTCCCAGAGATGGGTTGTGGCTGGAAGGGCATCCGCTGCGTAAAACATATGCTGGATAAGTTGGCGGTTCATCCCGCTGTGGCGACCCCAGATTAATAAAGGGACTAAGCCGAAAAGAAAATGAATGAATGAATGAAGAGAGAGAGGAAGTTTGTGATTAAAGAATACAAGAGCACATACATTTGATTAATAATAATAATTAATAAAAACTGAGATATTTTATAAAAAATAAGGTCTGTCAGCTTTGATTTCATGGCAAACTTTAGCCATACACACTGTAGCTGAATGTGGTTGTCATTTCACCTTTTAATTCTTACCTGTACCTGCTCTGTACACACACACACACACACACACACGCACACACGCACACACGCACACACGCACTTCAGTAATTTACAAATGCATTCAACAATTGGATATACTTGGACAAAACATAAAAAATATCTAATTAGTGCATCTGTAACTGAATTAAAGAACTAGTATAGTTGTACTGATTTATTTAAATATTTCAAAATTGCATGCATGGTGCAACAAATCACAGGGAATGAGGTAAATCTTACAAGTCTTTGCCCACTGTAACACTACTGTGGGTAAAAATAGCAGATAGTGAGGTCATGAAACACCACAACATTGCTATGTCTACCACAGTGTGAATCATTTTCAGAATTTACTCTCAATCTAAAAAGTAATGTAAAATTGGTTCCGTACTTAAAAGTTATTATCACTCATAAAAACCACACAATGTAAGAGTATGTGACCTTTAATTCTTAAAATGTCTTATTTTCTGTTCTAAAGAAGGATGAAATGCACACAGTTAAGTAAAAAATACTTCTGACTCATTTGCACAACAATAAAGTCCCACACAATCTCAACCTTCTGCTGATTAAATTACATACACTTTGTATAAGCGTGTTGCTTAAAACAGAATATAAAAAATATAAAAAGTTCTTTATTGGTATCCATGGTTACATGAGGGACTTTTAACATCCTTTGACAAAGGAACCTTTCCATTTCACAAAATGTGTTTTACAGTGTAAGTTTCTTTAGATTTCTAGGAAAAACTGGTTCCTTTAAATGGGTAGTTCATTAAAAAAATGAAAATGCACAAACTATTTACTCACCCTCAAGTGGTTCCAATCCTTTATGAGTTTTTTCTTCTGTTGAACACAAAATAAGCTATTTTGAAGAAAGCTGAAAAAAACGGTAACCATTGACATCCATATAATAGGAAAAACAAATACTATTGTTTCCAGCTGTCTTCAAAATATCTTCTTTTGTGTTCAATAGAAGAAAGAAAGTCAAACAGGTTTGGAACTAGAGCAAGAGTAAATGATAACAGAATTAAAAAAAATCTGTGAACTATTCATTTACAAACTGTTTACTAAAGGGGTCTTTGGGAACCATAAATATATTCTTCTATGATATTACTGTGAAAGCCCCCTACTGGAATCTGTCATTCATTCATTTTCCTTCGGCTTAGGGCTCTATTTTTAACACTCTAGGTGCATGGCCCAAAGCATTAAGGGTGCGTCCGAATCCACTTTTGCTATTTTAAGGACGGAAAAATACAGTTTGTGCCCCGGCGCATGGTCTAACAGGGTTGTGCTTATTCTCTTAATGAGTTATGGGTGTGTTTTGAGCATAACGTGCATTAAACCAATCAGAGTCTCATCTCCCATTCCCTTTAAGAGTCAGTTGCATCACGCCATGGCACATTTGCTATGTACATGGCAGACTTTGTAAGTGAAAAAATGTATCGCTTCACTAGTGCGAAAACAGTTAAACAGACCATCTGCGCGACAATAAAGAATGAGTCTCCTCCTCCTCCTCCTCCTCCTCCTCTTTACTTTCTCTTTACTTTCACTCTTTACTTTACTCTACTTTGGTGGAGTAAGGAAACAGTGTTGTACGCACTCCATTGAAGACATCCATTAGCCTACACATTTAATTTTGTTTGTTAAAGAGCCCCTATTTTGCATTATAAATGGTCATATTTTGGTTTTGGGGGTCTCCAACAACAGGCTGATATGCATGCAAGGTCAATAAACACTTTCATTGTCTTATAATATGCATTTATTTTTACCTAATTATCCCAACGACTCCCATATGATTCGTTCAGCGATTCATTTGTTCCCAAACCCCTCCTTGGCGTGAAGCTAATCTGCGCTGATTGGTCCGATGACCCAGTCTGTTGTGATTGGTCGACTGGGTTTAGAGCAAGACAGAGAAATACCCACCACGGCTATGAAGTAGCAGCCAGAGAGTATGTGAGAGCCCAATGCAGGAATGCAATAAAACAATGCAGTTAAACACCAGCATATTACTCTACTCTTAACACTAACCCCAAGTAACAACAATGACACACATTCAGTATTAATCCACACAGTGGCAAAAGTTCAACTATTTTGAAAACGAACCCTGCTGCGCGTGTAAGGAACAGCTGATGGTGGCCATAGTAACAAACAGCAGAGGATCAGGAGCACAAAACGCATTTAAATCGGTACAGGAAGAAGCACGCGGCACGTTTTCAACGTGGATTTGGACACAATATGTGAATAGCTTTAACTTTTAGTGAATAGATTTAACCTGAGAGATACAGTACAAGCACTGATCTATAATAGATAAGTGATTACAAGCCGAGCGGGGCGATTATAACTTCTAACACACAATTAAACACACATTTTGCAAACTACACAAAACGAGGCAACAACTTTAAGTACACTTACATGTTATGATCCGGAGGAAGAAGAAACTGGTCCATATGAGCTGCAACAGTTACTGAAAAAGTCCCTGTCAAAGCCTGACAACGTCCCATACATAATAGTCTCTGCTGCTCCTTCCTTTAATAGCAAATGGCCGATGAATCCCGCGCTACAGCGTAGGTTATTGTATTAAAAAATCAGAAATATGACAGGAACAAACACAGCACAAGGTTGGCTATACTGTGGTGTCGTTGTGAAAATGAACTTTAACCCTTTATTCCCCTCAGCCGAATCTCCATCAGTCAGTGATCGTCATCTTCGCTTCATGATCAGTCCCGTGATCCTCAGCGCTCCACTAGTGTCTGAAGTCAAATGCGCGTTCACATTTTACCAGATATGGAAATACATATTTGGTGATGTACCGTATCGACGTAGACGCGTTCAAACAAAAGATCCGAACCCAACTCGATTCATTCATTCGACTCTGAGTCAACTATTTCGCTAAAGAATCAGTAGCTTTAAACACTGTGCACTTTCAGATTTAAACCTCATCTGGATGTTTTCATTCACTTAGAGCTGTGCTACACACTACATGGAAGCTCATTTTAAGCGCAAAGATTTATTTAAAAAAAAAAATAATTCAGTTCTAATTTCCAGCAAACTAATAAATGAACAATAATAACGAAGTGTGGTCAAAAAACTGAGTTATATCCAAACACACGTCCTATTCTTATGCCCCATATGGTGATGCATACGTCTCCAAAACCCGACAGGTGGACAAATCTAAACCTGTTTTTTATTAAAACAATTATAAATATGCATATAATAAATAATACCACTACTAATAATTACATTACACAAATGCAAATTGTCATGAATAAACTGAAAAAAGCCCCCCTAAAGTGAAGAAGTGGAGGCAGAGGTTTTTATATTTATGTAGAAAATAATAATTTTTGTAACATTTTAATCCTTTAATTTTTTTCATATGTAAAGATATTTGTGTATTGCTGTACATCCTGAGTGTATTAAGCAATGTGAAAGCGTTTGGACCTGCATAGGCGCATAACTAACTCACTTTGCTCTGGACTTTAGACCAGCTTTTAGTTGGTCAATAATGCAGTCTATTTCAGTTCCTCAAAATAGCAACACACCAACAATACGCCTTAACACACCTCCTATTTAGACCAGCACACCCATGAGTCCACAAAGTGGTGCAAATGGATTTGCTATTTAAACAACGTGGCGCAAAACGTAAAAATTATGGTTGCACTTGTCTGAAAATAGCAACAAATCATGCCATATACGTCTTGCACCTTATTGCGCCGGGTGTATGATAGGGCCCTCAGTCTCTATTTCAGAGGTTGCCACAGCGGAATAAACCGCCTATTGGAATCTGTATTTTTAGTTATTAGATTATTAATTAGTTAATAACACTGTAAAAAAATATCCGCAAATTAGCATTTTTCCATATTTTGTGATTCATGTTTTTATTTTTCCCCATTTATTTATGCTTTTGAACTGCATTATGGGACCTTGCTCTTTCTTACAACAACTTTAAAGTTAGAAAAGGTAGAAAAAGTGACTTTTATGAACATTTTTAATAGTTTAAAGTGATGTATTGTCTGGGTTGGTGTTGTATATTATGCTACAAAAACCTTGTAATAAACTGGCAGTACATTTTCTGTTATTTTACAGACTTATCATCCTGCATATTATTTCTTATACGTTATATTATTTCAAACTACTAAAATGTCAATAAAAGTTAAACTGTAGAGTTGAATTTTTAACATCAAAAGTCGACATCCCATAACGCAATTCACAACCGTTAATAAACGGAAAACACTTGTGAATCACAAAATACAAAGACTGTTAATTATCAGATTGTTGTGTCGATTGTTTTTACAGTGTAGAATTTAATATATTAACATACGAATAGGGTTTGTTCTTTAATGCTGTGCTGCATGCATGACCTTGCTTTGTGTTGACCACAGCAATGCATTAGCATGCATACATTTTTGCATTTATGTCATTTTTGCATGCGTTTGTAAATATGATTCAGAAGGAACAGAGCTCGCTTGAAAACAACAGCTGAGCTACGGTTATGTCATTTGCCATGCCACTGTCCCTCAGCCAACACAACGGCAAGTTCCCACGTTCCCACGCCTGTGTGCTGGGTCTTTACAACTGTGCCGTCAATCACAGCTCAACATCACTGTGTGATGCAGACACAATGCAGACTGTAGGTTCATACACAAAATGGGGGTATGGTGCTGTAGATCTTGCTTTGTGGCTCTTAACTGTATTTATTTGTACAATGATTTATTGGATTTGCTGAATTATTTTAAGGTAAGTGGTTGCAAACAATTGATATGGGCTGAATTTAAACAAAGAAATTAAATTTAATAATGTTTAACCTAATTTGTTTATTTAAATTCAGCCCATATAAATTGTTTGCAACCACTTACCTTAAAATAATTCAGTAAATCCAATAAATCATTTTTTGCATTTAACTTACACTGCATATATAAATAACTGTATATAAAAAGTGTTCATTATCTTTAAACCATTTTTTCCTGTGATGGCAAAGCTGAATGTTCAGCATCTTTACTGCCGGCTTCAGTGTCACAAGATCTTTCAGAAACCATTCTATAATGCTGATCGACCAAAGTGTTTGCATTCACTTTTAATCAATACAAAGGGATAGTTCACACAAAACTGATTATCATTTACTCACCCTTTACATGTTACCCGTTGAACACAAAGAATATATTTGGAAGAAAGCTAAAAAAAAAAGGCGACACGGTGGCTCAGTGGTTAGCACTGTCATCTCACAGCAAGAATGTCGCTGGTTCGAGTCCCGGCTGGGTCAGTTGGCATTTCTGTGTGGAGTTTGCATGTTCTCCCTGTGTTCGCGCGGGTTTCCTCCGGGTGCTCCGGTTTCCCCCACAGTCCAAAGACATGCGCTATAGGTGAATTGAATAAACTAAATTGGCCATAGTGTATGAGTGTGTATGGGTTGTTTTTTGCTGCTTGTTCAAACTACTTATTTAAAATAAAATGAAGTAACAATTCTTTGTTTTTTGGCAGGACAACTTAATTGCTTTAAGTTCAATCAACTTAAATTTGTAAAAACAATTAAGTTAAATGAATCAATTTGTGTTGGGACAACATGAAGAAATTGTGGAACCCAGCATTTTTTACAGTGTACTGTGGAAGTAAATGTTTACAAGTTGTCAGCTTTCTTCAAAATATCTTCTTTTGCATTCAACAGATGAAAGAAACTCATAATGGTTTGGAAGCATTTGAAGGAGAGTAAATAGCAAGTAACTTTCGTTTTTCGTCTCTTTTAATGCATCTCTGCTGAATAAAAGTATTTTTCTAATTTCTCACTTTTGAATGGTATAGCATATAATATACTGTATATATGTTACAACATCTAAAGACTGAAATGAACCATGTGTTTCAGTCATATTGCTGATGCCATTTTATGAAAGCAAACTTCTTCACGCTGTGCCTAATAACAGCCATTAGCTGCGGTAATGCATAGCAGCTCATGGATTTTTGCTTTATTATATACCCGCTCTTTGTGTTTCTGTGAGAAATGAACAGGAGTGTGCTTTTAGGTTTAGTTTATTGCTATTGAGTGTGTTGTTTTGGCTTCTCTCAATTGCATGTTCTAAACGCTGTTTGGTCAGTGCGGATTTGTGAGAGTGTGTGTTAATGTTAGTCTCTGTGGTGAAAGAGAAGTGTTATTTTGTCAGTGGCAGACTGCGTGAGCGTGTGTGTATGAGTGTGTGTGTGTGAGCAATGAGAGAACTGTCTGTCCAATTAAGCAGCTGCCTCTCTCTCACCCTGAACAAAAGAGCATGGAGCTAAACGGTGACACACACACACGCGCTTTGACAGAAGCACTTTGATCTTACGGTGCCCTAACAAACACAAACAAACAGAGTCAGATGCTGACAGGACCTTTCAAAACCAAAGTCACCCAAGCGCAATACCACATACACACACGTATAGGTTTGGGTAAAGTATCTGGTGCGATTGTCACAATGGCATAAATCATGCTCGCAGCCTGATGTGATCTTTATATCGCAGAAAGGTGGAACACACACACGTGCATGCACAGACCTTGTGATCTTTGGCATGCCTGGTGTCTTTATATTTTCCCTCTTTGATCTCTCAGACACTCTCACACTTGGACTCCTGTGATCTTGGAGGAGAGCCACACACACACACACACACACACACACACACACACACACACACACACACAGTACTGCACTGTAGCACTTCCAAGTGACATCAAGGAGCACCAAATGATGAAAACGAGACAGAGTTTGAGACCAAGAAAGAGAGAGAGGTTCTGCATTATCTATGCATCCATGGCGCATTTGTATAATAAGGGTGAATAAAGAATTCCAGCAGCTTGTCAAATACAAAGGAGCAGAGGAGAGGGAAAAGGAGAAAAAAAAGAAAGAATAGGAGAGAAGTGAAGAGACATGATACAAGTTACAAAAGGCAAGAGTCAAGACAAGACAATACAAGAAAAGTGGAGACAAGAAAAAAAAAGAAAAAAGAGAGACAAGAGACTAGATGAAATGTGTCACAAAGAATTGAGCAGAGAAGAAAAAATAATAATAATAATATAAAATAATAAATAGACAAAATAATAAAAAGATAGAAGGGATTAAACAAAACAAGAAGAGTCAAGCCAAAAAAGAGAAGCAAATTGGAAATGAGACAAATGGAGAAAAGGCAAAGTACTGAAGTTGAGAAAAAAAAAAAAAGAGATAAATGGAGAAGGGAACAGAATAGGCAAAAAGAGTTGAGACAAAAGCAGATAAGGAGAGTGGACAAGAGACAAACAAAATAAGACAAGCTGAGAAGTGAGCAAAAGAGACAAGGTGAGAAAGAGAGTCTGGGCAAAAATTAAAGAATAAAGATGAGATGAGTTAAGACAAGTGAAGCAGAGAACAGGAGCGACAAGGAGAGAAGAGTCAAGATGAGAAAATACTAAAAGCATGGAGAAAAGACAGTGGCGCAAGAAGAGAAAATAGGAGCAGAGTTGAGACAGAAAGAGATGAGACAAGGTAAAAAGAGAAGAGACAAGGAAAGAGAAGAGAAGAGAAGAGACAAAACAAGGCAAGAAGAGTAGACAAGAGATGAGACAAAAGATGAGCAGAAAAGAGAAGAGAAGAGAAGAGAAGCCCAAAGTATACTTCATTTTTATTATTATTATTCATGGATGCACCAAAATTAAAATCCTAGACCGAAAGCAAAATGCTTTGTAATATTATTAATTATTTTATTTAAATATATAATTTTTTAAGACTTTTAAATTTCCCACAATAAATTAGATTGTAAGTGACTTCAAAAAACACAAGCCAATAAAATAACCACATTATCTTGACAGTTAACGAGTTGAGAGGTGTCATTTTACAAGTATTGCCATGACTGTACAGTAGCGTTATTGCAAGCACCTGGAATAATTACCACATAGAAATGTCTTGTCAGCACGTTATTTGAACAGACTTCTGGTTTTTCTGGTGGGCATGTGCGGTTCTATAGAAAAGTGTGGGTTCTAGGGATAAATATCCACAGAGTGGAATGTTGAGCTATTATTGAGAAATTAGACCATGGCACGCATGCTCTCCTGCTCTTGTGCTTTGGTCAACACAGCAAGAAACCGGCCTTTGCATGGTGCAATTAACTTAATGAGTTTCATAGAGCAGTGCTTTCCGCATTCAGTGAGAAAGCCACGTCACTTCAAGGTTACGTGCTGGGCAGCATAACTTTTTTCGGCTCTTTTTTTGTAATTTTTCTCTTACATAAGCTAAAAATTTGGTGCATCACTATTATTATTATGTCTATGAACTTAAACATAGTCTTGTAAGCTATATTTGATATTTTGCATGAACACAGGCACTTGACACTCAGATGCAGTGTATAGTGTCTGTGCTTTTTCTCTCAAAGTTATGATAAAAAAAAAAAATTTATATTAGTTCAAATCTATGGATGTCATTATCTTAAGTTACTCACACAAGTGTTTGTCAGTGCAAGCATATATAATTTTTGCTCTGTGGTTTATTGTTATTTTACTCCCTCTCACCTGGCCCAGGTCAATATGTGGAAAAACTAAGTAGTGGTTTGATCTACATGTGAATAGAATGTTGGTAGTAATTATGACATCTGTGTTATACACACTCTAGTGCACATGCAAAAACTAAGGGTGTACTCACACTAGGCTATCCGAACCGTGCCCAGGCACGTTTGACACCCATTTCCTGGTTTGTTTGATAAGTGTGATTGCTCTGTTGGGCTTTGGCGCGGTATGCTTGTAGTGTGAGTGCAAAGCGCACCTGAGCATGAAACTGAAGACCGGACGTCACTTTTAAGGGACTGTTTCATATGGATTTATTAATCTTTCTTACTTCTCAATGAACGCAAACTGTCAGTTTATTAAAGATGCAAACCCCCCACTGCACGACAGCTGCCACCTTCAGCAAACCTCCTAATACGTGCAGCAAGAGGACTTTCATAAACATTTATGAGCGTCGAAAGTGGTAGATCTGTTCAGCAAAAGGTTTGACTGTGTGTCATCGCATCACAAACGGCTTAAATTAATACAAAACAATATAACTAAAGCAATCTCCATTGTACGGAGCGAGATCGCTTCTCTTCTGTTAAACAGTCGCATCATCAATGACGTAAGCGTGCTCAGGCTCGGAAGGCAAAAAATGCAATGTGAGTGCGGGCCGAGGAGGTTCAAGACAACTGTGACTAGTGTGAGTACGCCCTGAAAGTATGTTTTGTGCTTAAGCAGGATAAAGGCATTAAAAGGATAAATCACCAAAAAAAAAATTCATTATCGGAAGTCAGGAGTGCCAGATACCAGAATATATTTTCTTTATACGTTTTGAACAAGTGAGCAATGGTAAATGGTGGCAGAATTTTCATTTTTTGGGTGAACTATCCTTTTAAGATCTCATAAGAAGTGGATAACACAGGTGTGAACTGGGTGTGAAATGTTTTATGGACGTCGAATGTGATTAAATTGAAGCTTGCATCCATTCTGTCAACCGACATTAATCTTAAATATTACAAAATGTTTGGTTAAAAATAATTCGGTTGAACGGTTTGCTATCATAAATTAGATTTATATCCAAAAATCTGTATATATCAACACCCACAACCTTTAGTGTAGTTTTGCTTCTAGCAGAAATTGAAGCAGCTGCTCTCTATTATATCTTAAATGTTTTTGCAATATTACATAGAAAGATCAAAAAGAGCTCATAAACACACACACCTTCCCTTAAACTCTCCCCATAAAAAAAAAAAATCAGAAAACAATCGACTGAAACACCAGGTGCAAGAATGTGTCTCCCTCATTACAACGCTAAACGTGAGGAGATACGAAAAAAATCATACTTTGTCTTTGCATAAAAAATAAACGTTAATAAACATTACAACAAAAAGGTAGAAACAAGATCAAATTTAGAAGAGAAAACGGTTGAGAAGACAGACAGAGAGAGAGAGAAGCTCTGTTGAGTCAGTGCTCAGTACCCGAGCGCAGCACAGGGTTTTCGTGAGACTTCCAGGCTTTATCTCCATAAAACTGATCGGCAGAACACTATAGCCTAGCAAACCCCAGTGTGTGTGCTTGTTTGTCTGTGCATCTGTGTACCCGTGCACTCTCGCTTGCAGAACGCACAAGTCTAACTCCAGCAGCCCGTCTGAGGATTAGACTCCCTAGCAACGCTCCGAACGTGCACATCCACGCTCGCCTTCAATTTAGCCAATTCCACGGGGCGAGAATGAAGGGATGAATACATAACCCGTTCATCCGCTTTGGCCTTCACCTCTCACAAGCGCCTTATTGCTCCCCACTGCAACAGCTGGGAAACAATGATGACGGTTTAATACTAAGGGCTTATGGACAGGATCTAATCAACAGCCTAATCACAGAGAACAATTGCAGCGTCTCTATCTGTCCCGACACAGAATGTGCATTCGGACTGAAAGACAATGCATTTCACTGGACGCACGCAGCACAAAAAAAGTGACTTTATTAGCCTATGTTGGAGACAGAAGTATTTGTGTATGCCGTTTAAATTGTTGCTATGATTGGAGTGGAACAGTTCCAACATTTAAATTGTAATGTTTTGTGTTTAGGTTAAGCTGTTTTTTTTTTCACAGTATTTGTGGAATATGTTGATAATGACAAAAATAAAATGTTTGACTCACACCTCAAAGCAAGCAAAAAGTGTGGCAGTTACACAACTTTGGACTGAGTTTTTAAGTGTATTATGCTGAATATTTTAAGCATATTTTGCTGTTTTGCAAATGCTCATATTTGGTGAATTTTGACCTGTGAATACGTATCATTTAAAGATGTGTAAATAACAGTAGATCGATGCCAATTAAAAAAAAAGAAAGCAATCTTTAAATCTGCAGGATCAAATCTCTTTAACAAAATTTTGGGTGGCTTATACTTTGAAAAATTAATTGCAGATGATATTTGCAGCATCTTTAGAGATTTTGCGTGCATGAGATCTAGTGTGTTCATGGCTTTTACAAAAGACACACACTCTAACTTGACCCAAGTCTTTGAATTTTTTAATCAAATCTTTTATTATTATTATTATTATTTGACATGGCGTGTACGAGACTGTGTGTGAATGTGAGAATGTATGGGTGTTTCCAGTACTGGGTTGCAGCTGGAAGGGCATTCGCTCTGTAAAACATATACTGGATAAGTTGGCGGTTCATTCCGCTGTGGCAACCCCTGATGAATAAAGGGACTAAGTTGAAGGAAAATTAATAAATTTCATTCAAGGTTACTAAATAAACAGGTGACATAACAAGCAGTAAAGCACAATAAACTCCACTCTAATTATATTTGTTACCATTAACCATTGCTTATCCACTTCAAAAATCATCATTCTCAGCTAATTATGAAATGAAATACTTTAATTGTTTGAATAGCTCAAATAATAAACAGGTTTTTACTTAGAATTTGACACAAGTGCCTTAACAAAGATAGAAGCTTTACATTTATGCCTTTTATGCCTAAAGTTTACATTCCACAGAACAGTTCATAAAAGAACCATTTTTTCTTAGTGAGAAGAACATTTGTTTAAAACCCAAAGCGCTTTATTTGCAATGGAAAGATTCCAAAAGTTCTAAATGGAACTATTAAAAGAGACTTTACTTGTAATTTCTATATATTTTATGCATGCTACAAAAGACAATTATTTATTTTTATTTTTGTTTATTAAGTTAATAATGTTACTTTCCTACAGGTCTTGCACTTGTATTCAACCTAGAATTCCTCTTTAAGGGCTGTTGTGGCACTGAGGATTACAAATAATGTTCTTCTTGTAACTTTTGTTATGTCCAACACCATACAATTTCCTCCACTTCGCCCATGTCTGCCCTCCCATCTGAGCAGAGAACTTTGAGGAGAGTGTGTATAAAGGTCTCTTAGTCTGACCACAACCTCTGATTCTGCCTCGTCCTTTCAATAACTCACAACCTGTGTCCCAAAACACAGGGTCCATATGTACAGTAGTGCTTACTGCTCCTAACAAAGCACTTCGCTTCACTCGACCAAAGAAAATGGCATCACTTTCATTATACAACTTCATGTCTACATAAAAATGATATATATGAAATAATATTATAAATATAATTAATTTGTGTTTGTGTAGAAAATAGATGCTATCACTAAAGCAAATATATATCTTATATATATATATATATATATTAATTAACAGTTTCTCATATTTTGTGGTGCTTTCCGTTTATTTGAATTGCATTATGTGACCTTAATCTCTTCTCAGCTTTTGATGTTGAAACGTTTAACAGAAGTCATTAATTTTCAATGGGAGCCGGTGTGGTGAAAACACTTTTTACATTATATGAATTACGAACATGATTTCACATAATTAATAGTTGTAATACTGTACTTTATAATCAGGCACTACAAACTATACCTATTACAACTCCAGTGAAAAAATGTATCACTCAGGGTCTTAAAGGCAGACACAATTCTCAGGGGGGGGGGGGTTCGATTTCTCATGACACCGGCAGCGATAAGCGGCACGTCTTTACCGGTGTGGGCATCGAGGAGAGTTGAAATCAAGTCAACTTTATGGTAATGAGCTATGACGCAGTTCAGCGGCAAGCAATCGGAATGTAGATTCCCAAGGGTTTTAAAATTGCGATCGCCGGATTTCCAGTAATTTACAATGTTTACCTAAAGGGACTTTTGTGAGTTACTGATGTGCATTAATGTTATATATGGTTTTTTTTTAAGCGGGAAAAGCTCATGTTAACTATAACGATAGCAGACATATGGAAATATTGGATAAGTGGAGCAAAGCCACACCACACGCAACAACTTGATCTTCCATAGTTAAATGAATTTGATAAAAGGCGCACAACATATTCACGCTAGAAAGCAATATAAGTGATTTGCTGATATGCTGCAACGGCCCCTTTAAATACGAGATCAAATGTAGCTAATTTTGACGCTCTCGCCGTCGGAGCAGGGAAGGCAGAAAGAGTTGTCGACAGGGTGGCCAGAGTGAACTTTGACATTCTCGCCGCCTTCAGTGTGAACGCACAGTAACAAAGTGCCTTTTATTAGATTTTTTTGTGTTGTCTAAAACAATATATATTGTCTTGGTTGGTCATCTGCCAGTATTTTATGTTATTTAATGTATTTCTATATACATAATTTCTTACACAATATATTGTTTCAACCTATTAAAAATTTAAATAAGTCACTTGTTAATTGGCAGAGTTTGCCAGATATTTTGGGTTTGATAATAATGTTATATAATGATAATGTATATGATTATCATAATACAAATATAATGATGATGTTTGAAATAAATGTAAAAATCTGGTGAATCACAAAATACAGGAAACTGTTAATTGATGGATTTTTTATGTTGTAGAAAAATATAATTTATATATTTTGTACCATATGTTTTATATATAAGATGTATTATAGCACAGTACACAACGGAAAACTTGTAATTGATGGATTTTTTATGCTGTGCACTGTAAAAAAAAAATCTGTTATTTTACGTGTTTTTTTTTAACGTAAAATAACGTTTAAAAAAATTTTTATATTTCCATAATTTAACTTATGTTATTTTACAGTAAATTTCTGTAATTTAACAGCCGTTATGTTACGTTTTTTTTTTTTTTTTTAAACATAAAATAACGGATCTTTTTTACAGTGTAGAAATAAAATGATATATAAATACATATTATATGTATTTAAAAATGTATTACACTACTAACCAATGTCCATGTCAAATAAATAATGTTCTTTTATAATCACCAAAGAAAATGTATCATAGTTTCCTTCACTGTCAGTTTTGAAAAAAAAAAATATGATGGCAAAACAATGATTTCTGCAGGATCATGTGACACTCAACAAATTTCAGCATTGACAACACAGGTATCAATGACATCTTAAAAACACAATCAGAAACAGTAAGACATTTCAAATATATACTGTATATATTTGACCAAAGAAATACAAAATGTGGTGAGAGATTTCTCTCAAAGACATCTTAGAGACCTCAAACTCTTAAACGGTGATGCGTTTAAAAATAAACAGCAAATATATAAATGGACCCTTCTTTCCTTAAAATGACTACATTTCAGTGCAGAGCAACAGAAACGCTCCAGTTCTGAATGTGCTCTTCTGCCTTTTCCCGACTCCCTCGTTGTCTTTCGTTCCTTCCACACACATATATATAGAAATGTATGTAGCAGCGGTTGCCATGCCAACCAATGCAGCCCACAGAGTGTGTTTGGGGTTGGGGTGGGGTAGAGAAAGACAGAAAAGAGAGCGAGGGTGTAAAAGTAATTATTAAGAAAAAGACAGGGTTGAAAACACTCTTCAATCCCTCTATTTAACCACCACCTTCTGTGGCATGTCACACATCTCTCTCGTTCCTTCACATGCGTGCATTCACTCCCCCATCTGTGCCTCGCTCTCGCTGTATCCTCCATCCATTCGTCCTATAACACTTCTTTTTCACCCGCCTGAGATCGTTTCTTAATGCTGCGTTTCTCCCAAAGTCACGTTCTTCTGCTTTTTCTTTGTGTTTCTGAATGCCTCTATTTAGATGTAAGCGTGTTGTAACTGCATGTTGAGTGCCTTCCTCTTCCTCTGTTTCACACCCACGCGTTTCATTTTAAAACAGTCCCCTCTTCCTTTCCTCTCTCTCTTTCTCCCACTCTAGTCTTTTTCTACCTCCCTCTCCAGCTGTCATATTCATCCTTCCTTCTCTCCATCCATTCTTGCCTTTTCTCACTCGCATTCACTCATTCGCCAGCAGTTTGATTGGTGTGTTGTTGTTTTTTTTGCATTTAGACTTATCACTGTTAGCGATGTTCCTGTAGTTTTCACAGTACGCTACTGGCAGCATGATTATATTGAAGTTACAGTAAAAATGGACTGCTGTAATTGATTTTACAGTACATTTTACTGTGTTTTTGCATTTGGTAATTTGAAGTATTTCTTCTCATTTTTACTAAATTAAGCTGTATTATACAATGCTTCAAATCAATAGTTACTGTAATTGATTTTACAGTACATAAACATTTTACTGTAATCTTGCATTTAGTAATTTGAAGTATTTCTGCTTATTTTTACAGTATTAAGTACTAATACAGTACTAATGCTGCAAAATATTTAACTTTAACATGAAATTGCAATAATACAATATACAGTTATAGAGCAAAGAAATCACTAATTAGTTACTGTAATTCATTTTACAGTACATGAACATTTTACTGTATTTTTTGCATTTGGTAACAACTGCCCTTCCCATCACTGGGAAACATCCATACACACTCATTCACACACATACACTACAGACAATTTAGCCTACCCAATTCACCTGTACCACATGTCTTTGGACTTGTTGGGGGAAACCGGAGCACCCGGAGGAAACCCACGCCAACACGGGGAGAACATGCAAACTCCACACAGAAACGCCAACTGACCCAGCCGAGGCTCGAACCAGCGACCTTCTTGCTGTGAGGCGAACGTGCTATTCACTGCGCCACCGTGCAGCCCAATACATGAACATTTTACTGTATTTTTGCATTTGGTAATTAAGTATTTCTGCTTATTTTTACAGTATTAATGCTGCAAAATCTTAACTTTAATATGAAATTGCAATAATACAATATACAGTTACATAGCAAAGAAATCACTAATTAGTTACTGTAATTCATTTTACAGTACATGTACATTTTACCGTATTTTTGCATTTGGTCATTTTTTGCATTTCTTTTTATTATTATTATTTAATTTTTATTATTATTATTATTATTATTATTATTATTATTATTATTTTAGGGGTTTTCACCTTTATTGATAGGACAATGTAGAAAATGGACAGGAAAGCATGGGTAGCAGAGAGAAGGGGAAGCATCTGCAAAAGTAAAATTCACTTTACAAAAATAATTTTAGGGCGGTGCGGTGGCGCAGTGGGTAGCGCTGTCGCCTCACAGCAAGAAGATCGCTGGTTCGAGCATGTACGCGTGGGTTTCCTTTGGGTGCTCCGGTTTCCCCCACAAGTCCAAAGACATGCGCTATAGGTGAATTGGTAAGCTAAATTGTCCGTAGTGTGTATGTGTGTGAATGGGAGTGTATGGGTGTTCCCCAGTGATGGGTTGCAGCTGGAAGGGCATCCGCTACAAAAAACATATGCTGGATAAGTTGGTGGCTCATTCTGCTGTGGTGACCCCTGATTAATAAAGGGACTAAGCCGAAAAGATAATGAATGAATGAATAAATGAAAATAATTATATTTCAAATAAATGCAGTTCTTTTAAAACTTGCTATTCATAAAAGAATGCATTGTCCAGAATGCAAAAGAATGCAAGTATTCAACAGCACAATTTTTTTAAAAGAAATATTTCATAAGCACCAAATAAGCAAATTAGAATAATAATAATAAAATTAACAATATTTGCAGTGTCCCCATTTTCATTAAGATTTCAAATGTTCACTATCATTATTATAGAATCTGAAATATTTCAGATGACCCTCTGTAAATTCATAAGGGATAAGCTGCATTTTTAAATGCATTAAAATATTGTAACAATATTTCTCAGTATTATTGTTTTGCAGCATTTTAGGAGTTAAATACATTTTACAAACTATTTTAAATAGGTTAAATGAATGGCCCAATGCCACTATAAATCTTTTTGTAGTTTTATAACTATGGTATTCACGAAACATCAAACAGCGAGAAGCAGCACACTGAAACATGGGTCACAAGTGTTCGCTTGTAAGGTGAAAAAGTGTTGCACAGCTTCCTCTGCGATGCTGACAGAGCAACAAGCTTTCAATCAATAAGAGACACTTCTGAAGCATTTGTGTGCAACAAGGATTTTTTTTTTACAGCAGAGCGTTGAGATTTATAGAGAGGTGGAGTGGAGGACCATTTGAAACAAGACATTGATACGATCAGGCTGACACTGAGTGTGTCTTAAAAAAGACTTTCCATTCACGAGTCCTCAAGGGAAAACAGGTCCCTTTATGGCTTGTGTCTAATTGAATTTAGAAATGTGTGTTATATTTCTGAAATCTGCAAATGCTGGTTTGAAATACTGAATTCAATTTCAAAATGTCTCAGTATGTAGTTTTTTCACCGTTTTGCTTCAAGTACAACCGCTCTCAATATGTCGTAATTTTGCTTATTTGATTAAAAATAGGGCGACATGCTGGCTCAGTGGTTAGCACTGTCGCCTCACAGCAAGAAGGTTGCTGGGTCCCGGCTGGGTCAGTTGGCATTTCTGTGTGGAGTTTGCATGTTCTCCCCATGTTCGCATGGGTTTTCTACGGGTGCTCCGGTTTCCCCCACACTCCAAAGACATGCGCTATAGGTGAATTGAATAAACTAAATTGGCCGTAGTGTATGAGTGTGTGTGTGTGTGAATGAGTGTGTATGGGTGTTTCCCAGTACTGGGTTACAGCTGAAAGGGCATCCGCTACGTAAAACATATGCTGGATAAGTTGGCGGTTCATTCCGCTATGGCGACCCCTGATAAATAAAAGGGACTAATCCGAAGGAAAATTAATGAATGAATGATTAAAAATACTGAATGTGAAATTGTCATGTTGCTTCTATTAAAATCACATTTTTTATGATAAACTGAATGTAAATTTGTCATCATTTGTTCACCCTCATGTCGTTCCAAACCCATAAGAAATTAATATATTTTTAGAGCACAAATGAAAATATTTGTAATGAAATCTGAGATTTATGTCCCTTCATTGAGAGTCTATATACAGCACAGCTTGATAAGAAATTTTCTTCTGGGATAATAGATTTCCAGAGATAAATATCTCTCAGATTTTATTAAATGAAGTGTCTAAATATGTGTTCATATGTTTTAGATCAAGATATTTGACAGGTTTTATCTTTAAACACCCTTTTGTGTTTTTGTGTGTATAAAATTATTAGTTTTGTAATCATATTATATTATAACATTATTATATAACAAATATTTATTTATTTATTTCTGGAATTGTTTTATGACAGTAAATACCCCTACTTTTATATGTGTGTTAATAATAAACACTTTTTTTCTTCTTATTTTTACTTTTTTTGTTACATTAATGAAATTTTACTTTCATATACTTTGCATTTAATTATGGGTTCAAATCTGATTTATTAGGTTAGATTGTATCATCGGAATTTCAGTGTGGCCATTTGAATCCCCACTGCATTGTGAATCAATGTTGTAGAATAACAGCCCCATGTTATCATATATGCAAAAATGCATTCATGCGGATTCACATTCAACTGATTAAATGAAACATTTGGGGGGAAAAAAACAGACAGATGTGGCATGCTAAAAACATCAAAGGCACAAATGACTCCAATGCAAAAGCTCTCTGAGTGTATGTACATATCAGAAAGCGCACGAGCAAATGTATTGCAGGCAGGTGCATCAGATGAGCGGTTTGACAACACACTCACGGTCTAAACTGTCCTGGCTATATACAACAGGCTCGTCTAATGCTTCTGTGGGCCAGCGAGAGTGGCTGGTTTCGTGTGTTCCCATTAAGCATGAAATTAGCAGTGCGACTGTGCTCATTAAGTATCCCAGTGCTCCTGTGACTCCCCATTAACACCGGGTAAAGCACACGGAACGGATAAGTCGGCACATCATTTGCCAACAGTTAGTGGAGTTTAACTGATTTATGATGTCAGAGGGTAAAGTTAGAGAGTCTTAATATTCCTCATAATGACTTGTGTGTATACGAGACAATTTGCCTTTTATCACTTTCTTTATATAATCTAAATCTATAGATTTCCATACATACTCTCCAATGCTCAATGGAGAAGAGTCATAAAAGGAAGATAACAGTATGTTTATGTATGTGTAGTTGGACGGAAAGGCATTGGGCATGGTAAAATGTTTCCACTAATTCAATTAGCCCCTTATCGAGCTCCTCAGTGGCTTACGAGAGGATGTGGCTTGTTTTAACAACCCTACACCAACACTAAAAAGAACTCCACTCCTTGTAACAGCCTGCAGATACGGTAGAAAATAGATCTAGAACAAAGAGATTGCTGACAGACGAGTCGAACATCCCCAATGCGCTTAAACCGGATCTACGTGCATTTAAAATTAATAGGAGACATAAAAAAATTAAACAAATTTCAAAAGTTGTTGTATTTTACAAGTCAACTTGAGTCAACTTCAGCACCCTTGGCCTACTTTGTGTCACACTATGGGAACAAGGGAAAAATCATGGATCAGTTGGCAATTCCAACTGCAATTCCGTCACTGCATCCAAAATTAAATTCTTGTCTTAGTATGCAGAAAAAAAACAGCAAGGTAATAGAGTAGTATGCAAAATACATATTACAATTTTTCACAAGGCGGCACAGTGACTCAGTGGTTAGCACTGTCGCCTCAAAGCAAGAAGGTCGCTGGTTCGAATCCCGTCTGGGGCAGTTGACATTTCTGTGTGGAGTTTGCATGTTCTCCCCGTGTTCGTGTGGGTTTCCTCCAGGTGCTCTGGTTTGCCCCACAGTCCAAAGACATGCGCTAGGTGAATTGAATGATCTAAATTGGCCGTAGTGTATGAGTGTGTGTGTGAATGAGAGTGTGTATGGGTTTCCCAGTATTGGGTTTGCGGCTGGAAAGGCATCCGCTGTGTAAAATTTTTGCTGGAATAGTTGGTGGTTCATTCGGCTGTGGAGAGCCCTGATAAATAAGGGACTAAGCCAAAGGAAAATTAATTAGTTAAAAGTACCTAATGCTTGATGACAAACCATATCTGTCAAAATTCTGATGTATGCTTATGACGTACATTTACACGTACATGACACGTGTAACAGGAACAACAAATAAAAATGTTCAAGACAGTGTGCTATTTTCTGCTCTTTTTGTATAATGTGTAATTTAAGTGCAGGGGGCAGACCAGTCAGTGCAAAGAACTTTTCAACAGGTTTCCAATGCATTTCTGATTTGATTTTTAGTCTTATTCTTTTCCAAAATATATGTGTACTTTATTTCAACTGTAACACTTTACATTAGGGTTTGATGAACATGAAAATACTTCTGAAGCATTTATTAATTTGAATTAATGTAACATTGTAACAACTGTACTGCTCATTGTTAGTTAATGTTACTTACCAGATTAACTAATATTAATTAATGGATCATATTTTAAAGTGTTATTAAAATATATCAGTTTTATTTCAGTTAATAATATATTCAGTGATATGCGAGTGTATTTAATTATACGATGTCAAAAAATGCTTTTCTTACCTTAAGATTTTGTCCTTTTTCTAAAGTCTAAATATCTAAAAAAATCTTAAATTAAGAAGCATTTTGTAGACAAGCAAAAAAATATTGTTTTGTTTTCAGAAATAAGTCAAAATTTAATGGGATAAAAAGTAAAATAATCTTGTTTTCAGTTGGAAATAAGATTATTTTACTTACCCCACTGACAGATAATTTAGCTTGTTTAAAGGTCCCATGAAGTGTATTGAAATATGCATTTTTATTCAATGTTTGATGTAATCTCAACCGAAACACAAAGAGAGGGTGGGGCATAATGTAGCTCCTCCCCTTTTTATAAAACAGCCAATAGCATTTTGTTTAATCACCGCTCTGCCATATAATCAAATGTGAAGCATCTTGAAGGGGGCGGGGCATGTCAGATACTAGAGAGCATTTGATTGGCCATGATTTGATGAGAAACTGATGTGGCATGAAAAAAAAAAAGTGGAAGCGGAAGTGACAAACTACAAGCCTGACATGTTTATATAAATTTTATATCTTCTAAACGCAAATTTTGGCACTGTTTTGGAGCACACTAGCTTATAGATATCTTAAAAACTAACAATACTGATACTAACATCTGAAAAGCTTTATTTTAACTTCATGGGACTTTTAAAATAAAAACTCACTTAATTATTATGGCAAAACAATACACTATTTCCTACTTTGAAAACACTTTGTTTTAAGAATTTTTGATATTTTTACAAGATAAAAGACAAAAATTCTAAGTTCAAAAAGCATTCTAAAACCACTTTTGTCTATTTAGTGCTTCAAGCATCCACAACAAAGTAACCTTCATAAATTTCCTACATATTGATAAAGATCAATTAAGGCGACATGGTGGCTCAGTGGTTAGCACTGTCGCCTTACAGCAAGAAGGTCGCTGGTTCGAGTCCCGGCTGGGTCAGTTGGCATTTCCGTGTGGAGTTCGCATGTTCTCCCCGTGTTGGCGTGGGTTTCCTCCGGGTGCTCCGGTTTCCCCCACAGTCCAAAGACATGCTCTATAAGTGAATTGAATAAACTAAATTGGCCATAGTGTATGAGTGTGAATGAGTGTGTATGGATGTTTCCCAGTACTGGGTTGCAGCTGGAAGGGCCTCCGCTGCGTAAAACATATGCTGGATAAGTTGGCGGTTCATTCTGCTGTGGCGACCCCTGATGAATAAAGGGACTAAGCCGAAGGAAAATGAATGAATGAATGTTCTTGGTCAGTTCCTAAAATTCCTTTGTTGAATTTTACATCACATCAATAGTTCACTTTTCAATTTTCGGGTCGTCTCAAGCACGAGTCTCTTTAACAAGATCTAGACACATCAACCATCTGCAGCCATAAACATCAAAGCATTGGAAAAACTGATGTGGCCTTGCTGAACTTCTTGGAAATGTACTGCGCGGTCCGAGTTTGGATGAATGGTGTCTTGAAAATATAACGGAACCTGTTCCATTAAAACTCAGGATGGGGGCCATTGATTTACCACCAGGTTTTCAGCAGTATAATGGCTGCCCCTTC
This sequence comes from Danio jaintianensis, assembly GCA_903798115.1. Classification (NCBI taxonomy): domain Eukaryota; kingdom Metazoa; phylum Chordata; class Actinopteri; order Cypriniformes; family Danionidae; genus Danio; species Danio jaintianensis. Next base: position 9,925,870 of record CAIGQV010019186.1, on the reverse strand, counting down.
GAGCACCCCGAGAACACCGGGTCACTGAGCTTCCGAAAAACTGTTTAAAAATAGGTCTCCTTGGGACAGCCGTGATTATGCATGCAGCTGTATAAAAGCTTGCGAGTGTTGTGTTAAAGTCTAGGTAATATTTGTTTGCACGGTGTATTTAACACTGCTAGTGTCTGCAGTTATTGTCCCTTTCTGTTTTTCCTTTTCTCCAAGATGACAAAATGAATGTACTTGACTCCCTGTTTTTTACAGTGTGGCATTTACAAAAAGTCCCTCTGACATTTTCCTTCTCTTTGTGCACTTTTCTCCCTCCGTCTCATCTTTTTTTATTACCTTCTTTCTTATTGGCCAGAAAAAAACACTGTCTTTTGAAAAACAAATCTGCATAGCCTCTGTTTTCCCTTTAATTTTCTCTCCCTTTCGTCTCAGTCATCTTAATGAAGCACAATGCAGGTAGTTAACAACAGAACACAGGACTACACGTTCCCTCACATCTGTTTCCGGCAGCTCAGACCTCCACTGACTTTAACAGCAGGCACTAGTCTGACACCGGTTACACAACTCTGACCTTGGCGGAAAAGAAAGAGCAGAGGCGAATTTGTGGATGTATGAGTGTAAACATTTAAGTGAGTAATGGGAGATATTGAGGGGAAAAGAATAGACAGCGTGGCTCTCTTCCAAACCCTAGTGAGTCTACGGTCTTAACAGGCAGTTACTCTCAAAGCATCCTAATCAAAGACGTTCTGATATGCATTACAATACACAATTCACTGCTGCTCACAAATTGAATGGAATGGAATGAATGGTTTATATGAAATGCAGCAAGTTGTTTTTAAAGTTAGTTATCTAATCTGGTTCTATACATGGGAATGGAGACATATTTCAATCTATAAACTGAAGACTTCAGTAATCTTTTACAGTTCAATAGCATATTTCAAATACATAATTAAATTTACTAACAACACGTTTTACTGCTTTTGCCCAAAACAAAATAAATGTTAAATAAAGAATAAATAAATAAAAGCTAAATTATGTTACTTTGTATGTTGACATACATGGACAGATGTAACATATGTTTTTTATATTATATATATATATAATATAAATATTTAATATCCATTTACATTTCTATGGATGGAATTGTCCAGCTTACTTAGAAATAGCTTTATAATAATACTCTGTAATATATATATATATAAATTAAAACACACTTTTGTTCAAATGTTTGGGATCTCAGGGTAAGACCTTTTAATGTTTTTAATGTAATGTACTGTAATGTAAAATATCCTTCCAAATTAAAATAACTTTTCTATTCTGATTTATTTTAGAACACAATTAATTCCTGTGATGGCATCATTACTTCAGTCTTCAGTGTCACATGATCCTTCAGAAATCAAATCTAAAAGGCTGATTGTGTGCTCAAAATAATTTCTTATTATTATTGTTGTTGAAAACAGTGTTTGTGGAAAATTTGATACTTTTTAAAAGCTAATATTTGTATTTATTCGAAATGAAAATCTTTGTTGTACTGCCAATTTAATGGACCCTTGAAGAATATATCATCTTTTATCTGTAACACGCTGGGATAGGTTTATTCACTAAAAATAAATGTGTGGTGTTTTGCACACTTAGCATATTTGCACACACCCTGGGCATATTTTGTGTAGTTCTACTGTACTCCATATAGGTGAGTGGGCTTATCTAACCACGGTAAAGTCTATATAGGATACAGCTGCGGATACACACATCAATATAGCATAGGCACTGTATAACAATAATTAATATTTTTACAGTACTGTGACGGTTGGGTTTAGGGTTGGGGTAGACGTTAAAAAATATATAATTTATTGAGTAATTTAATAAATAACATAAATAATACTCTGTACAACTAATGTTTTTACATTATTGTGATGGTTGGGTTTAGGGTTGGGGTAGGGGTAGACGTTAATAAAATACAATTAATGGGACATTTTATAAATAATATAAATAATTCTCATTAACTTTCGGCCGCAACCGTATCTGATCTAGCAACAACCACAAACCACCTATAGGATACTCTTATGCTTACTCTAATGCTCTTATTGTTGTTATTATGTCATGGTCACAAGTGGTTGTGTATGCATTTCACTGCATATCATACTGTGTATGACTCTCTATGTGACAAATAAAATTAGAATTTGATTTGATTTTAACCTAAATGAAGTGTCTTCTGATGTACTCTCATCTGAACAACCTAAAATGTCTAGTTAGTGGTTGGGTTTGTCATACCTTGGCAGCCATGATCATGGAAGACCCTCCACGGATACCCAGGATGGGGATGTGCGTCTGAGCCGAGATGAAGTCCAATATCTGGGCGATGGCCTCCTGATCGGTATCGTCCCCGAACACCACACCCTGGAGCCAGTTGCGTGACATCAGAGCACAGATGCGGTTGATGATACTCTTGGGGTCGGTTTCGTTCATGGTGACCAGCTCGACTTTTGGAGGAAGAGGCACGTGTAGAAAGTCCTCTTTCTCCACACCTTCGGAAAGCGAAACCTCGCTGGAGTTTCCCACTAGGATCACCGCGATGCTAAGGCCTTGAGCAAACTTTGGTGACATGGGAGGACCCACTGGACTGACTCCTGGTGGTGGATAATGAGGAGGACTGATAATCGATTGGCTGTTCATGCCTCCGGTGGGTGTCCCTATCCCACCTCCGCGGCGAGACTCGCAGGTGGGGAAGAAGAAGAGCGAGAGGAGGAGGAGCGAGATGGAGAGGGGCAGTTTGAAGGAGGAAACAAGGGAGACGAAAGACAGGACGCGGCAGTCTGAGAAAGGGGAAGAGGAGAGGTGGAGGCTGACAAGCATGGCGGAGGAGTGAAGATACAGTCCCTGCAGACACAGAGGAAGAGAGGGAGAACATTTTAGTTTGTGAGCCGAATTCACATTAAAAACTACATTGAATCTGACTGGTGAACAGTTAAGTTGCAGTACGCAAGTGACCTGGGCCTTTAAAAAAAGAGCACGTGTCCTCATTTCAAGGATCTGTCCACTCCATTATTGACATATGTTGGACAGAAATCACAGAAACATAGGCAGTCTTGGGAAATGAGGTCATTTGCGGCGGGCAATGCACACACACACATACTATAGACATACAAAAGACTTGTAATGTTTTTACATAGAGCTAATTAGAATTAGGAAGATTCAAATAAATCAAACTGTAAAGACCAATTAACAACAAGATAACTGTGAGAATTAGAATATAGTTACAAAATGTTCTAAGGGTATATTTACACAACCTACATGTTAAAAAGAGCTTTTCTTTGTGCTTTTGAAAAGTTTTGATCTAAACAATCCTAATTCACGTGGATCTGTAAAAACTGCCAGCGTGATTTTATAATGAGACATTGTTTGCCATTATTGTTGTTATGGTTGGCAAAATACTCACTTACCAATAGACCAAACATGTAATATGTATGCAAGTGATGTCACCATTTCTGCAAACACACATTTTAGTAGTTTACACAAAGATGTAAATTAAATTGTCTTCAAAATGAAAACTTAGTGTGAAACTAGCCAATTGCTTTACAAGAGCATTTAAAGAGAAAACAACCAAAACTACTGTATGATAATAAACAGAGAATTGTTGAGCTTTGGTGTGGACCCCAATTATTCTTGAAGTGAACAGGCCTTAAATTTACTGCATTTTTTATACTCATAAAAATATATTTGATTTACCTTTACCTTTAAAGTCACCGTGAACTAGAAGTTGCTGAGACTTTTATTTCAGTATGCTGATGTCCTTCCAGCTGAAACGAAATATTGAGTAGGGCGCGGGGCTTTCTTTTTGCGCATCATTCACTGCGCAAGCTAACCGTAAGAGGGGCGTGGTTAAGAATATTGTGGATGAAGCCATTAAACTGATGTCAACAGAGAAAGGCCACCACTCCAAACGCAGAAGCAAATGCTCAGACTTTGAACCAAAACAAACTTTTTGCATTAACTTGCATGGATTAATTGTTCACCTAAAGAATAACAATCTGCACTAGCAAAATAAATATTGTATATTTAGATTTCACATGGATTTTAAAGACATCCCTAGACATCCAATGGAGGTTTTGTCAGATTCTGAGGAAAAATAGTGTTCCAAAACAATTACACACATTTTATGCTGGGGATTGCCACTGACATCAGATGTTTTATACTAAACTAATGCTATTTTTGGTCCCTTATGGGGACATTTGCTTCCTACAGTGTAGTCAAAGTAGGGCCCACACATTCGTGCACTTCAAAAATGAGTTCAAAAGACCTGGATTGTTAAGCACTGTGAGAACAAGTATAATGTTTGTGTGTGTGTGTGTGTGTGTGTGTGTGTGTGTGCAATGAATACCAAATGCAATTAGATGGGTAAGATACAAGTTGATTTATCAGCAAACAGCATGTTCTCTCAACAAAAAAAGCATTAATACACACAGTGGCTGGTATTTGCCAGATATCTTTCCATAATGACTTTGAGCAACATTGTAATTATTTAATTTTAATTTAAAGTTGGTCGTTAGTGAATAAAACATTATTTATTTATTTTTAAACTACTTGATCAGAGCTATTTAATTTTTTCTAACGTTCAAACATTCGCAGTCTAGAAATCAATAATTTTATACACGAAGAATGCCTTAAATTTGCGTTTTAAATACTGTTGGAAAGCAAAATGCATCTTGGCTATTTTTTTTAACAGCAGCAAGATATTTTGGGAGGGAAACGGTCTAAACAGCATGCCACCCAACAGCTACAAAACTCATTTCAAGGGGTCTTTAAAGAACAGGCAAAGAAAAAAAAACAGGAAAGAAAAGCATGGTGGGTGAAGAGGAGGACAAAAAGATGAAAGGACAACATAAGTGAGGCATTGCTCAGAAAGAAAGCAAACACGCTTGAAAAAGGAAGACTGCTTTTACAAGGCTAATTATTGGAGGTTTGTCAGTGCTAATTGCAGGTACACATGCTAATTGTGAATTAGCTCTCTTCTGCTGCAGACGAGAGAAGAGACGGAGGAGGACAAAGTGTGGGAGGAAGAAAGAGAGAGAAATTGGTGAAGGGGGAAAGGAAAAGTATCAGGATGAACTGCAAAAAGAAACTCAAAACACAAAAAAAGAAAAAAATTAGAGGACTAATCGGATGATGCACAGGCAGAGCGAGAGTAGTGATGAAAAAAACCAAACACATTCGAATAATCTGCTTGTTAAAATGTAGGTAACCAAAGAGAAGCACACAGATAAGCACTAGATAGGGAGATAGAAGACTAGGAGAACAGCAGCTGGGTGAACAAGAGAGGGAGGAGAGACTAAGATGCTCTATTTGGCTCTGCCTCTCATTTTAACATCACTTGGTTTCCATAGCAACTATTCAAATGAACCTTCCTCCACACACACACACACACAAACAAAAAGAGATTGCTATATACAGACACAGTTATATAGATTTTTGTGGTCTTAAAGTCTATAGTATCACTTATTCACAGGCAGAAGAAAAGGGCATTTTACATCAATTGAAAATGTATATGAAACTACCATCTCTAGCAAAAAATAAAATATATGAATAAAATAAAACACACACACACACCTCCCACACGTTTTTTCTTTAGGAGCTAAAGGCTCAATGTCAGCTCTGCATATGTTTTTATCAAACGCTATGTTACAGAATAGGGTGAAAGGTTTATGCCGATTTATAGCTGGGATTTTAGATACATGTGTGAAACACACTAACCATACAGAGCAGACCTCTGAAAGCAGAAGGTATTTAGGTGTCTAGTGTGAATTCATGTTCCACTTGCAGTTGATGTTTATAGTTTTTGAGTTAAAGTCATGAGCAGTATCATTTGCCTTAGAGTATGAACACGGAAATAAATAAATGCAGCGTTTTTGCATTTTTTAAAATAAATTAAAAAATGAACACATCAAATGTAAAAACGTTTTAAATGTAATAAAAAATAAGAAAAAAGTTTGAAAAACTATATATTTTGTTTAGTTGCCAATGCTGTTCTTTGACTATTATATTATAATATATTACATAACACAGCACAACAGTAAGCTTTCAGAAGTAAGAACTCCATTCATGTTCTCTATAGGGAATTTTAAAATGATATTAAAATTAAAATTATAGTTTTAAATGATTCTGTCATCATTAATTTGACTGTCATTTGAACCACTATACACTATTTATTCAAACCACTATACATTGTTTCAGATCCTCTAGTAGTCTATATTAAAGGGATAGTTCATCCAAAAATGAAAATTACCTCATCATTTACTCTCCCTCATGTGGTTTTACACATTTCTGAGTTTCTTTCTTCTGTTGAACACAAAATAAGATATTTTAATAAATTCTGGTTTTGAAACTCATCAACTTCTATAGTAGGAAAAACAAATTAATATGGAAGTCAATAGGTCCCACCAAACAGCATTTTTCATTCATTCATTCATTTTCCTTCGGCTTAGTCCCTTATTTATCAGGGGTCGCCACAGCAGAATGAACCGCCAACTATTCCAGTATATGTTATACGCAGCGGATGCCCTTCCAGCTGCAACCCAGTACTGGGAAACACCCATACACTCATTCTCTCACACACACACACACACACACACACACACGCGCACACGCGCACACACGCACTCGTACACTACGGCCAATTTTGTTTTACCCAATTCACTTATATCGCATGTCTGACTGTGGGGGAAACCGGAGCACCCGGAGGAAACCCACGCCAACACAGGGAGAACATGCAAACACAGAAATGCCAACTGGCCCAACCGGGACTCGAACCAGTGACCTTCTTGCTGTGACGCGACAGCAATATCTCCTCCTCCTGACGCGAATATCTCCTCATCCTTTGATAGTCTGGACAGATTACAGTTTGGATTCTATTGAAAATTTAATTTATAAATAAATTGTACTGCGGCAACATCCAGACATTCTTATTGATGGAGAGAACTTAAAACTGTGATTGATTGCACTGATTAATACTTTCTTAAAAAACTGTTTCGCAATTTCAAAAAACCCACATTCAACAAATGTTTCACTATAAATTAATCTTAAAGACTTATGCCACTCTCGGTTTATTATTTAAAATAAAAAGAAAGTTTGATCCGTTTTGTCATTTATGTAACAACTCTGCACAAGGTTCTTACACGCATATGTTCTGGGAATGTTCCCAAATTGCTTTTTTGTGGTCTGGGGTACGAGACTTATCAGATCTAATGAGAACTCAGCTCCAAAGTGACCCATTACTCTTTCTCCTGCTGGACGATTCTTCACTCTCATTATCTATCAACCAAAGATGAATTCTGTCTGTTTTTGTGAATGCTACAAAAAATGATCCCGAAACTATGACAGGATCCATCAACTCCAGTTGATCTTGCTTGCTTTAAACTACTTACTGGACATTATTAGTTTGGGATACCACAGCCAAAATAAATGGCACCAGCAAGAAAACTATACAATTGAGACTGTATCAGACCTGTTTCAATCCTGATTTTGTACCCATCATTCCACTATTATTGTTTTTATTACAATCTACCTTTCTGATATATATCTGTCATACAACTCCACTTTTTTGTGGATCTCAGGCTTTGCTGTAAATAGTTCTAATTCAACACTGTTTAATGAATAAAGAATCAAAAACATATATACATATATTTTGAGTTCAACAGAAGAAAGAAACTCATATGAGAATATGGTTTTTCATTTTTGGGTGAACTCTCACTTTAAACATTTCCTATATGCTTTAATTGTTATATTTATGTACTGTCGCTCATTTGCCTCAATTAAAGTGTTCCAAGACATGCATGCACACTCTCGCTGAATCCATCTATGCCTGTTGTTACTGTATAAGTGTGTTTGTAGTGAAGAATTGTAGTGTCACTCAACATTTGCTGGACAGCCACCAACAAAGCTTAAGTTTAACTGACACAGATGACAAAAAATGTTACACATACATGCACATTCCCCATGGTGCTGTATAATATCCATTTTTCTGCAAGACAGTTGTGTGCAGCCTAAGGCCTGATTGACAATTGGCTTAAGACGAGAGAATGGTCCCCAAGGGTCCTGGATTGGCTACAATAGTCAGAAAGCTTCTATTAGGACCGGGCCAGTTCGCTGGTGTCAGCTGAAATGCCATTTGGAAGGACTTATTGATCTTAAAAGCAGTCGATGATCAAAACTAGAACCAAGCCAACATGATTACTACTATCTAAACAAGACTTACTAGTAAAACTGACACAATTAAACTGAGCTAACAGACTACGCAGCGTGTCTGACAGGTGACTCAAAGGTTTCCTGACACCGTGCATTTTTTAGAGGCCGAGAGAGGATGTGTAATGAATCAAAACAAGTGTGTACATTTGTGCATGGTGATACATCTCCGTTTCTTTGGCTGCTTTGGGAAACACAGATAAGGCATTTCTATATGCGGCCCTACATCTAATTTCTTCCTGGTGAAGTAATAAATTATGTATTCAACAAAATGTTTGTACAAAAGCCCATCACAGACTCCCTCCCATCTCAAACGAGCTCTGATTCAGAGCGGGAGGGAAAGCTTTGATAACAACCAGAAACTGAATTAACATTCATTGATGCAGTTATACAGAATGAATTCCGATAAACCCGAGACAGCTGATTCAATTCCGAATCTCACACACACAAAAAAAAACGTTACTCAATTCAGCAAAAAGAGATGACGAAGGTTTGTAACATATCATGTAACACACACACATGGACTCACACACTTAAAGTAAGAGATTAGACTTGTCTGGTAATCCAGTGCAACACCATGGAGGTATGCAGTATCCTGTCTTTTTTTTTAACGTAAAATAATCTCTGGTGTGCATGTAGCACACACACACACACAAACCAACACACTCACAAATAAAATTATCAGAGAGAAACGTCTTGGTATTTACCTCTAACTAAGCTCATTTTCATACTCAGACATTTAGCCAGCAATTTTGTCTTAGCTTCCATGCTCTCAAATGCACACCTCACACACACACACACACACCCTCCGGTCTCTAAGGTACATCTGTCATAGCACCGTGAGCGCGCTTCCATTAAGCAGTGTTTATGAACTACTGCCTCTGAGCTGTAACCTTTACTGAAGTCCTCTCTCCTCATAATGACGCTTAAACAACAGCCAGCAGCAGTTTGCTCTGATTGCAAATGAGGCATTGATGCAAAATTCAAGCTTCCCGGTATTAAATCAGATTTTTGAGATAATTTTTTAATTGTCATTTTGCTTACTGTGAATCTCTCTATAAGGGAGAATAAGTTAGCCATGATACAAAGGTGTATAATCCCAGAAAGACAAGATTATTTTAGCTGAAAGTACAATCTCTAACAGTCTGTGTACAAATATAAAGGTTTTTATAGAGTGGAAAAATAAGCATATAAAGCAGCATTTACTTATGATAAAACTGATGTCATCTGGATCAGAATTTGATGTACTAATATTTAAAATGCTGGCTCAAAAGGCCTTAAAAAGTTTTCTACACTATCATAAAGCATCGCAACTGTTTTCAACATTTATAATAGTAAGCAATGTATCCTGAGCACCTAGAATGATTTCTGAAAGAAAGGTAAATTCAGCTTTGAATTTTCAGGTTCAATCAGGTCTTCATCTTTTCATCTATGATAAAATACAGCATTGTAAAATGTATTGTATAATGATGCACTAAAAACAACTATTTTAAACTGTCAAGTTGCCTGTTCACTCACATTTGTGAAAATGATTAAAGCACTCTCTGTTTTTCAGGTCAAGTGTATCCACAAAACCAATCCAAAAGAACAAAAACTCCTTTTCCAAGAATGCAATTAAAATGACAGCAAAAAATAATCCCTGTTTGGACTTTTTTGGTTTTAATATTTTAGACACAACATTGTCCAATTATTTTGTTTATGATTCACCAATGAAAAAATGTTTAAACAGAACAATTGTGAATTCCAGAACAACACAGAAAGTACCACATACTATGCAAAACAATAATTACAGTTATCAAAAAGTACAGTCATAAAAGTAATGAAGTATTTAAAGTAAAAACAAATGTTTTTGGGGGGGCGGGGGGTTTAGCACACCACACCCTTAATTGAAATGCTTATAATTAAACAAGATAAAATTGGAAAAAATTATAATAATAAAGTCTGATTAACAGTACAAATGAATGTAAAAAAATCTAAACAAATGTCTGTTTTGAAAATTGCAGGTTAACTGTCTGTATATAACTTATATTTGATTGTAATGCAATAATATGCACCTTTTGTAAAGCTGCTTTGAAATAATAATTATTGTAAAAAGCGCTATACAAATAAACTTGAATTGTAAATGTGTTACATTCACTCCACCTGTTGTTACAACTCAATCCAGTTAAAGAGCAGGTTGTAACATCAGCATTAGTTGTTGTACTTGACATAATTTACGAAGCTAGATCTCAAAACAGCTTGAAAAATTACTTTTGGGATCTTGGGAGGTGATTTCACCTATATCAGAAAAACATGCATAACATCACAAGCAGATTTACACACAAAAACACCCAAGCGAACAGACAAGCACTATACACATGCATGCACAAAACAACACACAGCCCTAAACATATGCAAATCCATATGGGCCCACAAACTGAAATTACATACCCACAACTTCACACACCAACACAAACACGCAGTATGTGTGTGATTCTGCGCGGAAAGCTTTTTTTTTTTTGACTAGCGGATGCAGAGGAACAGCAGCACCACCTATATATGCCAAATGCAGTAAATGTTATGAATGGCTCCAATCATAACATCTGTATCAGAGCGTATCACACTCTGACAGACACGAATACACTGACGAGCAGGTTTTCGGGTGAGAGATCACTTCCTCCCCTGAGGGCTTGGTGATGGCCTGCTTCTGTTTTGACCAATCACACGCAAGTATTGGCTCACCCCCCCTGCCCATTGGTCATGGGTAATTAATTACCAAGCTGTTCCTTGTTTAGGCCAAATGAATTTCAACACATGGTTACAATGAAACAATGAGTCCCATCCCAAATCACTCAATCGTCCACTCCTTGGTGCTTTGTAACATTCCATAAAGCCTTCGCTAACTGATTGAACTCTAATCAAAAAGAGGAGGAAGATACAGAGATCAGATGAAATGTAAAGGGCGGATTGCACAGGTCCAAAATATTCAGGTTATATTCCAGTGTAATCATTGGTAAGGTCTGGTTGTTGAGTCAACATAGGACTCCTCATTAGGTATGTTTCCACCCAAAATGCAAATTAGACTTGTGTGCAAAACGGGAATATGGCATAAAACGAGTGAATAAAGCCCTGTTTCCATCCAATGAGTCAAAGAGAACAAAATTGTCACATCCTGATAAACTGGCGCCAAATTCATTCATTCATTCATTTTCCTTCGGCTTAGTCTCTATTTAAGAGGTCTGAATGAACCGCCAACTTGCATGAGGCGACAGTGCTAACCACTGAGCTACCGTGCCACTCTGGCGCCAAATATCAAAAAGAAAAATGGAATTTGCTGGTTAGGAGAAGAATTTACTTGCACCTCTCAAGATGAAATGCAATGAGGTTTTTTGAGGCGCGAGACTGCTCTTTGACAGTTCTGGGAGGTAATAACACCAAACCACTTTGATAACAGACTTTGTCTAAGCCATTTTAGACTGACCAAAACAACATTTCAGATGTGATCGGTCCAATGTGGTCGATCCAATGGTTTGTCCATTAACGCCATCCTATCGTGACCATTTTTATTATCACATGATCTGTTAAAACAAAATCACATGACTTTTTTGATGCGGAATTTATTTGGTAAATGTGTTTCCCTCATAGTTTATTCATATTATTTCTTATTGAGATAAAAAGTTCATCCTACTCAGTTTCGCACATATGTTCTTTATGTGTTTTTTTTATTTATTTTATGCTCATCTTGCTGTTTCCATTTAGCAATTTTTATGCGATAATTCAAAATGTGCATAAAAATAGGTGGATGGTGGTTTAAATGGATTGAGTACATCACTATCATTCAACCTAATGTCTTTTTCCTATAGAACTTTTAAGATTTATTTTTACTGTAAATATTGCTTCCACACCCCCTTTCCTGTAAATAGTTTTGGTATAAAGAAGTAAGATAATGCAAAGGGATTTGTTGTTCTGTTACTGTCATAAAATTTGTGTTTCCTCTTTTATCCCTGATTAGAGAATTTAAAAGGAAAAAAAGCTGTAAAAGTGACAAATGTCTACTGATGTTGTGAATTGTATCTCTTTGCAATAACAACTTAAATAAAATAAAAAAAAAATAGGTGGATGGAAAGCTAATGATTCCAGTGGTTGAAGACTGTTTAATAAACATTCTATTTCATTCATGATTGGAAGTCCTACAGTTGATTAGAATAATAAATAAAAACCTCTTGTTGTATAGATGAGCAGCCAAAATGCATTTAACTTTTTCGTTTTTCAGTTTAAAATAGTGTACATGGCCCTCAGATATATTGAGCCAAACTGATTTTGAATGCATGACAATGTATTTCTGCCGAATATATATTCTATTCACTTGCACTCAAGCAGTTATCAGAGTGTTAACCAGGTCAGTTAAAGGTCTCTCAAAAGGATTTATTATAGCAAAAAACCTTTCTCAAATTTCTATTGATTTTTAACCGGTTCAAAGTGGATCATTACAATCCTATTTGTCAATGACGGGTTCAGGGTTTGCTGCACACCATATCATGGTCATGTCAGTCACGTCTCCTTCACATGAACAGTCTCTGCTGCACTGTTGTGACTCCTGCTCTATAGAGCAAAAGAGATGCTTTTAGTTTATAATGGTAGTCTCTATCGTACTACTTAACTAAATCGCTTTTATTTCTATAGAAAAAAAATGTTGAAGTAGATAAACACCAAGCCTTAATTTGTATTTAATTTAGTCATTTATTTATTTGATTCGGGGTTTGTTTTACAATTTTACGATAGTGTTTTGACATAATAAATTCCAATGGCATAAGGGAATGTGCAGCTTTTTGTCTGAGCAATAATATAAAAGTCATTTTTCATTTGTAGTTTGTCTTAAAGGGATAGTTCACCCAAAACTGAAAATTCTGACATTATTTACTTACTCTTCACTTGTCACAAACCTGTTTGAGTTTCTTTCTTCTGTTAAACACAAAAGAAGATGTTGTGAAAAATGTTGGAAACCAATAACCATTGACATGTATTTTTTTTCTATATGGAAGTCAATTTGTGTTCAACAGAAAAAAGAAACTCATAAAGGTTTGGAAATGAACGAAAGGTTTGGGTGAACGATCCCTTTAAATAAAAGAAATTTAAAAAAAAACCACTACTTTTAAATAGGTCACATGATAGCATAGATTTGGTATTTACCGGAGGTTAACATGAGCACACAAACCAGCCAAACCTTCATCCTCAACATAAAGATCATTAGCAGCTATCACTATGTGTATGATTAAAGTTTAATATTAAACCCTAGAGCATGGTAAATCTCCAGGAATAGGATTGAGCACCCCTGCAGTAAAGGCAGACAGCTAGAAAATGCAGACCAAACGTTTTTACGTGACAGCTAATCTGATATATCCAGTATTTCACACTTCACAAAAAATAACAGCAAAGCAAAATACGGTATTGAACTGCAGTGTTTGGTATAATGATATTTTGACTGTTGTCTGCAGCGCAGATCCGCTTAGTTGCCATTTTCCTGCCCATATCCTCTATTCCAAAGAAGTGAAATGTCATTAAATGACATAATGAAAGACATAATGAAATTACACTATTAAATATGCACATCGCTCATCTTAGAGACTTACGGCACTGTGCATGACTGGACAAGAGCTCATTTAGTCAGTGAAACTCTATCTGTAATGAAGTCTTGCGCTGTGATTAAGGCTAAGCTTCAACCATCTTAGCGAACGAGAGCCAAAATCACTCCTATGGAGATGGAGGTGTGAATTACAACAGGTGCACATTGATAAACTGGTAAATCATCACAACGGGGGGAATTCAAAACACACACATGCGCACACACACACACCCATAACTGGCCTGTCTCTAAACTGTCAACTCTGTTAAATGTACACACAAATACACCCAATGGAACCAAATCCCCCTAATTTGTTAGTCGATAAACTTAAAGCTGACGAGAAAAGACCAGTGCCGGATAATGACCGTTGTGTCATGTCAATCCATCTCTCCTGCCGCCACAAACACTTTCACACACGCTCATTTGTGCACTTCAGCAGACAGCAGTTTGAACTCTGTAACCTGCTTTCACTTTTCAGTTGTATCTGACAGTATACTGCTACACACAAAAAAGCTTCAAATAAAAATGAAATGCACTTTCAATTTAGTTGTAAGTTAAGTTGTTAGTTTTTTCACAATTTTTGTGGTTGTTTTGTGCATGTATTACACCTGCAATATTTGCAAAGTAGTTTTGCTAATTTAAAATATAATTAAATAAACAATTCATTACTGATAATGTTGATGTGCTTTCCCAGTACTGGGTTGTGGCTGGAAGGGCATCCGCTGCGTAAAACATAGGCTGGATAAGTTGGTGGTTCATTCCGCTGTGGCGACCCCTGATAAATAAGGGACTAAGCCGAAGGAAAATGAATGAATGAATGTTGATATGCATTTAATAATATAGCAACATTAATCCGAGACCAAACTAATTAAAAAAAAAGTTCCAAATGAATATACTGAAACTGATCAACAAGCTTTGATGAAATCATAAATTATCCAATTAGGATCCTTTTAAATTCAATTCCATTTCAAATGAATTTTCCTATATAGATTTCTTTGTCCAAGCAAACTGCTTTAATTAAAAAATACATAATAAAATAAAATATATTCAAGTACCAATACCATTATAATCATCATAAAAAAAGATCATCATTAATAATCAGGACATCAAATTGTTATTATTACTATATATTAAATAAAAAAATTAATACATTATTCTTTCAAAATAATAATAATCATTATTATTAATAACAACATGATTTTGATATTAAATCATTATTATTACAGAAGTATATTGTAACTTATTATTCTTAAAGTCCCTGTAAAATTTAAATAAAGTTTTATAGATGTTAGTATCAGTCTGTTAGTCTTAAGGATATCTATAGTGTGCTCCAAAGCAGTGACCAAATTCACATTTAGCAGATATAAACATCCAAAGCTTGCAGTTTGTCACTTCCACCTAAATGGACCAACCATTTTTTTGATGTCACCTCATACTTCAGTTTCTAATCAAATCTTCTGACCAATCAAACGCTCTTTAGTATCTCACATGCCCCGTCCCCTTCAAGACGTTTCTCATTTGGTTTTCATTTGATGCTCTTGAGCGCAACCACTCTCGCTGGCAGAGCTGTGATAAAAACAAAACGCTATTGGTGTTTTTTTTAAAGGGGAGGAGCTACTTTATGAACCACCCAGTCTTCATGTTTCAGTTGCAATTATGTCAAACATCGAACAAAAATGCACATTTTAAATCCCTTCACAGGACCTTTAATAATGAATTACAATAGTCATTATCATTAATTATCAATCATCATAAAAATATTAAATAAAGCTAGCACAACTGCCTGTTACTCTGACTCCATGTACCCTTACTCCGTCTCCACTACAAAACTACAAAACAACTGAGCACCAACCACAACACTACACATTTCTCTAACATGTTTCATCATGCAACCCTGAGAGACTTCTATTGACTATCATCCTTGCTGTTTGAAAGCAAACATTTATATAAGTCAAATTTCCCCAGTTATCGGGATGATAGATTAAGGCTTGTTGTTTGCACAGACACAAGTGCAATGTAGAGCGGTACACTGTCAGACAATTTGTGTACACGAGTATCATTATTTCTGAAACAACGGCTGACGCCAAATCAGATTTGCACCATCTCTGTGTAGCAGTTCTATCATTGAAAGTCTAGAATGCCCTCATGTCCCTATGTTCCGTTGCCATGCCAACAGAGGCTCCGTTACCACACCAACAGAATCTCTAAGTGATGCTTCACTCCGAAAGACATTCCACACTGTCCTCATCCCTCTGGTCCCCGTCAATCAATGTCAAGCTTGACTGACAGCTGCTTCGACCCCTCTGACGTGGGCAAAAAATGCTGTCACCTCACGTTAATCAGAAGCGGGGCATCTTAAGAGGCCGATACCAGGAGGCCGCGTCATCAGACACTTTTTAAATCCACTAACGACTTTCTTGTTTCCCTTCGAACGACTTGAACAGCCATCAGGCACAACAGAGCAGGAGAGTAAAAGGCATCTCGACCTCTCCTTCCGTTTCTCACCCTATTCTCTTATCCTCTCTCTCCTTCTCAGTATTTATCGCTCTTACTCTCTCTTTCATTAACCCACTTAGCTACAATGTCTGACCCAGACCACAGGCGCATTACTCAAACTGGATAGAAGGCAGCACGACCAAGAGCAATTTGGCCAAACGCCTGCACGGACAGAAGACAATGGCACAAACGCACACATTTATTAAGACAACAGAAAATTAGAGCCCTAAAAGAGAAAACAGACATGTCGTTAAGGCCCTTCGAGGAAGTGACATCAAATATAATAGAAATGGGAGAGATCAGCAATGTATGGGAGTGAGTTCCAAAGCCTAATATCACAGATGTGATAGCAGTGTCCATTTCTTTTCTGGTAACCTGTTAAACTGTTTTGCAGGTCGCACTTAACAATTGGTTTGTCCTTTGCATCTGTTCTTGAATCAGTCAACTACTGATTTAAATGATCCAGTCAAGGCATATCTTCATTTAAAGGGATAGTTTCACTCAAAAATGAAAATATAGTCGCTATTTAATCACCCTCAAGTGGTTACAAACATTTATGAGTTTCCTTTTTAAGAGGATATTTTGAAGAATGTTAGAAACAGGTAACCATTGACTTCCATTGGAGAAACAAAACAGGAGATCCTCTGAGCTTTCCTCTGAAATTGTATGATTTATTATTGAACATGAAAATCATTCGGGTCTCGACTGTCAGTTGTTTGTCAGTTGTTTGCTGCAAAAAGGCAAGCAGTTTGAGCCCACTGTTTGAAATGCTTGAATGTAGATGTCAATATTTGTTAAACAGAAAAACATATAGTTAAAACAACGCAAACTGTATCTGCTAATATTATTATTGTTGCAGTACACAGTATGGATTTGACCTTAAATGTATGCACTGAATATGACCAACTACATTTGTCAAAATAGGCAGAAAATAACATGAAACGTCACGTGTACATAATAATGGGTAATCCATTGCACTCCATTTTCACTTCAGTACAACTACTATTACCATGATCAATGTTGAGTTGATTTGTAGGTCTTTTATCGCTTATTTGATTGAACTGCCAAATTATTACTCTAATTTGTTTTTTAAATGTTGGAATTTACCATCTTAACCAAGGTCTGACTTATCAAGGTAAATTTAGGCCCTGGTAGACTTTGCAACTATAGACAAAACTCGTTCTCAATGATGGCCATTTAATGGAGGTGAAAAAACACGTACTATTGTGAATTATTATTTTTAATTAAAATAAATATTTTCTATATTAATATATTTTAAAATATCACTCACTCAAAAAAATGTTTTTGTTGTTTGTCCAAACTACTTATTTAAAATGGGCTGAAACTAAATTCTTGAGATTTTGTTGGGACAACTTAATTGTTTTATGTTCAATCTACTAAAATTTGTAAAAACGAATAAGTTAACTTAATTCCTTCATGTTGTCCCAACACAAATTGATTGTGTGGAACCCAGCACTTTGTACAGTGTTTATCCCTGTGATTCAGAGCTGAATTTTCTGCACAATTACTTCAGCGTTTACTGCCACATAATCCTCAGGTTATATTTCTTATAATTATCAATGTTGGATATTCTAGTTCATATTTTTGTGCTAATCTTTTTTTTCAGGATTCTTTTATGAACAGTATGTTCAACGGAAAACGGAATATCTAACAATGTAAGTCATTATTACTACTTTCTCAATCAATCTAATGCATATTTGCTGAATAAAAGCATTAATTTTCATCTAAAATTTTATTTTTGATTTGTACGTTATTCAATAAGCTGTAATAGGCCTTATTACCTTAAGAATTTCATTAAGAAGCCAGGTAGGAAAAGCAATAGAGAAGTTAGTAAAGCAAAGCTCTTCTCTTACCTTGAACATTGCCAGCCCAACTCCCATTGTCTCTCCTCAACTCCTGCATGATGATGTGAGCTGGGTCTTGTCTCGTCCTCTCATAGCCCTGGATGAAGGAGTTACTGACCGTTGAAGTAGTTTGAGGGATTGGTAAGAAAAAGTAGGGGTGGTGTAAAGACCGTGGACAAAAGTAAACTCCAGGCTGGATGGCTGAGCACAGGCTACACTGAATCAAAACTATTAAGAAATGTCACTCAAGAAAAGTAAAGAAGATGCCTGGCTCAGAAATGAAGACGAAATAAAAGACAAGTAAGGTTTGAGCTATGCGAATGATGTTCAGTCACTCAAGAAAAGTTAAAAGTCTTATATCAAATCTAAGAAATGGATATTAAAACCGAAAATGAACCAGGACAAAGATAGGCCTACAAAATGTAATATAAAATGAAAAAAAGAGAGGAAGATAACAAGTTTCTTGGTTAGACTAAAAGTTCATTTTCATCAGTGAACAAGTCCACAAGTTCTGGAGTATCTCGATGTCCAGCAGAGTCCAGTAGTGAGAGGCTTGTAGAAGCGCTGTCTGGTTTTATATTGTCATTGGTTCAGCTATCCATATACGTCCTTCACCGGGTCCTTCTCATGACACTATAGAAACAGAAAGACAGCAGTAATGTCAGATTTTCTGTCTAATTACACTAAATAAAGGTCTAATTTGATGACTTCAGATAACTGAATGAGATTTTTTTCTTTTTTTCCCTTTTGTTCAAAAATTTCAATTGATCTAATATAATAAATGCTTAACTGATATGCAAATTTAGTCAATTTTGGACCACGGAAGGGACAGGCGTTTGACAAAAACATACAGGAAGGAACACACTTACAAATGCATACTAATACATTTATGTGTGATATTTAGTCATGTTACTTACCAGTCTAACTGTCCTGTGGCATTTCATCATTATTTGGGTAATGTTACAAAAACATGATACACAAGACAGAGGGCGAGTGCAAGCATTCAAAAACAAGACAAGATGGTCGACCTTCCTTTGATATATCCGTTTCACCCAATAATAGGCAAGTAAGATTTGTTTGTTTGTAAGAAAAAAAAGTCTTATAAGTTCATTCAAGAGAAAAAATGGTGATGATGGATTTAGGATGTCTAAAGAAAATTCCATAAAACATCTGAAGCCGAATTTTAAGGGTTACAAACCAGCCACCAAGAATGAAGCATCCGCTTAAAAGTGATGCATAGAAAATAAAACATCGGCATGAATGATAAAAGGAGATGCTCTGATTTCTTTCCATCTGAAGCTGTGACACAATGTCACTTCTTGGATCACCATTCCTTTTTTAAATTTAAATAAATGCCAAAAAATGTAAAAAATGTAATCCTGTTTCGATATTCAGGGTTAATAAAACGTATCACATGAAATAAATCAAAAGAATATCAATCAAAGAAACCAGTTCTGACATGAAATGTATAAAATGAAGTGCAGAAGACTGAAAAGTTTTCATCCTCTAATGAGCTTGAAGTCATCCAGTGGTCATGTACAACAGCTAAAAAAAAAAACAGGTACCCCAAATAAATCAAGAGGTGGTGATAAGAAAAAAGAGAGGAGATGACAGCCTGTCCGAAAAGGTAAAGATGAGCAGATAAAACCGAGGCGAGTGACAGAAGAAAATTAAACACTCAATAAAACGAAGGAGTGACCATAACAGCGCAAATGGACTCAAGCTGGCGAGGAGGTGAAACAAAAAAAAAGGACTGCTGCACTAAAGCCTAATCAATATTTTGAGCCAAGACCAATTTATTGTTCACAATTCAGCTTTCATGATTCAACAGCTCAGAAGAGGCTGTCGGCAACACAAATCACAAATGTGTCCATAAAGCGCAAATGAAGCAGTGACGCCAACCTCACCCATCTCAGGCAAAGAACAGAAGCAGAAGCTCGTCTGAAATGTGTCTGCAACCATTTCTCAGACAAAATAAAAGACACCAATGCTTGCACTGGACACTGGGGATGAATGGAGGATGTTTCTGAGCGGCCAGATGTGCGTGACAGTGTTTTAGCTGTGTTTATGTATGTGTTTGTTACAACAGAAAGAATGGCAGAGAACAAATGTATTTCTATGTGTAAGTGACAGTGGAAGATGGACACAACCAGAGAAGGGAGAAAATGGCCATTCAGAAGTGATATTTAATTCTTGACACCTGACTCGTTTAATGAAGGTGTGTGTGTGTGTGTGTATGTGTGTGTTGATGTGTGTTTTATGTACATGTAAAAAAAGGAACACACAAGTACACACACACAGACAAACAGACCGGACAGACACTAAACAAGCCGTCAAACCTACCTAGAAGAATATTAAAGCATCCAGGGAAAAAAAGAGTGATACGTGAGGGTAGATGGTGGAGGATAAAAAGAACTGTTTAAAAAAAAAAAGAGAGAGAGAGAAAGAAAAAGAATTAAAAAACTGATAAGGAGATGGCTTGTGAGTTCCTTTCACAATTCCAACCAACTTTCATTCAGGGAGCATCACACTTTCCAGATGAAAGGATGGAGGGAGGGGTGGAGGGAAGAGGGGATGATCTGAGGAGAGGATGGTAAGGAGAGACAGGTGAGGGAATGAAGGGGGTCATAAATAATCAAAAATGAGCGGCAGAGTAAATAAAAGAAAAAACTTGCCCCTTCTTTCTCTTCTCCCCTGCCTCGTCATAAATAGACAAAATTATACACCAAATAAATGGAGAAATAGATCAGGAGGCAAATGATGGAGAGAGCGAACAACTGAAAGGATGATGTGCCTCCCAGCACCACGATGAGAAAGAAGAAAAAAACAAAACGAAAGAAAAAAACAAATACTCCAGTGCCTTCCGTTTTCCTTCCTTTCTTTTAAACAGGGAGTCAGTTTGCTCCGGCTGTCCAGTTGTTGCTTTAGTTCTTCTCTTTCTCTTTCTTATCTCTCTCACTCTTTTTTCCACTCTTTCTCCCCCTTTCTTTTGGCTTCTGTTGAAGGAGTCCTCCGTTTGCAGTAAGTAATAGCCCTTTTCCACAGACAGTGACTGAGGCAGAACAGTAGGAAGAGGTGTAATGGTTGCGATGTCTGCCCAAGAATTCCACACCTCGAGTCTGTGCTCTCTCTCTCTCTCTCTCTTACCCCTCCCTTACAGACAGAGGCTGTGGAGTGGGACTGAGGCAAATAAAGAAGAATGAGAGGGGTCCCTCTGCAGGATCACTGCACAACTGACAGAGAGAAAGAAGGAAAAAAAGATGAGAATGTCTTCTCAATTCCAGTTCAGTCAAAGTAAATATGAATTGAAGCAGCAGACGTGTTTGCTTTTGCAACTTGATTTTGAGAAGGAGTACATGAGTTACACCTAGAAGAACATTTCACATTTTAGCTCTGATTATTGACTACACTGTAAAAAAAAATCTGTTAATTAACAGTTTCCATATTTTGTGATTCACAAGTGTTTTCTGTTTATTTACGGTTGTGATTTGCATTATTGGACATTGATCTCTGCTCTGTTTGACTTGAAAATTCAACTCTACAGTTTAACAAAGTGACTATTATTGACATTTTAGTACTTTGAAATAATTTCATTTATAAAAAATAATATATAGAGAAATAAGTCTGTAAAATACCAGAAAATGTACTGGCAGTTTATTACAAGGTTTTTGTACCATAATATACAACACCAACTCAGACAATACATCACTTTAAACTATTAAAAATGTTCATAAAAGTCACTTTTTCGATTTTTTCAAGGTTAAAAGTTGTTGGAAGAAAGATTAGATACTCCCTTCAAAGACATAACAGAACGTTTGTTAAAATTTGGAAGCCCTTCTTTTATGTTAAAACTCTCCAGCTGGATCTAGACTGATCACTCTTGCTAACTCTTGACAATAATAATACATCAGTTTGTAATCTTTCATTACTTGAATTGAATTGAACATTGAGATTGTTGCATAAATGTAGACATCTGCCCCTCATTTAGTTGTGTAATTGGATTTCATTTTATGTTTTTATTATTATTATAATTTTATTTTTTAAGGGTTTTTTGTTATGTTTGTAAAATTTTAAAATGTTAAATAAATCATAAATTTTAAAAAAGTTGTTGGAAGAAAGATCAAGGTGCCATAATGCAATTCAAAAGCATAAAAAATAAAAACACAAATCACAAAATACGGAAAACTGCTAATTTACACATTTTTTTACAGTTCAATTATTTAAAGTGAATTTGGTGAAACAATAAAGTTCCTTTTTAATTGAGAAATACTTTAAAAGCATTTAACAATCTAACTGATCATGAAATTCAACATTAACATATCTAACTTTTGATTTTAATAACGTACTAGTAATTATTACTATAATAATGAACAGCTGTGTGCTTATTAACTAACATTAATAAATGTTTATAAATTACGCAACATTCATTCAGTCATTCTATTTCCTTTGGCTTAGTCCCTTTATTCATCAGGGGTCACCACAGCGTGGTGAACCGCCAACTTATCCAGCATATGTTTTACACAGCGGATGCCCTTCCAGCTGCAACCCAGTACTGGGAAACATCCATACACTCATTCACACACACTCATACACTACGGCCAATTTAGTTTATTTAATTCACCTATACTGCAGGACTGTGGGGCAAACCGGAGCACCCGGAGGAAACCCACGCCAACACGGGGAGAAAATGCAAACTCCACACAGAAATGCCAAGTGACCCAGCCGGGACTCGAACCAGCGACCTTCTTGCTGTGAGGCAACAGTACTAACCACTGAGCCACGTTGTCGCCCTAATTCCGCAACATGCAATACCTAATGTTAACTAATGAACTTTACCGTAAAATGTTATAATTATTTTTTGTGACTACTAGCATTTCCTTACATTTCAGTTCAGTAACTGTGGCATGTGAGTAATTCAATTAAAATTCCAACTCATTAATTGAAATGGAGCCAATACTTAATTCCGCTTATTCCCCAGTCCTACTCAGATACTAATTCTATATGGGTGCATTACCACTCCATCTGTCATCGGTCTGAGTTTTCTGTGTTCAAGTGAATATCTGCTTCTCAGATGTCTGCTCTCTCAAGGACTCACTCTCTCTTTCTCCAGATTCTTGGCTTCAGCTACTGATCACTTGTGCTTTTGATCCTCCATTTCTTGGCACCTGTCTCCCACTTCTTTTTGAAAACTCACACAGACTGTCTGCCTGTTGCTCTCTCCCTCTGTTAATCATTTTGAAACAGTCAAAAATAAAAGGAGATTTATAGAAAAAACAGAGAAATGGTGCAACTTTGGATTGTTTTTATAATTCCAATTCCATCAACAACAAAAAAACTAATTGTGTACTTACTGCATTTGTAATGTATTGTGGAACACTTCTGGTGCTCTTGAGGTGGGATATGAATCGGTGTGAATAGGTTTAAAGGTCCCTTGAAGTGCTTTGAAACATGCATTTTTATTCGATGTTTGACATAATCTTAACTGAAAAACAAAGAGAGGGCGGGACATAGAGTAGCTCCTCCCCCTTTTAAAAGCAGCCAATAGCATTTTGTTTTAATCACAGTTCTGCCAGTGAGAGTGGTTGAGCTCCAGCGCATCTAATGAAAAGCAAATGAGAAGCGTCTTGAAGGAGGCGGGGCATGTCAGATACTACAGAGCATTTGATTGGTCAAGATTTGATGAGAAACTGAAGTACTAAGCTGCGGTCACACTAGAGTTTGAGCATGCGAAATTCTGTTGTATGGTGCTGCGAAAAGGGGCGGGATTAAACAAGATGATTAGACATTTTAAAAAGCGAGCGATTGGTCCATATTTAAAATTTCTGTCCAGAGAGGTCATGTTTTGATCTTCGATTGGTCTCATGCAGTCACGTGATGCGATTTCGCAGGTCAGAGTTCACCAAGCTTGAACTTTCCAATGCAGCGAACTGCGAAACTTGTCGCACGAGCTTGTGTTTCCTGTCTGACGCATTCGCGTACGTATGAATGGAAGTCTACGGGGAGAAAAGTGCAGTGTGACCACAGCTTTAGGCGAGATGAAAAAAAAAAAACGTTGATCCATTTGGGCAAAAGTGATAAACTACAAGCTTTACATGTTTATGTCAGTTCTTTTAAACATGAATTTTGACACTGTTTTGTACCACACTAGCTTATAGATATCCTTGAAGACTTACATACTGATACTAACATCTAAAAAACATTATTTTAATTTCACTGGACCTTTAAGGGTTGATTAAGGTGTAAGGGGTGATCAACAGTGTAATTAAAGATATAATTACAGAAATTAATTACAAGTAATTACATGCAGGTTTTTAATCAATAATAAGTACAATGTAAAAACATGTATTTAAACAATAAGTACATTGTAACAAATTATTAGTTTCAGTGTAAGTATATATTGTCACAGCCATGCCAGGTTCTCCCCATTCAGCATGATCACTGTCACCTGCCTTCTGATTAGCCCCACACCTGCACGTCATCATGCCCATTACCATGCCACTATTCATGTCGCGGTCACCCTAGAGTTTGTGCATGCGAAATTCTGTCGTACGGCGCTGCGGAAAGGGGCGGGATTAAACAAGACGATTAGACATAAAAAAAGCGAGCGATTGGTCCATATTTTAAATTTCTGTCGAGAGAGGTCATGTTTTGATCTTTGATTGGTCTCACACAATCACATGATGCGATTTCGCAGGTCAGAGTTCACCAAGCTTGAACACTTGACAGTGTGACCGCGGTTTTAGTCTCACCCCAGTCTGCACTCAGTGTCCAACCTCGTTACACCCGGAGGACTTCACTTTCTGAACGGTCAGTGTTATTCTAGTCAGTTATAGTTACTTACCTTCCTCCTTGTGCTCTCCAGTGTCTGCGTCCTTTCTCCTAGTCTGATTCCTCCTGGTTCCCTGTCTGGTCGCCTTGTGGTCTCCTTGTATGGCTCCCCGCTCCCTGGCATCTACTTCTGGTCATCGCTTCATCCATCTGCCATTCAGCCATATCTGTTCAGTTATACTGCCATCCTAAAATAAACTATTTACATCTACTTACCATCTGTGTCCCGGTCCTTTTGTACACATATTAGTTAAGGTAATTTAATATAAAAGTACTACGTTAAGAGTAAAGTACTGTACATTTAAGAAACAACAATTTATCCCCTCAGGCCCAAATGATAAACGTCAAAACTGAGATAAATACATTCTACAGGACTATATTAGAGGTAGTTGCACAATTATACTACAAATTATCAATGCTAAATAGTAATCCTTAAGTGCTACATAAATGAGCAATACCACCACTGTTACCACAATACCAATCCATGTAGACTGTCTACTCCCAATATGAATATATAACTAAATCAATATCGGCAGTATCATTTACATTGGGGACAGCAGGGGAATGTCCACACTACTTTTTTTATGGGCAAATTTGTCCACACTGTTTAAAGCAGTGATAACTGCGATATAATAATAAGTAAAACCTATTTATCTAACTGTCCCTATTGTGTAATTACTTTAGAAACTCACACAGTTATGAATCAGATAAATGAATTGAATTTGAATTAATGAAAAACTGCCAAAACACTACAAATTAACAAAAGGATGATGTTCAACTGCATTACTGTAGCTCAGTGTATTTCAGTGCAAATTGTACCAGATTTAATTGCACTGACTTCATTACAATACAGACATAAACTGCTCACCTGCAGATATTTTTCTCATTATCCAAGGACCTATCCACTCATTTAAATTAGTCAGAGAGTGACAGTGGCAAAATGAAGATATCATATAAAACATTAAACAAAAGCTCATTTAAACATTTGAGCTGTCAAACAATTGCACATAAGACTCATTTAAATTATAATAATATCAACCCAGGCTCATTATGTATACGCACCCCTGTATACATTTCTGGATAGCGCGAAATACATCCCAGGAGGTACGTTTTTTGCAGTTTCTGTTTTGTTGAATCCACCAGAGACCGCTGTGTACGCTTTTTGAGATCCTGCTCTTCTCACGTAAATCCACCAGAGGCCGCTGTCGACTGACTGACCGACCGACCAACCAATAACCCCCCTCACCACCCCACCCCCTTCGCTAAACCCAACCGATACTGTTTTCTAAAGCAATCCAGAAAAAGAAAAGCCGCCTGATTTTGACCACGTTTTCAGATCTTACCACGTTCTCACCTTGTTATTTACTTGTTTTTGTTTTACCTGCTTTCTGGAACCGTTCTTCGCCGGACTCAAACCCCGTCACTGCGATCAACTCCTCTCTGCGTCTCAAGTCCAATCCCCGTAACGTTCGTTTGAAAGATGAAGATAAAATACAGCCATACGTACCTCTGGCTACATAATTCGTGCTCTCCAAAAATGTATACGGGGGTACATATTCACAATGAGCCTGTATTGTATAATATGTACAGAAACAGAACAGTGCATCATATAAATTAATCATCAGAACCATAACATTTTAAATATAAATACTTACTGGTTGACTGGCCATAAACAATTCTACTAATATATGTTGCGGTCATTTTCAAAAATGTAATTTGTGTAGAAGTGTGCATGGAGATCTGTACATGGCCATTGAAGAGATGATTCAACAAAACATGAAAATTGCAGTTGTCAGCCACAGGGCATCCAAGATGTAGATAACCTATTCTCACAAGCAGAACATTAAAGAAATTATTTAAGCTGAAACTGTGGTTCATGGTGATTCATAGAATGCAAGTCAGTGGCACTTTAAGTTAACTTAAAGGGCTTAAAACGAATAATAATAGGGATTTTCATTACACAACAGAATATATTATTCACAAAAAAACAATATATTTCCTTGAGTTGGTGATCTTGTTTGCTCACATCACCTTAGTTTCTTCTCATGGGAACAGCACAAGTTTCATTGGTAAGCAACAGTCATCTATTTCTCATCACTCCCATCACTCAATGTCAAATAACCCATTTAATTAATGGTCATATCTCTCTCTTCCCCATCTGTTTGGCAACATTGTGACTATATGTGCCAACCTTTGCTATCAAACTCATGCATAATGCAGCTACTGACTTAGCTGAGCTTTAAAAACAAACAAAAACAAATTATCTCTAATCAAAACAACACATTGTCAAAACAAAAAAAGGGTACGACTTGGTATGCTTTGTAGAGCATCCTAAAAGAATATAGGATATATGCTTTTATTCTTTGCACTAACCGGGAGTCAGGAACAATTTTCATATGTGTATCTGCATATTTTGTCTGTTTTTGGCTTTCCTAAATATTTTAATTAAATTTTATGTAGATATTGTTTATATATATATATATATATATATATATATATATATGACCAACTTCACATGGTCAATGTTACAAACAAATGTGGTGTGATTAGAGAGAAACCACCAAATGGTTGAAGTCAGAATTATTAGCCCCCCTGTATATTTTCTTCCCAATTTCTGATTAACGGAAAGATTTTTTTTCAACACATTTCTAAACATAATAGTTTTAATAACTCATTTCTTTTATCTTTGCCATGATGACAGTATATTTTTCAAGATACTAGTATTCAGCAATTTAAAGGCTTAATTATGTTAATTAGCCAAGTTAGGGTAATTAGTCAAATAAACTATTTATTTTATTACACTTTTTAAAAGTTTTTTCTGAATTTAAAACGTTTTAAAGTCAATATGTAAATCCTAGTAAAGCCTTTAAATTGCACTTTAAGCTGAATACTAGAATCTTGAAAAATGGGTTGGGTTTGAAGATCGTTAGGCTAAACCATAGGTCATGTTTGGAGAACCTGGTGACTGAAATATTGCCAGCTTAAAATGTAGAACCATACTAATGTTAGCTGGGTCTTGAATTATGGACGAACCAGGGATTCGGACCTGGCGCTAGGAGGAGATATTCAGTGTCCGGGTTTTTTTTTTAACCATAAACTGTATAAAAAGATTTTTACCTGATTAACATTATGTTCGTTTTTTTTATTTAACAGATTTAGCAAGCTTTAGCTTATCTAGCGCATGCAATAAAAGGAGGACTTTGACCTAACCGTTAATAGGCCAAGCTCCCAAGTACTAAAAATTTATAAAAATATCACATAGGCAACATGTTACTTTGATTTAATAGCATTTATGATGTAATAGTTTATTCTTGTAATAAAAATTTTCATTTGGTTTGTTTTTTACAAACAGTTTTTTAACATTTGTGACATTTTGAGGTTTTCCGTTACAGTTTTGACAAGCAGGTGACACCACACAGTGGCGTTTTCAGTGCTTCAGGTTATTTTTTTGCCAAATAACTAACCTCAGAACTTCGAGAAAACGTCATTTTCCCCATTACTACCGTACATGACTCAAAAAGTGAACTTACCGTGGTATTTTTAGGAGAAAAAGATTTTTCCAGGCTTGTTCTCATTCAACTCTTCGTCGTCCTCACGCGTTCCAGTAACGTTCGTGGCAGCAATTGGATGAAATCAATCGGAGGGCGTGGCTTCTTATGAATAATGTGTGTTTCTCTGACGATTCTAGTTACGTGTTCCTAATTTCAGTGTTCTTCATACTAATTAAATTTCACTATTTATTTGATGGTGCTTCAACTTCGACCAGATTACTGGCTTTAAAAACAATGAAAAATTACTTTCTCACGAGCATAATAATATAATAATAATAGTTCTTGTTTCATTACCCAATTTAGTGTGCTTATTATACACTGAAAGCTGATTTAAGAGGCTTAGTTGTATTGGAATTGCTGGATTCTGAACTGTTCTTCAAAATCAAAGTGTATTAAAACATCAGGTTGAATGAATGTGAAGCCAGCGCTGCATTTTGTCCAGAAATTGTAATTCTTTGACTGCCCCCTTGTGGTGAAAACACATATTGACAACAGCATGTCCAAGATTTACCAGTGGTCAAGTTCAAGGCAATTACGAATTTGTGAAATCTTATTTTTTCCTTAATTAAATTTATAAACCACTTTTCTGAATACATGACGTATGGGAGACATATTTTCTTTCCACTGGATAGTGTCTTGGATGAGGAAGACCTTTAATTAAGCTTCCTCCACAGATTGGCAAACAAATAATGTATAAATGCATTATTAATAAACCGAGTTGCTAAATAATGCACTGATTATAAAAAAGTAATGCGTCCTCATAATTTTTGGTTCTGCTTGAACTGTTTCATTTTCATGGAGACAGCTGAACATCCCGCAAATCACAATAAGCAAGTTGTGAAAATACGAAGGCATAAACTAACATTTATTAAGATTCTGCAGGCTTTGTAATACTTTTAATCTGAATATTAGAAATGCAGTCTGTAGAATATCCAGACATTTGACTAGTGGCATCAAGTCTGGTCCACACTGAATCACTAAACTACCCATTTCGGCAGGAACAAACATTTAAGTATAATGTTTTAAAGCAGCAGAAAGTTTTGGGAATTCATTGCCAGTTATTGCACATTTCCAAATTTCTTTCAGTTTAACATTTTTTCTTAGAATGAAATTTGGACAAGCCTGTTTTCGTGAAATTTTGTTCATTTTTTTGTCTTGAACAAATAGTTCAAATAATCCTGTTATTTTCTGGGTGTGCTAAAGTATGCTGACCTTGCAGCCTTCCAGGGCTCAACAATAATTAAAAATATTGTTATTAAAAACGACTCAAATATCTTTTTTTCCTCTCCATTTGCATTCATTTTCTATGCAGCTCTTTCGAAAAGTGCAGGAGGCTATAAGCAATGTTAACTAGCTCCTTTCTCCACTAATGGCAATTAAAGCAATTTTCTGTTAAATTCTATAATAACAGTGTTTTACACCTGTCGGTTTGTTTAAAGGGCTTTTATATTTTACACTGCATGATGCCTTTTGTAGCACCTTGGGACAATTGCGATGTCCTACGTTTTCTGGAACTCAAAGATTTATTAGTCATATAGCATTTCACCATATGGCAGAATTCAAATCCAATGATTGAGTTGTCTCATTTTCAGGGTTCTCAAAATTGTACGCTATATTCATATACTGCTCCAAGAAATAAAGGGAACACTTGGAGTTACATTGTTTTAAGTGTTCCTTTTATTTTTTTGAGCAGTATATATACACACACTATTTATTTTTGTTTCCTGCACTTCCAATTGTCCAATACCACAAGAAAAATACATGCACTATAACCTCAATAACAATAATACACTAAAGTAAATAAAAGAGGGGGTGGCATGGTGGCTCAGTGGTTAGCACTGTGGCCTCACAGCAAGAAGGTTGTTGGTTCAAATCTCGGCCGGGCCAGTCTGTGTGGAGTTTGCATGTTCTCCCTCGCATAGGTTTGCTCCGAGTGCTCCGGTTTCACCCACAGTCCAAAGACATGCGCTATAGGTGAATTGAATAAACTGAATTGGCTGTAGTGTATGTGTGTGAATGACTGTGTGTGGGTGTTTCCCAATACTGGGTTGCAGCTGGACAGGCATCCGCTGCGTAAAACATATGCTGGAATAGTTGACAGTTCATTCCGCTGTGGTGACCTCTGAAATGGAGACTAAGCCAATAGAGATAAAGGAGAAAGAAAAATGCTTTTATAGTAAAAACACCATAAACAAAATCACATTGTAGACCAAAAAGAAAGACAGCTTCTTAAATATATCAATACTTTTATTGAGTGTCATTTTGGAGTGTCTGGGTACCAGACAAAAAACATTACAAAACCTTTAACACGTCTCCTCTCTCCTTTCCTGTAGCTAATGACCGGGACCTACACTGGAATATCTGTGCAATGTATTGAATATTGTTTTATTTTTTAAAAAGTCCACGTAAAAAAAAAAAAAAGATAGAGAAAGAAATTTGAAAACAATACTTAACTGAACATTCTGCACAAGGAAAATACAATTTCAAGCACAATGCAAGTTTGATAGTTCCCTCCTCATTGTAAAACAAAGTTGAAACGAAGTGTACATGTCTGTATGCAGTGACGAGTCATTTTTTTTCCATTTGCATTAGAATTAGAATTCCCTACTATTCCTAACACGAAGGGCAAGACTAAGCCAGTGGTCTGCGCATAGTTAACAATTCTGTAACAATTACAAATCTCCCGTTGGCCCAGGCCACCTCCCGCCATCGTTTGGAATTATTTTAGGTGGATGCGGAAGATGCTGGAGTAATGACGTCAGTGCACTGCGGTTCACAGAACGGACCGAATCGGCCGTAGACATCTTTCGCCCTCACTGCAAAGTAATATGTGGATCCTGACACGAACTGGGTCAAGGTGCAGGCCATGGGAAGCGGCAGTGCCTTCACCTCCCCGATCTTCTTCCACAGCATCTGAGCTGAAGCACCAGTGCTTGATACTGACCCCTGGTGGTCCTGGTGATAAGCGTATAAGTGGTAGGTGTCCACAGCAGCACAGTTGCGGTCCGTTTCAGCGACACACCAGGAGAGGACGATGCCGTTTTGGCTCTGGACGCGTGCGAGTTTGAGCTGCGGCTGCTGTGGAGGGGATGTGAGGTTAGCTTCGGGTGGGATGCGCGCCGGTGGTGATGGTGCCAGCGGTAGTGGAGGAAGAGAGCTGGAGGAAGAAGAGCTTGGACGGGATAAAGATGGAGATTCCTGAGAGACAAAAAAAAAAAAATAAAAAAAAAAAAAAAAAAAAAAAAAGATTATTATTGGAAGTACAAGGGAGCATCTTGTTAATTTCTTATTAGAAATTATGAATGTATAAATGATACAGTAAATTTATTCTTAAAGACTCTGTTGAAAGGAATCTTCTCATAATTTTTATATGGAAACACTCACCACAGAGGAACGTTGTGCCGATCGAACTCCTGTACCTGAGGAAAAGAGAAGCAAACACATCAGCAATACAACTCTGAAATAATATAGAGAATTACAGTCATTTCCAATATTGACCTTATTCTTCACATACAAGTGGACGCAGAAATTGGAATCTATTTGGCTCAAGACTTCCGGTCTCATTCACTTCCACTGATTTTTAGACGTTAAAAACAGCTCGTTCTGCTGCTTGATGTTGCAAACTGATATTTTCTTATTATATCATTATTCTTTTTATGTTTAGTCAAGAACACACTTGTTTGTAGAGAAAGTAGTTTGACCATTTTCTGCCATTTATTACTCCTAGTCATTTCTCACATAGGCAGCTGAATGGGAGGTTCTAAAACGATCGCAAAAATGAGCGCACTTCCGCATTGCAGAATAAGGTCAATAAAAGGCTTCTTTTTTTATCATTTAAAACACGCTGCAAACTTACATAATGCAAATAATGCCTAGAAAGCAAAACATGCACAAATATTTGTATTGGTGCCAAATGACAGACTTGCAAGTTTCTATACAGCACACATTTAATTCCTACACACCATTAGTTTCAGTTTCGCTTTAAAGGTCCTGTTAAGTGCTTTGAAATGTGAATTTTTATTAGATGTTTGAAGTAATCTCAACCGAAACTCGAAGAGAGGGTGGGACAGTGTAGCTCCTCCCCTTTTTATAAAACAGCCAATAGCATTTTGCTCTATCACAGCTCTGTTAGTGAGAGTGGTTGAGCTCAATCGCAACAAATGTGAAGCGTCTTGAAGGGGGCGGGGCATATCAGATACAACAGAGCATTTGATTGGTCACGATTTGATGAGAAACTGAAGTATGAGGTGACATGGAAAAAAAAAAAAAACCGTTGATCCATTTGGGCTACAAACTACAAGTCTTACATGTTTATATCAGTTTTATATCTTCTAAATGCAAATTTTGTCACTGTTTTGAGCACACTAGCTTATAGATATCCTAAAAACCAACAATACTGATACTAGGGGGGTAAAAGGAGAAAATAAAATGTCTACTTCAGCAAGAAACTCACCAGTATTAGGAGTAGAGCTGACTAATGGAGGTGGCCCAGATGAACGCTGGGTGGTGACAGGGGAGACAGTGGCCTTTTGAACTCCTGTCACTGCAAAGCACCAACAGAAAGAGAAGAGTAAAAAAACATGACAAATGGTACCTTAAAAATATAAAGAGATATAAAAAATATAAAAAAAATCCACATAATAATGAGTAAATCTAAATAAGTAAAACTATTAGTTCATTTAAATATTAATTCATTTACTCAATTCACTGTTCAGCAACACTGGAAAACGCAGTTATTTCAAAGCTTTGTTTCTTCCTACAATGCTACCTAATTAACAAAAGACAATCGGCGGGCATATTTCATTACACCATTTTGAGAAATGAATAACAGTGGTTTTACCTTGAACATCATCATCATCCTCAGTCAGATCAATTACAGACCCTTTAGGACGCCCAGGCTGTAGAGAGAAGAGGAATTCAGTCATGACAATAGTGGAACTTGCAATGACATATTTTAAACATCACAAACGAAAAGAGTGTTTGCCCCCTTACTGATATCTTATTTTTTACATGTTTGTCACACTTTAATGTTTCAGATAATCAAACAAATGTAAAATATTAGTCAAAGACAACACAAGTAAACATCATGCAGTTTTGAAATTTGTGTGAAAATGACATTTTTATTATTAAGGGAAAACAAAATAAGAAATCAGTAAGGGGGCAAACACTTTTTCACACCGTTTTAGTTCAAAATGAGACTTCCTGTACCTGAGAGGGTGTTTTTGGCGTTGAGGCTTGATTATCTGCAACAGAAAAATTAAGACAAGATTACATTATGGAATAATACTGTAGTATGATAAATAAAATAACAAAAATAACAAAACAGAAAAAAGAAAAAGAAAAAAAAAAAAAAAACATTTAGCTGGCTTTATACAAGACAATCTCTCATACCAGTCTTAGAAGCCAATGCAGAAGCCGATGGTGAACCAGCCGCAGCTGCTGCTGATCCTGTTGCTGCGGGTCCTGTGGTTCCTGGAGAAGCGGCTGCTGTAGAAACTCCCACAACAGCAGCACACTGTGTAGGCGTTCGGGCAGTTGTCACCGATATCCCTGTGCTGGGTGAACTAACAGTCCCTGTGCCACCCGGATACACAGCCCTTGCTAATGACACTGCTGGAGCTGACGAAGTGGCGGAAGATGAAACAATGCCTGTGGTCTTCTGAAGGATAAAGGTGGTAGCAGGTGTAGTCGTCTTTGCCTTATTAATGCTACTAACTGTGGATAACGACGACACCGGTATCAAACCAACTCCACCGGCAGCATTGACTAGCGCCCCGCTTTGCCCATTGGCCATGGCCAAAGGCAACTGAATTAAAAGCGGCTGAATGGACACCGACTGACCCCCTGATGTTGCTGGGCTGTTGGTCATGACTGTTGGATTGGGACCAGTCTTTAGTAGTAGGGTGCCTGTCTGGGACTGACCAGGCAGAGAGGTGGATGAGGGAGTGGAGCTTGTGGTTGTGGAGATGATCTGAAGAATGGGCGCAGTGGAAGCCAGAGCAGAGGAGGTTGGCGTAGCCGGCGTGGACAGAGGTTTGGGCTGGGCTGGGACCGCTGAGGAAAAATAAATAAATAAATGTTTTAGATTTCTGACTGAAAAGTAGAATTGTTAAAATAAGTCAAAGCTTTTCAGAAAGCTCACCAGTTGAGTTAGAGACAGTAGGTGAACTGGACAATTTGGAATCCACTGTGGTTTTAACAGTACTATAAAAGAACAGAAATGTTATTTTTCAACTGAAACTTTTACTCAATTTGGGAAAAACAAAATGCACATTTAAGGCCATGTCTACACGTATACGATATTTTTATAAATGGAGTTTTCCCCGCCTTCATTTTAAGCAAACTCTGTTTGCGTGAAAATGCAAAAAGCGCACCATGATGCACTGTTAAGGGCATGCAAAACCAACAGGTGACGATTAAAGCCTTTTATGCTGGGTTCACACCGAACGAGAGTAAATTACATGGGATGCACAACGCTTTTACCCAGCATGAATAAAGCAGTGTTGGTCAATCAGAAAGGAGACGCTGACGTGAAAAAAAAAAAAAAAAAAAAAAAAAAAAAAAACTCCCCACACGACCACACGTTAACCGGAGTTTCTGAAAATCTCCACCTTGGAGTTTTCAGAAAGTTTCGGTTTCAATTATGTTTTCATGTGGACGAACGGAAAAACGGCATATAAAACAAAATGCCTAAAGTTTTGAAAATGTGGATAGTGTTAATGTGGACAGGGCCTTAGTTTAATCATAATAACCAACAGTGGAGTTTGACATTGTCAGATGTTTACCGTTGTGGCGTAGTCATGTTGCTTGCATTATTGGCCTGAGCAGCAGCGGCGGCAGCTTGAGCCTGAATAATGAGAAGCAAAATGTATAATTTTAGAAGTGAACTAAACTTTACATTTAAAAAGCACATTTTTGCCTGCAACTAATATCTGAAAACATAATTACACATACAAAGGACTATAACTTCTGTAACATTTTACACCAAACAACAACAATAACTGAAGAAAAATAGCTTACGCAGTGATTCACACACACTTACATCTTGGGTTCTCTTCGCATTCTCCGAGGCCTGATTAGCAGCACCAAACTTTTTGGCTAACCGGGAAATCTTAGCCTAAAATTAATTCAGAGTTTCAATGTATGATCAAACTGTTAGAATAATATACATGTATATTGCACTCTCTGTCATTAAAAGCATCCAAAGAGAGACACAGTTTTTAGAAGATGTTTAATGGCAATATACTAGCATATTTTGATTATTCTCTACTTAATGGTGTTAATGGTGAAAACATCCAAAATTACCTGTAGTGTATTAATATGCTGGAGAGCATTCTGTTGTTTGGTTTCATTGTCGATCTTTTCCACCCTCTCTTTCAGCTCTTTTAAGCTTCGGTCAAATACGGTTAACTGCAGCACTCGTAACCGTTCCTCAACCAACTGCTGCACCATCTAATGGGATAACAGACAGAAAATTAATAAGCGTGTTATTTCTGACAGCCTATAAACTTAATTCTGCAACAATTTCTATTAGTATCTTTTTCTCCAAACAATTTCCAAAATTCTACCAAACATTCAGAATTAATAGGTTAGCCCAGACTAGTAAAAACTGACACAGGAGACCCAAAGAGATTTGTTCTTGTGAATCCATCAGTTAATAACTGAATAAGAGACTACAAAAAGTTGTTTTGGATTTATAATCTTAGATTAAACTGCTTAATTCATATGGATTACTTTTATAAATATTTAATTCTTGCAAACTTTGTTCACATGCCCTTTAAAAAATATCTTCATTGGTGTTCTACAAAAGAAATACAGCCGTACAGATTTACATTAACATGTGTGGCCAATTTATTACAGAAAGTTTGTGAACTTCCCTATAAACACTAAATATCTCTAATCCATTCTTTAATGCAACATTGGACACTTGAGCATGAAAGTGAGGGTTTTGGTGAATACATATTATGTGGTGAATACGAATTGAGCAAATAAATAACAAACCTTCTCTATTTTGTGGCGGTCACCATTGGCTGTGATTTTCAGCTCCAGCTGAGCCTCCAGCTCCTCGCCCTCCAGCCTTGCCCGTTTCCCATCTCTCTCCTCCTCAATTTCTTTATTATCTTCATCTTTCTCCTCTGACAATGTTCTCTTTAGACCAACAGGGGCACTGTTGTCTGCTGTTAAAGGGAGGTAAAGGTAGGGTTTAGGCTTAAAAAGCACAGCCTGCAACTAAAATTAACTATTGTAACTCATGTAATGTTAGCTCAAAGGTTAAACTTCATGCTTGCCCTACAACAAATGCCAGCAGCATTTATAGGAATCTCAAAACAGTTATTTTAAAACAAACAGAGTAAGCTTATAGGCAAAGCTCAACCAAAAATGTTTTATAATTTCCACATTCACATTTTTCAAATACTTTAAAAAACATTTCCTTGTTTTTGTCCATACCGTGTGAGTTTGGTCAGATGCTATTTTGGACATTCTTCAAAAGGTTTCAAACAGGTTTGTCGAATATCTGACAACCGTTCTCTCTCTTTTTTTGTAAACAATTCCTTTAAATAATCAGTTTGCAAAAGTAAAATGATAATTGTCAAAATGAGAAACCTAATTGTTGATCTCTAATTGCTTGAAAGTCCATTGCAGAGGTTGTGAACAAAACATCATATTTTACTATTCTCTGTATCGAAACTCTATAATAGAGATATATCTAGAAACCCTGTCAGGGTGGTTGGATGTCCTCACCTTCTGCGTTCTCAGATGTACCAGTATCTTTTTCATCCTTTTCATCTTTTTGGTCTTCTGTCTCAGCATCTACATTCATCTTCTCCTCACTACTGTCTTTTTCATCTTTGTCTGCTTGGATCTCATCTTCTTCGCTCAAGCAAAGAAATCCTTCTTTAACCTCTGGGTCACAGTTTAACCCAGCAGGAGAAGCAGAAAGCGAAGAGGATGAACTTTTATTGCTTGTCTCCTTTTTCTCCTCAGTGGCCACAAGGGGGTCCTCCAAATCCATTGCAGGTGAGGTAGTCTGTGTGTTGGGTGGAGAGGGCGATCGAGAGACGGAGAAGGATGGAGAAGGGGAACAGCGAGCTGAATCAGAGGCAGGTGACATCAGGTCACCCTCCTTATTATTCAAGTCTTTCTCCTTGACTTTCTCCTTCTCGGTATGGGTGCCGTTCACCAGCGGTGTCTGGGGTGGAGAGGAAGATAAGCTGGAGTTGGTGGTTGCCAGGGTGTTGTGCAGCACTTCCAATTGCTGTCGATCGCTCATTTTCATAGTTTTTCGTGCGCGGAAGATTTTCTTTTGTGGTTCCTCAGGTACAGCTACTTCCATTTTCACCTGTGAAAAATGACAGAAGAATATATGTTACAACAAATATTAGATCTCAGGCTAGTTAGCTAAACTGTGTGGTACTCAAGTCTGATTAATCTGACCAAGTAGAAGTGTCTTTACAGAGGAGTGGCCACAAGGTGTCACTGTCACTTATCTAAAAGACACTTCTTGCTGTTCTAGAATTTGCTCTTGCCCTCGATCACAAAGACATTCTTTAACTGTAACCTTAACCCTAGACTTAGCCTGTTTTTTTTGTTTGTTTGTTTGTTTTTTAGGTGTAAGTTCAGCTACAGTAAAAGTACTAAACTGTTTAGGTCTGTTTACCTACATTTTCAACCTGAGCTGAAACACCTTCCTGACAAATAAATAAAATAAAAAAAACTCTAATCTGTTGTGAAAGTAGTTGAACCTGACGAAAACCAATAACCTTCCTTGGTTCAACTGAACATAACTAGTGTGTTGGTAAGGCCATAACAGCAGACAGACCATCTGATTTCAGACTACAGAGAGAAAGAGAGAGAGAGAGCGCAGACTTTGCAACCTCCCCCTCAATGCGATTGGTGCAATTCTTAACCAGTAAGAACAGGAGACTGCAGAATCTGCTAGCGACAAGTAGAGTTCATTATATAATGCAGATTTTCAAAAGTTACTATCGTACTTAAATTAAACCCGTACTTCTGTGCATCACAAAAACAGATTAGTTTATCTTACCAGGCTATCAGGTCTCGAACTGTCCTGTTCATGGATTTGGCAGCCAGTCGCTTGAGGATCCTAACAAGAAAAACAGTAAAATTTAAATACATATACATATATTAGCACATATTCAAACCAATTACTGCTAAATTACGCATCTGTATTTATCTATTAGATATTCAATTCAAAACCCGACATGCATTTCCCTTTCTTTTTGTTTTTTTTGGAAGTAAAACTCACTCATGTTTTAATTAATAAGTTGTTCTCAAAATGTAGCAATCATAACCCAGAAGTAATAACATAACAGATAAGTACTGGAATATTCTCTGCTTGTTTATCTAGTAATCTAGTCAACATACTTTAATAGTTGTATCTTTATGGCTTACTAATCCATGCTACATCTGTAGCCCAGTGTTATGACAAAACCATACTGTGAATTCGATGCAGAAAAAAAAAAAACACTTTATATTGTCTACAGAGAGAACCAAGTAACTTCAGATTAAGCAGCGAAAGAAAACATCACGAAGGTGATGATGTGTCAACAAATGATTCAGAAACTAATTAAGATTCTAATTATATCACAACTGAAAATGTGAACAACATCAATTAAATACTAAAACTATGAGTAACTGTGATCTAAGAAGACTACGAAGGACAAGTATTTGAAGCAATTACGATTAAACACTTCTGTCAGCACTAATTGTTTCTTAAATAGTACACAAAGAATAGCCACTTTAAAAACTCATGGTCTGATCCAGGAAAAAATATGGTCAAGTATCAAAATACTAATAGCTTAAAGGCACCTTTCTGGATCTAAACAACTAATCTGTTCAGATTTCATTCTAATGCACCACATCCGCTTTACTGTAGTTATTCTGTCTTCTTTTACTGCACATCCCATATAAATATCTTTCCAAGATCTGCAAGCAAAAATCCACAGGGCACCACATCGCTGCTGCACTGCTGCATTAAAAACCAACTTGGCAGGTGTGAATGACGTGGCTTCTATATATACTCAAATGTCATCCCCATAGACAATCTGCAACACCTTTAACTTCCTGTCAACAGCCATTCATCCAAAGTCTGTTCTCCATGACAACTCCCAAAAAAAGATTTTAATTTTACTGTAAGTTCTACACCTTCAACAAATTTTCCTTTCTAAATACTAAAGCATTACCACAAACTGCTGAGTAAGGAACAAGAAAAGTAGGCACAAAGGGAAAGCGTAAAGCAAGCTGATGAGAGCTAACAAACAGAGGTGCCGTTAGTAACTCATAAGGAATACTGAAAAACACTTTCATATTCTAATGCCATCAACCCAAAAAAGAACAGTAATCAAATGTGCCTCTGCATTGCTCCATGTCCCCAGTTCTATGTCCACAGAAAGAACATCGAGCTAGTAAAAATGGCTGCCAGCCTGTAGGAAGCCTGTTCTTCTAGGCTGATCACCAGAGCCTCACTCTGGCCCTCCCCCACCCTGACTGTAATCATAGACGCTGAGGTTGCCGCTCTTTTGCAAAATGGTCGCCAGAGCTGTTGTGTAAAGCCAGGCACAATTCTACAATACTCCTCCTGTGCCTTACTCCTCCTCACTCTCTAACCTACACTAACAGACTGTGCTCCTTTTGAATCCAAGTTGATGTGAACGGCATCCCAGGGTTGCGCATTGCGAAAAAAAAAGAAAAGAAAAAAAAGAAAAAAAAAGTTCGCAAAATTACCAAGCGTTATTCCGTCGTGATCCCCTCACGACAAGGTCACTACCTGCTGGAAGTTACATGGTAAGCGGAGTAAAAAAAAAAAATTTTAAATAAAAAAAATTAAATAATAATAATAATTCACTAACATTCGAAGCACTAAATACAAAAATATCGCAAAGAATCAGGCTGATTTAGAAATCAGCATCTTCTGAAGCAAAACTGAAAGCATTAACCGAAAAAAAATAGTCCGGTGTCAAATAAACGATTCCAAATCTCGCAAACAGCCAAAAATAAGAAAACGTTGGAAAACAACGGTTTGTCGCCAATAAAACAAACATGAGAATCTGTATTAAAACAAATCTCATGTCAAAAAGCCCATTAATCTTGCGCCTGAACAACACTAAGAAAGTGAAATTGTTTTTACAAAAATCATGTCTTCGAGTAACAAAACGTGTCGAAAACCACCTTGGGCTGAAGTCTTCAAGAGTAGGCCTTGATTAGTAGCGAGCGCAAAAACAGGAGCATGCCTAGTGTCCAACTAGCTCAAAGCGCACACAACACAGAAAAGAGGAACAGAGAGAGACAGAGAGAACGGGAGGGGGAAGGGATCACATGTGGAGAGGCGGAGCACATTCTTTGTAAGGTGTTGGCTGTAACTAGAATAGAAAAACAGTGTAGCTACACACAATTGTAGCGTTACAACCAACAGAACAGCGTCACATGAAACAAAAGACAAATTTTGGACTCATGATGAGACTGTGAGAGGATTCATCACCTCTCAAGCAGTTCACTACTTCACCAGTGAAATTCTTTAACACATTTTATTCAAAAGGGTGTTATAAAACAAGGCATTCATCCAAATACCTTTATAAAAGAGATGAAAATAAAGAATGAAAAGAAAGAAAGAAAACATCAGGAATGAAAGAAAAAATGCCATGTGCTGAAAAGCAAAAACAGACCCTTCCCCCACTGCAGCAGGCACAGAGAAAACAGGGTGGAAAAGTACTGCGATGTGGATTGTACCATTCCAACACAAAAGGGGTGCCTCTTGTGCGCCGCTCTGTGTCAACACAAGAGGGAGCACAAAAGTGAATCTGCTATGCATTTTTTTTTAAATACAGCAAGAGAAATAAAATTGTCTTCATGTTTTTTTTTTCATGTTTCACCAACAGTAACTCATTAGCGTGCAGCACATCACAACATCTTTTGACTGTAGTTTTGCTATTGCACAGCAGCAGGTTTGTATTGAGGTTAAAGTTCAAACTCCTGCCGTTTACAAATGTAAACAACTGTAATGACTGTTGTGAGCTATGCTCACCATTGTATGATGGCAGGCATATTTAATCGCTTCAGATGGAGTAATTCTTCAGGTCACCAACATTTCACAACACCACTTTGTAATAATTTGTAATGACACACTTTTATGTGTGTGTAATTAAATCGCTAAGAAAACTTGTGTTTTCTTGTGAGTTATTAAAAGAGAAACGAGTCCCTAATATTCCATTCACTGTTTTTTTTAAGGCAAGGGTGATTTTAAAAGTAGGTAACTTTGAAAATCGGACTAAATGTCACTATATACACATCTATAATTTTGCCTATTTTTTTTTTTTTTTAAGTGCTCCGACGCAGCTAACTACACTGTCCATCCAGGCAGTCCTTGTTCTAATCCAACTCAAGATTTTTCAATGTCATTCTTTCAATCCTTTTCTGTCATCCCTCTACAGTGCCTACAAACATGTGACAGAAAGGGCACAAAACAAATCTAAATTCAGTACATCAAAAGAAATCAAAAGCCCTACCTTCTATAAAAAATACATAATTGCAGATATTTCGTAAAAGCCAGTTGGCATTTATGTCGCAACTGATCAAGTTCTAGCAGACAGTAAATACCATTTTCATATACTCAGGCTCTTACACAGTGTCCTATAACCAGACGTGACATGACCAAAGTGCACATTAATCTGGTCCTAGCTATGACAAGCTACGGCACTGCATATTGCGCTGTCTGCTTTCCATTTCTGTACATCAGGTAGCCCCGCCCATTTACAGATACATCTGATATGACAAATCCCTGAGTCTCTACAAGATTATTATGAAAAACAATGTAGTCTCGATGTCATGAAAACACCGGGTTCGTTTTCATATACGTGCAATATTCAGCAGTACTGCGCAAAGACACAGAGTGCAAGAGAATGTGGAAACCATGAGAACCACACACACACTAATCTGATTAAATGTGATTTTGTTGCATTGCGCAGCATATTCACTTTTAAAGTGGACACTGACATAGTTGCACTGCATCCGTTTAACACACATCTGCCTAGCAGCGCTGCACTCAATGTCACTATTGTGCTAGCAAAATCAGACCCATCAATCCCACAATCAATGTGAGCCTAGATACACATTAAAATAAATCAACAATCCTCAGGTGCATCCCTTGATCATAAGAAAGAATGCAACCAGGACTAGCCTTCTCCCCTCGAGATGTAGAACGAATCATTGTTTACTCATTCTTAAAAAAATGTCTGTACACGTCCTTCCATTTTAAAATGTTGGAAGACCACTAGAATTTTTTTTCCCATGTTTCTGATGAGGGCAGCTGAGCAGCGTGGTTCTACCCTGAATTATTTGAATGTTTCCATGTACAGAAAGCATCATCTTCTCATAAAGTACAGTCACATGGGAATAAAATAAGAAATATGAACATAATACGGCGACATCTATAATGAAACCAATAAAGAGACTGTATGCCATGAGGGTGCAAAATGACATTCATTCACTCTGCTGTTTTCATTGCTCTGTTGTTTCGACTAGATTTAGTTTTGTGTCACTCTGCTGTTATGATTGCAGTTTATATGTGATTTTTGTCCCCAGGAAAAAATATATTTTCTAAATGACCTTCTGAAAACTGTAGACCAATGTATGGTCAAAAGGGCAGCATCAGACGAAGCATTAGTTTAGGCCAAACAAAATTAATTTACATTAGATTAAGTATTGTGCTCAACATTTAAATCAACAGAATAGTGATTTAAAATTGAACTAATTAGTTTGTCCACAAGGCGGCAAACCGAACCATTGATTCACAGTGTAAAAAAGTAGAGATAAAACATGAACTAATACGGAAGACGATAAACAAACAACTGCCAAGTTGGTGGAATTAAAAACTCTAATTTACAAAGTTTACTTTGGGCTGTACATCGATTTTTTGTTTTAAATTTGCATCACTAGAAACCAGAATCACTTAAACAACAATTCACATAAAAAAATAAAATAAAAAAATTGCAAGAGAAGGTAGCCCAAATACAAGCGCAGATGACCAGTAAAAATATTTGTAATATTTACAACTGTTTACATAAAACCTGCTTTCCTCTAGCAGCTACTATAAGCACAGTCAGCTAATAACTGATAACACTGGCAATAACAGGCTGAAACCAGTTGGGACAAGTTTACATCTCTCAGATCTCATGTTTAAAAAAAAAAAAAAAAAAAAACAAAAAAAAAAAAAACATTTGGGAGAATTCTGGTAAACCTATTATCCTGGAGTTACGCCATCAAACTGTTAATGTTCATTATGAATTAACAGATTATCATATTACACTATTTTCTTTTAAACCTTGCCCGTAGTCTGATTGACAACCCCTTCAAAAGCCCAAACAAACTGTCAACATGAAATGAAAAAAACATGTCAGGCATAAGAGCTCAAACACTAGGAATGGCTAGAAGGACACGAGTCAAGCGCAGGCCACGGCACAACAGCAGTAAACCGTGCGTGCACACACTGCAGCTACAACCCAGAACAAACATACACGAGGCCTCTTTAGGAGCTCCTCCCTCTCTCTGCCATTTCAGACTAGCAGCTCTTAAACTGCAGTAACACAAAATGGCCACCATCTAGGCATCTGACAATGCAGAAGTGTCATTCAGCGGCAGTTTTTTTTTTGGGGGGGGGGGGGGGGTTCGCACATATATGTATATAATATAAAATCATCAATTCATCCTCTTGAAGGCTGCAAAACTTCAGTGTCTTTTGGATCCCACAAAAACAGAGCGATGGCCGATTGTCTTCGGGAGAGTGGAAAGGATGTTTCAATTGATCAGGTGTGTGTAGCTCCTCTGAGTTTCATTAGACCTCTTGTTTAGCTCATCCGGATGCACTCCTGAGGACAACACTTTTATAGGTACTCTTCAATCTATCCAGGTGTTCCCAATCTTCAACACCTTAACGAGCCACAACATCTCTAGATATTAATCATGCATGGCTATGCTATTTATTTTAGCTAGACAGATTTAGAAAGCCATATTTTTATAAGCATTAGATTCTAAAACCAGATATTGTTAGCAGAGAATGTCTAATATGTTAGCTCTACCGCAAGGGTGCTCAATCCTACTGGAGATTTACCTCTGTGCAGATTTGGTTTTGAAGATTGTGATTGGTTCCAAAAAAGGACCTGAACCAGCTAATCATGCTCCT
The DNA here is from genome assembly GCA_903798115.1 of Danio jaintianensis. Lineage (NCBI taxonomy): Eukaryota > Metazoa > Chordata > Actinopteri > Cypriniformes > Danionidae > Danio > Danio jaintianensis. Next base: position 9,881,110 of record CAIGQV010019186.1, on the reverse strand, counting down.
CGGGAACACCTGTAAATTACCACAGGTGAGTGGAAAGAGGGTTGGACCTAAATTCAGATGAAAGGAAAATCTCAGGACTGAGTACCCCTGGACCACATTATATCTGCCCATATTAACTGGTTAAGAGCAAACACAAACAGTATTAGCATACAATAACATGCTGTGTAGCAGACTATGTATTGCTAAATTAAAAAAACATCCACAAAACAAAATGTCAAACTGCGATAGATAACATGAAAATACATCGAGTGCAATGTAGTAAATAAACCACACGTTTCACAGAAGAATTCTAATAAAAAGAAACAAAAGTACAACAAGACAGGAAGAGAGAGAGCTGTGACCTTACACTGCAATCCTCAAACACAGGCCACCTTCTGCTTGGAGGAGAAATTTGCAAGCGTGACTAGCCTCCGTGCGATCAAAAGCTTAGCAGTAAAGCTGAGCCAATGTGGGGGAGGGGCAGGGCTAGGGCTGTACCATGGATTTTACAGGGGTGCAATTATAATTGATGTTAATAAAATAAACACACTAATATACAGAGTTTTGAAACTCACAAATGAGTTGTACTGTGTATATACGCAGAATGGCAAAGGAGATAAAAATGATCATTCTCGAAGCAGTTTATTAATTAAGGTTTGTTTTTTTTACTGTATCTTTGGGATATATTCACAATGTGAAGCTTGACAGAAATTTGAAAAACTGTTGTTATTATTTTATAAAAACTGCAAACATAAATTAGCTGTTAACCCATCAACCTAGCTGAGATTAGTTCTAGACCACAGTCACACCGCAGTGTAGCTCCACCCTCCTGCTGCAAAGTAGCACAGCAGAGCAGACAATGGAAAATTACCGGAGTACGGATTGTACCATTTAAGAACTGAAAGGGGGACAATCCTAACTTGGCCATTGCAAATGTCCTAGATTCAAAAAGATTTTAGCTACAGGTCACTTCAATCTGATTTTCTGATACGTCTGTCAAACAGCACTGAGGTCTCAATCAGAGCCCTTTGAGTACAAACATTTGCACACACACAAATGCACAAATTAATACAAAAATGTATTTGGAATATGAACCTGTACTACAGTGACTCTCAAGCACAGCCTATGATTAGTCAAGAGAGAACGCAAGCACGTCCAGTCACTTTACCCCTTAAGGAGCACACAAAGACTACAGGGAAGGGGGATGGGAGCATAGCTATGTTTTAAATTGTATTTAAAAACGTTGCCTTGTTTATATGTTAAAAACAAGAAAATATATTTTGTGAAATATACAAGGTCCTAACCATTTATCTTTCAAAACTCACAAGCAGCACAACTGTCCTTAGTGACGAGAGCAGTCTGCAAGACTTTCCAATGACTGAACAAGCCAAGCTTTAGAACACAACTGCTGGCTTTCCATTAAATTATGCATCATGAAGAAAGCACATTCAAAAAATCTAACATAGAATAAGAATAGGGAAGTGGTCAAATTAGAGTAGGGATAAAAATCATGGAACTGGCAACACTACCAGTCTGACTGAATTTCCTACAGCAGTGGGGGGAGGTAAAATGGAATAGGCAGGGAATGTACCAATACTAAATAGAGGGGTGTGAAAATTCACATACCTTTACATACAAAGAATTGTTAAAGCTTCCTAGATTTAAAAATATATATATTTAAAAAATGAATAAATAAATAACAATTTAATTAGCGTTTTGATATATATATATATATATATATATATATATATAGATAGGGGTGTAAAGAATCATGCAACTCACAATTCATTTCAATTTACGATTTTAATTTCACGATTCGGTTCTCGCGTTTCTTTGTTAACAAAATTATATTATACAGTAAATAAAAAAGATGCTCTTTTAATAAGCTAATAATGATAATAATAATATTAATAATAATAATAAACAAAACTAATTTGAAATTCGAACAAAAGATCTAAACAAATATGTAACATACATGCTTTAGTTTTGTAAATATTGGCCTAATACATAAATAATATGAGGGAAACGGCAGATGAGCTGAATGAAACAAATTCACTCTCAGCCAGTAGGTGGCACTTATGTACAGAAGTGATATACTTCTTGGGTAATCACTGTAAACAAAGCAATGCTGCACTTATGAACAATGTATCGTTCAGAGGATAAATCTTCATAAATCATCGCGTGACATCTACGATGCATGTACGCATTCTATCATCTAGAAGTTGCATAAATTACAAATGTCTCTCTATTGTCTATCGAGTATTTCCCCAATATATATTTCTGAATGCAAACAGAAGATTCATTCTGTGCCAGCAAGCTGAAGGAGTGGTTTCCCTGCTCCTATTGGTCAACGTCACCCATGTGACAAAACCCATTGTGGAAAACATGGGAAAGATTAAACACGCTAGAATTTCTTTGATGACGCTGTGAAGCATCGCAGACATGGCATTAGTTGTTGTGCACTATTAAACACTACACGAGAAGAAACAATTGAATCTTGCGTTCCGCCACCCTTTTTTTTTTTATAAATCCCGACAACACCCTACGTCAAGCAAATTTTAAAGTAGATTGGAATTTGCCAAAACTTACGTTATGCTAACTTTCCATTGAGAGAACAAACCTCAAATTGATAGTCAAACTGGTCCAAGCAGTACTTTCAAGCTTGATGAGCAAGTTCTGAGTCTGTATAGTTATTCCAGTAATGTGAATCATCAAATATCGAAAGGTATTAATCTGAAATCTAATTTCTGCTCAAATTGATTTTGAAATCCTGATTTCAGCAAGACTTTGATCTTTAAACAAGTTCAGGATATAGTGTATGCAATGATGTGGTGTTTTTTGATTTCTCTGGATGAAGGCCCACGTGCTCATTTTACCCTGCACAAGCAGCCACAGATTTTTCTGCACCGCTAATCAGAGATGACAACACACTGCTGCTGCTGAATCTACAGCACTAACAGCAGGAGAAATCACAGTCTGAAGTCAACGTGATGACAAAGTCCAAAGACCTGCAAAATAATGCAGATACTATAAAGACTAAAACATCTTCTACTATTGTTCTCGAAAAGCTGCACTGCAAACGTGGCAATCTAATCTGTGACCAATTGTGCCACTTTTTAAAAATGAATCAGACATTTTAGTTTCAACTTGAGTTACTGGGTTGAATCAGTCTTATGACTTACTCGAACTAACATGTGACTGATTTAGTCATGTCCAACTCAAAATTAAGAGAGAATGACGATATTTCGCAAGGAACTTTCATGACATACAAAAGCAAGTTGTGGGTAGAGGGATCTCAGTACTAGTTAAGTTACTGGTTGCTGGAACAGATGCACTACCTCCCTGACTAGTACTATACACTAGCTAGGTAATTACAATTTAGATACAAATAAAAAATTTAATACTTTTATTTTGTAATGTAAAACTTAAATATCAAAATCCTTGACAGTGGACTAAATAAATACCTTACACAAAAAAACACTTAACTTCTGAAATTCACGATTGTTGGAATGCTGACATTCTTGGCTACTAAAATTGTGATAGTACTATTTCTAATTTGGAGTTGCCTTTAACAAATAATAAATAAATAATTTCAAACTAATGCAAATACCACATTTACACTATTTTGGCAAGTGTAAACCCCCGGGTCTGACTAAGATAGAAGACACCAAAGCAGAAAAGTAATGTGCAAAGGAAGATACCATTTTGCAAATTACAGGGCACCACAAACATTAAGTTAATCCATTACAAATATAAAATGCATTATGTAATGGAGAGTAGTTGGTGAAATGGGTACAAACACTCTAAATAATCCTTAAAACTAATCATTCAACAGCATCCTCTGGGAAAAAAAACGACTTCCCTCTTGTTATGCTACTGTGCGCACAACCAGCTAATCACAGACATGACCGGCAGGAACTGGCTGAAACCAGTTTAGGCTTGCTTAGCTGTGGGTTGTACGTCATTGGCACATGACAGATAACTATGACTTTCTGAATTGGGAGGTTTCTATTACCATTCACACAAATTAACTAATGGGGCAAGCTACTAGAAGATGTAATTTTATAAAAGAACTGATCTAAAAGACCTAGTTCTTTGCTTTAACAATCCCTTAAAAAAAACAATCACAACAACACAACTATAAAAAGTGCATGCAACAACACCACACATTTAACGGCTGAAATCCTTCTAGATACAAGTAGCCAAATGCGGCACAGCAGCAGTAAACCCTGCACACACTCCAGCTAGCACTGAGAGCCAGACTTACAGCGAGGTCTCTTTAAGAGCTCCTCCCCCACTCTGCCATTTTATACAAGCACTGCAATACCACAAAATGGCCACCAGCTTGGCTGCTGGCAATCCAACAAAAATAAATAAATAAACACGCAGGTGCACAAATCATGTAAATTAAACAGGAAGAAATGACTAAATTAAAATAAAGTGGCTCAATTTCAGGCTTGTCTGATGTAGTGCCTAGCTTGTGTGCAGCATGTTTCTTCATGCCTGACTCCTCTGGTTCCTTTGCACCAAGATACGTTCAGCGATTTGTCCACACAGGAGCTGATTTTCTTTGCTTTAAGTAAAAAAAACTGTCAGATTTTTATCATGCTATAATCAGTGTTGTACAACTACTACCACATAGGTCACAAGGTGTTCAGGTATTCAAGCCTTGTCACCCCACCAAGTGATTTTACATAATAGAGGTGGTCTTTTGTCTTGATCGCTCCTATTCACTTGTCATAAGCAATGATACTGACCTACCTGGCCATTCTTCAGTCTTCTGACTTTGTCTCATTGTTGTGCATCGAGCACTCCATAATCCATACAGGCGTTCCTGATTTTTGACGCCTGCTCAAAGACTGACAGTTATGGAGTAGCAGTAATGTCTCTGGGCATTAACTGCTCTGTCTTTTAAATATATGCAAGTCTTGCAGTATAAGAAATATTGTTCACTGCAAAGAACAAAAGCACGTCCCATCATATTGTTTATTCCGCAAGTAATATGTTGCATTAAAGCGTAATAACTTTCATTATAAACAGCAAAGCCATCCATTTTAGAAGCACATGATGCCTTCGGTTGACGAACGCCTTGTTTTTAAATGTATGCCAAGCTGTACAGCTATAAAATTATTTTATTAATTAACATGAATTGTCTTTCAACATTTAATTAACTTCTTATCACTTTCTCAAAGCCAGCTGGGTCGATATTTCTGAAATGTAGTTTGATCTGGTCTCTCCTTTTCTCATTAGCGCAAAGTTATTATTAATTCTAGTAACACTGTCATATATCAAACATTCGTTGTGGCACATAATTGTTTTCTATTTTATTACCACATTACTTTAATCAAATGTCATTTAAGGCTTACAGCTGATAAGTAGCTGGTCAGTTGGCGAACATGATGTGACGTGTAGTTTTACCGCTTTTTAGTAGTCTAGTAGATGAACTGCAACATAAGGGTAATCATTCCCTCTCAGTCCTTTGTGTAGACTGGAGTTTAGTCTAATCTCTAAACAGGCACACAGTAGATCTTGTAAACTACCAGCAGGTGTGTTAAATGAGGGTTGGACCTAACCCCTCCTGTAAAAAAAGTGTCCCATAGCAAGATTAAGAACATTTGAAACACATGTCTGGCTTATCAACTAATAACAAAAAACAATCAACTGATTTTAGTGTCAGTAATAGCTTTTACGCTAAAGTTAACCTCGCAATCACTTCGTTAAAATTACAATTAGTTAATTTAATATAGACCATTTTGAGGGATGTAAACAAAAACAATGGTCCTAACGTACTTCCTGTTTTACATTTTTAATTTCCATAGCTTCTGAGAATCCAAAAAAGTCCAAATGTTGATAAATAATCCTATGGCAGCTTGTTTTAATGTAAAGTTATTATTGAATTGCCTCTTGTTACAGTTATGAAATGGTTTGACAACAAGCAGGAAATTTTCATGGGCCAGTGACATCACCACATTGAAATGGTCTATACTTTGAATAGTTAAAATCATACTGCCACAGAAGAATGGTTGAAAAGCCAAACAAGTAAACAAATACTCGAAGACTGTGTCCTTACATTGCAAACCTCAAAAGCAGGCCACCTTCTGCTTGGAGGAGAAATTTGCAAGCGTGACTAGCCTTTGTGCGATTAAAAGCATACCAGTAAGCAGATGTGGGGGAGGGGCAGGGCTTGGGCTAGATATAGATAGATATTTTAGAGGTTACTATTTAATTTTACCATTTAATTGCTATCAATACACTTATGCATTTGACAATTTAAAAAAAAGATGTGGTACTATGTATAAACATCTGTGATAGATACATTTTCTTAACTAAAACTCTTTCATTCAGGTTTTCCAATTTTCTTGCTAAACTTCTTTAATCTTTGAGGTAAGTTGCTGTGAAAAAGAATGAATTTGTTCTAACAACTCAATTATTTTACAATATTAAGTCTTATCAACCTTGCTAGAGCAGTCACACTGCAGTTGTAGCGCCACCCTCTTGCTACCGAGTGACTCAACAGAGCAGACAATGGAAAATTACTGAAGAGATTGGATCATACCATTATAAGGACTGAAAGGGGGAGAACATGTTTGTTGCAACTGCCCAAGTTACAAACAGACATCAACTAACATAATTTCCAGAAAACACGAAGCATCTGTGTATAAGCCACAAAGGAGCAAAACTGTGAGGAAAAAACAACAACACACAAATAAGCTGCATCGGTGTATATGCCTGATCTGATTTTGCCTATTTTAAAAATATATATTTATATTATTATCAAAATACCAGTAATGGTGTTATAAATTCCAAGCCAGAAGTGTGAATGCATGGAATGCATGGATACAATGCATCCATAGAATACATTGATACAAAATGTTAAACTGCTATCAGACATCTACTTAGAAGGTATGTCGCAGAGGTAAGTGTAAAAAAAATTACACATTTTTACATGTTACAACCTTGTGATTTTCCCCTTCAATTAAATAGTCTATTTTTACCTTATTTGGAAGGGTCATGAATATTAACAACGAGCTGTTTCACACTGTGGCTCATGACTAGCTCACAAAGCAAACAGACATCTACTATCAGACGTGAACGCAGGAACTGTGATGTACTCTGAAGTGTGCAAAATAATAATAATAAAAAAAATTTAATGAAATATATAATTTTCAAATTGATTCAAATGATAATCGATAAACTTAAGTGGCGGAGTTCCACTTGAGACAACCTGGCAACAAGTTTCACCATTGCAGGCTAAATGGAGGTGCACTATTATTTTTTTTCAGTTATTTAAGTAAGTATCCTAAGTATCCTAAACAAAATTGTCCCAAAAACAGAAATCACTCATTACACTTGTGTTACTAATGCAACGACTGCCGCATTGGTATTACATTTCAAAGAGCTCAGTTATCAGCACCACTATGGAAAATGAAACTGTATCCATGGTGACTAGCCCGGACTGGCACAAAATAGAAAGCAAAGAGAACCATTCTGCCTGATAATGGAAAACAGTTGAGCGGGTCCTGAGTTATCCAATGAAATATACGTCAAATAATAAATCTGACAAAATGGACTGGCATTGATGTATCTATAGTTGTATTTTGTAGATTTAAATGTATATAACAACACAGGCAGGAATATTAACCTTAGCGTAAAAAAGGTTGTCATAATATTTAGTTATCTATGCTAGATAATTGGAGTAGTTCTAGTATTTTTGTATATTTTAATTGAATGGTAATAACAGATAAGAACAAGAATGACTGAATATTAGCACGAAAACCCTCTACCTTCATATTCAAGTCAATCGGCAATTCCTGAAACAACGTCTGTGCTTGAATGAACGGTTTCTTCCGATGCATTAAACGGTAACACCAGGATGGTATCAGTAAAATTACTGATATCTAGCTCCTTAAGGCTGATACTTCTGCCTTGCTACTGTTGATTGGTCTTACATGTATTGTCCGGCACAGCCTTCGCACACTTGTATACACTTCACCGTGGCTGACGCCGATCCTGATGTGCACCTCTTAAAAATGTAACTACACGTTGCGACAACGCGTAGTACAAGCTCTGCGGTTGGTCGGCTTGGTAGAGTTGACAAGTGTGGGCAGCACCAAGAGTCGTGGGAGCAAGCCCATTGAAGTGAGTGTTTAACAAGTTTCAAGTCCCGTGGAGGAGCTCAGATGGAGACATGTGTTTTGTGCTTACGAGCGAGTTTGAGCTACTTGTACAGTAAGGTAGCATTATTATTATATATTAAAGTAGCATGTAGGTATTTATGGTGTAAACAAAACACCCACAAAGAAACTTGACACAGAGGAACATACAGCAGCTAGCTCTCTGCAACTCTCATGGATTGTACTATTATTTAAAAAGGGGTGTGGAGATATATAGCTTCATTTTGAAGCAATATAGAGCATGACAGGCGATTTAAAAGTTCCTATCATTTGGGCTTATAGAAACCTAGAATATCATACTGTGAATATGAAATATTATAAAACTATAATATACATAACTCATATGGAAGGTCTGATGATGCAAAAATGATAGGAATTATTAATTTAATATTTTATATTAAGCATTTCCCAATTTCTAACTCATTAGCAATACAACACTCCATGCAACATTCAGCGGACATTGCATCCAACAGCTGGATGTTTTTGGCTGGCTCTCTAAGTGAATGCTCACATGCATGTTCCTGCTTCTGAATGAGCGAGTTTGAGCTACTTGTACAGTAAGGTAGCATTATTATTATATATTAAAGTAGCATAAAGGTATTTCTGGTGTAAACAAAACATCCACAAAGAAACTTCACACAGAGGAACATACAGCAGCTAGCTCTCTGCAACTCTCGCCCACAGAAGCTCCCACACAGGTCAGTACCTGGATGGGCCCACATGGGAAAGCTAAGTTGCTGCGGGAAGTGGTGTTAGTGAGACCAGCAGGGGGCGCTCAACCTGCGGTCTGTGTGGGTCCTAATGCCCCAGTATATTGATGGGGACTCTATACTGCTCAGTGGGCGCTGTCTTTCGGATGAGACGTTAAACCGAGGTCCCTGCGGTCTTTAAAAATCGCAGGATGTCCTTCGAAAAAGAGTAGGGGTTTAACCCCGGCATCCTGGCCAAATTTCCCCACTGGCCTCTGTCCATCATGGCCTCCTAACCATCCCCATATCATAATTGGCTTCATCACTCTGTCTCCTCTCCACCAATCAGCTGGTGTGTGGTGTGCGGTCTGGTGCACAATATGGCTGCCGTCGCGTCATCCAGGTGGATGCTGCACACTGGTGGTGGATGAGGAGATTCCCCCAAAAATGGGTAAAGCGCTTTGAGTGTCTAGAAAAGCACTATATAAATGTAAGGAATTATTATTATTATTATTATAATAGAAACCCCACTACCAGTTAGCGTTCTGAAGTGTTATTGCAGAGCAACACAAACAGAACGCAGAAGTATAAATCCATGGCATGGCTAATCACAAGACATGTGCCATTAGTTATGGCGATCATGCGATGCAGAAGTATAATTCAGCCTTTAGCAAGTGACTGTGCACAGGGTAGTAACTGTAGTTTAAACACACCAATGCCGGCAACGTGCTGTTAAAGAACCCATCTGTAACGTTTTTCCTTCAACTCAGGTCAACGGTCTTTGTGTTTGCAAATTTTTAAAGCATCGTTTAATTTTTTGCCAGTCTCTTACAAATTCTAACTTACACAAAATTTGCGTCCTTCTGCGCGATTGGAGTTTTGCTTTGCATACTATAAAACAGTCGATTTAAAGGGAAGGGTATAACTTTTCCTGCTTCTTTTTTGACTTAATTTTAGTATTATGATGCGGAGGTTGCAAAGTCAGATTAATGACATTAGAACTCATTTTGTTTTGATTGCAGTAGTTTGAATACTAATTTTTATGTGCTTGATGTTAATGACGTTATATAAGTCGGAATAAAACTTCGGAATAAAAGTCGCACAATGTTTCATATGATTTATTACGTCCATATGAGGTCCCCACACTCAAACATCAAACACATTCCTGCTATCACCATATGCCCCAATTATTCTCCCACCTTTATTGAATACAAAATACAATTAATTATAGAAATGCACATGTATGCAGCAGTTACCAAGCTTTTCTGAGAGAACTATAGTCGCCTTACCTTAAAGAGCACACTAAAGACTGCAGAACCAGTGGGAGGGGAACATAGCTTAAACTTAAACATTTGCACTTTAAAACATGCTGACTTCTACCACAGTAAACAAAAGAAACATTATTGTATTCTGCAAAACCAGACTAAAAGAATAAAATGTCCTCAGCAACCAGAACAGCCTACAAGACCTTGCTCTAATTGAAGAATCGACAAGCACTCAAAGCATGAGAAACAGAAATTTGTACTTAAATATGAGTGTTGGTAAAACTCATGGAAGTGAGTTTACTCCCCATCCCCCAATGCTGCAGAATGCGAGCAGTCAAAATGGGTAGAAAGGGCAGACATGGATTGTACTATTATTTAAAAAGGGGTGTGGAGATATACAGCTTCATTTTGAAGTAATATAGAGCATGACAGGGGATTTAAAAGTTCCTACCATTTGAGCTTATAGAACCATAGATGATGCAAAAATGACAGGAATGATTAATTTAATATTTTATATTAAGCGTTTCCCAATTTCTAACTCATTAGCAATACAACACTCCATGCAACATTCAGCGGACATTGCATCCAACAGCTGGATGTTTTTGGCTGCCTCTCTAAGTGAATGCTCACATGCATGTTTTACCCTGCACTAACAGGTACAGCCTATCCTACACTAACATTAGGAAGCTAATTAAAAGTCTGCAGTGCTATAGCAAAGGAATTATTTACCCTAGCTGTGACCTTGCAGAATAAACTAAACAGAAAAAATAAATATGCATATACACTCCTTATGTTACATTCTTAGACAGCATGACCAAAACATTTCTGATCAAAAAACTATTACAAAATTTAACCGCAGCAATTTTTTAGTCAATTGTATCAATTGTTTCTTTAATAAAGCTGTTGCTTAAGAAGTGTCCCAAAAAAAACAACTGCCAAATCTGATTTATTTATTGTTTTGTAAGGTTACAGAGAATATTCAATTATCCATTGTTCTCCATTCATCTAAACTAACTTTGGATAGTTTAATTCTGCCCAAGGCCTATACTATTCTGGTGTATTTATTTTATTTATTTTTATGTAAAATTTGGCAGTACATTTGGCAGTATTATTTAAAATACACCCCTCCCAACCAGTTCTGACAGAGATCGAAAATTACTAAGTAGAAACAGACGCCTGAAAGTGGAATATACCATTTCTGAATTTAGGGGAGCTACAACGTTTGGAGGTAATATAAAATGTATTAAATCCAAGATGTATTAAAACAGAGAACATTGTTGGTTAAATACTTAGAAATAATCTGAATAAGTCTTAGACTTTGAATCCCCTAATGCAACAACAGTTTTCATGAAACAGCTATCACTTTCCAGTGCTATTGTATGCTCAGCCAGCTACTCACAGATACGACCGGCAAAAACAGTCTGAAACCAGTTGAGACTAGCTACGTTATAGGTTGTCATAGAGATCTTATGAATCGGTTTAAATATGAATGCTTCTGGTAAAGAATTTAAAAAATATCTGCTAGATTTTAATATATATATATTATTATTATTTGTTTTTATTTTTTTAGTCTGAACACTTGTTTAAAGGAAGTAAATGTTATTACTTTCAAAATCCACAAAACTGTTAAATAGGTGTGTTAAATGGAATATAGATCATGCAGTAGATCCTACAATCCCTAATGACTAGAACCAAACACTGCACAACAGCAGTGAAGCATGCACACTGCAGCTACCACTGAGTGCCAGATTTCAGCAAGATCTTTTTAAAATCCCCTCCCCCATTCTGCCATTTCAAACTCTCTGCACTGCAATGACACAAAATGGCCACCAGCTCGCCTGTGGGCAAGGTAAACAATTGGAACTGCAGTATTTTTGGAAACTAAAATTTTATTCTATTATTATGCTAGTTCATGCTTTATATTTAAATCACGCTCATCTTTAGGTGCTTTTTTATTTTCAGATTTGTTATCTTTAAATACGGTTTCTTTATTATTAGGGTTACAAAAGACAGGGCGGTATGTTCAATCTGGTTCATTCCACAGCTTAATCTGATGTTGTTGTTGTTTTTTTGCTTCTTTACCCGCTGAAGAAACTGCTTACTGTTGCTGAAATCTTGCTCACTTATTATGAAACCAGCATAACAGATTTAAGAACTGCAAAGCCTAATTGCCTAATTTGATTTAACATAAAGTTCAAAGAAATTAAGATAGAAGTATAGTGCGAATATACACGAATTATGTAAATGTAACCAACGTGACTTTAAAATGAGAAAGGCATCAAGTGATAGAGCAAAAGTTTCTAATTTTGTTAACAAAAATATAAGCTAGAGTAGGGAGAGTTTAAGCGAAGAGGGTTTTTTCTAGTTCTAGTTAATTCAGGGAATCTGCAGGTTTCTAAGAGTTATATTTAAGATTTAAGACCTTTTTAATACAACAAAAAATTTAATTTAAGACCAATTTTATAGTACAAAATTAGCAAAAATGCTAATAATTACCATCCTTAACACTCTTTATTATAGAAAGAGTGAAAAACCTTTTGTCTTTGAACTGACTAATAATTATTAATAATATTAATGGGGATAGGGCGGCACGGTGGCTCAGTGGTTAGCATTGTCGCCTCACAGCAAGAAGGTCGCTGGTTTGAGTCCTGCACTTGGCATTTCTGTGTGAAGTTTGCATGTTCTCCCCATGTTCGCGTGGGTTTCCTCTGGGTGCTCCATGGCGACCTCTGAAATAGAGACTAAGCGAAGGAAAATGAATGAATGAATTAATGGGGATGCAGCAGTACTTTGTGGTAGGCCTAAACGTTAATGTTGTGGGCAAGACGAAGCAGATCTGGGAAATGTCAGGTGTGTTCAGACAGTAATAATAATAATGATAAAAATCATAAAAATTTTACATCAGTTTCTCCAAACTGCATTAACAACACTAACAAAACATAATTCCGCACTGTCTATAAATTATGTTTATTAATAATTGAAATATATTACAACAGTATTTTATATGTACAGCTTTGTTTTATTGTTTTATATAATCTTATTTTCTGATTTTGTTTCATTTTGTTCTGGTAAAGAATTTGCTGACAACTTCGACACTGATGTTTTCTCTCTAAACAATTATGAGATGTCTAGCAGAACTTTTTTACTCACCCAGCAAACATTTTAAAGCTTGAAAGAAAAATGTTTAATATGGTTTAAATGACATTTTAAACAGTTTAACTGAACGTATTAATAAGTTATTCATTAAGCAGAGAGGTCAAGCCCATGCACTCGTCTGGATTTTAATCATGAACGTCATCATTGTGCATTTAGGCACATGCAGCAGAAGAAATTTGACAGTTGATTAAGTTTGTTGCGCTCCACGTATTGGTCGTAGCTGCAAATTGCAAACAAAGTCCCACTTTCAAACACTGGAAAACATTGCAATTCCAGTCCCTGGCTGATCAATTTGTGTATATCTAGTTCTTCATTTGCTAACGTACGAGCTGACGCAGCAGTCACAAGTTATTATGGAGCTAAATCCCAGAGAACTTTATTTGCGCAAGTGAAATCCCAGCGAACGTTGCTTATGTAAGCGAAATCCCAGTGAGCATGTATTTAATTAGGTTCCACCTTTTTCATTCTGGGTGACAAATAGATGAAGAGATTTTAAGTAGATTTCAAGATGAAAACAAAATCTTCTTTACAGGGTCAGTTCGATTGCTTTTTTTAAGACCTTTGAATGCGGATTTAAGACATTAAATCTAATTAAGGCCTTGTTTTTATACTTTAAAATTTAAGATATTTAAGGATCTGCGCACACCCTGTAATTACTCACAAAAAGATGAGTTGCAACATCTAGCTAAACAAATTGTCATAGGTTGTTGTGTACTAACAAAGAGTTGCATTTTTAGTGTTGCAACAAGGAGTGCCAAAGCAGACATTAGCGTAAACGTCTTCTGTTTTTCTTCTATGTTGGGCTAAATACCAAAGTATACTTAAGCTGTCCACATTCAACTTTACACTATCCTAGTAACAATTTTTATTATCTGGAGTATCCGTAGACATTTGCGCACACTGTCTGCATGTAGCCCAGTTTCTCTGTTTGGTCTTTTTACAACTGCGCAGGTGTAAGGTGAATAGGTCTACTCTGTGGCACTACAGGTATATTACTATTATCTTCCTACTATTAGCAATGAACATTGAGCCTAATCTTTAACACGCAAACATCTGACCTCAACAAACTGCACAGAAGAAATTAATCACAGAACATTTTATAGCCCAAAAAAGAGGAGCCCAAGAGCAACACTTACCTATTTTGTAATCACCATTGACCAATGGTAAGTTTAAAACGTAAGTTAAGCTTTCCAGAAATTTTCTTAGGCATATATTGGGGCCTTATGCTGCATTCCAGACAACTTGGAATTTGCGAGTTTTCCAACTTGGAAATAATGTTTAGAATGCAGCTAGAAGTTGGCAATCCAACTTGTGAACTTGGGTCAGATCGAAGAGCCCTGACTTTAGTGAGACGCATCATTTGACATCACTTCACCGATGATGGCTACTTCTGCTTTAGCAAGATTAGCACATATATAACCTTTCAAGCATGTTTACAGCTCAAATAAGTCAGAACCCAAGCAATAAAGTCTATTTCTGAGATATTAGTTTTATAGTGAAATATATAATGTTCTTTTTTGTTTTTTTGTAAGCTGTATTTAAAGGACAGCTAGCATTTCTATTCTTTTTGTTTTAGCCATAATTGACGCAATAACATCAACATGATCTCACATGGCAAAAATGTGACACATTGAGGTCGGAAGTGGGACATTTCACTGTTGAAATTCCCACCTCCACCTGTGTCTGGAATGCAGCTTTAATGTAAATGTCGACAATTGTGATTAGCTAAAATCTTTGCAAAAGAAGTGATCAACTAAATCGGCATAGAAGCAGCAAAAGATGGTATCTTTCTCTTCAAACAAACATCAACAAATTAAAACATAAATTGTTTACTTGTGTCAGAGTAGGTTCTATTATAGTTGGCCCTGATCATGTCCCTGATCTTTCAATAAAAGAGACTTCATAAACCCTGCTGTTTCCCTCAAATTAATCAATTAAAAAATTGGCTAAACAAAAGAACAATCCCATATTAACATGGTCAGGCACTTGGATAATAAAAACACATTTGCGTATAAAATTGAGATCTATTGGAAGGGCATGCAAAGATTTAACAACCTACAATACAACATCTGAAGATCTGAAGATGTAGTCAACACTTTCGCTTTCCACTTTCATTAAGCACCTCAACCATTCTCTTTTCATCGGTTTCCCTAGAAAATTACATATCTTGTGGAGTCTGGACAATCAAATTAACACAACATTCTGATATTACGATGTGGCCTTCTCAAAACCCGACTGGACTGCAAAAAAATGTCACCAGGTATATCACAGTGACTTACAGGTCTGATTCTTCAAGACATGAACCTTTATCCAAGTGTTGGGCCTACAATTGTCTTGAAGCAAATTCTCCAGAACAGGACTGAAAATGCCCAAACCACACTAACCCTCCCAAAATAAACAGCTTAAAGACCGATAAAGATTACACACAAGGGATCACATTCTCAGTAAAAGTAGAAACTTGTCGCTATTGATAACAAATACCAAACCAATCCTTGACTCCAAAAATCATAATTAATTAGTACAAGAATCTAATGATATCAAAGACTTAACATCAAAAAAGGAAAGGACCTTACACTGCAATCTTCAAATGCAGGCCACTTTCTTCTTGAAGGCAAAATTTGCAATCCTGCTCTAGCTTTAAATCAAAAGGCTAGCACTAAAATTGAGCAAGCTGGGGGAGGGGCCTGGGTAGAATTGTACCATTAATTTTGCAGGGGTGTTACAAAAATTCTTATTTCAACAAGACACTTCTATACTTAAAAATGAAAAAAGCATCACCATCTACATAATTACACACAACTGCAAGAGATAAAAAAGACTTCTTTATTTGATATGCCCTAATTAAAATGTTTCCATCGTAGCATTAACTTGGTGGACATCCTCAGAGACTCTGAAAACCAATATGGAGAACTGTTCAGAAATAGCGCATTTGGTTTACGCAAAATGTCAAACTAGGTTAAATTAGATCTGGAGCACAGTAACACTGCAGTGTAGCTCCACCCTCTTGCTGCCAAGTCACACAGCAGAGCAAACAATGGAAAATTACTGGAGAGTACGGAGCATACCATTGGAAGGACTGAGAGGGGGAGACACACTAACTTGTATCGGCAAAGGAAGCCAGGTGGAGTAAACAGCACTCTGCAGTTTTAATTGATTGGTAAAAACAGTATCTTCTGCCTTACGGTCTACTGTAGTTCCAGCAGAGAAGACTATAACCGACTAATAGCAAAGAAACAACATGACTGAGATAGAGATTTTATATAATATTTTATCTGTTTGTTGATCATGTCATTTGAAACTAATGCATGATAACAGGTGAAGAGGGAAATGTTCCCTTTTTTATAATGTACAGTCAGAAATTGAATTAAAAAATGAAAATGAGAACGCAAGTGTGGACAGTTAATTCATACATAGCGTAAAGACAGCAGGAAGGCTAAGGAGCAAGAATCTGATATCCTCACAAGACAGAATGTGAGAGAAAAGAGACCTCTACTAGCTAGAATCTGCCTAGCTATTAAAGTATGTTAATTATTCAAACAAATGAGAAAAAAAGCTTAAACTAATAAATCTTGGTTACAGGTTTAGTGGCAATATCGAAGCAGAAAATTGCTGCATGCAGTTAATGTGCGTATTAAAAACTAGACTCAGGACACAAAGATGTATATTGAACAGTCACGAATTTGACATTTTATCAAATAAAAATACCCTGTCACCTAAAAATGGCATGGACTAAGGCTAAAACAACATGTACATAATTAAGTACATAAATAAAGCAAAAATAACGGCAGGAATTGCGGGGATGGGGGGTTGTCATGATTTTACAATTCCAGTTGGTGTCTCCGCTGGCATAAAAATTATTTGTCACTTACCCTATGGGATAATATAAGACTCATGTTGACACGTGCAGTGCTGTGCTGACTGCGCAGCCTATGTGGTGGTAAAATGTTACATGCTTACCAACCATTAGCCAATCACATGCCTCATATTTATGCGCTTTTGACAGCCGAGAAACAGTCTGCTTTGTATATTCAGTTTGCGGGAGAAAATGTACTATAGTGACAAGTGACCTAACCCTAACCCTAGTGAGTAAAATCTATGACAAACAACATGTCAGGAAAGAAGAACCTTAATTTCTTTACATTTAATATTACATTACACATCACTAGAGCCTTTATTTTCATGATACATTTATACAACCAATGACACTGAGATGCAAATAAGTATGTTAACCTTGGGTAAATTATGAGTAGTGTGACACAGGAAGCAAGATAACGCAGAATTCTGTTTAGCCGGCGATTAGAATGACCCAGGCACAGCTATTTCAAATGTGAAAAAACCTTCATATATCTGTGTTAGTGTGTAAAGGTTTCACACAAACAACATAAAATGCACACAGACACAGATGTGCAAGCAGAAGCACAGATAAACAAGCTAAATTATCTACACACTATTCCAAGTTTTTTGGATGCATCAGTTTGGATGTGTTGAAAATGCTAAAAATCCAATCAAAATACTTCCAGTATTATTGAAAAGATAATAAGTAGCTTAACTAGCATAGCATGGCGCTAACAATGTATAGGTCACAGGCAATGCATTCAAAATACACAGATGAGCACTGAGAAGCAGCCGAGTACCAACAGTACAGCGCTCAAGTACTTTGTACAACCTCTACCATGAAGTATTATTATTTAACTTCAAAAAAGGGCGCAATTAGGTCAGCAACTACAGACGAACTGTCAGAACAGAAAAGACAGATAAGACTGGATTGATAACACTTGATTATAAATGATTATAAATGTCTTGTAGAAAACATTTAAAAAAAAACTCACTGGTTGTTAAATATAGTAGATGGCACAACTTGAAAGAAAAACAGATGAAATGGAAAACTAAAGGCAAGGGTGGACTATACCATTATGTGTTGCATAGGGGCGTGTCCACACTGTGCCGAGAACAAAAAGCTGCAGCATTTTGAACCAGTTTTGTCTAAATCCTGTTCATCAGTTTAAATCCTCATAATTTTTCTACAATACACACACAATACAAGCATACAAATTTTGTAACAATTATGTATGCCTTTTTTTAAATTAAAGAAGCCAGGAGAATATAAGTGTGGGGGCAGGGGAGCCAAACCACGGCACAAAATATACATCCATTACAAAATCATATACTCGATAATATATAGTAATGACTAAAGTGTCACAAAGGCTGTATCAGATTACACTCTTGCAGCAGATGTGTTAAGCAGCATGCAAAATGCAAAACTTTCATCCTTTAAATAAGGTTAGTTCATCTCTCTGTGCCATTATTTATATTTTTGTCAAAGGTATTTGAGCAAAGCTAATTAATTGTTGCATTATTGCCAAATTATGAAAATGTCATATCTCTATGTCCAGAGAATATGTTTAGAGGCAGAACTAAAAAAAAAAAACATTTATATAATAAGTTGCCCATATATTTTTATATGACCTTTGTGGAATCTGCAGTGTGTATCTGTTATTAGTTTAGTGAATTTTCTTGTTACATGTCACACAAATCATGTGTTCAATAATGTATCTTGTTTGTACTGAGGTATCGATTTATTATTTTGATCCCAGTATCATACTGGTGCTAATATTTGGTGTAGAGCCCACTACTACATAGTATGAGAAGTACACTGACATGATGAATGTACATTGACACATGTAAATGTTTTTTATCAGATGGATCTTAAGAAGGGCGACACGGTGGCTCTGTGGTTGGCACTGTCGCCTCACAGCAAGAAGGTCACGGGTTCGAGTCCCAACTGGGTCAGTTGGCATTTCTGTGTGGAGTTTGCATGTTCTCCCCGTGTTCATGTGAGTTTCCTCCGGGTGCTCCGGTTTCCCCCACAGTCCAAAGACATGCGGTATAGGTGAATTGATCAACTAAATTGACCGTAGTGTATGTGTGTGAATGCGAGAGTGTATGGATGTTTTCCAGTACTGGGTTGCAGCTGGAAGGGCATCCACTGTGTAAAACATATGCTGGATAAGCTGGCGGTTCATTCCGCTGTGGCGACCCCTGATGAATAAAGGGACTAAGCCGAAGGAAAATGAATGGATCTTAAGAAACGTAGTTCACCCGAGAAGAAACTTGTGTCATTATTAATTCACTCTCTTGCAAAGCAATTAGTAAATGATGACAAATCGTTCATTTAAATTCCTAATTGTGACACCAATCTGTTGCCACTCTGAAGTTAAAATCATAAATATTTACACACTGATTTTTGCATGTTGTATATACTTGATCAAATACTACAACTGTCACGCGATCCCTTTACATAGATGTTAGTTTACAATAGAAACTTTAAGATTAAAAAAGTATATCATGTGTTTTTTATGAAACCAAAAGAACAAACTGCTTTGTTTACAAAGGCATACAGTACACTGCAAAATAATAATGTACAAATTTCCCTCATCTACTTTTAGACCTTTTAAAGGTTAGACTCTATGAAAAATTACACCTCTGGATTTATTTTCACTAATTTAACAGACATCTTTTTCGACGTTGGGATTTTGTTGCTTATTCGCAGCATTAAGAATCGCTAAATCACCCAGAACACAAAATTGCTGTATCTTTTAAAATGTATTCAATTAGTTAAACAAGATCAATACAACACAAATATCTAATGACCTCAAAACCTTGTTGTTTATAGTGGCGCTGTGCATTCAGGAAGTAAAGCTGTGCTGCTACGACCGGTTTCAGCCAGTTCTGTCCTATTCTTTACACTCAGGATATGAGTAGCTCTCCTTCTGCTTCCATTCCTTTCCCTACTTTTGTGTTGATTTTTATGGGATCATTATGAAATATCTTAAATATTAATGACCAAAATGTAAACTAAAGCCCTTTTCGAACTAATTATTAATACTCTGCGACAGCATTAAAAATTGGGAAAATGTCCTTCATTATTTCTCAGTGCACAAAACAGTTTGTATAGTTTGAGTCATGCACAAACAAAAAAACGATAATGGTCTGGGACTAATAGCTAGCGACATGAAACCTCTGTTCACAGTGCCACTGTGTAATCAGGAAGTATAGCTGTGCTGCCACAACTGGTTTCAGCCAGTTCTGTCCTATTTCCTTCACTCAGAACACAAGATGCTCTCTCTTTTCAATTTTTAATTTGATTTAATCATTTTATTTTTCACTGCTAATTTCAGGTGCTAATTTTCCATAGAGATTTACGTCTGTGCTTTCAAGTCATTCCACTATTTATGATATAAACGCATAAAACAAAGAAATTACGCATTTTAATGTTATTTTAGCATTTTATGAAGTACAGCACAAGCAGAACATGTGATATAACAGCACTGATTAACAGAGCTTAAAAGGGAAGGGAGCACTCAACCATGTACTCATGGAACCACGAGTTAAACACTGTAGCTATGCCACTGCACAGCTAGCATCTGTAATTGCATTTTAATAAAGTACACTCAGACCTGATGTCTCTGAGCAGATTATTTGCCTACGACCTTCACATGACATACAAGTAAAACATACGGGGTAATACATAGCACAAAATCGTAGCTACTCTGTGATTCACCACAACAGTCATTCTCCTCCCCCACAGTGAACTGCAATGTGTGAGTGGAAAAGTACTGACAGAAAGGGCTGTACCATTTAAGAGATCTTTAGGGGTGGAACACAATTTTTTGGTAATTGTATAATTAATTAAAAGAGCACAGCTCGCCTCTGACAGAGAAAATAAAAATACTCTATCGCTTTACAATTATAAGTTGAATACAACTGTTACAGCTGTGGTAAAGGTCGACAGGCAAGTCAAGTGGGACAATTCAGCCATGGCTATTGGAGGCACAAACATGCTATAAGCACTGCAAATCAAGCATGGCAAGCTATCCATAACTTAGTCTTGTTGTTTGATAGAAGATCTCAAGAGGCACAGTTTCCATAGAGATTTAAGTCTGTTCTTTTAAGTCAGACCATTATTTGTAATATAAGAACATAAAATGAACAAATAACACGTTTCGATGTATTTTCGCTTTTTATATAAAGTACAGCACAAGCAGAACATGTGATATAACAGAACTGATTAACAGAGCTTAAAAAGGAAGGGAGAACTCAACCTTGTACTAATGGAACCACAAGTTAAACACTGTGCTTGTCACTGCACAGCTAGCACCTGTAATTGCATTTTAATAAAGTACTCTCAGATCTGATGTCTACGACCTTCACATAACATACAAGTAAGTAAAACATACGGGGTGATACATAGCACAAAATCGTAGCTACTCTGTGATTCACCACAACAGTCATTCCCTTCCCCCACAGTGAACTGCAACGTGTGAGTGGAAAAGTACTGACAGAAAGGGCTGTACCATTTAAGAGATCTTTATGGGTGGAACACAATTTTTTGGTAATTGTATAATTAATTAAAAGAGCACAGCTCACCTCTGACAGAGAAAATAAAAATACTCTATGGCTTTACAATTATAAGTTGAATACAACTGTTACAGCTGTGGTAAAGGTCGACAGGCAAGTCAAGTGAGACAATTCAGCCATAGCTTTTGGAGGCACAAACATGCTATAAACACTGAAAGTAAAGCATGGCAAGCTATCCAAAACTTAGTCTTGTTGTTTGATAGAAGATCTCAAGAGGCACAGTTTCCATAGAGATTTAAGTCTGTGCTTTCAAGTCAGACCATTATTTGTAATATAAGAACATAAAATGAAGAAATATCACATTTCAATGCATTTTCACTTTTTTAACAAAGTACAGCACAAGCAGAACATGTGATACAACAGCATTGATTAACAGAGCTTAAAAGAGAAGGGAGAACTCAACCATGGTACCACGAGTTAAACACTGTGCTTGTCACTGCACAGCTAGCATCTCTAATTGCATTTAAATAAAGTACACAGAGACCTGATGTCTGTAAGCAAACTATTTGTTTATGATCTTCACGTGACATATAAGTAAAAACCAAATAAGTAAAAACCCAGGAAATACATAGCACAAAATCGTAGCTACTCTGGGATTCAACACAAGCACAGTCATTCCCCTCCCCCACAGTGAACTGCAATGTGTGAGTGGAAAAGTACTGACAGAAAGGGCTGTACCATTTAAGAGATCTTTAGGGGTGAAACACAATTATTTTGTAATTTTATGATAATTTAAAAGAGCACGCTTTTCGTCTGACATGAAAATAAAAATACTTTACATATAAATGTTAAATGCAACTATTACAGCTGTAGAATAGGTCGACAGCCAAGGAAAGTAAGACAATTCAGCCATAGCTACTTGGTGGCATGCAACATCCAGAAAACATGTTATAGTAGTGAAAATCAAGCATGACTACCCATCCATAACTTAGACTTGTTTAATAGTAGATCCGAGGAGGCACATTTTCAATAGAGATTGAAGTCTGTGCTTTCAAGTCATTCCAATATTTATAATATAAACACAAAATGAAGAAATAGAACAGTTCAATGTATTTCTATTTTTTTTTAAGTACAGCACAAGCAGAACATGTGATATAACAGCACTGGTTAACAGAGCTTAAAAGGGAAGGGGGGCTCAACTACGGAACAACAAGTTAAACACTGTAGCTATGCCACTGCACAGCTAGCGTCTGTTTTTGCATTTTAAAAAAGTACACTGAGATCTGATGTCTGTGAGCAGACTATTACTAATACATAGATACATAGCACAAAAATCCAAAAAATCGTAGCTACTTTGTGATTCAACACAAGCACAAGTCGTTCCCCTCCCCCACAGTGAACTGCAATGTGTGAGTGGAAAAGTACTGACAGAAAGGGCCATACCATTTAAGTGATCTTTAGGGGGGAACACAGTTTTTTTGTAATTTTATAATTAATTAAATGAGCACACCTTTCCTGACATGAAAAATAAAAATACTATATTCCTATACAATTATAAGTTAAATGCATTACAGCTGTGGAATAGGTTGACAGGCAAGGGAACTAGGACAATTCAGCCATAGCTTTTGGGGGCAAGTGGTGTTCACAAAACATGCTATAGGCCCTGACAATCAAGCATGACAAGCTATCCAAAACTTGTTCTCTGATTTTTCACAGAGATTTAAATCTGTGCTTTCAAGTCAGACCATTATTTGTAATATAAGCACATAAAATGAACAAATAACCCATTTCAATGTATTTTCGCATTTTTTTATGAAGTACAGCACAAGCAGAACGTGATATAATAGCACTGATTAACAGAACTTAAAAGGGAAGGGAGCACTCAACCATGTACTCATGGTACCACAAGTTTAACACTGTGCTTGTCACTGCACAGCTAGCATCTGTAATTGCATTTTAATAAAGTACACTCAGACCTGATGTCTCTGAGCAGATTATTTGTCTACAAGCTTCACGTGACATACAAGTAAAAACAAATGGGGAAATACATATCACAAAATTTTAGCTACTCCGGGATTCAACACAACAGTCATTCCCCTCCCCCACAGTAAACTGCAATGTGTGAGTGGAAAAGTACTGACAGAAAGGGCTGTACCATTTAAGAGAACTTTAGGGGTGGAACACAATATTGTTTGTAATTTTAAGATTTATTTAAAGAGCACACTTTTTCGTCTGACATGAAGATAAAAATACTCTATTGCTTCACAATTATGAGTTGAATGCAACTATTACAGTTGTGGAATAGGCCAACAGGCAAGGGAAGTAGGATAATTCAGCTACTTGGTAGCACACGACACCCACAAAACATGCTATAGGTACTGATAATCAAGAATGATCAGCTGTCCATAACTTAGTCTTTTTGTTTGATAGTAGATCTGACTGCTCAACAGCATCTCCTATGTTGCTCTGCACGGCTCACCTGAACTCAAGTGAATGCACCTTCAAGTAGGTCTGGACTATCTTTGTTACTGGGTAAGAGTGCAGCACGGAGGAGATTGATAGACCACAGTTGTTGATGGTTAGAAAGATCTCTTATAATGGATCTGTTCCAATCTGACAAGATGGATTCACTTCTGTCAGCTCTGATCCCTGGGGTCCACACAATGTTTGCATCCCAGTAATGTGGTGTTACTAGTGGGACAAGGTTTTCCATCAGTGTCCAAATCACACAGTCCACAAGGGTATGCTATGTTTTTGAGCATAAAGATACTTTATATAATTTTTATATTATTCTTTATAAAAATATCTTCATATAGCAGGTCACAAACAGGTCAACATTATGCCAATTATCTTATAAATATTTGCCAGTTATGGATTATATTTTTTATATTTTTATTTGAGTAAATATGGATTAGGGGCGTCACGGTGGCACAGTGGGTAGCACGTTCGCCTCACAGCAAGAAGGTTGCTGGTTAGAGCCTCGGCTGAGTCAGTTGGCGTTTCTGTGTGGAGTTTGCATGTTCTCCCCGTGTTCGCGTGGGTTTCCTCCGGGTGCTCCGGTTTCCCCCACAAGTCCAAAGACATGCGGTATAGGTGAATTGGGTAGGCTAAATTGTCCGTAGTGTGTGTGTGTGAATGAGTGTGTATGGATGTTTCCCAGTGATGGGTTGCAGCTGGAAGGGCATCCGCTGTGTAAAACATATGCTGGATAAGTTGGCGGTTCATTCCGCTGTGGCGACCCCAGATTAATAAAGGGACTAAGCCGAAAAGAAAATGAATGAATGAATAAATATGGATTAGGGGGACAGCACGGTGGCGTAGTGGGTAGCACAATCACTTCACAGCAAGAAGGTCGCTGGTTCGAGCCCCGGCTGGGTCAGTTGGCATTTCTGTGTGGAGTTTGCATGTTCTCTCCGTGTTTGCGTGGGTTTCCTCCGGGTGCTCCGGTTTCCCCCACAAGTCCAAAAAACATGTGGTATAGGTGAATTGGGTAATCTAAATTGTCCGTAGGGTATGTGTGTGAATGAGTGTGTATGGATGTTTCCCAGTGATGGGTTGCAGCTGGAAGGGCATCCGCTGCGTAAAACATATGCTGAATAAGTTGGCGGTTCATTCCGCTGTGGCGACCCCAGATTAATAAAGGGACTAAGCCGAAAAGAAAATGAATGAATGAATATGGATTAGGGTGGCACAGTGGCTCAGTGGTTAGCACTGTCACCTCACAGCAAGAAGGTCACTGGTTCAAGTCCCAGCTGGGTCAGTTGACGTTTCTATGTGGAGTTTGCATATTCTCCTCGTGTTTGCGTGGGTTTCCTCCGGGTGCTCCAGTTTCCCCTACAGTCTAAAGACATACGCTATAGGTAAATTGGGTAAACAAAATTGGCCGTAGTGTAGTGAGAGTGTGTGTGAATATGAGAGTGTATGGGTGTTTCCCAGTACTTGGTTGGGGCTGGAAGGCCCTCCGCTGCATAGAAAATTTGCTGGAATAGTTGGTGGTTCATTGAATGAATGAATGAATATGGGTTATTTACTATTTTGTAATAAATGGTAATGCTTTGGCTTTAAGGTTTTTCAACTTATGTTCTAACGTTGTTGCGATCTATGTCATTCTCGCTCAAATGAACCATGCAGGCCATTTACATATCACGTCTTTTGCAAACTCCAGTTCATTATTTCAAATGTAGACATGTGGCAAACCCATACAAATACATAGAAGAAGCGGTGCATCTTGCACAACAACAGAGGGCATATTCTGATCTTGCTTCTTGCCATTTGGTTGTTTGTCACAAGTAGATGACACGCCACCTCAAGAGTCCATGTACATGTTTTGACTGTGTATTTTAAAAATGGCACGTCCTGTGTTGTTGTTCCCATTTCTTGTTGCACGGGCTGACGAAGATACTCTGTAAACCAGCAGCAAGCGTAGCTCGAGCCTAGCTCCAGACTATCACACAGTTGTGCTAGGCACTCTTAGGAAAGGGTGCCAAAAAAGTGGTATAGTATGGTTGGTGATTTTTTGCGATTTGAATGTTGATGAGCACGTTCCTAAACATCGCTGATTGGCTATTGTGTTCATGTGCTCAACATATATCACTGTGATTGGTTCTAAAGTTCTCATTGCTTCACCACTCTTTACCGCTGTTCACAAAGTGTGAGCACTGATAAATGAACAGTGAGGTGTCTATGAGCAGATATATGAGAGATTCGCTGACAAACCAGCTGATAGACATGGCTTTCAAACCCTCCAATGTCAATTATTAAAATTCTAGGTGGAAACAAGTTTTTTCCAACATGGCTCTAGTTTATGTCGTTAAGAAGTAACTGCTCATTGCAGAGCTTGCACCCGTACACAACAGCAGGGGCAACAGCATGCCCATGAAAGCACATACCTTAGGACAAGGAAGTCAAACGTTTCCACTGCCGTGCCTAAAGTGAGCGTGTACAGTCCACAGTCCACAGTCAATTCTGGGGTCTAATCGGGCCTCGTCGAGGCTTCCTCTGGGCCAGGAACCTGGGCACCTTTTTTGGCTGATGCCTTTGGGTGGGGTGAAAGCAGTGGCAGAGTTTGCCCGAGTTAAGAGGGTCTACGGCCATTTCACTAGTTTTGCAATCGCTCACAAGAGTAGGCTACATGCGCAAAAAAAAAAAAAAACAGAACATATAGCTACTGTTCAGTTGAAGATATTGCATGAAACACCACGTCATTTTTTTGCTTAAGATCGCCCTTATCTTTCCTTTTTAAATTTAAAGGTGTTGCATAAAATGCCCCTCCATTTGTGGTGAGACCCCTCAATGCACTATGCCAACAGTCGGTCGGTGATTAAACGAATATAATAAGTGAAGTGTAGAAATATAATTTAATGCTGTAAAGTAACGTGTAAGTAGTAACGTTTTCTCTATTTTGATCATTTAGTGATGATGAGATGGTGTGCTTTATCTGCATGATTCTGATTTGACTTTTATCTTCCCGCTGAACTGGGCGTGTTGTGTGATGTATGATTCGGGGGGCATTCTGGAGGCGGGGTTTGCGTGCTGCGCTGTGAGCTATTGGCCTGACAGTGGATACGTGACATGACCTCACTGCTCAAGCTCCCAGGCTATATTCTGATGAAGTCCTGGCTTGCACTGGCCCGACCGTGGAAAAGTGGCTAATGAAGCATTGCACAGAACCTACTGGAGAATAGCTCCAAAGAATTGTGTTTTTGGTTGTAAAGGGAAGTTGAGGCGTATACTTTACAAATGACAAATTGAGGGAAAGTAAATTATAATTTAGAAGCTGACCACGTCACTCAGATAACGTTCTAATTGTACGATTCAGAGACCAGCTGAGGCTGATCACACCAGTGTGATTGTATGTGTCAAGGGGTTAAGATTACAAAGATTTTCCCCTGTTTATTTACCCAAGTAAATAAATCACAGATAGTCGATTGCTAAGCGGAAGTTACAACACTAAAACACTGTTGACTTAGCATATCCACCAATGTCATGCCTCCAGGTGTTCCAGGCTTTTCTGGACAAGCTGAAAATTTGTTTTCTGTTATTTTCAATAGTAAATAAAAAAAAGCTGCACTGCTAAAACGCTCACAGCTAAGTGTTTTTATAACCATGCTTACATTTCTGCAGCACACAAACAATTCGGTGGACATGCAGCCTAAAAAAGCTTTGCTGTCAACTGGCAAAACAACACAGGATCAGCCAGTGGCATAAACTTGAGGGGGTGGGAAATTGTTAATTGGGGCTAATTGTTTTTTAACAAATGAAGGCATGATGAGGGAAACCTGTTTAAAAACATCATTGAAAATCATTGTTTCTGTGTGTGTGCATGTGTGTATGTGGTGTGAGTGATAGTATCTCAATATTTTGTATATCTTTTAAACATTGATAAAGCTATATAAATAAATACAGCAAAAAGAATGCACAAATAAATGAAATTAAGACCTTAGTCAAATTCATAGTCTAACCGCGGCTGTTTTACTTCACATGTAGTGGGTCACCTCAGGCGGGCGACATCTTGACATCACATGACTATACAAATACTCATTTATTCATCCCAGTTCTTGTTATTGGGCACTTTTGCTCATAGAATAAATTAATCATGGCTGCCATTTTTTTTACATTTTTAAAAGGACATAATAAACAAAACTTTTCCAATCAATGCTACAATTATTCTAATTTCAAATGTAATATGAATCTACATGTGCAGATATATTATATATTTATAAGTGAAATATGACTGAAAAAAGTAAAGTGAAATCATATAATAGTCAGCACCCCCAAAACAAAAACATATTCAGTAAATTATATATATATATATATA
>CAIGQV010019186.1:9795787-9847672 GCA_903798115.1 Danio jaintianensis | reverse complement strand
TATATATATATATATATATATATAAGTGAAATTATATTATAGTCAAAAATTATAATCAATATACTATAGTCAAACACACACACAAAAACATTCAATTAAATTTCACCTTACATATTTATAACTAATCACTTACATCACTTGGCAGCTTTTAAAATTTAAACTTGCACTTATGAATAACTTTTTTTTTTTATTTAAACTTGCACTTATAATGTTACAACTGATATGTGACAGATAGATCACGTTACCGTTTACACTCAAACAACTGACATTTATGAAAACAAAAATTAATGCAATAATTTACTCATTTAGAAATGTTCACAGAAAAAAAAACGATTCATTTTGCAGACCAAGCAAACAAACTGTGCAAAACTCACCCAGTGTTGTTTCGAGCAGTCTGAGCGCTTCACAACCGGTATCTCCAAAAACTCGCTACCGCGGTGGTCTGCTTCGTTATACGTTCAAAAACAGCACATCAGCAAAAGCGGATTCTGTTGGTAACGTCTTTATCGTCACGCAACGGAATCACATACAGTCACACAGATAGCTCACAGGGAGACTGACTGTAGGCTACAGTGAGCGCAGGCTGACAGCGACTCAACAGTGTAGTTCGCTTGCCGATTCGCGCTCTCTTCTTCTCTTGAACAGTACAACAACAGGAGGAGGAGACACGGCTTTCGCGGGACAACAGGACAATCGAAAATTAAGCGCCTCCTACCTACAAGTCGCGTGTTCAAAATGTCCGTCGATAAATACTGTAATTAACAGTAATTACAGTAGTACTACAGGGTCAGCGAAATTAACTTTTCCCACTGGTTCAGTTGTGTTCTTATTCTGTATTTGTTTGTTATTGTTATGTTATTATAATATTCTAACAGCATCCAAAGAAGATAAAAGGTGTTGTGTAACTACCGTTACGTTAATGACGGAAGAAATATCGAATAACTTTCTAACTTAAAATGTATTTTTAAAAACATTAGGCTATGCGCCTAATACAGCTACAGCCGAACACCGTGCAACATCTAGATGAGATTCTGTTTTGGGTACACACAAACCTGTCACATTGAAAGCCCTTTCATCTGAACACTGTCTGTGTTCAGTAGCATATCATGTAGGCTGCTGCATCACAACTGTGGTGAGAACAGCTATGATTATACCTACAATGTATTTGGTTAATTTAGAGTCGGACATGAAAATAATTGGAGTATTTTTTTAATTGAGATACCCGCTCGATTGATTCATGTATTTTAGATTCCCTAACAGAACCGGTTCATATGAGTCATTCGTTTGCTAGTGGAACTGCCCCTTTAAGCAGTAGCTATAGTTGTGGTCGTCAAAGAACAGTCACTCGTTCGGGAATAGGAGTCCTGGTCGCGCTTAAAACGTGGATAGCAGTGCAAGAAAAACTCAATGTTTGGGAGCAGCAATAAATAAACAGGTGTAAAAACAAAAGGCATTTTTTTCTCGAACGTTTCTACACTCTATTGCTGAACAGTAACGCAAGAAAAGCCTGAACCGAACATGAAAAACAGCTGAAGTCATTTTATTTTATGCATTCACGTTGTTTTGTAGAGCAGCCTCATAACATACTAACCAGACGGTGTTGTTATAGAGGGGGAGGGTGTGATGGTGGGAGATTTGACCCATGGGAGGAGTTATTCTGTCCTCATGCAGTTTCATATAAATTATTTTTCAGATCGCTTTTTTATAGCAAACCTGAATAAAAGGCGAGGAATTAAATGTTCTAAACTGTTTTTGAAACTAGGTGCACACACCCAACACATTATTTCATGATGTATGAGTGTATAATACATTTTAAAGTACTGATTCACCTGTAATCACGTTCAGTTTCCAGACTGCAAACAAATCCAGTAAAAATTGTGATGGCTAAATATAGGGGACATACTTTATATTCTGGTGAAGGTCAGCCATTTTGTTGTTATAACTTGCAGCATGTGAAGCAAGAGACATTCCTCTGTTCAAAATGTCTACTAGCTGCAGTACCGCCTGTGAGCTGTTGGGGAGCTCACAAAGATCATAGGAACACTTTATGCAATGTTACCAATATAAAGCAAGCTTCACTTAATGAGGGCTATATTTGCGTACACACATTTATCTCAATTAACAGAAACATCAAAATATGAATTATTAATTGAAAGAGCTGTATTTAGGGTCAATTATTTAATAATGTCTTCTACATCACATCTACTTAAAGCTATGTTGGATTCAACTGGACTGATGTTTTGAATTTATTACGTTAAAGAGAGTAAAATGTGGTCTGACAGTAGGCTACACTACATTAGTACACTACTACACTGTCACACACTGACTAACCAGTATACTCTTCTCTCAGATCACGGAGCGGGAAGAGCGGTTGGCTCCGCCCACTATTTCAAGCCAAGAGGAAACCCTTGAAATGACAAACCAAAGAAACAAAGACGGCGATATTTTTTCGTATCGTATAATAAGCCACGATAAATAGCGTAGTCTAAATGAGTCACTTCAATCCAGTTACCTCCGTGTCAAAGCGAGTACTTCAGTGTCACACAGTCAGATGCAGGAGAAGCAGCTCTGGCACACAAATGAAGAGGAGGATTTGAGGATTCATTTGATTCAAACTGACTGTGGTCAGTCAGAACAGAAGGGCTTCTACCAGCTAAAAGCCTAGTTACAGTGTTTGACATCCGTTAACAGGCATGAGACAGAAAATAAGGAGAATTCGGATGGACCGGTAAAACGCTGTGTGAACCGAAGAGAGTGGACTGATGTCGGGTTACGATTCCGTATCGCTCCGCTCAGTGGACTTTGTGAATGCTGTGACGGAGTTGAGTCTTTTGTCGTAGAGCTCCCCCTACAGGCTAAATGTGGGAATTGCCAGTCCTCTCAAATAACGACTGAACTTGGTTATCTAGTGTTTCTGAAGCCAAACAAAAAGCAAGACAGTTATGGCAAACATGTTTATTAAATTAAAACATAAGTATCGCAATAAATAAAACTTAAATACAATATAAATAATGTTTCATATTTATTGTTCAGAGGTGTTTTATTGTTCAACACCACGGTTAATTAAATGTGATATGAAAAAGTTGAATGACTGGTGAAATGTTGATTTCTACATAATGTATCCTTCTGTGCAGAGATGATAAGAGTGATATAATGAGATGGAATGTAAAATTACACATTAACAGAACTGGAAATATTGGCACACGCTGGAACTTAAAAAGTACACCACATAAAAGAGACAGAAATCACTTTTACCATTGGTCGTAATGTTGAGAAACATTTATACTCATTCACACTAGCAAACACTCGTGGGGTTTTCATACAAAATGTACTGAAGAAAAACTTCAAAACTACAACTCTTGTAAAAGGCACTGATTATTTTTAATCAGTGTTCTTTCAATTTCTTCCTGAACTTTAATTGGCCACTCTGGAAAGCAATGTAAACACGCTAGCCAGTATAAATTCTGGCATATGTTTAAATTGTTTGAAATGATCTGTAAGAATATATACGTAAATGGTCACTTCAGCATCCTCTTAGACTGGCTTTGGCAAAGTTACACAGCAAAAGTAAAAACAATATAGAGAAACACTGCTGTCCCATTATGTGGCCAAACAGATTCAACACTTATTAAAATATGTTGCGTGTTATGATTTAGTATGCTTACTTATAACTTGAGTATATTGAATTGGCATTAGGTACTAAAAGTGTGCTGAATGTTTTAATAAATAAGGCCAGTTAAGAAAGCTGCAGACTGCAGTGGCAGTGCAATCCCCTTTCAAACTATACTAAACTGCTCAAACGTGTCTAACAGAGGTTTTCTAGTAGAGGAAGTGAAATACCAAAAATGGACAGTTTCCATTTTACGAATGCCTGTGCACGAGACTATTTACCTTCATACAAGACCTGCACACGATTATCACAAGCAACCACGCTCACTAAATTGAGCACAGTGAGCAACTGGGGAAGGCTTTTTCTACTTTTCAAATATTGTGCGACAAGAAATGATGACAAGTTCCACGAAGGGTTGAAAGGAGTGTAAAGACAAAACCTCCACAGCGATGAAATATTCTGAGCATGCACAGCTGAATTATTACAAGATGAATCTTTATATCCTGCTCAATTTTGTGTAGTTTTTCTTTTCTTCACAGGTTGCTTTCCTTTGGTTCGTGGTCAGAAGATGAGATGGGATGCAGACCTCCATTATCATTGAGCCTCTTGGCACGGTACGTCTCATAGTGGATGTTATGAGTGACCTCCTTCAGGTCCTGGAGGTGGGACCTGATTTATGATGACATTATTAGTACTGGTCATTTTTTCAGAACAATTTCTGTTCTGTATAATAAAAACACAAGTGACAGTCTTAAAAATGAACCAGAACACAATACACATTAATACATATATAAGTAAATACAATTATCTGAAGTGGCCTTAACTACTAGCTTCTGCATTAAAATGCATTTCTATTGTATTGCAAAACAGGTGAGATATGGGTAGGGGCACACCGAATCTGTGGACATTTTTTGCTATTTCTGCGCAGAATTTTGTAAAAAATCTGCAGATTTATGCAGAATGATTTTGGGAGTATCGTAACTAAAAACGTAATATATATGAAAGAAAAAAATAATAAGTTTTTAACTTGTATGTAATGTAAACATTGCAAATCCACTAAAAGACAGAAAATAGTACTTTACAAACTGTACTGTAAATAAATCATATGAACATTTTCATATTAGTCAATAATATTACTGAAATTAATTTAAAAACTGAATAAATATAAATGTACACATATTTACACTAGTAAATAAATAGACTCAATAAATAGCTAAAAATCCTAGGTGGGCCTAGATATGGGTATGGTGAAATGGGTAGGTTAAAGGGTGGGTTAATGTGTAAGGGATGGGTCAACAGTGTAATTATGAATGTAATTACAGAAATTAATTACATTGTAATAACACAAATGTACATAATAAATGCATTGTACCGGATAATTAATTCAATGTATTAGTCATAATCATAGTAGTTAATGACATTTAATATAAAGTGGGACCCAAATATGATTTATTAAATAAATTAGTGTATTATTCACAAGATTGTAAAAGATATTTTTCAAAGTTATTAGATCAAATTGACTCAATAAACAGAAAAGAGCAGCATTTATTGAAAATAGAATGTTTTTGTGGCATTTGTCTTTTCTGTCCCATTAGATCAATCTAAAGCAACCTTGCTGAAAAGAAGCAGTAATATCTTGCAAAAAAATCTCCACAACCTCATATTTTTTAAAGGTTGTAAATACAATACAATATTATGATCTGATATCAAATAAAGCTTTATACATCACCTAATCATAAAATCCCGAAGTAAGGAAAATTCGCAGTGATTTGGGTTTTCAACTACAGGGACAAAAAAAACCAACAGATTTTGTAAGCAAACACCACCATATAATGAATACATAAGCAAATACACACGTTTTTTGTCATTATTTATATTTGATACCTTCATTTTTGTCTAGAAATGTGATTATTGGAAATTATTAAAGCTGCCCTATGTGCATATTAACAGAATGGAAAACAGTACTAATCATAGGCAGAAAAGACTCAAGTTATTATAAATGAAAAGATGAGGAATTTTATCTAGAAACATGGGAAAATGAGCCAGGAAAATGCCTCATGTCCACACATTTGTATTATTTTCGTAAATTTGTATATATAATATAACATAAACCTATTTCATAATTCTCTAGAAGGCTATTTCAATCCACATCTTAAATTCAACAGAAGACAGAAAATACACACAAAAAAAAAAATGACCCAAATATTAAAGACCGTAAGATATCGTCAACTATTCCAGAAATTGAGTCAGGAATAACTCCACAGAACAGAACAGAAACAAATATCATAAATACAATATTATAATCACACCCAAATTGAAATAAATGAATCATTGAAACAATCTCATGACTCTTTTAATCTCAGAAATCTGCATTAAAAGTAGAAGTATCAAAAATCACTTCTGGCCACTTACCCTCCACAACTCCCCAGGCTGTCTTTCTTCCTAAAACTCGTTTACCATTGACCTGGTACTCTTTATCACTTCCTACCACGGCAAAGGGCATTGTCTCCTGTAATGCACAGATTTAATGGAGCAAGGATAATGTAAAAAATACACGGACCAAAAGATGAAAGTGTCCAGAGATGAAGAAATAGAGACATTATTCGTACCCTGATCTTATCGTTATCACTTTTATCCTCCATGTCTTCATCAAACTCTTTCTGTGGATAACATTCGATCCCACACACTTCCAGCTCCTTCCTCACCTGCAAGAGATGAAGGTGAACTACTGCAGTAAACCCATGTGAGAAAACTGGCTTGATTTTGAATCACCAGATGAATGCGAATTCGTTCTCACTCTCTGTTTAAATTCCGTTTTTTCTTCGGGAGTGAGTGTGTCTGATTTGGCTATGACAGGGATGATGTTGACCACTCGACTAAGATGTTTCATGAACTCGATGTCCAACTGGCGAAGGCTGAGAAGGGGAAATATGGGGGAAGAGATATGATTAATAGGCTGATAGAAGCTCATTTTATTACAGGGAGAGCAATCTGTCCGAGGTTTACAGTTTAACAACAGCTCAGTCAAGCATTCAGAGCATTGCTGGCGAAATGAGGAGCACTCATGCACACGGTCTTAAATCAAGAGAACGACATGTCTTAATTAACAAACTGCAACTGTAGGCATTTGTCAGCTATTGACAAATGAAAAGAATTTTAAAAGATGTGAATACGGTAAAGTAGAAATACAGATGGTCTTCTATATAGTCCATTTGTGACCCTGGACCACAAAATCTTATGTTGTCTTATCTTGCACAATTATTAAGTAAAGATCATTTTCCGTGCATACGTTTTGTAAAGTAAATTTGTAAATGTATCAAAATGTAATTTTTGATTATTAAAATGCATTGCTAAAAACTTTGGACAACCTTTGATTTTTTTTACCCTTCAGATATTCAAATAGTTGTATCTCTGCCAAATATTTTCCTATCCTAACACACCATACATCAATGGAAAGCTTACATATTAAGAGATGATGTATAAATAATTATCTGTAATGACTAACGTTGTGGTCCAGGGTCACATTTATTCAATTACAGTTTAAACTACAGTATGTCAGTATAATATGTGAGATCACCTTCATACCATTTCAAACTCATAACTTTGGTTAGTCATCAAAGCAAAAATTAAAATTACGAATGTACACGTTTTTGTTTTTACCATTTGTTATGTGGTCAACCCAGGCTCATTATGGAAACGTACTCTGGTATACATTTCTGGAGAGAGCGAAATACGTCCCAGGAGGTACTTTTTTTGCAGTTTTTCTTTTCACGAATCCGCCAGAGGCTGCTGTGTATGCTTTTTCAGATCTCCAATTTCTCTCGGGAGTGCCATTCGCACCTGCTCTTCTAGCGTAAATCCACCAGAGGCCGCTGTCGACTGACTCACTGACTGATGTACCGACCGATTTTATCTAAAAAATTTTATTCAAATTTTTATTAAAATTTCTTGCCTTTTGTTTTAGTTTTACCTGCTTCTAGAACCGTTCTTCGCCGGACCCGAACCCCATCGTCGCTGTCGACTCTGCTCTGCGTCTCAAATCCTCAGACGTATGCGGCGAGCCACTGGGCAAACTGGTGACAGCGGAAAAGCCGTCCATAGGTAAGCGGTCGGCCAGTAGCGCAAAAAGAAAGAGAAGCTGTCATACCGCCCTGTAGTGTTCATTTTAAAGACGAAATACAGCCAGACGTACCTCTGGCTACATAATTCGTTTTTTCCAGAAACGTATTTGGGGCTACGTATTCACAATGAGCCTGTGTTGTATGTGGTCTATGTGCCTGTTTATATGTAAATAAAGCATATATTTGAATCTGTTTGTCATATAATGTGATCATATATCTTGATAATATTTGCATTAAGGAGATTCTTGATTCATATGGCTTTATGGCATCTTTATGACATTTTTATGTCTTTAAGTATTGCTTACTTGAAACTTCAATGGAAGGGCAAAAACCTCTGTGTGTTTTGAAGATTAAGCAAAGTCTTATGTGTCTGGAAAGACATGACATGAGTAAATGATGACAGAATTACACTTTTGGTGGAACAAATATCTTTTTAGTACAAATGGATAAATGAAATTTGGTACTTATAGTATGTGAGCTGTTTTATGTGGTATATGATCTAGTAGGTATAAAGTAAGAAGTAAAATGCCAGTATGTAAACTCACGAATGTCCAGTAGGGGATATGAAATACAAGCAGCAGTGCACTCTGGTATCTGGGATACGTTTCTTGCGAGCAATGTTGACTTCTTCCTTCAAAAATTTCTCATATTGTTCATTGATATGTTTGGATATTGGCTCCCAGCTAAAAACGTAGAAGGAAAAAACAAAATCAGTGGTGTTCAAATTGAAATGAGTAACTAGACTGGCCTTGCATTTTATTTAAATGGATAGTTCAGCCAAACATTTTAATTCTGACATTAATTACTTAACCTCATGAGCCATGCCACACCCATGGGACTTTCGTTCATTTTCAGAACACAATGTTTTATTAAATCCAAGAGCTCTCTGATCATCCATAGACATCAAGGACTTTTTAAATGCCCAAACAGGTACCAAAAACAGTCCATGTGTTATCAGTGGTTCAACCGTAATTTTAAATAGCTACAAGAATACTTTTGTGTGCAGAAAAAACTAAATAAGCATGTCTGAGGATTTCGACAGAGAGGATCACTTGCTTTTTTCCCCCATCCTATTCAAACTGGAATACGTTTTTATATATATCAGCAGTGTACTGTCGACTAGCTTGTGGTAAGGCTGTGGTCAAAGTTCAAAATAGCTCAATATTCCTCTTTGTGGATATTCCACACATGTACCTATATACTTATCTATGTATGTACCACTCATTCTCATCGGAAAAGCAAAGTCTGCTTAAATAATGCGCCGACAGGCCAATTCTATGTAGCATATACATTTTCCTGCTGCTTGCAATAGCGCTACTGTGCTGTCATGGCAAGGCTGTTAAAATGACGCCTCTACTCCTTCACTGTCAAAAAAATGTGGTTATTTCACTGGCTTTTTTTATCAGTCTAATTTAATATATTATGTTAAATAAAAACAATTCTTACAAAATTACTTTATATTATTTAATAAAATAACAAACAATTATTATAAAGAATTTAAAGCAAAGTTTTGTTTTCTCCTTGAATTTTATTTTCGGTGCACTGATTTATTTTGTTTTTGTTTTTTTGCTACATGGACATATGGACTGTTTTGACGATGTTCTTAGTACCTATCTGGGCTTTAAACATATCATGACCTTTGCTGTCTATGGAGGGACAGAGAGCTCTCGGATTTCATCAAAAATATGTTAATTTGTGTGCTGAACATGAAGGTCTCACAGGTTTGGAACAGTACAAGGTTGAGTAATTAATGACAGAATTTTCTTTTTTTTTAGTGAACTACCCCTTTAATTTTTTAATGAAATGACACAGAAAAAAACTGTATCCCTTTGCTGAGCTCCTTGGATGTGATCCCTAAGGGCATGTAGCCAAAACAGACTCACATTTGGCATCTCTACCAACAATCTGATTCTTGTCTGTGTAAATTAAGTGCAAATCTGGATGTCGAAATGTTGACCCTCACAATTGGAACATGTTTTTTGTCGGCAGTTAATAGCTGCCAAAATTAAGCACATGACTGACCCCGTTTACTTCACATGACACAAATGTTTGTCCTCGGTTTCCCAGATGGCGTGATACAGGATTCAGCGGCATTTCAGATAGTTTTTGCCTATTTTCAAACTATATTAGCTGAAGATAGCCATCAAACCTCTAGCTTTAACAGAGAAATCACACAATACTCACCAATTATCATTGTTGATTTGGTCCCCGAAACCTGGCGTGTCAACGACTGTTAACTTCATCTTCACTCCTCCTTCCTCGATCACTGCAAAATCAATATTCATTATAGCTACAAATGCAGAATACAGTACCTCTTTCTGTGACAGGATACAAGCTTCGATAGATCTGGAGAAAATTAAAAAGCACTGCAGTGTTAGGGTGCTCTGCGTTTGTCTGAGGTAATTAGTCTACCATTATTACTGAAATGTGTATATTCCATGCAAAGTGTAAAGCTGATTGGTTAGTCACATGAATCAAACCAAACTATTTTTTATTGTTATTGACAATGGTGTACCGTCAATAAATACCAATACCGTTTTATCACTCAGCCCTATTGTAAACCAAGAAACTAATACTAAAAGGTCTTAAGGCTGGTACACACCAAGCCAACACCAAACAACTACAGCCAATGAAACCCAATTGTGTTATTGCCTCACGTTGACTCACATCAGGTTCTGTCTGGACCAAAAAGCTGCCCGTAAACACACCAAACGGATGGCAGCTGACTGAAAGGGAGGGAGGACTTGTCGAAGGGCAGTATTTGGTTTCTCTTTCACATTGGGCAACCAGAACTTCCGACGCACAAATTGTAAACAAACATAAGGGCCCCTTTAAAGTTGTTGTTTGTGTATGTCAGGCTAGACGTTTATGGAAAGTTTTTATTATCAATGAAAGAACAAAATCCTCTCAGAGTGAGCTGATTTAAAAATATCTGTTTACCAAAATCTTACAAGTTTGGAACAACATGAAGGTGAGTAAATGATAACAGAATTTCCCTTTTTCGGGGAAATTAAAACCCTTTAAAAACATATTTGTTGTTCCACCGAAGAAGAAAGGCATACAGATATGGAACAACATGAAGGTGAGTATATAACTATAACTTTTGGGTGAACTTTTGCTTAAAGGCAATGTCATGGTAATTTTCCACCTGATTTCAGAATTTTACACTTACATCTGAAACACTGTCAGGACAATATACCAAAGGTCTACATCAATTAACAATAATTAGGTCTACATAAATGGACAAAAGATATATTCTGAATATCTAACCTGTTAGTGCCTTTTTCTAAACGCTTTTTGGGTAAATATGATCTAATTTAGTTTGCCAGCTGTTTGTTTACCTATGAGGTTTCACCTTCATCTGGCCTCCTAATTTGCCCTGGGCACAACACATGCCAGTCTAGACGCATCTTTCTCTCCTGCACATATGCTACTGTATAGGCCCTGGTATATTGATAACATGAGCAGACACTAATTGAGCCTTTCTTAATTAGCTGTCTATTTCTGTCTGTAAAAGGACTGCCCTATCAGTGCTTAAAAAGCTTTCCTTCAATGAGCAATGGATGCCCTTGTGAATCCTTTACACACTGAGATTGTGTTCACTCACGGTTGTAGTTTGGTTCTTTGTTAAAGACCAAAATAGGGTAGTCCAATGTAGTCCTGGTTCATTTAGCATTTACACTGTAATTTTTAAGACTAAGACTTATTTATTACATACATTTTAGGATGAAACTTACTAAACATCTGAAACTGACTTGACTGTTGTATGTGTGTCCATTTGATTGTATTTTACTATCAGTTGTTCAAAAACGTTCAAGAGACAAAACACCGCCAGGAATTCCTTGATCACACAAACACACACAGACCCGCTACAAGGAGACACGTTTCTCAACTATGACGAATGAAAACCATGTACCCTTGAGCATTCTGTACTATCAACTATTCACTTGTGACATCATGTCATCATTTCAAACTCATTTGTTTTACCAGTATAAATATCTTTGGTCAGAATTCATCTGCACCAAACAAGCAAAGAGGCAAAAAGGTGTGTCTCACTCAGTTTGAATGGCACAATTCACACTCATTCAAATCAACCGCACTAATAAAGCAATCGCACAAGAGTTTGTCTTCACCTATAACCAAACCTGCCATGTGTGAATACACCCTAAACCTGGCCTCAGACTACAGGAGTGTTTAAATCTTAACCGGTTACAAAATCTGCTTTCATTCGCATAAGGACAATCTTCACAGATTTTCTTCCCTTAAATCCTAAAAACAAAAACAAAAATCTGAAAATTGTAGCACATCACATACTTGAGCACTTCACTTGATTTCATGCAGCAGATCATCATTGATGTTTCAATGTTTTCGTTTCTTAGCTAGCGCGCTAGCAACGTTTTTACTCAACCAGCACTTCTTTGTTTATATGTATGTTTGCCATATTATTGACCTTACTCTACAATGCGAAAGTAATCTCTTTCCTCTGATTGTTTTATGACTTCCGATTCAGTTCCCTTATGGGAGAAATGACTTGGAATAACAAACGATCAAACTACTTGCTCTACAAACAAGTGTTTATGACTATACATAAAAAAAGAGAAAATACCAGTTTGTAACATCAATCTGCATAATCATCTGTTTTTACGGCTAAAAGTCAATGCAAGCGAATGAGACCAGAACTCTCTAGTCAATAAGGTTCCAATGGCTGCACCCGCTCTTACATGAAGAATAAGGTCAAAACAGGTAATCGTGTTGTTGCCAATATTCTACAAACAGATTCTCTGATCTAACAGATCAATATAGCAGCTTGTTTCATAGTCAGGCATTGGCTATTTTGGGAGTCTTGACGTAAACATAGTCGTAAACATAGTCGTATATAGTTAAAATCCTAAATTTCAAGCCCATTCGATTTTATCGGGCTGGCTCTGACATGTCTGAGCAGAACGGGATGTGAATCGAGGGTAAATCAGCCCATAACTTCTGTAGTGTGAGTCAGGCTTAAGAAATTTGTCCATGTTTATAAATCACGTGATTAATATGCTCTTACCATGAGACACAGATTTAATCTCAACAGTCTTTGGAATCTTCTCATCACGACTCCAGCCTGTGCTTCTCCTGCTCACCTGGGACTTAAAAAGCGTATTCACTAAAGTGGACTTCCCAAGACCACTCTGACCTGGAGAGAGAAAGCAATGAGAAATAGTAAGAAATGCGAAATAAAAGTACAAAACTAAATTGAATAGAACCTAATCGCAACCCACCAACAACCATGATGTTGAAGTCAAAGCCTGCCTTCATGGTCTTCTTCCGCATCTGCTCGATGATGGTGTCTATGCCGATGTATCCAAGCAATGCAGATCCCCGACCCGACCCTTGACCTTCTCCCCCTGTTCCCTGGGATGAAGGCACAAACGGAGCGCTGGAAGGCGGTGCCACATGAGAGGGCTTAGCTGGGACGACAGGTTTAGGTCTCACTTCAGGGGGCACAATTTCTGACATGTCTGTATGAAAGAGTGAATGATACACATTCAACATACTTAATATGACTTGATGGTTTTACACTATTATGACGCTAATCACTATTATTCATTTAGGGTAAAGTGTCTCAAACAATGAGTCCAATTTCAAAAGTACTATTACAAATCCTACCAACAAAATATGTACCTACATTGACATATTCAGAACTTTTAAGTGCAAATAAAATGAATTAAACAAAATTAATTTGAAATATATTCAGAATATCCAATGTTTAGATTCAATATGCAGATAAATTAGCCTCAGAATAGTTATTTTTATATTAATATTACTTAGAATAGGTAAGAAGTATTGCCTCATTAAAATATTCTTAATATTGAACTTTAATTCAACTGATATGCATAAATCTTATGATAGGCTACAACTTTGTATAATGCTGTTTTCAAATTACATATAGTTAGCATATAATCCCACTCTCTCCCTTTACTGTTTGCACATACAATATGTAGTTGTCCAGAAACAATAGGATTAAATGAGGAAAAATCACATTAGACATCAGTGAATAATTCGCCTCAGAAACCCACAAACATATGCTGTATTATGTCCTAGTTATCTTGTTTCCGAGCCTTGTCCTCTTGAAATGCTCCACTGAGTTGTCGGCCTATATTAACGCCATATGCTACACAAATAAGCAACAAATAACGAATTATTACAGAAGGCACTCAACAAATCTCTTTATCGGATTAATCACCCACAGCTCGACCTTTCCCACGCA
Organism: Danio jaintianensis; assembly: GCA_903798115.1. Lineage (NCBI taxonomy): Eukaryota > Metazoa > Chordata > Actinopteri > Cypriniformes > Danionidae > Danio > Danio jaintianensis. Next base: position 9,833,691 of record CAIGQV010019186.1, on the reverse strand, counting down.
CAAACATGCTATTTAAACACCAACACAAAACACAACATTATAGGTTTCCTTCACAATCGGCTGCATGGTTTGCGTCTTTAGCATTGCTGTTTGAAAGCACAGAGAAACCAAACATACTCATATGTGGCTGCATACACATTATTTTCGCGATTTACTCGTGTATTTATCTCTAATGTATTCGAAATAACGAGCAATTAGTGGGAGCTTTCCACTTACCGATCCCTTTTTTTTGTAGCGAGGCAGGATAAATGTATTGTTTGTCCTTTTTTTCAGCCGTTTTAAATCTCGCTGTTTTACAGTCTCACAAAGTGTACGTAGCCTAAGGCAGTAGTTGAACAGGCGTTAAGGGGATGATCATGTGTTCAGGTGCCTTTCTCTCTCTCCCTCTTTCTTTCACTCCGTCTCTCGCGTTTCTATTCGCAGCTCGATGCACCTCGTTCCTTCCTCCACCCTTTTTTTTCCGGTTGCCAAGGAAACTAACGGGAGACTGGGTGATGCAGCGCGCATGCCCAGTGTTCGGCTCCGGCTGAGAGATCCGGGTCGCTGGGTGATATTTTTTTTTAATTCTTTGATTATGTTTGTTTTAAAAATGTAGCCTACATTTTATAGATATTTATACTTTAGGCATGTTGCAGAATGATTAGCCTATGATTAGGCATTCATTCATATTCTTTTCGGCTTAGTCCCTTTATTAATCTGGGGTCGCCACAGCGGAATGAACCGCCAACTTATCCAGCATATGCTTTAAACAGCAGATGCCCTTCCAGCTGCAACCCATCACTGGAAAACACCCATACACTCCCATTCACACACATACACTACGGACAATTTAGCTTACCCAATTCACCTATAGTGGGGGAAATCGGAGCACACGGAGGAAACCCACACGAACACGGGGAGAACATGCAAACTCCACACAGAAATGTCAACTGACCCAGACGAGGCTTGAACAAGCAACCTTCTTGCTGTGAGGCGACAGCGTTACCCACTGCGCCACCGCGCCGCCCTTTGATTAGCCTATATACTATATAGGCAATTATTGCTGTGGTTTATAATTAATTACATGATGATGATGACTACCGTCAAACATTCAGATTAGCGTCAACTAAACTCTTGTCACATACGAAATATGTTCTTTGATTCCAAAATATATGATTATCAAAAGTGATATAGGCCTATACATGGAATAAATGTTTTAAATTTAATGTCAGACAAGTATTTCAAAAAGACTAACTAAGAATAACAAACGGTCCCGTTTTAATGACATCATCAAGGCTACTTATTTTCCAACCATACTACATTGTGTTAAAGGCAAAATTTGTACCTTTTTTATTAGAATATCCAAACGCTACTAGAGCAATGTTATTTATTTTGCGGACTTACGAACTTACAGTACCCCAAATGTTCAGAAGAATGTTCAAATCCAAAAAAATAAGCTATTTTAACATGGACCATGTCGCGCACCTCTCTCATTAGCAACTGCTTCGGTTGTTTTGTTTCGCTTTGACGGTTTGTAGCCCTATTTTGCTTCATACTACCATGATAATAAGTTTTGAATACTGTAGCTCATCCATGAACATGAATTCGGCAGGAGTTCCAAAAGATGTAATGAAGACCATGATTTGAATGAACTCCCATGATTTCCACATTCAGTCACGGCGTCATCAAACTATGCCTTTGTTTGTTGTGAATATGCACCCTGTAGTGGTGAAAATTAGATACCATACCTTTTAAAAACTACTATGTGATCTCACTGAAATATCCTTAAAAGGAAGTTTTATTTATCCACAAGTATATTCCCTTTCTACTCTCCCCTTCCTATCTCTACGAAAGCAGTGATGACTTGCATTGCCTCTGTTTCCCTTTAACTGAAAATTACAACCATGCACCATGTGGCATCGTATCAGTCTTTTATTATCCAAGTTGTGTTACGGTACAAAGAAAATGCAACTAGCAGCACCAGTAGCTCATAGAGTGCAACTATTTGACATCATACACTGCACATCTACAACAACAGAACTCCCCATTAATCCAAAATTAAAATGGGTTTTAAAAAACATAAATCTTTCATGGGGTTTCAACTACATATTTCAGACCAATTACATTGTAATAAGCCATACAAGACTTATTACCCAGGAGTCCTTTTGAATACATTTTGCAAATAAAATCATATTATCTTCATTCAACAGTTCAGTTTTGCACGGCAACCTTTATGTCATCAAAACTACTCACATTTCCCAGCGTTGTAGTCCTGTGCCTGTTTTTCTCATGTGTTTGAGTCTCATGTGGAGTGTTTGTAGCGTATACATTAGCCACTGATGTGCCGTTGAACGTCAGTGTGGCCTTTACCTCAGAACCGGGTTATCTCACTGTGCTTTGACAAGCCTGTGTCTGGTGATAAGGCGGAGTCCTCATTTCACTCGCTACCATTCACTGTTTGCCATCTATAGCTTTTGTGGCTTATTTTCAACAAACACTCTGCATATATATTTTGGTTTCTAGGGTTCATCAGATACGCAAAGTGTTTTAAAACACTATCCTACAAGTTGGGTTTTTTTCTTGAGCTAATATTTTGCATTTTGGACAGTAACGTCATAGTCTAATCGTCAGAGTTAGTCACATGATCCCAAAGAGCCCTTACCCATATGCTGTAATCACTTTCCCTTTGCAATTTCAATGTTAATCCTTAGATGAATAAGTATGTCCTAAATATTAGAGTTGTAAGCCAGTAACAGACTCCAATTAAGATTTTTTTTTATTTACAAAAAATGTAACTGGTGCTTGTTCTGCCATAATATCAGTGTTTCTGCTGGCTGCTTATAGTGATAGTCCATTTATTTGGTTCCTAAGGCCTAAGGTGTTCTCAGTGATTGTTAGCATATATATATATATATATATATATATATATATATATATATGGGTAGGCATAGTGTTCTAAAGTCATTGTTTAGCACATTGCTATGTTGCTAAGGTGTCCCAAGTTATTTAAAAATGTTGCTATTTGGTCGCTAAGGAGTTATTTAATGTACGGTACATTGCTGTGGTATTGGTAAAATGTTCTGGGTTATCTTAGCATGTTGCTAAGCTAAGTGGTAAGAGTGATTTAGCATGTTGCTATTCGTTTGCTAAGGTATTCTGAGCTATTTGGGGAAAATTGCTATGCTGTTGCAGTGGTGTTCCGAGATATTTTTAGTATGCCGCTATGAATATGTTGCACAAGTGCATTTGCCAGTCTGGCCTGAAAAATGAGTAAGGAAATTAGTTATTTCTGGTCTGAAAACCTCGGGTGTACATTATTTACCAATAACTCACTGGACCAGCGTCAGTTATTAAACTTATTCTACATTACCTAAACACACTTTACAGGACATTTATCAGGTTTTTGTGCTCAAACCGCTCCTGTGAGTAGGACTAGTGTCTTGTACATCTAATTTAAAGCTTTGACTGCTGTAGGCTATAAACAAATCCTTCATCAGAGTGATGTGGAACTGTAATATTTTCAAGACCCGTCTGGATCTACTTTAGCTGTGCGTTTCCCTGAAAATAACACATCTTAAGAATGTTCATCAGCCAATCAGAATCAAGCACTGTAGTGTAGTTCGTTTTTGTAGCATAACACAATTTAACAATTACATACAAAAGAAACTTTGATGATTTAATATGCGAAATGTAATCCTAAATTTGGTGAACAGCTTTGAAGACAGATTTGAAGGACAAACACACTTTAAAACAGATAGCAATTGCTGTATATGGTGTTCTGGTTGGTTACTTAGCCACAATATTTAAGGTTATTAATTTAGTATCATATTGTGCAACTAAATAAATATTTAGACTTGGGTTTTACTTCTGATTAGTTCAGATATATTACGTTTCTTTCCTAAACATGAACCACTAATGACTGACAAATGTTAAAGTCTTCCTAATATATGATATTTTACATGCTTCAGTTGTTAATGTACTATGTATATACAGTACATAATATCAGTGATGTCTTTAATCAGCTTTATATACAACCTTTCCAATGTAATTGCAGTAATTTGTCTTTCTACTCACCTGTAGACACACATTCTTCAGGACAAGACTTGACGTCAGCTCCACTCCTCATGTTTGGGACTACAGATGGCTGTAATGGTGGGGGGCCTTCTTGCTCTCTTAACTGCGGACAGTTTATGCCTCCCAATCTGTCACAGTCTTTAGCATGAAGTATGTGTTTGGACTCTTGCTGTTGATCCAGAGTGATTAGACACTGAGGCAAAAATTCAGGCATGGAACCTTTGAGTGTTTCAGAGTTTGTGTGTATGGTTGGGCTGTCTGTGTGAACAGCTACATCATATTTCCCTCCAATAAATGTAGCTAGACAACTTGTAGCACTCTTTTTATATAATCGTGTACCTCTGTATCTCTTTGCAAATCTGTAACCTTCACGCAAAGTTGCTTCGCTTGAAGAAGATTTAGAAGAATCTGTATCTGAAGTGTTGCATCTATTTTGGAATGATTTGCTTGCGTTCCCTGTTTGGTTTGAGGAAGATCTTCTCCATGCCTGAGGAGTTTTAAAGTATGTAGGTCTACAGTCAGATGTTCTTTTGATCACAGGTCTACAGAGTCGGCTCAGTTGACCGCATTCATTGGATGATCTGGGACTCTTCAAAGGGAAATGGAAGCAGCTCATCCGGCTGCACTGATTCGATGCATTATTGTAATGGGATGTGTTGATAGAGATCTCTGTTTCGGAAGTTGCAGACTGACACCTGACCTCAGTTTCAAGCTCTTGGTTGTCAGTGACACTGCTTTGATTGCATTGAGTGGTGTTGATCATCATATTGCTTTCATTAGAGCTATCATTTGTGGTGTTACAGTCCTCTGAAGCTTTATTTTGCCTTGTAGATGAGCTTTTTGAAACCAGTTCATTGTATTCCTTTAAAAAACTTTGATTGTACGGTTCTTGAAAAATATTCCTTTGGTTTATGGTAGCTTTAGGTGATGAGATTGGATTTGTTGTTTGTTTAAAAAGTTGTCTCCTTCTTTCAGCTGAAGCTTGTGGGTGGTTTTGTGCTTTCTGACATATCATAGTAGGTCTTATTTTCTGCTTGGCTTCCCCTAACATTATCTTTGGATGAACTGGCTTTTCCAAACCAGCAGGATGTCCATTGCTTTGATTTTTTAGTTTGTTCTCTTCACTGCTTCCCTTGATCTTCTCCAGATTAGAAAACTGGGCACCGGAGTTTATAATCTTCCCTGTTTTAATCAATCCAAGCCGGATTCGGACTAGAGTAGGGTCCTGGGATTGGCGTTTCTTTTGGTAGCTAGCTGCATTTTGTCCTATGTTGGCACTTTTTTCAACATGCCTAAGGTTTTTAGGGCTTAAGATTTCAAATGTTGTCCCTCCCCTGGAGCAGATGTTAGAATTTTGCTGTAGTTTTTCAGGCTGTTGAGGTCTGAACGAATCTTGCTGTTGGCCACATTTTTTTGGTCTCGTTGTGTTAGTTATGGGGATTGATTTGACGCTTCTTTCGGTGGATGAAACGGGCATAAATCTGGATATTTTGCTGCCTCTTGGCCATGTTTTAACACACATATCAGCAGATTGTAATGGTTTCTTTATAGTTTTTGATTGAGGAATGCCCTTGACTGACTTTGATGGTGGTGAATCCAGCGATGTATCCACTGTACTGATAATACTGTAGAACACATGATGATAATAATTCATGAAAAGTACATGAAGTAACGTTTTGTCAGTGTACAATGCAGTAAAATTAAAGAAATTTCATAATGTAATTGTTGGAAAGGACACATGATAATATAGTATATTGAGACAGGGGTTCTCAAACTGTGCTCCACAGACCCCCAAATGGGAGCAAGAATTAAACAATATTGTTTCCTGTTAAAATTCTGTTCAAATCCATTTCAACATACACCAGATTTATACATCTTATGTAGTGAGGAGAAAGATAAACAGTCTTAACTTAATGCTAATTAGCATTTTCTAGAAAAAAATCCTAATTTTTCTTCAGTACTGAAACTATAAAATGCTATGTCATTTGTAAACTGCCAAAAACCACACTGAGCCACCAATACATGGACTCTATAAGACTCCTGAAGATCTGGTTCTAAGACAATGGCATGCAATAGATCCTTCTAGTCCTGTAAGTTGTGTGTTGGAGCCACCATGGATTTAACTTATTGGGCCAGACTCCAGCATATCTCAAAGATACTCAATTGGATTAAGACCTGAGGAATTTAGAAGTCAAGTCAATACCTTGAACTTATCTGCATTTTCTTCACTTTCATCAGTGGACAAGGGTCATCTGGATGGTCTGCAACTATTCAATTCAATTCATCTTTATTTCTATAGCGCTTTTACAATGTAGATTGTGTCAAAGCAGCTTCACATAGAAGATTATAGTGAATTGGAATGGTGTCCGTTCAGTTTTTAGAGTTTAAGTTCAGTTCAGTTCAGTGTGGTTTAAATTTTCACTGCTGAGAGTCCAAACACTGAAGAGCAAATCCATTGATGCGCAGCTCTACAGGTCCCGAACCATGCAAGCCAGTGGCGACAGCGGCGAGGAACGAACTTCACCAATTTGCGAAAGTGAAGAAAAAAAAAACAACCTCGAGAAAAACCAGGCTCAGTTGGGCACGACCATTTCTCCTATGGCCAAACGTCTTGTGCAGAGCTGCAGTCTAGGCGCCGGAGGCTGGTGAACGCTGGACGTCAGCGAAGACTCGTCTGTCACTGGGGTCTCACAGGAATCAGTCTCATGCTCTCCACTCCTCCATGACCACCACAGCAGCTGCTCAGGATACGGCCTGGTCCGGGATTATGGAAACCTTGGGATCATCTCTTCACAGGTCTTGGATTGCATTAGTGGCACTGCATAGTCTCTGGGGGCCTCGGGATGAGTATCCCCAGGTGGAAATAGTCCCCAGGTGGAAACTACTCAGCATCATATGCAGCAGAGTGTGATTTACTGTTTGTTGTTACAAATTCCTCCTATTACCATGATTATATGTTTTCTAGTGCAACAGTATACCCTTCTGTCGGCTGAAACTAAACAGGATAGCCTTCATTGGCCTTGTACACCAGTGGGTCTCAGAAACTGTCATTGCTTTGTGGTTTGTCTCAATACTCACCACCGCTCACTGGGCACATTGCCGTCTCAGGGATACTCTAACCTAGTCATTTTTGCCATAACATTTGGACCACTGTCCTTTACTTCTGCATCCAACAAGCTGATTATGGGAACTGATTGTTTGCTAATCAATTAATCTACCCAGACCTTAATATTTGTCATTTGTAGGAGATAAATCTATGGATATTCACTTTGCCTGTGACTGGTCATAATGATTTAGGTCATCAATTCATATATTATTTAGAAGAGAGAAAATTAAGCACCCTCAGTTCTCAAAGGAAACATTCTTGCATATATTTGAATATATTTTATGCTTTCACAGTATGCTTCATTTCGCTAGTATGAACACGGTTTGTTGAACTCAGGTGCACACCCGCAAACTACACAAGTTCACCTGAAAAGAGTACAGCTCACAGGAACTTCGGTACAGTTCACTTCTAATGTGAAAGCAATCTTACCAAATCATGGAACCACTGTTAATCATGTATTTATTGGTCAAACAGTGTATTTATGCATTTACTAACTTTCTTTTTTGACATGCATAACTGATGCACTGCAAGAGAATGAAAACTTGCATTACATTAATAATATATTGGTGCAACTGTCTCTGTTACGAGTGCGTACACGAAGGTAAAGTTCCAAATGCAGCTTTATATAATCAAAAGGGATGGTCAGACAAGCAAGGTCAACAGGAGCAAACAGTACAACATGGGTAATCCAATAGAGACAGGCAATAGTCAGGGCAGGCAGAAAACACTACAAAAATGTCAAAACAGTGCAAAATCAAAACACAGGTAAATACCAACAACAAGGACCAGGAAACCGCTGGGTGATGCACACAAACAGTGATACAAGTCTAAGCAAAGATGTGTTTGAAAGTGAGGTGTATACATAGTCCTGGTAATCAGTCATCATGAGCTTCAGCTGTGTTTGTAATTAGTGGTAATCTGGAACTGGTGTGTGGGAAGTGCATGATGGAATATGTAGTCCGGTTCAGTAGCAGATGTGATGTGTAGAGTGCCCTCTAGTGTGTCTGGTGGGCACTTAACTTGGTGACTGTGACAGTCACTCAGTGTTAGCAGGTTGAAAACGAAACTACCAATGAAAACCAAAGTTTAAACTTGAGGCACACAAGCAGTTTCCAGCTTTTTCGTGTCTCCGATAGTGATGTCATTACCTAGCAACAGTTGTCACTGTGATGACACAAACATACCGGGGTTCAGAACCAAAAACCACTGTGTGAACACAGTCCAGCTGGTGCAGGGAGGAGTGGGAGTCAACTGAAGTAGTCAACAAGCGAACCATGCACTCCAACAAAATGTGACCTTAATGCACCTTAAATGAGCAATTAATATTTCACAAAAAGGCTTCTTGTGAGGGGATCTGGTGGTATCAAAGTTTGAAAACCCTTTTATTGAGAAAAACATACCTGCTCGAAGAACAATGAAACTGGTTCTGATTTTCCAGGCTGAAGGAAGGGATGTTGATGGGCTTTTTTAAGACGATCGAGGGTGAGAGAGGTGCAGGACTGGGGGACACTCTAGTGGGTGAGTCACATGTGGGACACGGAGACAGACGAACGGGAGAGTATGAAGAAATAAAGTGAGAGGATGGACTGAGACGGGACGGAGAAGTGGATGAAGGTGAGAGACGAGAGGGAGAAGAGGGTGAGAGATGGGAAGGGGAACCAAGACATGGAGAAAGTGTCGCTGAGGACAAAGAGGCTATGTTGAGTGGAGATCCTGTAGGTAAGGCGTTTACAGTCGCATTAGACTCCCTTGGGTTCATTGCAGGTTAAGATGCAGCCTATAAAGTGGCATGAAAATGTTTGAGCATGCAACACAAATTACAAAATGTATTTCAAAGCCAAAACTTCCACTGAATTTGTAGAAAGAGTATTTGATTCTATTAGTGACATACAGTGAGTACATTAAATTCTGAAAATATATTACTGACCTGTAATCCTGTGGTCTGTTTACTAGCAGAGAGAAGCGAGGGAATGAAGGGGGACGGGTGCGTCAGGAAATGGTGGGTACTAGACTTACATTCCCTCCATTCTTCTCATCTGAAGCTGTACTGTCTCATTCACCCACTCTGTTCACATCTGACTCTAAATGGCAGAATTTGTGAAACTCCCAAATCAAGTGGAGAAGAAAAAACATTTCTGGACCAGTTTGTGTTTAATATATTTCCACTGAAAGAAAAATATCTGATGGTGCAATTATCCACTTTATTTTGAATGGAGTTGCATGATGATGCATGATCGTCTAAACCATTGTTTTCCCCCACATTTGTTTTTAAAAGAAATGTATCGTTATTGGCATTTGTGTTAATCTAGACATCACAGACCAAAAATGTATGTAAATGACACAAAACTATTGACACATAAATATAGGTCTCACATAAGAACCCAACCCCATAAATAAGAATATTGTAAGATATTATTTGCTCTTTAGTTTTTTAAAGACATTGCAAAGTCAAAACATCTAAATCATACATCCAAATATCCATTTATATCAGCGTTCTGTAAATGCACAGTTATAGATATTTGTGCTATCATTTGATGGCTAATGACAAACAGCATCTCTATGGATTCCCTATGGTTTACTCTTGAATTCACACCTCTTGAAACATTCCTTGTCCAGTTTTTTCAGGCATGTTCTAAAATGCAACCCCGAACATGACCGTCATGACCTGGAAACGTTCCCTCTTGTTGGTTCATTGGATGTAATGTGTTTTCAACACAATACCTCCTTCACACAAATGTCACAGTTGTTCCTCCAGTTTGGCCAAATGTCACCAAAATTTACTCCGACATTGACTTGAGTGGGAGGTTATGTGGGAAATGACAGTGTATAGCTGTTGCATGCCATGCTATGATTTTAATAGAGCAGAAATAATGGTTAAATAATTGGTATTATTCATAACAACATTAACATTAACTGTTAGTGATGCACTGGAATTTCTGAAAACATTTAACCAATGCACCAACAAAAAAGAAAAAGAATTGATTTAGTGCACACAACATTGACAAGCTATACAACATTAAGCTAAAAACCAGATATCTTTGAGGGAAGAGTTTATGGTCAGATTCATAGATAAGCTTTTTCTAATCTTTTGATCTGTTATTGTGAAGTAAGCTTGCATAATTGACATTTGAATGGACAACAATACCATGCTTCCGTTTCTTTCTGATACAGCAAAACTATACACCGTTGGTTTGTGATAGAATCAGGATCTTCTGTGATGGCTCTGTAACATGGAGGTTACTACATTTTTTTCCCAGCAATTCTAAATGGCAAGGTTCCAATCCCATCTGGCTGTGGTACTTCAGAAACTAAACAGTTTGAGAATTAGGTCAGTATGGTTTTTTGTGGCTGTTTTGAACACATTCAACTGTTCATGAGCATTTACACTATAATGTTTTTAAGGCAAATGCTTGTTTCAATTGTACAAGCTTTACATCTAAATTTAATGTTGTCCACATATGACAAAATACACATAAATCCGTCTTAATACCAATTGTAAAAAGGGCTACACATTTACCCAAATTCTATGACCAAATTGAAATGATCTGGTTTTGGCTAAATTATTTACTTAATAATTTTGGTTTCAGCATGCATGCATGCATAAATAAATCAGGGCATCACTATTATATTAATATAATACTTAACAATATTATATTCAGCATTTCCAACTGAAACGGAATGTTGAGTAGGGGGTGCAATTTAATTGTTTCACTTCTCCTCTCATCTTTGGGCCTGGGACACACCAAGCCAACGCTAAACAACTAGCACCAATGAAACCAACCCAGGCTCATTGCAAAACTGTACCCAGGTCTACATTTCTACAGTTTTTGCAAATCCACCAGAGGTCACTGTGTATGCTGTTTGATGATCTCAAATCATCCTCTTCTCGCATAAATCCACCAGAGGGCACAATATACACTTCAGCCGACCAGGCCAGCTTGCTGTACAACTGACTGACTGATTGACTGACTGACTGACTGACTGACTGACCGACCAACCGACTCACCCACCGCCAACCCAACCAATAGGGTTTTCAAAAGCAATCTAGAAAAAGAAAAGGCGTTGCAGGTCCGTGATTTCACCACATTTTCAGCCTGTTGTTTATTTATTTAATAAAATTTTTTATTAATTTTGACTCAAACCCCGTCGTCGTGGTCAACTCCGCTTCACGTCCCAAGTCCGCCAACGTATGTGGCAAGCTAGTGGGCAAACTGGTAACACCGTAAAAGCTGTCCACACGGAGGTAAGCGGTCAGCTGGTAGCGCAAAAAGGAACAGAAGCCGTCTGCGGCATCATACCGCCCCATAGCATTCATTTTAATGACGAAATGCAGCCAGACATACCTTTGGCTACGTAATTCACACTCTCCAGAAACGTAGACAGGGGTACATATCCACAATGAGCTTGTGTTGAATGAAACTCAACTGTGTTGTCGTTTCGCGCTGGATCGCGTCTGGACAAAAAAGCTGTGCATGAGCACACCAAACGGACTAAAGCCAACTGAAACAAGAGCACACACACTATATGCATCTCTAACACTCGCAGCAAACTAACCGTTGGAGGGCCGTGGCTATTACGCCCAAGCCATCAAACTGATGTCATCAGAGAAGGACTGCCGTTCCAGAGCAGAAGCAAATGGACAGATTTTGATTAAAGATTATCAAAAGTTTTTTTTTTTAGTGCACAAAAATAATCATTCATCTTAAGGCTAAAAATGTGTGCTAGCAAAATAAACATTGTTATTATTCATTTCACATAAAATATATCAATATTAATAATCTGTAGTCACTTTTTGAGTTTTTAAGCTTCCATTTGAGAACCATTGCAATATGGTTAGCCTTGAAACAGTAGGGAGATACCACCAACTTTTTTAACAACTTTAAATGCAAACAGTAATCATTAATAATCATAATCATTAATAATTGAAATAAATCGAGTTTTTAACTGTATTAAACCATTTTCCGATTGCAGGTCATTGTTTATAACTTAGAAAAGCAATGAAAAGACAATGAAAAGACAATGAATGGTTTCTGACAAAGTGGAATGGTCTGGCACAAATGTCCGCACGGGTGTCATCATAACAAAGCGTTGCTGTCGTCATCTCTGCAGTGTGTTTGCCTTATAGGAGCCAATGGCTGGTGCCTCAGAGACTTGTTGCTCCACTTGTGAGCGTCCTGTAGACCCGGCTCCAGAAAATACAGACATGCTCCAAAACCAGCCAAGACCAGGACAGACACCAGCAGATAGACGGGCACGAACCAGTCCAGAAACATCCAGGGCATCGTGTTTTCTGGAAGATACAGAAAAAAAAGACAATTGAATCATTTTCTGAATACAACGTGGACACGGCAGTGCACTGCAGCAAATAAAACATTGCATGATCCATATCGAAATGTGTCACTCATTCTTAACAATACAGAAGCTTTTCCCACAATATTCCCAATTTAGTACTTTAAGTATAGCGTAAAAGTATAAAACATCTCTGCACATGCACACATGGATCATGTCTCTCCACATACCTGCAGTCTGTCTTTGATCGTCTGGGATCTGGCTCTGTAGTTTAGGGCTTAAAGTGTCAAACCCAAGCCGAGTAGAAAGAATTGTCTCTTAATAATGATGAATAATGAAGTTAATGATGTAGCCCGAACAAATGTGCGTTTTGGTCTTATTGGATGCAATGGAATGAGGGCTTTTTTTCGCACCCTTGCTCCTCAGTTCTCCTTGTCAAAGCCATGCTGGGAGGGGGGTGGGGTAACCATGGAGATGCCTGTGACGAGGAGAGCCGAAATTACATAATTTTTTTTTTAGTAACCCTTTCTTTTCATTCCTGCTCCTACATTCCTGGTCATTTCACATCAGACTGAAACATAACATCAGGCCACTCAACATAACGTATCTACATACATACATAAATACAGCTGGAAAAAATTTGCAGACCACCTGAAAATTAAAATAGTTTCTGTATTTACGCAATTTTTGTTTCATTATGTAAACTAATTTTCTCCAAATTTGCAATAAAATTCTCTTTTTTTGCATAAAATAACAAAAAAGGTGCCATGTGTTCAGACATGTTGTAGTTCATATTCATATTTAGACAACATGATACCAGTGTTTTAACTTGAGAAGAGTTAGGAAATCAGTATTTGGTGGAATAACCCTTATTTGCAGTCACAATATTTAAATAATAATTCATTCATTCATTCATTTTCCTTCAGCTTAGTCCCTTTATTCATCAGGGGTCACCACAGTGGAATGAACCGCCAACTCATCCAGCATATGTTTTACACAGCGGATGCCCTTCCAGTTGCAACCCAGTACTGGAAAATCATAATTCATTCATTAAATAATAATAATAATTTAAGAAGAAATGTTATCAGGCCAAATATTCACAAAGCCATACCTAACAACTCTAGAAACAGAGAAACTCAATTAAACTATTAATATATACTACAATATTCCAATGATAATAAAATAATATATATAACAAATATAAATATATCATATACAAAATCAAAGGGAACCAAAGTGACTTGCTCATTAGCATTCTTTGAAAATATCTTCTTTTCCACTCAACGCAAAGTAAAAGTATAAAACCAGAATGCCAGAATTGTCGTTTTTAGGTTGACTTTGCCTTGAGTATCTCTTTTTGAGGTCTATAAAATAAAGAAAATCAAATAGGACACAATAATAGGAAAAATTATTGCAGAATTACATTTTTGGGGATCTATCTCTTTAAAATAAATGACACTTTCCAGAATAATCTTCCCCATGGGTGCACACATACACACACACATAGGAGCTGCCGTCTTCCTCAGACTCTTACTAGCTTGAGGTGAGCAATGCTTGGCTGAATAAGCATAAAGCAGACGCACACATGAACAATCTCATCCCAACTGCACACATTTACACAGCTGTTGGCTTTCAAAGTATTCTGCTATTGACAGTCTCAAATGTCATGCAGAATTAAGCAGCACTGACCTAAATATGAGCAGAAGGCAAACGCAAGATCTGCAGATTTCAGCAGAGCCTGACAGAAATCATTCATTCATTTTCGGCTTAGTCCCTTTATTCATCAGGGGTCGCCACAGCGGAATGAACCACCAACTTATCCAGCATATGTTTTACACAGTGGTTCCAGCTGCAACCCAGTACTGGGAAACATCCATACACCCTCATTCACACACGCACTCACACACTATGGCCAATTTAGTTTATTCAATTCACCTGTACCACATGTCTTTGGACTGTGGGGGAAACCAGAGCACCCGGAGGAAACCCACGCCAACACGGGGAGAACATGCAAACTCCACACAGAAACGCCAACTGACCCAGGCGGGGCTCGAACCAGTGACCTTCTTGCTGTGAGGCGACAGTGCTAACCACTGAGCCACCGTGTCGCCCCTGACAGAAATCAATTACACACAAAAACATACTGTATTACGGTCACAGAAAGTGTCTGTATCGACTAGAAAATGCTCACATAACTGTTAAATTGCCTCAATTTTAGCAACACTCAGGACGTCAATGTACGTTGCCTTGATTTGAAACAGAAAACGTGTTTTAGTAAAATGATTTGCTTAAAGTGACAAAAACATAAGTCATAAATTATTGATTGCGTTATGAAGCCTATTAGATTGCAGTGAGAGTGAGCATATTTTTCCTGGAAATAATATTTCTAAAGGAGCTGTTGACATGGCATTGAACCAGATTTTGGTAAAAACCCAAACAATACAAATATAAAACGAAAACAAAACAAATCTGAAACATTAGTTATGTGTTATAACAATGAAATGACACAAGGAGAAGGTACTGAACTACTGAAACGTATTTAATACTTTATATAAAAGGCTTTTTTGGTGATGGCAGCTTAAAGACGCCTCTCATATGGAGAATGAAGACACATATATATAATCTTGATGGTTCTGTGGGTCTCGTCTATCAAATCTGACCTTTAATTTGTATTTTCTATTGGATTCAAGTCACGTGATTGGCTGGGCCATTCTACAGCTTAATTTTCTTTCTCTGAAAGCATTTGAGGGTTTTTCCTTGGCTGTGTTTTGGATCATTGTCTTGCTGAAATGTCCACCGTTTCATCTTCATCATCCTGATAATGTAGATGTTGGACTGAAGCAGCTAATATTCATTTACAATGATGAAGGGCAGAGGGTTGCTGAAGAACTACTGAGAGATTTCAGCTGCTGTCTGGGCTTTCACTGCCTTTCCACACCTCCCTTTCTTCATGTGTTCAATACTTTTTCCCTGTGTCATTTCATTTTATTACACATAACTTCATTTGTAAACTAATTAGATTTGTTTTCTTTGCATATATAGATTTCTTTGATTGTTACCAGCATCAGGGGAAAATTTCAAATCAACGGCACCTTTAGCAATATTTTTTCGGAGAAAAATGGTGACGTGTTCAATACTTATTTTCCCAGCCATAATTAAAGTTATGAAAGGAAGTAATAACTCTGAATGGATATTTGTTGTTTATATTAATAAGATGTCATAGTTCAGTAATATCACGAGTGCTGTTTTCCCGAATATCGGCATGTAATTGTAATTATATATGTGATACTGATTTTATACAAAATTTCAACAAACAAGGTAATATTGAACGACTTATATTTTAGATACAATATTGGCATTTCTTTGTTTCATTTTGTCATCTCACTTCCGGTTTTGTAGTTGCTAGCCGTAATGAATCCTTTTCACAAGACGAGTTTAACGGTCATCAGCATCTTAAATCCTTGAAAGTTTTTATTATTTTGCTTTTTTTTTTTTAAACGTATTAACATTTATATTTATGTATGTATTATATCATCTATACATCAAATGACAAAAAAAACAAATTAGTGCTTGTGCAAGGCAGTAAATTTGACGTTGTTCTCTCTTCTGGCTGCCGTTATCAGTCTCGTACAATTTTGTTTCCTTTTCTGAAAGTCTTGATAACACCATCGTGGAGTTTTTATTTTATTTTTTAAACAAATAGGATTGTAAAAAAGTATTTGTTGTACTCTCCCATTCACTATACGCTCTAAGTTTACCAAACTATGACGACTTCTGCTACCGAGAAACCCGGAAATCTGAAAAGGGTCCATCTTCTAGCAGCAAAAATGTCAATCCCTGCTTACTAAGTAGCACCTACACTGAGTGGTATGGACCGCTCAACTGGCTGAGGTGCACATTTGCTTTTATCCACTTTTCCATTATGTAAATGTTGGTAGGGTCGGTACTTTTTCTAATTTTTCATAGCTGCTCCATTAACTCCTTCTGACAGGACGTAATTAAAAATATCCTCGTAAGTTACCTCTGGCCACTTTTTCCATATCATCTACCCACATTAAAGGACAAATGAAATCAAAACTAACCATATGACTTTGTTAGCTCATATTGCTAGTTTTGTGGTGAACAATTCATCTGTGCATGTCATTAAGAAAAAAAAAATGTTTGCCCTTATAATCTAATGTTAAAATCTGAAAATGCACTTCCTGTTTGTTTTCAGTTAAATTTTCTGATTGGTCTGTCTGAGGTATTGGGCATGGCTAACATACTTAACCACGCCCCTCCATCTGTTTTGACAACAAGTTTTGACAACAAACAAAAATGGTGAGGAGGAGGTGTGTGTTAGGTTGTAATAATTCTCCCGAAAATCTTTTCCCGATCTTTCTGAATGAAATGCTTACTTTACTACATCCAATCAGCTCGCAGTAGAAAAACCAAGCCACGCCCACTGTTTTCTCATTTAATATTTAGTTTCTCTAGGAACTGCATCACAATACAAAAAAAAAAAAAAATGGTCGAAGCTTTTGGTTCATGCAGACTTTAATGGTAACGATGGATGGGGCAATATGAGACCATCTGATGGCCATTGGAGGGAGGTTCCACCATACACCATAGCTCAGAACACTAACATTACATGCCATTTTGCTAAAATTAAAGCTAACCTTACACTATTTCACAACTTCCAATCTAATAACTGTGTCAGAGTACTGGAAGTCGGATGACAAAATGCGGAAGAGCGAACTATTATAAGTGGGCGGGACGGAATAAGGTCAATAGCAACACTGGTGTTTCTTCCCTGAATAAATTTGTTTAGAAACGAATCAAATGAGGCAATGATTCAATGCTCCATTCATAAAGACGGTCACACTAGCTTCATTTCAAAATGAATCTATATAGTCAATATCGCACACTCCTTAGCTTTGGTATAGACATAGATAAACCTATAATGACTTGTCTGAATTGCAAACAGTCAAATTATTCTAATATTTTGTTTCTAAAATCTGTTTAATCTTTCATTTTTGTAACATTACAAAACAATAACAGCAAAAGTTAACAGATGTTTCAGTTAATGTTTAATAACATTAATAGACATTCCACAAAATCCCTCTTAAGTGTATTTATATACAGCTTTTCTCAGAGTAGATGAAATCTAGTAATCCATAAAAATGACCTTTTTTTAAGTTTATGAAGACGATGATTAATGTATGTCAGCAGCATTTTATTTTTTAAATATAAAGAGACTATTTCAATCAAAGATATTTATACCCCTTAACCAAACTAATATTAATGTCGACCTTTATAGAAAAGCCAAAATATTCAGCCAAAACAATGTATTTAGGCAGTTTAACTCAATTCATACCAC
The DNA here is from genome assembly GCA_903798115.1 of Danio jaintianensis. Classification (NCBI taxonomy): domain Eukaryota; kingdom Metazoa; phylum Chordata; class Actinopteri; order Cypriniformes; family Danionidae; genus Danio; species Danio jaintianensis. The sequence goes on along the minus strand of CAIGQV010019186.1, from coordinate 9,815,884 downwards.
AAAAAGCACCATTAAAAATGGAAGATGAAAGATAAGTGCAAAATACGGCATTTGTTTATAATAGTTATTATAAAAAACTTTTTGTAATATGAGAAAATACATGTAAAGTTTGTTATAGATTTAAAAACAAGAACTGGTTAACAGTGTGAATATTTTGAGTATGTATGCATGTGTGTGTGTGTGTTATAATCGTGAAGTCTGATTGCCTGATTGGCTCTCGGTTTGGTCAGGACTGTGACGCTGAAGGAAGTCAGTGATTATGGAGGAAACAGCCTCCGGGCTGTTGAGGTGAACATGATGGTCGCCTTCTACTTCAACAAAGGTGGCCTGAGGAGAATGGAAAGAGAGAGATATTTGTGGAAATTACGATTCCATACATATTGCACTCATTCTGGTGTGTATGTATGCAGATCTCACTTTTTGATCAGTCCAGCTCTTGCAGATCCTATCAGCATATCCATCAGGTAGAGTAAAAGTTTTGAACAGACCATCCTTTGCCCTGAAGACAAACACACACACACATATATATATAGTTGAAATCAAAATTATTAGCATTCCTGTGAATTTTGTTTTCTTTTTCATATATTTCCCAAATGATTTTTAACAGAGGAAGGAATTTTTCACAGTATTTCATATAATATTTTTTCTTCTGGAGAAAGTCTTATGTGTTTTATTTCTGCTAGAATAAAAGCAGTTTTTAAAAAAACATTTTAAGGTCAACATAAATAGCTAGTTTTGATGGTGAGCAATGCAGACAAAACCCAGTGGGCTGCACATTGGCTATGGTATTCAATTTGTGCAGAAATATCAAAAGGCTTTTAGCTGTGAAACATTGGTTTGTTAATTCAAAAGCGCTCATGTGTCACGCTGTGCACTCCTATGAAAGAGAAATCTGAAAACAACTGGCCACAAGAAATGCATCTGAGCGCATGTTAATACCAGGCAGAAACAGGGCCTGTGAAAACGTGTGTGTGTGTGTGTGTCTGTGTACTGGTTTAGCTTGTGATGGCTCAATTGTCTTCATTTATAATGAAATATAAAAACATCCACGCTAATTAAAAGTGCTTATAAATTTGGACAGGACATGTTTGACACTGGTTTCTCTTAGGGGTAGGGGTAGGCCAGACAGTACCATTAACCTGATATAAACACAATGGAAGTCTATGTAATGTCCCCACTAAAAAAAAAAAGTGTGTGTGTGTGTTTTGAACTCAACTCACAGCAGCAGCATCACTTTGGCTTTTACTTGTGACAGCACATGGAGGCACTGGTCGATATTAATATTTATAATGTTTTTCTGAAACAAAACCAAATATCACCATTTGACAAAAAGCATGACTTGAATATGAACGAGCAATTTATAATTATCTGTGTACAAGCCATTTGTGTAGTGAACAAAAGGAATAACTTATATAACAATGACAGTTTTGACAGAAAATGTGAGCTAAACATTAAAACGAAATCTGAATCTTGTTATGAGAAATAAACAAACAACTGATATGTGATAAACAAGTAAATGAATACAAATGGCTCACCAGGTTGATTCGGAAGTCTCTGGTGAATACAAATCCTTGAAGAGAAAGAAAAGCATAAAGTCAAGAGGTTTTGTTAAAGCGCAAACTGTAAGAAAGTCTAAAGTTCTGTCCCAAATGGCACACTATGCACTTGTACACTTAAACATGTAGTGTATGAGTTTAGTGTCATCCCAAAAGGAACACTAATGTCTGTTTTACAAAATAAAAATTGAAACTTTCACAGACAACCTTTAATGGTTGCCAAATTAGTGAAATAAACTACCAAATAGTACCTGCCATGAGTATAACCGCATTCACCATTGAGAGGAGGCATAATCACTCACATAGGAGAATTTTGCTTGCACAATCCAAAATAAATAAAGTAATCCAACCTCAGTGTCCAATAGCTCCACCCCTTCCGCTGCATGAGCAAATCTGTGGCCGTCGAGTGCGCGAAGTGTCCAACAGTCCACACTTCTTTTCAACAGTTGAATAAGTGCACCGTTCGAGTATTTAAAGTGCACTTATTCTTTTTAAAATAAAAAGAGTATTTCAGCGTGAATGCACTATTTAGGCTACGTCCAAAATTCCATACTTCCATACTTTATAGTACGTTAAAAACAGTATGCGAGCTGAGTAGTATGGCTGCACAATATATCGTTTCAGCATCGATATCGCAATGTGCACATCCGCAATAGTCACATCGCAGGATCTGCAATGTCGAATCAGGATTATAGTTGAGTAGGCGTTAAAAACACACATCATTGTGGAATAATTGCAAAGTTTAACCTTAAAGTTACCACAAAATTGTGTCAATTGTATGTGCTTTAAAGCCTGTGACTGTGTATGCATTTCAAGCCAGTTTAAAGCATTCAGGCACAGGAAATTAAAATTTTAGTAACTTCAAGAAACATTAATTGTGTTAATGTGCAGTATATATGCAATGAAGATTATACAGTGTTATTTAATTTACATTGAATTATTCAATTTGTGTGCCTGAATAATGTTAGACTCCCAGAAAAACCATAATGCATTTATTTCATTTGTAACTTTGCTGTACTCTATTTGTCATTGCTTGTGATTTGGTTTATTACATTTTATGCTGATGCGCTCCACTATAAAATCATCCTATTGTCATCCAAAATTGTCCTAAAATTGTTAATTCTTTTTAAGTAGAGTTATTAATTTCATCTGTTTAAATTATACTCATTATCGCAGAAAAATAAAATATTGCAATGTCAGTTTTTTCCAATATCGTGCAGCCCTGCTGAGCAGTATGTCTAAATTCATAGTATTCGAAAAACAGTATGCGAGAAGTACCCGGATGACCTACTACTTCCGACGAGATTCTGAAGTGCACATCCGATGGATGCTACGCTATCCCATGATGCACTGCGAGAGAATTTATGAATGGGAGCGAAGCGACGCAACTGATGTGGGTAGGTCACGTGATCGTATCAATTGGCAGATGTAGATAGTCCGAGTTCCATTCATACTGCTCACATTCATACTCTATAGAACGTACTTTTCTATTGGTTGTGTAGAAAATTCTAATTCAGATGTAGTACATACTTGAGTAATAGGCGAGTAAGGACTACTCTATTTATACTACAAGATGGTGTAGAACAGTGCACAAGTACGTGATTTGGGACACACCTTGTGTCTACAGAGTTATTTAGTTTCATGTTTACCTCCATCAACCTCTCGAACCGCTCGCTCTAACAGAATATCCGCAGACTGATCGGAAAGAGATGGGTTTGCAACCTTTAACCTGAAAAAAAAAAAGTGTTATTTAAGTATTACTCATTCATTTTCCTTCAGCTTAGTCCCTTATTTATCAGGGATCACCACAGAGGAATGAACCGCCAACTACTGCGGCATATGTTTTACACAGAGGATGCCCTTCCAGCCGCAACCCAGTATTGGGAAACATATTTAAGTATTATTAACGTAATAATAATGAATGAAAAGAAATATACATCAGGAATTCAGTGTTTTTATAACACTAAAAAAAGTATTGTTTTCCAGCAAAATATTTGTTTTCAACATTGACTCAAGAAAAATTTGTCATTTATGAAAATCCTGCATTACTGTAGAGTAATAGTTGAAGCTGAAGGTTTATCTATCAAAAGGGAAAATAGTTATTATAAACTGCTATATCATTTCACAATATTACGGTTTGCTATATTTTGATCAAAACAATGCAGTCCCATGTAGAAAGCAGATAAAAACATCCATGTGCTTTACATTTTTGTCTGTAAACAGGCTGTCTTCACCTTTCTTTGGCTTTCTCGTACGTGTACACCCTCTCTTTCCTTTCATTCGCCATGTTGTCATACTGGATTTGATCATTTATCCCTTTCCTCATGTTTGTAAACATGTCAGTCTAGGGAAGGACAAATAAACCTGAGTTGTATGTACAATATGTTGAGTAAGACGTTTCCTCTGTGATTTACAGGCAGTGACTCCAGCATGCTTGGTTTATTCTTACCACTTCTGTTGGAAGGAATCCGTAAGTATCCAGGAGAACAACAGATTCGACCATCTCTGGGTACAAGGCGCTAAACTGGAAAACCAGAGGGAACTGAGATCACACACTACTACATTTGCACGTCATGATTTTGCCAAGTACGATGCGATCCTGGATTAACATCTATGTTCATCCTGGAACATCATTTTTGTTGGAAAATGTAATCCATACCTTTTCCCTACCCGTAAACCCAACCATAACTGTAAATTATTCCCAAAATCAGAGGGGAATAATAGTTGGATAACAATCATGTAGAAGTGCATAAACCTAACCGTAAGCCTAAACTTAGCATAAACTGTAAACGTATCCCTTAGTTCTGATTGGCTGATTGGAATGTTGTTCCAGGATCAACATAGATGTTAATCCAGGAACATGTCCTACTTGGTGAAATCAGGTTGGCGTAGTACATATACACATCACTGTGAGTGTATTTACTAAAACACTAGATCTCAACTGTTGCAAACCCCAAATATAAATCTGTTCAAGGACAGCAGGAAAAAACTATGAAGACAGGTATACACTTAGCATGTGAGCAAAATTAACTATAGAGACCATATAGCTTCTATTAAAAAATTTTTTTTGGTTACTTTAAACATCTTTTAGCACTGACATTAGACTTTGGGACAACATAAATTAAAGCTGGGTCATAAAGCAAATTTGCAAAAAGCTAAATCAGTGAGAACAATTTGCAAGAATGGATTAGAATTATGATGAACACTCACCATTCCTGCCACATTTCCACCTGTTAAAGAAACAGCTTTAAGTATATAATCCATAATCCATAAGTATATAATCCAGTTCAAAAAACAGACTGGTTTCCACACATTCAGATTTTTGTTACTCATTTAAATAACTTTACTGCTTTTGTGCTATAATTATAAATATATCACAATAAATGTACAAAATTAAATAATACATTTACTTTAAATAAAACTCCAGTGTTCTCCAGCAATCAAGGTGATGTGTTTATTTTCACTTATTTTGATTTTGTACATAAGTTTGTGTACGTTTTTACAATAAATAAGTACACAAATACTATGAGTGATTATATGTTCATGGCACATTGCATCGTTTAAAACTAATAAATCACATTTTAACATGCAGATTTGAGCTGCTTTACAAATTAATTGGTAACACTTTACACAATTCACGATTTTAGGGACAAATAAAGTCTTAACTAAATTAATAAACTATTAACTAACACTAGTAGCTTAGTAAACTACTAATTAGCTGTTTATTAATAGCTAGTAAGGTAGAAGTTCAGGTTCTGGGTAGGATTAGGGTAAGATCATATTTTATAACTACTAATAAACAGTTATTATCTTAATAATAGGCAGGTAATAAGCCAGTTGTTAACTTAATTGTTAATTGTGACCTAAACTAAAGTGTTACCAATTTATTTTCTCTCTTAGAGGGAAAGCTCCACTTAAAATATGCTAATTTGAAAACTTTTAATAATATTATGCTACACCTGAAAATAGTCCCCATCACCATTTCCTGTCTGTCTGTCTGTCTGTCTGTCTGTCTGTCTGTCTGTCTGTCTGTCTGTCTGTCTGTCAGAAAACAACAACAAAAAAAGGGTGTTCCTTCAAAGTTTATCCATGCCTGACCCTTGTAATTAATTAAAATAGTTTATCGTAAAATAGTATATTATTCAAAGCACAAAAAAAAATTGTTCCTAAAATCTTCTATCTTAAAATATTTTTTAGTGCATTTAAGCTCAAATCCAGGGAATTTAATATTCTATTTATTTAATATAATATTCCAGGTACTCGGTGATCATTAACTGGCATGCAAAAGGATGACATTAAAAGCAGCAGGGATGCTATAAATAGTGATACCAAGATAGGCTTGTGATATTAATGGCACAGTGTCCTTCTAATGCTCTCTTATGAGCCGGCTACACAGCACTGAACCATAAGTTAATTCATACACAGTTTACTCAGATCTTCTGACCTTTCACATACTTAACAGAACTTTGGCCTGGGTAAGGGAATGAAGATAGCGGAGCTGACTCACCCATACTGTGACCAATTATAGAGAATCGCTTCCACTGAAGAGCTGGGAACAAATGGAAAACACAAATATTTGGCAGATTTAAGTTTTTGTTGTTGTTTTGCTTTGTTTTACTTGTAATTTGGATTTCTGAATATAAGATTATTTTGTCTTATTCCATTTTGTTAACTTATAAAAGCTTTTTCAAGTTACCCGAGAAATCAAAATTAAGTTAGTATCAATATGTTAGTTTTAATGTCATCTATAATCTAGTGTGCTCCAAAACAGTGATAAAATTCACATTTTGAAGATATTAACGATCAAATCTTAAACAATCATCATCTCATCATACTTTAGATTCTCATAAAATCTTCTGACCAATCAAATGCTCTCTTGTACAGTATTTGATATGTCCTGCCCCATTCAAAATGCTACTGCTAATATCACTCATTTATTCACATTAAAGTGAGTTCAAACTGAGAGACGCAGCACAGAGCAGATCATACGCGCATCAACACAGGCCACAAAACATATGGGACAATTGTTGGGATATAAACTAAACGATATTGATTCTTTTTAAAAAGCTCTATGAACTCTATGTCCCGCTGTTTTCTGGTTTCAGTTGAGATTACATCAAACATCAAATAAAAATTCACATTTCAATGCACTTCACCGGACCTTTAAAGGAACATTCCACTTTTTTGAAAATAGGCTCATTTTACAACTCCACTAGAGTTAAACAGTTGAGTTTTACCATTTTTTTAATCCATCTTGATTATTACGCCAGAATGAGAGTATAGTTCCATATCGTCCTAGAAAATAGCAACTTTCTTTCTGATAGTACACAATTTAACTACAGAACAGTCAAGCTTTAATAGGAAAATTATCTTAACTCTTTTTTTTTTTTTTAATTGAGTGAGATGCTAATGGTCTAATCCAATTCAATGATTTATGCTAAGCTAAGCTAAAAGTGCTCCAACCAGACCCGGAGATCGACTGAATGGATAAAAAATAAATAAATAAAAAACTCAACTGTTTTACTCTAAAAATGAGCCTATTTCCAAACAAAATTCAAACCAATTTTCTGAAAATGAGCCTATCTATCGTGGGATTGTTTCAAGGATTTAAAAAGTATTTTAATTTCAAAAGAAGGCAATGCTACTTAAGTGAGGATGCTTTATTAATGCTTTATTAATGATTAGTAACAAAAAAGGAGTTTCTTCAAACCTTCAACAACTCGTCGAACATCTGCCACATAAAAAGGAAAGGTGTAAAAGCATCCATCAGGCCTATGAGATGAGAGACCATGACCTGGAAAATCAATGGCTACAAATCTCCAGTCTGGGAGAGATGCAGAGAAATACAGAGAGAATAAGAACCATTGTCTCTGAGGATCATGACAATGAATTCTCTGGAATCAAATACTGTACCATTAGGAAGCAAAGGAACCAGGGTATTGAAAGTCCCACTGTTGTCAGCCCAACCGTGCAAACAGAGCACAGGGCGGCCATGAGAAGGACCCCAAACTTGACCTCTCAGCTCTCCCCATGGGACAGGCAATCGGAATTCAGATGCTGCATCAAAATATAAGCATTCATAACCATGGATATTATATTCAGTGTAATGTGAACATCAGTGACTTTATGCCTCCTAAATATATTGAAAAAATAATTTTGCAGCATTTGTGATAAATTAATAACACTAATCATATACATCATGTCTCTTACCTGCTCTCCTCATTGTGGTTGTGGTTAAGTGTCTTAGGCTCATAAAGGCAGGAAGCATTCTCACACTTGTGAAGTGCAGTTTAAACCCCTTATAAATTAAAGAAAAACTTTTAAAGTTAATTAAAGAAAATTATACCTTTTCAAAGTTTGAAAGGTAACCTGACTTACAACTTATTCATTAGAACATGACATGACAGATGTCATTTTTAACAGACTCTTCACAGACGCAAAGCAGATGTGCAATAAATAACGCAAACTCCGATACTGTTAAACTTATAAAGTGTTTTAGAATATATATGTAAGATACAAGTCTTCAAAAACACTTTAATGGCATCGTTCCGTTTTCAAAATGAATTAAAAACTTACGTCGAGGGATATAAATCGCCTGTTCTTCAAGTTCACCATATACAAGTGTGAGCTAAACGTATCCTAGACAGTTTGGAGCATTTTTTCAGAATAAAAGTCGTTGCCGGTGAATCATGAATGCTCTATAAATAAACCGTAAAATAAATATGGAAATAAATCTAGACAATAAACACTTTGCATTTGAGATTCCATTTGTTAACATTAGGTATATCCGTTACCGTATTTTTAACAACAACAAAAGAACTTTATTAAAATTAAAACTTGTATCTGTTAATGTTGTTTATGAACTGACTTGAACTGACAATGAAGTTAACTAACATTAATAATACAATTATTAATTAATTACATTATTATAATAATAAATTATTATTATAAATTACTATTTATTTATCTAATCATTATATTTATGTTAATGAATTGCATTAATTTAGTCAAAATACGCATGAAGCGTTATCAAAAAATGTTAAAAGTCTATCTCTGTTGATTGATACAACAAAACAAGCTCTTTATTTCCAAAACTTTTTCATACCAGACTTTTATATTGACAAATATGTGGTCGCTAGCCTAAAGCGAGGGTTTACTAATCGTGGCTTCACGCATCCGGAACTGAAACCCAAAACATCAGGTAAGCTTTAATCGCAATGTAAGTTGTTATTGTTACCATATCTGCTGTATGGTATCATATGATTTCTAAACAGAATGTGACATGTTAGTAATAGTAAGCACGTATATATATTAAATATATTTAATATATACATGATAAGCTTAATGAATCACACTGGGTTAACTGACAGTTCAGGTTTGTACAATGTTTTCCGAAAACAATCATATACTGATTTATGAGTCAAAGCTATATTTGTATTGCAGGTCTCGGGCACCTTCATTCTTTGATTCGGATTGTGATTCGTATCTGGTGTGCACGGAATGGAGGTCCGCTTCACGCGAGGCAAATCGGCGATCCTGGAGCGCTCTCTGACGCGGCCGAAGACGGAGGTGAGCGTGAGTGCGTTCGCGCTGCTGTTCTCCGAGATGGTGCAGTACTGCCAGAGCCGCGTCTACTCCGTCTCCGAGCTCCAGGCCCGACTGGCCGACATGGGCCAAGGTGTCGGAGCCAGTCTGCTGGATGTCCTTGTGATGAGGGAGAAAAACGGGAAGAGAGAAACCAAAGTATTAAACATACTTCTCTTCATTAAGGTATTATATCTTTGTATTTTGTTGACAGACTGTGCGTTGTTGTTGTTTAAAGATCCCGTGAAATTAATGTAAAAATTTTTTAGATGTTAGAATCAGTATGTTAGTTTTAAGGATGTCTATAAGCTAGTGTGCTCCAAAACAGTGACAAAATTCGCCTTTAGAAGATATTCAGCTTATTCTTCAAGTACGAGCGGGCGCAGCCATTTGAATCTTTTTGGCTCGAGACTTCCGGTTTTATTCACTTCCATTCATTTTTAGACGTTAAAAACGGCTCGTTTTGCTGCTTGATGTTGCAAACTGATATTTTCTTATTATATTATTCTACTTTGTCTGTATAGTCATGCAAACACTTGTTTGTAGAGCAACTTGTTTGACCGTTTTCTGCCGTTTAGTATTCCTAGTCATTTCTCCCATAGGCGACTGAATCGGAAGTTCTAAAACAATCGCAAAAACGAGCGCACTTCCGCATTGAAGAATAAGGTCAATAAAACCTATAGATATATACACTAGATATCGCATACGGACCCTGAGCATGCGCCAATAGCGCCGCCACATTGGTACAGTGCTCCCAGTACAAATGTCATTCAACCGCACTAGTCAAGACAGTGTGCCAATGTGAAGATGCTGGACTTTAGCGCAGCTTACGGGTGTAGTAACGAGAAAACAAAGCACAAAGGCAGAACATTTCATAGGTAAGATTTTGTTTTTTACGTTTTTTGTATGTTACAAACTTTTGTGCTCAAGTAACGTTATTGATTATAGTACAGTCTTACTGCACTGATCATAAGGCAAAGTAGCATCAACTTGCACTGAATTCTAGGCTTATGCTAGTTTTGTTGAATAAAATCAGCAAACAATGAAAAAGAAATATGACAACGAGACGCTGCGGTGCTAGAAACTTGTATTATTGTCGGCTAAGTTCATAACGGGGATTCATTCACAAACGAATCGCTCCCTCCGTTAGAATGAGAAGTGAAAGCAGGAGAGGGGGTGTGTTTCAAGACACGGATTAGACCAAATTTAACAGGGAGGGAGGATAATACATTTCCATGCACACAAACACACTCTTTATCGGCAATGCCCGTGCGGTCACTGATCCATCGACGTAGAAAAGTGATGTAAAATTATAATTTTCGTAATTTAAAAATATATTTGCGTACTGACCACCGGGGAAAACTCCCGATCATAGATATATGTATATATGTGTATATCTCTGGCTCTGGATGGCCACAGTCCTCCACTGCACCTTGGTCCCGCATTCATTTCAAAGGAGCGCTACCCTGTACTAAAATGTCGGCTCTATTGACGCATTCCTTCCAATAGACAACAACAGGGTAGGCGACATCTAATGTAAATATCTATGAATAAAACAGATATAAACATCCAAAGCTTGCAGTTTGTCACTTCCGCCTAAATGGATCAACGTTTTTTTTGTACGTCACCTCATACTTCAGTTTCTCATCAACTGTTGACCAATCAAATGCTTTCTGTTATCTAACTTGTCAAGACGCTTTTCATTTGCTATTTATTTGATGCTCTTGAGCTCAACCACTTTGCAGAGCAGTGATTAAAACGAAACACTATTGGCTGCCTTTTTTTATAAAGAGGTGGAGCTACTTTATGTCCCACCCAAAGCCATAGAGAGAGAGAGGCTGAGTCCGAAACCGCCTACTACTCAGAAGGTACTGCATTTGAATTCAAACGTACTACTCAGCCGTTAGAAAAGAACGTTCTATACAGTATGATTGTGAGCAGTATGAATGGAATTCGGACGTACTACATCTGCCATTTTGTCATGATCACGTGACCTGCCTGCGTGAGTTGCTTCGCTTCACTCCCATTCATGAATTCTCTCACGGGGCATCATGGGATAGTGCAGCGTGCATGGGATGCGCACTTCAGAATCTTGCCAGAAGTAGTAGGTCATCCGGGTACTTCTCGCATACTGTTTTTCAAATTCTATGAATTCGGACATACTACTCAGCCAGAGAGTTGCAACAACGGAAGTCCAAAATGTTCGATCATCACGTAGTTCATGTAGACGCAAATAGTTCCAGGATCTGCTTCACGGTTCATTCAAATAATGTTAGATAGTGTTAAAACATACACAATCTTATTTTAAGAAACTGCGTACCTTTCAAAAGTGCAAAACCAGCCGTCTTCAGCAGTAACTCGGCTGTAAGTGCCAACTTCCGGGAACTACTGAGAGGCTCCATGAGCCGCCATTGCTGTTAAAAAAACATTCCACTGTAGTCGATGGACTTGTTGCAACTCTTTCTCTCTATGGCTCTGGTCCCACCCTCTCTCTTCATGTGTCGGCTGAGATTACGTGAAACCTCGAATTAAAATATGCCATTTCAAAACACTTCACGGGACCTTTAAAGTGATATTCACCTCAAAAATTTAAATTTGCTATTAAAGGGTTCGTTTGTACAAAAATGTAAATTCTGCTATTAATTACTCATCGCCTTGTCATCCCAGTGACCAGAGACCTTTGTTCATCTCCCGAACACAACTTAAGAGTTTAGAGCTCACTGACCCTTCATAGACCGCAACATCACGAGACGTTCAAAGTCCAATGAAGGAACTAAAAACTGTCAAAACATTCCATCTGAATTCAGTGGTTCAACTCTTATCATATGTAACTCCAAGACACATTTGTGCTTCAAAAAAACCTGTAAAATATTTTCCCGTGTCATGTAAGGGTGTGCATTTACTACGGACAGTCCAATGTATTGCCATTAGGGTTAACATACATCCTTATCTGACACAGAAGTTTCTTTTACAGTGTTTGGTGCAGAGAGGTGTTCTTGGAGCATTGTATGATTAGAGTTGAAGCGCTGAAGTCAAAATGAATGTTTTGCCAATGTTTTTGGAACTTTGAACGTCTTGCTGTCTGTGGAGGATGAGGGAGCTCTCAGATTTCATCTAAATATCTTAAATTGGGTTCCAAAGATGAATGACGTCTCAGGGTTTTGGAACAACAGTAATTTATAACAGCATTTTCATTTTTGGGTGAACTAACCCTTAATGCTTCTCCTCAGGCAAAGATGAAGGTGAATTTGTTCCTTTGGTAGAACATTAAAGATCTTTTGTTGAAACATGGTCCTTAGATATTCATGTAATTCAAGTCAACTGTGCTTTGAAAGTCAAAAAGAGCATATATAGGCAAAATGAATACCTGTGGCTCTCATTGATGACTGTGAAAGAAACAGACTTTTTTCATTATATATAAATAATATATAATTTTATTTATTTATTTTACTGTCAAAACCTTATACAAACTTTTATAAGCCATCACATATCACATATCATTTTTAGCTGAAAATATTTATATCTTATATCACTTATATCTTTAGTTATGTGAGGTTGAGTAAATCAACTGCCACTTATCATTTTGGGGTGAACTATCCCTTTAAATTTTAAAGCCTGTAGTTTTAACACACTTTTTTAATCATTTTTCTTTTAGGTAAATGTATGGAAAGCTTTGTTCGGCAAGGAGGCTGACAAACTAGAACAAGCCAACGACGACGACAAAACGTACTACATCATTGAGAAGGAGCCATTGATCAACGCTTACATTTCAGTACCTAAAGAGAATAGCACTTTAAACTGCGCAGCATTCACTGGTGGCATTGTGGAGGCTATTTTAACCCACAGCGGCTTCCCGGCCAAAGTCACAGTCCACTGGCATAAGGGAACCACACTGATGATCAAGTTTGATGAGTCAGTCATTGCTCGTGACAAAGCTCTTGATGGCAGATAGATATTTTTATTTATTATTGCTCTGGAGTATGGAGTCAGGTTAAATTTATAGTTATTTTCCCCATTTTCTTTTAATTATAAATTTACCGCAACTGCAGCATTCACTTCATCCAGTGTAAAATGATGTGTTTACTGATACACTAATGCAATGAAGGATGAAATGTGTTTTTTTTATTTACTATAACAATACATTCATTAATACATGAATTATTTGTAATAAAATGGAAATAAAATCCATATTGAATTTATTACATTTGTATCTCAATTAAAGAATCAGTGGAGTCACTGCACTGATATTGTGTGTGAAAACAATTACTCAAAACACCTTTAACTTCTCCAGTATGTTTCAAACTGTGGAAATGTATAATATAAACAAAAAAACTCCTGTATTTCTGCACTAGAAGAGATTCATAAACTCATGTGTAGTAGCTGAGAAGTTATAATCATTGTATTTTCAAGGATGGTTGTATTTATGTGTATATGTTTAATTTGTTCATGTGTTCTTTCATTTTTGCATCCTAAAATATAATAAAGTCTTTGTAAACTGAAAGGAAAAACTGTCTCACAAAATTGTTTAATGCAACCGTCGTTTCTGCCCAAATACTGTATGGTAGATAGACTTGTAATTGTTAAAACTTTAATGCACTGATTATTATTATTAATACTCACAAAATGTTGTGATGACAGCAGTGTCTAATTCCAAATTGCAAGAGTTTTACTGCAATAACAATGACTGAGTGGTGTGGAAATGTGTCAGGAACTGGATTTAGCAGTAGTTTGTAAATAAGTGTAAGACTTTTGGTAGTTCTTGTGACTTGATTTCATGGAAATGGAGTCATGTTGTAAAGATCATCATCCATTTCTCAATTTAGTCATGAGTTTAGCATCACACTGATTCTGAGACGAAACTGAGCAAGATGTCAAGAGCAAGAAATAATGGCTAAAGTTATGTACCACAGTTATTTATTTACTAACTGTATTAGTTATGTAAGTCTACGATGCAAAAGGGGTTTTTGAGCATCTTGAGGAAACTAATCAATATACATTACCTGAGAAAAATCTTGTCGCCTATCCAAGTTTTAGGAACAACAAATAATAACTTGACTTCTAGTTGATCATTTGGCATCAGAAGTGGCTCATATGAAAGGCAAAGGTCTCTAGATTACGCTTATTTTACCTAAATAAAATATGATCATGCCTTGATTTTTAATTATTTAATTAGGACAGGAAGGTCTGACTTTGCTTAGACAAAAGTCTTGTCACTTAACAGAAATAATGTACAGTATAGAATATAAAGTCATGGTACAGTGGAAAAGGAATTAATATTGTGACTCCCATGAGCTTGGAGGACTGCATCCATACATCTCTGCAATGACTCAAAAAACTTAGTAATAAAATCATCTGGAATGGCAAAGACAGTGTTCTTGCAGGACTCCCAGAGTTCATCAAGATTCTTTGGATTCATCTTCAATGCCTCCACCTTCATCTTACCCCAGACACGCTCAATAATGTTCATGTCTGGTGACTGGGCTGGCCAATCCTGGAGCACCTTGACCTTTGATGTGGAGGCTGAAGTATAAGAAGGAGCGCTATCCTGCTGAAGAATTTGCCCTCTCCTGTGGTTTGTAATGTAATGGGCAGCACAAGTGACTTGATACCTCAGGCTGTTGATGTTGCCATCCACTCTGCAGATCTCTCGCACGGCCCCATACTGAATTTAACCCCAAACCATGATTTTTCCTTCACCAAACTTGACTGATTTCTGTGAGAATCTTGGGTCCATGCGGGTTCCAATAGGTCTTCTGCAGTATTTGTGAAGATTGGGATGCAGTTCAACAGATGACTCATCAGAAAAATCTACCTTCTGCCACTTTTCCAAATGATCAACTAGAAGTCAAGTTATTAATTGTTGCTCTTACAACTGGGATCGATGACAATTTTTTTGTCAGGTAGTGTAGTTTAATACAGTAATTATATTTGCACAAATAATAATGACACATATCAAGATTTACAGAGGACACCAATGCAAATTCAGTAACATTTTTTATCATTTAAAAAAAATTATATAATTTAGTATGATCAGATATTTTAATAAGCACAGGTCAGAATAAGTATGTTAAATACTTAAATATATTGGTTACAAAGAATGACAATAATACATTATTTCAAACATATTTTTTTACATATACATTATATAATAATAATTTGCTACATTTATATAGTGATTTTATCTTTATATTACTTTTTAGTACAAAGGGCAAATTTGTCCAGGATGCCAGAGGTCACACACTATTGCTCTTTTCAAAGGACTTTCAAAGATTTTGTTTGTATGATCACAGAGAGTCAGGACTTTGGTTTAACATCTCATCCGAAGAATGGTGCACACTGGCAGTATAGTGTCCTCGTCACTATACTGGGGCACCAGGACCAACACAGACCACAGGGTGAGCACTATACAGTTGCCCTCACTAGCACTTCTTCAGGAGCTAGCTAGAGATAGTTGCTATATTTTATTTTTACAAAGTTTATTTGAAACATTAAAATAGATGCTTTGCATGCATTTAAAAGGATATTTTACCCAAAATCTTTCCTCACCATTTACTCACACTCAAGTGATTCTAAATGTGTATGAATTTCTTTATTTTGTTGAACACAAAGGAAGATAATCTGAAGAATGTTGGTAAAAACTGCCCCATAGGAACAAAAAATACAATGCAAGTCAATGGTTGTTTTTTCCAGCATTCTTCAGTCAATCTTCCTTTGTTTAACATAAGAAGGAAACTCAAACAGGTTTGGAGCAAGTAAAGGGAGAGTAGAGAAGTGCAGGATTTTCATTTTTGGATGAACTATCCCTTTAATAGTCTGAATGTGTGCATGTAGTAAATTGTAAACATACAACATTCCCAGTGTCAGTATTTTAATTGTGTGCCATTCAAAACATACTGTGTGTATGTGTGTGCGCGTGTTTACCTAAAAGCCGACTTGTGAGGACTCAATTGTCCTCACACTAGACCTGTCATGATAGATCATTTTTGTTGCACGACTAATATGTCAGAGATATCATTGCGATGTGTGATATTATTGTCATCATCAGCATTGTCAAAGTAGCCATTGACTTCCATAGTGGGAACAGAAAAATACTATTGAAGTCAATAGAGATTTTAACATTCTTCGTAATATCTTCCTTTGTGCTCAACAGAAGAAACTCAAAGTGGTTAGCGGAGAATGAGTAAATGATGGCATTTTATTTTTGGGTGAACTATCCCTTTAATTATATAAAACATCACTTTTGTTAAATGAAAGCAAAATCATGTGGCACATTCATTTTTACAAAGCAGAAACTGACTTTTTGAAATTATTATTATTTTAGGCTTCTCTCAGTATCACATATCACTCAACGTGAATAACACAACAAGCAGTGTCCACATCCACAAGCATGAAAGTTTGATGGCAGCAGAGTCGGTCACATGATGTTGTCACATGACCTCAGTCACCGGAAGTTCAGCGCTGCGCTCGCAGCTCGCGCTGGTAAACAGGCAGTAACCGGAGCGGAGCTAGTCAATTGATCACAGAGGGGCAAACAGCCTGTCAGATACACTCAGGTTCCATCGTGTTGTGAATAAAACTAGGATTTTAATGCCGAGAGCTTCTGCACGTTATTTTAAATCGCTGACATGGCCGCAGTGGACCCCAATAAGCTTGATCATATTTCCTCCGGTGAGTAATCAGCATTACAATGCTCGCCATATGACGATTATTAATAACTTTATGCTGCTTATAACAAGTGCATCGACGAGCTGTTCTTAGATAGCAATAATGGGTCTATTATAAAAGCATATTTTTATGAAATTTAGTATTATGTGTATCCTGTAGCATGTGTGATGAATAGCTAATGTTATGCACAGAAGTAAGATTCACAAGAACAGCAAATGTAAAAACTCAGAACTCTGACTATCATTAGTCACGAGAGCAGATAAAGTGCTCGTTTTATTTAGTCTTAATCTCTCTAAAACAGTATAATTTACAATAAAGTTTTTATCCAGGGAATGTTGCAGGCGGTTGGAAGTTCTTTGTTTGCTTTGTATTTACTCAAATGCAGTAACGTTATTGTATAGTTCTTGAGGTAAAAAAAGTCTGTTTTTGTTTGCTTAATGTTAATGATTCATGTAGTTGAACCTGCAACAAAATCAGTGTAATATCATGTGTTCACTGTCTGGTGACTTTTTTTTAATTTATTTTTATTTTTTATTTATAGTAGGAGTAAATACAGTACAATGATTACACTTAAGAGAGTGTACATTTCCCATTGCAAAACATTTTTCCTTTTTACAAACTATAAAGTAACAGAACACAAAAAAAAAAAATCATAAAATATATGAAAATAACAGTAACAATAAAATGGTACCATAAATCAACAACTAAATATACATAGGTCAGAGAGGGTCAAATCTTTATTTATTCACTCAACTTTAGATCAGTTATTATTAACTGTAAATTCATAATCTAGAGAGAGGATTAAGAGGGGGGGTGCAATGGATTGTAAATTGAATAATGTTTATTCTGCGGATGGGAATTAATTAGTTATATTGTTATATTTCTACAAAGACTGGATGGAGCAACCTAATGTATTCAGTCCACTTTGACCAGATATTTCTAAATGTATTCATTTGGAGTCGAAGGGAGAATGTAATTTTTTCCATCACATAAATATTATATACTATTTCTAGCCATTCTTGGGTTGTTGGAGATTCAGGAAGTAACCAATGTCTCGTAATTGCTTTTTTTGCTGCGATTATTAAAATATCGAGTAAGTATTTTTCAGATTTACTTATTTGTATATCAGTGCTTCCAAAATAAATAACCATGAATCGTAAGTGTAGTGTAATATTAAGTATGTTTTCTATTACTCCATGTACTTCTACCCAAAATTGTTTTATTACTGGACATTCCATAAAATATGCCAGTGATTAGGTTCCTGAGACCCACATTGTCTCCAGCACTTAGTGTCCTTTCCTGTGTCTGGTTACTTTTTAAAGTCTTTTTCGCTTACGGTCAGTGTGTAACGAACATTAAACAGGACATGTCCTCCATAATATGCAGATTTGCTGCGGTTTTCAGTGGCTTGTATCTGCTCAATCTTAGTGTTAATGAGATAGTTTACCCAAATATGAATATTCTGTCATAATTTACTCATCCTAAACTTGTTTCAAACTTTTCTGAGTTTCTTTCTTATGTTGAACACAATAGAAGATATTTGAAAGAAAATCAAAACCCTGTAAGCATTGACATCCATATTGTTTGTTTTTCCTGCTGTGGATGTCAATGCTTACAGGGTTTTTGACTTTCTTCAAAATATCTTCATTTGTGTTCGACGGGAGAACACAATGGTTCCACTTGAGCGTGAGAGTAAGTAGTATTTAGGTAAAGTTGGTTCTATACTCGCACATTCAGACTTTCTCCTTACTATTATAATTTCAGAAAAAGTATTAGTTGCAAATTCTGAATAGGGAAATCATATTAGCAGCCAATGACTATCAAAGTAAATCTTTGTTCACACTTCACAGTCAGTTAAATGGTACTAATGTTGTTTAGAAGTCATTCTTGCATGCGATTTCAGGCCGAATATTCAAATTAACAATATAGGGAATGTTAAAAAGAAGGAATGTGCCAATATAAAACCAACTTTACCTCAATGTAAATAGTGAGTAAATAAAAAAAATTGGGGTGAACTGACCCTTGAAAGTGGACACTTCTTGAAAGTGATGTTCCCAAACACCCCTTTTGATGTTGTTATAATATTTTGCTGTTTGGATGATTCAGTCGGACGTCATGAGTTCAGATAGATTGCTATATGGACAAATTTTCTGCTTGTTTTTGTTTTTTTCCTTCCTCATTTGTGTCCTATTGACCGTATTCCTATAGTTTCAGACAGAGACATGATGTTGGGTTTATAGGGTCATAAAGTTTACTGGAAATTGTAATCCAGCACATGACCACAAAAATCACTAAATATTAAGCAGAGCAGATTTAACCTACATTTATTTTTTCACGGGTTGCCTAATGCTTTACAGAATACATTGCTTCATTCCAATGGGCTGCTATTTAATAGTTGTTCTATATTTATTTGCTTGTATGTTGCGTTTGTGTCTTTGCAGTGTTCTGCGCACAACAGCATTTCTAAAGTGTAGCGCTCATGATAAATGAAGTTTTTGCATTCCACTGCACCGAATCTTCTTCTTTTTTGTCAGTGCAAAATGCAAAAATCTGTAAACATTTTCTGAGACAGAAAATTTGAGAGTATTGCATAATTAATTTTTTCATAATAAATTTTTTTCCAATTTATTTTGGATTATTAAATCCAAAATATAAAGTGCAAAAACAGTTATGGTAATTAAGTTAACTCAAGTTAATTGGCTTCATTTTTTTTTCACTAATCATCAAACCCAGTCTACGCTGCTGAGATGTCTGTTTGTCTATTTTTTAATGTCTAGTTTATAAAATAGATACTGATAAAGTCAAAATTCAAGTGCTTATTAAACACCTATGTTTTAACCAATACTTGCTTTCCTCCAAAACTAGTTCTGCTTAACCAAAAAGTCCAGTTTCTGTTACATTAAAAAAAAAAGTTTTTAATTCCAGAAATGTTTGGTGCACCTCTAGGATTTTTGCGTAATATTTCACGTCATAACTGTGTCGCCCTCTTCACCCATAGATCTGTTATTAGATTTAGTTGTCTGTGGCCCATGCGTTTCCTATGCAGAACGACAAACCCTGATGCCATTTGCGATATGGTTGTCATAACCTTGACTTACAGTGACAGCAGGAGCGTGTGAGGACCTAATGTGTGTCTGTGCTCAGAAAAAAAGGCTTCCTGTAAAGCAGGACGGATGAGATTTTTCAGCTTATTTTCTGCTGTTTGATTGACTTTATCACTGACAGAATTCGATTAAGTCAGTTTTGACAGACAGACAGACAGACAGACAGACAGACAGACAGACAGACAGAC
>CAIGQV010019186.1:9751477-9795777 GCA_903798115.1 Danio jaintianensis | reverse complement strand
GACAGACAGACAGACAGACAGACAGACAGACAGACAGACAGACAGACAGACAGGGACACAGATCTGCTGCCAGATGAAAAGTGATTGTTTTGATTAGAGACAAAATGAGCCAGTTGTCCCTCTTATAAATCCTCTCTTCATTCTTGCTTAATCATACAGTCATTTATGCAGGTGGGCAGTTAGATATACATTAACTGAATGATTTTCAATTTTTGGAAATAAGCTTATTTTACAAGTCATCTGGAGTTAAACAGTTACCATTTTTGAATCCATTCAGCCAATCTACGGGTCTGGCAGGAGCACTTTTAGCTTAGCTTAGCATAAATCATTGATTATAGAAACATTAAGTCTGTCAGTGTGTACTTTCTTTTGGCAATGTAATGTATGTTAGTTTCCCATTTGTCAGCCCAAACAGGCTTCTGTCATAAATATTATTTGAGTGGCGGACACACTTACTAAGGTTGTTTTTTTTTTATTTTTTTTTTATTATTATTTTTTTTTTTCATTTGTCTAGATTAGGTGCTGTCAGTTTGGATTGTAAATAATGCACTCAAAGAATGACTTTTGATGTTTGTTCAAACTACTTGTTTAAAATGAGCTGAAACAACACAATTCCTCAGTTTTTTTGGGAGGACAACTTAATTATTTTATGTTTAATTAACTTAAATTTGTAAAAACTAATAAGTTAACTTAATTCCTTTATGTTTTTCCAACACAAATCGATTGCGTAGAACCCATCATTTTTTACAGTGTGTGTTATTAATGAGGCATGAAAAATATTCCACTATAATTCTGTTACTTATGCAGATGTTTAATTCTGTATAGTATGATTAATCAGTATACATTAGATAAATACAACATGTTTAAGAGTAAGAGTATTTTTTTCTTAAATATTATATAAAATTTTACTGTGAATTGATGCAATACTAGTAATTCTTATTTCTCTTAAAGGGATAGGTAACCCAAAAATGTAAATGTTGCCAACATTTACTTACCCTTTACTGGTTTGAAACCTGTTTGAGGTTCTCTGTTGAACATAAAAGAAGATATTTTGAAAAATGATGGTAGCTTGCACCCATTGACTTCCTTGGTAATTTTTTTAAAACTATGGAAGTCTGTAGGTCCCAAGACCAGCATAATATCTTCAAAATATCTTATTTTGTGTTCAACATGAACATGAGAATCTCATAAAAGTTTAAAGACCTCATAATTTATTTTCCCCCTTAGGTCATTTTTGGGTGACCTGTTCCTTTTAAGAGTTTTATTTAGCTATAATATCATAAATTATTGATATTAATATAATGGTATTAAAATATCATTATATTATCACCACTTTGACATGTAATCACAGCATTTAAGCCTAATTTTACAGCCCTCATCAAGATTTAAATTGCAAACACAATATTTATCAGACATATTGCCGATTATATTTCCCCCAACAAATCACCTAGACTTACTTTTATAGATTTTCTACTCAATAATATACCTCTCATAATCTTGCCCGCTCATTGTCTATATGTAGTCGGGGTCATTGTGATAACTGGTGTAACTAAGGCTATTGCATAAATAACATATGACTAATAACCAATAAAAATTGGTTTGCACAGGAACTTTCAGAACACAGAAAGTCACAGAATTGCACAAGAAAAGCATGTTTACATTTTAGCCACCTCTTCCAAAAGTCATATTTCCTGTTGTTTCGTAAATTGCTTTTGGAAAGTGTTTAGTCAGTGTTTTTTTAACAATATGTTGTAAAAGAAAGGAGGAAACAAGCTATAATTTTTGACTGTGTTTACAGAACAACATACTTAAAGTGAATTGCAGGATTGATGTTAATGTCCATTGTTTGTTTGGTGAAAATAAAGACAAACCGCATTTCATAATTGCATTTTGAGGCCACACAGAGATTTGAACATATCCAGCATTTGTTCACAAACTAGTCACCACACAGTACTTTCAAAGACCTTGACAAGCTAACCAGCCGTAAGGCCCTTTCACATGACTCCACCATAATACAAAGTGAAGCATTGAGATTAGCAGTGTGCCTTGTAACGTGATGAAGTTCTGTAAATTACAACAATGTGCTTCGTTATATTGCCAGTGCATAGAAGTTACAGCTTACTTTCTGTATGAAATTCATCTGTGGCATTTGTTATTTTAAGACTATATTGTGTTCCCCTTTCGCTTTCTAGCTGAGTCATGTTGTAAAACTCCCCGTCATCCATCTGGTAACTGTAGGAAAGGGGTCAGTCGTGGTCTGGTGGTTAGAGAGTTGGACTTGTAAGCAGAAGGTTGTGAGTTCGAATCTCAGTGCCAGCAGACAATGACTGAAGTGTCCTTGAGCAAGACACCTTACCCCCGTTTGCTCTGCAGTGATAATTGGCCTCTGCATAATACTTGTAAGTGGCTTTGGATAAAAGCGTCAGCCAAATGACTAAATGTAAATGAAAGACTTTTTCAGCAGCGTGTGACACTTGTGTTGAGACATATGATAAAGTTTTGAGCCCGGTCTGTCTCATACATCAAATACTGAGGCGGTTTTTGACCATACAGTTACTACACACTACAGGATTTAACAGGCATTAGTTAGGGCTGCACGATATTGGAAAAAACTGACATTGCAATATTTTGTTTTTCTGTGATTTATATATTGCGATATGAATATATTTCACAAGACGACTATTTTGAAAAAACTCACAATTTTATATTGATTGTGATGATTTTGTACGGGAGTGCATCTGCATAAAATATACACAATTATACAAAAATACACAAAATAGTATCATTTTAAAGCACAGATAAAAACAATAGAACAAAGATAAAAAATTAAATAAACAACACTATGGTTTTTGGTGGAGTCTAACAGTATTGAGATTTATAAATTTAGTAATCAAATGTAAAATAACATTGTCTTCTTT
Organism: Danio jaintianensis; assembly: GCA_903798115.1. Taxonomy (NCBI): domain Eukaryota; kingdom Metazoa; phylum Chordata; class Actinopteri; order Cypriniformes; family Danionidae; genus Danio; species Danio jaintianensis. Next base: position 9,792,859 of record CAIGQV010019186.1, on the reverse strand, counting down.
TTATAAATATATCATTTATATATTTTTCTTCAATGTTATATAATTTATATACGTTTTCTTCTATTTATAAACATCGATTGAATCTAATCTAATCGTTAAAGCAGAAAACGTTATAATCTCTTTTGTCCAAATGGTTTAAATGAACTTGAAATCTCTTGAGATCCTGCAATGTGACTTGCAGATTTGCATTGTGATATCAATGCTGAAACAATATGTGCAGCCCTAACAGACATTATTAATATTTACAGTACAGTGAAGATCAAAAGTAAAAAACATAAATAGTGTCACGCAGGGAATTCTGGAAAAGTCAATCTATGGTTATTCACTATACACCAGATACACTTAACAGGTTTTTACTGTAGCATTTTTTTTTTGTAGTTAAGTCATGGCCATTTTTGGAAGTTATCAGAAATTATTAGACATTTCAGAGGCTCTTGCTTTATCCTTGATGTATTCATTTTAAAAACATGCACACAAGCTTAGAGAATTTTTTAGAGCTGTAGCTTGTTTGCTTGGTGCTGAAATAGGCATTCAATTTGATACAATGTTGGATTTTCTTCAATAGTTTGATTTGCTTTCAATGCAGCATTTCAAAGCCAATCAAATGAGGAACTGTCCTCTCATTGGTCGAAAAGCACCTGTTTACGTTTACAAGTGGGAATCTAAACTTCATGAGGACAGTATTTTTTGCAAAAAAACGTTTTAAGATGAATCAGCTTTTTTTGCTTTTCAGTTGTGAAATCTAATATAGTCACAGAATCAGACGCTGCAGTGTGAATTACCACTTGGTTTGTTGGTGCATCAGATTGCTTTCTCATCTAAAATGTATTTTCAGTCATTCAGCCAATCTTGGACAAAATTGTTTTTTATATCAAATAGCTATGTTCATTCATACAGTACTATCCAAAAGTCCTAAGCACTATACTTGTTTTGTTGGCCTAAGACCTTTGCACAATATATTATCAATTAGTCTCTTTATTAAAAAACTAACAGGACATACAGGAAATGTGTACAAAAAAACAACAACAGCACAACATTTCCTCTTCAAGCAAAAGACTCTGTTTAATGTGGCTTCCCTTGCATTTCTGTTTTGTTCTAATTGTCCTGACATTTTCTGAAATAATGTGCTGTGTAATATCAGGCTTCTTTTAGCCCTTTCCAGAGTTCTTCTTTAGGTTTAGAGTGTCGTATCATTCTTTTTCTGTTCAGATGATCTCATACAGCCTCTATAATACTCAGATCTGGACTCTGTGGAGGCCATTTCATGACCGTCTGTTTCAACAGCTGTTTTCTATCTCCAAATAGGATTTCACTGCAGTTAGCAGATCATTATTATGCTGAAAATGAAAACTATTACCACTGATGTTCTTTCCAGAAGTAAATGGATTACAACCTATCTGTATTTTCAACATTCACAATTCCATCAATTCAGACAATATTGCTAACAACACCAGTAGAAATGCAGCTCAAACCATGACAAACAGCCTGTTTCCAACATTGGAGACAGTAAACCAAAATAATTCAAACTCTAACCTAACTCCTATCCTTACAAACCATACATCAACTAAAAGATTATTTATTTATCCTGTATAAATCTCAATTTAAAAAAATTACACTTATGGTAAAGGGTCACATCTATCCATTATAGCAGGGGTCACCAATCTCGGCCCTAGAGGGCCGGTGTCCCTGCAGGGTTTAGCTCCAACTTGCCTCAACACACCTGCCTGGATGTTTCAAGTATACCTAGTGAAGCTGCGGTCACACTGCACTTTTCTCCCCATAGACTTCCATTCATACGCACGCGAATGCGTCAGACAAGAAACGCAAGCTCGTGCGACAAGTTTCGCAGTTCGCTGCGTTGCAAAGTTCAAGCTTGGTGAACTTTGACCTGCGAAATCGCATCACTTGACTGCGTGAGACCAATCGAGGATCAAAACATGACCTCTCTGGACAGAAATTTAAAATATGGACCAGTTGCTTGCTTTTTTAAAATGTTTAATCATCTTGTTTAATCCCACCCCTTTTCGTAGCGCCGTACTACAGAATTTCTCAAGCTCAAACTCTAGTGCGACCGCAGCTTAAGACCTTGATTAGCTTGTTCAGGTGTATTTGGTTAGGGTTGGAGCTAAAATCTGCAGGACACCGGCCCTCAAGGAAAAAGTTTGGTGGCCCCTCCATTATACCATCAGTAAAACAATAGATTTAACGTTGGCCTAAAAATTTGCACAGTACTGTACCTAAAGTTGAAACGCATCAGACTCTTAAACAGTAGAATGTAAAGGAATGTGCATCAGTTGTTTAAAGCAGAAAGATGATTTCTATTGTAATTGATCCCTCTGGTACTATCCGTCTCTCTGTCTTTCTTTCTTTCAGAGGAGGATAGGCTGCTGTATCCGGTAGCTCACTATGGTTCAAATGACTGCATGGATGAGTATAGCAAGCCCAGGCCAACCCCGGTAACAGATGGCTGGATTGGTGCTGACCAAGAAGAGGAAGAGTTGCGCAGGAAATTAAAATACTTCTTTATGAGCCCCTGTGAAAAATACCAAGCCAAAGGCAGAAAACCTTTCAAACTGATTCTGCAAATACTGAAGATTGTTATAGTTACTGCACAGGTATTTAAACATTCTTGGACTTTCTGTCCTTCATTTATTCATTCATTTTCCTTCAGCTTAGTCCTTTATTTATCAGGGGTCGCCACAGCGAAATGAACCGGCAATTATTCCAGCATATGTTTTATGCAGCGGATGCCCTTCCAGCCGCAACACATTACTGGGAAACACTCATGCACTTTTGCATCCACACACTACGGCCAATTTAGATCATCCAATTCACCTGTAGCGCATGTGGGGAAAACCGGAGCACCCGGAGGAAACCCACACGAACACAGGGAGAACATGCAAACTCCACACAGAAACGCCAACTGGCCCAACCGGGACTCGAACCAGCGACCTTCTTGCTGTGAGGTGACAGTGCTAACCACTGAACCACCGTGCCTCCCTTTCTGTCCTTCTAAAGTCAAATCATCTTTATTTCTATAGCACTAGATTGAGTCATCGATGAAGTTCTAGTAAATTAAAACTGCTTCAGTGCAAAAATTATTCTTTAACTTGTTTGACGTGCACTACTGAGAGTCCATCAGAAGTAACCTTTGGTTTGCTTCATTGACTAATAAGCACAAATCTCTTGTTTACACTTTAAAAACTTGTTTTCATTTTAGAAAACAGTCATAACATCATATTTTTGGTATGTTTTTTTTTTAATGATCATTTTAAACAATTAAAAATCTAGTGGTTATAAACACTACCTGACAAAAGTCTTGTCATCGATCCCAGTTCTAAGAGCAACAAATAACAATTTGACTTCTAGTTTGGTGAAGGAAAAATCATGGTTTGGGGTTACATGCAGTATGGGGACGTGCGAGAGATCGGCAGGATTGATGGCAACATCAACAGCCTGAAGTATCAAGACATTTGTGTTGCCCATTACATTACAAACCACAGGAGAGGGCAAATTCTTCAGCAGGATAGCGCTCCTTCTCATACTTCAGCCTCCACATCAAAGTTCCTGAAAGCAAAGAAGGTCAAGGTGCTCCAGGATTGTCCAGCCCAGTCACCAGACATTAACATTATTGAGCATGTCTGGGGTAAGATGGAGGAGGCATTGAAGATGAATCCAAAGAATCTTGAGGAACTCTGGGAGTCCTGCAAGAACGCTTTCTTTGCTGTTCCAGATGATTTTATTAATAAGTTATTTGAGTCATTGCAGAGATGTATGGATCCAGTCGACCAAGCTCATGGGAGTCACAATATTAATTATTTTTCCACTGCTCTATGGTGATATTCTATACTGTACATTATTTCTGTTAAGTGACAAGACTTTTGTCTAAGCAAAGTCAGACCTTCCTGTCCTAATTAAATAATTAAAAATCAAGGCATGATCATATTTTATTTTGGTAAAATAAGCGTAATCTAGAGGCCTTTGCCTTTCATATAAACCACTTCTGATGCCAAATGATCAACTAGAAGTCAAGTTATTATATGTTGTTCCTAAAACTTGGATAGGCGACAAGACTTTGTCAGGTAGTGTATAAGCTGCTTATGATGCATTCTTATAAATTTCATACAATGATAGACACACACACACAAACTATATACCTTTTGTATTTAAACCGTATAATCAAATAATATAACTTTATTTTTGGTCACCAAGATTTGCTCTATACAGTCCAAAATGACCTAAACATGAAATTTGGGTTCTCATTCTATAAATGATGCTGTTTTTCATCATTTTCAGTTTATACTGTACACCATTTTTAAGATTGTTTGTTTTCTCATTATCTCTAGCTGGTACTCTTTGGCTTAAGTAATGAGATGGCAGTGATGTTCAAGGAGGAAAACACGGCGTCGTTTAAACACCTCTTTCTCAAAGACTACGTCGATTCAGATGACGCACTCGCTGTTTACACACAGAGTGATGTTAATGATCATATGTTTTACGCAGTTGAACAGGTAATGTCTCATTTTGCTGAGCTCATAATCATATGCTTACCTTTTCACTTCACATAGTTTTTATTACCATGGGAGTCGTATTTGTATGTATTTTGAGTGATATAATGTAGTGCGGTCATAATACAAAGAATGTCTGTATTTTCTTTTATCTAGTTTATATGTGTTTTAGAGTTTATCTGTTTGTTCTTTTTATTTTACTGAGACAAAAATGTGTAGTTCAGTCTTACTGTTGTGAGTTGTGAGCGACTGTTGTGTGTTTCCAAGCTGGAGTTAAGTCATGTTTATTTTGGTAATGCTTTATATGACATAAGTTATGCGTTTCTTTTGGCTTGTCTTCCAGTATCTCTCTTTGGCAGAGACAACAGTAGGCCAGTATGCTTATGTGTATGGAGTTGGTGTGAACGGCAGCGCGCTGTCTCTGTGTCAGCAGTATTACAAAAAAGGCAGAATCGACCCGGCTAATGACACCTTCATCATCGACCCACTGGTGGTCACAGGTGACAGACCTCTTGTTTCATTTCAGTCACTGTTTTAACCAGACCACATATTGCAGTCTGTAACTTTATTTTGGTTAGAAATCAATTATCCAAAATCAAATTTTAAGCACGCAAGCAAGTAAGTAACCATCAATGTTCAGTCTTCTTACTTTAGCCCAATTCACAATGGTAAGCTTGTAGCATTGTTTTCTAATTTGAGTGCCACTGGTAGATTTCTGTGGAAATTTGAGCTTCGTCTTTGTTATGTCACCTGTGAACATCTACTAAAGTCCCAGCTAGTAGACAATATCACATTTATTGATGTTGCAGGTGGCGGATCATTTTTAGCCATAATTGTACACTCACCGGCCACTTTATTAGGTACACCTGTCCAAATGCTCGTTAATGCAAATTTATAATCAGCCAATCACATGGCAGCAACTCAATGCATTTAGGCATGTAGACATGGTCAAGACGATCTGCTGCAGTTCAAACAGAGCATCAGAATGGGGAAGAAAGGTGATTTAAATGACTTTGAACGTGGCATGGTTGTTGGTGCCAGACGGGCTGGTCTGAGTATTTCAGAAACTGCTGATCTACTTGGATTTTCACGCACAACCATCTCTAGGGTTTACAGAGAATGGTCCAAAGAAGAGAAAATATCCAGTGAGCGGCAGTTCTGTGGGCGCAAAGGCCTTGTTGATGCCAGAGGTCAAAGGAGAATGGCCAGTCTTGTTCGAGCTGATAGAAAGGCAACAGTAACTCAAATAACCACTCGTTACAACCGAGGTATGCAGAAGAGCATCTCTGAACGCACAGCACATCCAACCTTGAGGTGGATGGGCTACAGCAGCAGAAGACCAGACTGGGTGCCACTCCTGTCAGTTAAGAACAGGAAACTGAGCCTACAATTCGCACAGGCTCACCAAAATTGGACAATAGAAGATTGGAAAAACGTTGCCTGGTCTGATGAGTCTCGATTTCTGCTGCCACATTCGGTTGGTAGGGTCAGAATTTGCCGTCAACAACATGAAAGCATGGATCCATCCTGCCTTGTATTAACGGTTCAGGCTGCTGGTTGTGTAATGTTGTGAGGGATATTTTCTTGGCACAAAAGAATCGTGTTAACGCCACAGCCTACCCGAGTATTGTTGCTGACCATGTCCATCGCTTTATGACCACAGTGTACCCATCTTCTGATGGCTACTTCCAGCAGGATAACGCGCCATGTCATAAGGGGCGAATCATCTCAGACTGGTTTCTTGAACATGACAATGAGTTCACTGTACTCAAATGGCCTCCACAGATATCCAAATATCAATCCAATAGAGCACCTTTGGGATGTGGTGGAACGGGAGATTCGCATCATGGATGTGCAGCCAACAAATCTGCAGCAACTGTGTGATGCTATCATGTCAATATGGACCAAAATCTCTGAGGAATATTTCCAGTACCTTGTTGAATCTGTGCCATGAAGGATTAATGCAGTTCTGAAGGCAAAAGGGGGTCCAACCCGGTACTAGAAAGGTGTACCTAAAAAAGTGGCCGGTGAGTGTATACAGGTGTGTAGAGGATCGAATAGTCAATCATTTAAAAATATTTGTTTACTACAGTTATACTAGTTTTTAGTTCAGATTCAAGTTTAAAATGATAAAAGAAAGGTCTTGTCACTTCTTCTTTTTTCACATTGTTTCTTGCAGTTCTCTGTTATTGCATGTACCACAAGAATCACTTTCTCATGTCATGCTAAAAGAAGTCTTGCTGTTGACCAGAGCTGTCTCCCGATGAGCCTGTCGGTCACTGAAGCTGCTGTATTTGGTTGTTTCTCTTGTCTCTCTTCCTCTCTGTAGACTGTATTGGAGTGAACCCTTTATCCACTCCTACTGCAGCAGGTATTGGCCGTGATTACAGGAACTTCACCCTCAAGTTTCACAAGTAAGTGAAACAGGACTGTCCTCATGACTTGAGAATGACAGTATTGAAATGTAGATCTCTAATGATCGCATGTTGTTGTATCTTCTTCTAGGCTGATTAACGTCACTATACAGTTCCAGTTGAAGGCTATAAATCTTCAGACCATCATACACAATGAAATTCCCGACTGTTACACTTTTTCAATCACAGTGAGTTTGCATGTGATGTGACATTTTTACACAACAAAAATGTACATCTAAATAAAATAAAATCAGAGGAACAATTTTAATGGAGGTAAAACAATAAACAACATAATACTTCAAATATCAGTACACTGTATATAAAAATACCATAGAGGAACCATAACATAAAAATGACTTCTTTTTGGTGGTATATACAGTTAATGTCAGAATTATTAATCCCCCTGAATTAATAGCCCCCATTTTTTTTCCCCCCAATTTCTGTTTAACGGGAGATTTTTTTCAACACATTTCTAAACAGGATAGTTTTAATAACTGATTTCTTTTATCTTTGATGACAGTACATTATATTTTACTAGATATTTTTCAAGACACTAGTATTCAGCTTAAAGTGACATTTAAAGGCTTAACTAGGTTAATCAGGCAAGTTAGGGTAATTAGGCGAGTCATTGTATAACAATGGTTTGTTCTGTAGACAATAGAAAAAATATAAATTGCTTAGAGGGCCTAATAATATTGGGCTTTAAAAAAAATTTAAAAAATGCTTTTATTCTAGCCGAAATAAAACAAATAAGATTTTCTCTAGAAGAAAAAATATTATCAGACATACTGTGAAAATTTCCTTGCTCTGTTAAACATCATTTGGGAAATATTTAAAGGAAAAAATCAAAGGAGTTTAATAATTCTGATTTCAACTGTATATATATGAATGTGTGTGTGTGTATATATATATATATATATATGTGTATGTATGTATGTATGTGTATATATATGTATATGTATGTTAATAATATTTATCTTATATAATATAATTGAATACAATTCATGTAAATGGAAAAAATATGAATGTAATACAAATTTTTTTATTTAATATGTATATAGTTAAAAAAAAAAATAAAAAAAAAAAAATATATATATATATATATATTATATTAGTGCTGGGCAAAAATTTATCGCATTTTGACAATATATATGTGTGTGTACTGTGTATTTGTATTATGTATATATAAATACACATGTATTTATTTATTATGCATATATTTGAGAATTTTTATTTATATTTATATATAAAATATATATATATATATGTATATGATACAAATTATATACAAATTTAAATATCTATTTAACAAAATTGCAATTAATTCATTTATTTATTATTATTATTAATTTTATTTATTTATTTTTTTTAATGTTAGATATTTTTCTATAGTTTTACATTTATAAAATATTTGTACATTTTTAAATAATACAATTTCATATGTTCAACTATGTTAATTATAAAATTGTTCCCATTTGTGCTCAGATTCTACTGGATAATAAGGCTCACAGTGGTAAAGTAAGGATCAGTCTTGATAATAAGGCGTCCATTAAGGAATGCAGAGACCCAAGTGTTTCCGGACACCGTAAGACTCAAATACAGCATCTACTTCCCTTCTCAGATTAAATTGATCATATTTGTTGTGTTGATAATCATATATGTTTGTGTTCCTTCTGTGTGCAGCTGATAGTAATGCTCGTGTGTTGTTTGATCTGGCCGTGGCGTTGGTTTGTGTTCTCTCTCTGCTTCTCTGCGGTCGCTCTATCATCAGAGGAATCATTCTTCAAAATGTAAGACACCGTATTAAACAATACATTGTAATATACAGTCGACAAAAAAATTATTGGCCCTCCTGTGAATTGTTGTTCTTTTTCAAATATTTCCCAAATGATGTTTAACAGAGCAATGAATTTTTCACAGCATTTCCTATAATATTTTTTCTTCTGGAGAAAGTCTTATTTGTTTTATTTCAGCTAGAATAAAAGCAGTTTTTAATTTTTTTTAACCATTTTAAGGTCAATATTATTAGCCCCCTTAAGCAATATATATTTTTTTGATTGTCTACAGAACAAACCATCGTTATACAATGATTTGCCTAATTACCCTAACTTGCCTAATTAACGTAATTAAGCCTTTAAATGGCACTTTAAGCTGAATACTAGCATCTTAAAAAATATCTGGTAAAATATTATGTGTTGTCATCATGGCAAAGATAAAAGAAATCACTTATTAGAAATTAGTTATTAAAACTATTATGTTTAGAAATGTGTTGAAAAAAAAACTTCTTTGCGTTAAACAGAAATTTGTGAAGAAAATATACAGGGGGGCTAAAAATTCAGGAGGGCGAATAATTCTGACTTCAACTGTATATCTATGATTACACAGTAAACCCATTCTCTCTCGCATCTTCCTCTTCAGGAGTTTGTAAAGTACTTTAAGACGTCTCTGAAGCGGCACGTCTGTTGGGGAGACCGAATGGAGTTCATCAACGGGTGGTATATTCTGCTGATCATTAGCGACGTGCTCACCATCACAGGCTCTATTATTAAGATCGGCATTGAGCTGAAGGTCAGTCAGTTTTAAAGGAGATTAAATATCTTTACCTTTATGTATTTTGTGATGAACAAAGAGCCACTGATATTTCATGTTTCACCCCTCAGAATCTGTCATCCTATGATGAGTGCGGTATCCTCTTGGGCACCTCCACGCTATTGGTCTGGGTTGGAGTTATTCGCTACCTCACCTTCTTTCAAAAGTACAATGTGAGAGACAAATAAACACCCAAACAGCAGAGTACATGCACCTTAAATTCACATCACAGCATGTAAACAAGTGTAAAACATAATACATGTAAATTAAATATACATTTATTCATTAGGCAAAGGCTTTTATCCAAACAATGACAATTGAACAACAACATGGATATAACTGTGGCGATAAATGAAATATAAATCATTCTGCATTGTGATTCTCCTTTGAATTGATTCTGAGCTTAGTTTTTAACCGACAGATTGTATTGTATTGTATTGAAGGAATAGTTCACCCAAAAATGAAAAGTACCCCATAATTTACTCACCCTCAAGCCATCTTCGGTGTATATGACTTTTTTTTTCTGTCAGACGAACACAGTCAGAGTAGTTTTTAATTTATCCTGGATTTTCCATGCTGTATAATGGTGTTGAATACTGTCCATTTTTTGAAGCTTCCAAAAGCACATAAATCTGTCATAAAACTAACCCAAATGCCTCAAGGGGGGTTATGGGGGTCTGATGAGATGGATCAATTTTTAACTTATTTTTATTAAAGAATACAACATTGCATAGAGTATGATACAGTGTAAACGTTTTTTGTTTTTTTTTGCATGTTAGTTCAATTTCTGGCTACCATAATGGTTGTAAATACATGTAGAGAGCAAAACACATCCTTGGGACGTATAAAAGATTTATATTAAAATTATAGTAATATTAAAAAAAATAATAATAATAAAAAAGGGACAATAAGATGGATAAAGCGGAGAAAGAAAGGAGTGACCTTGATCATAACAATATGAAATACTGTTTCTGGCTCCAAGCCACTACTCATTTGAATTGAGAAAATATTCCTTTATGACCACTTTTTAGTCATATCACACATTAAAGTGAATTTTATATAAAACCATGGCGTACACAACAGTCTCTGGACTTGCTGCATCAGCGACACCAATATTTTAACAATTTATAAAAAATCGAATATTAGGCATGGATATTTATATTGAGATCATAATTTTTGAAAGTAATACATCGCTTTGTAAACGTTTATTATTACCATTTGTTGAGTCTCCCCATACAGTTTGATAGAGCGCTTGGACCTGGAAGCTGCTTCGCGTGACGTCACACTTAACAAGCGGATGGCTCGTTATTGAAGAATTAAAGGCATGACAGGAGTCCATCTTGTTTTTTTGAAGTGGCAATCCATATGTGATTTGTTCCATTTCATACAGTTCCAGCACTTTTTAAATTTAAGCATTATATGATGGAGGTTTAGAATTTAACCATATGCATATCATGTGATGCAGCAAGTAGAATTTTTAATAAGTATATTTTAGATCCATCAATGTCTTTTTGTAACAAAAAAAATCAAAGGCTGCGTCTGCAATCGCCTACTATTCAAGTATGTACTACATTTGAATTTACTACACAACTGTCAGATAAGTATGTTCTATACAGTATGAATGTGAGCAGTATGAATGGAACTCGGACATACTACATCCGCCATTTGTCATGATCACGTGACCTACCCGCGTCAGTTGTGTCGATTCACTCCCATTTATAAATTCTCTCGCTGTACATTATGGGATAGCGTAGTATCCATCATATGTGCACTTTAGAATCTCACAGGACGTAGTAGGTCATCCGGGTACTTCTTCCATACTGTTTTTCGAATTCTATGAATTCGTACATACTACTATGCTCACATGCTGTTTTTAGCGTACTATATAGTATGGAAGTATGCGATTTCAGATGCAGGCAATTTTTTAAATTGTAAACTCAAATCACTGACTTCCTCAGACAACTTCTTGGCTGACCTCTCACTTGACGTAAGGCGCATTCATAGCGGAAGTTCCAGGAATAGTGATTTGAGTCTTTAATTTTAAAATTGGAAATATTTTTGTTACAAAAACACATTGATCCTCTTCATAAGACATGCGTTAACCCCCTGCTGGCATATGGGTTAATTTTATGAAGCATTTGTGCACTTTTGGAAGCTTAAATAAATGGCCACTACCCAACACCATTATACAGCATGGAAGAGCCAGGAGCTTGTGTTTACATTAATCTTGTGTCATAAAAGCCGAGGTGTACTTGCACTTGACCACTTACAGTACTTGAAATGCACTCTTTTTCATGAGCATTTGAGCTAGCAAGAACTAGCCTTGAGCGCCACCTGCTGTTAAAAACTATGTTCGTAATGTAATTGTAATTTTATCTCTGCAGCTCAGCATATTGAAACCTGAAAGTTAGAGCGAGAGAGTTTTTATTGTTAAAAGGTCAGATTAAGTGGTTTTAGGCGGATTTAAATAAAAATTATATTGTTTTTGTTTGTTTGTTTTGTGTAATTGTTTGCTCACTAAGTTAAAACAAATGTGATGTGAATATATGGAATTTGTATACTATATGGTGTTTTCCTCTCTCAGATTCTCATTGTGACGTTACAAGCTGCTTTCCCAAATGTGATCCGGTTCTGTTGCTGTGTGGCGGTGATCTACCTCGGTTATTGCTTCTGTGGCTGGATTGTGCTGGGACCATACCATGTTAAAGTACATAACAAGCCTGTATCTGACACAGGCAAATTAATGATGGGAAACTCTATTTTATTAACCACCATATTATAGCTTATAGTTTTTGTAACGTGTGTTTCCTCAGTTCCGCTCTCTGTCGTCAGTGTCCGAGTGTCTTTTCTCTCTGATCAATGGAGATGACATGTTTGTGACGTTCAGTGGCATGCAGGAGAGCAGCATGCTGGTCTGGGTCTTCAGTCAGGTCAGTTTCACCCTCACACTGACATACACACAACACATGTTTCCATCCAAAGATGCGAATTTAACTTATGCGCATAAAATATTTGTGAATCAATTCCATCCAATGAGTCAAAGAGAACAAAATAGTCTCTTCCTGGTAAACTGGCGGCAAATATCAAACAGAAAAGCTGAATTTTCTGTGGTAGGAGAAGCCAGTGTGGACCTTTTTTCTTATATAATAAATTACTTGTGACTTAGAAGATGAAACTTAAAAAATTAAACTTAGAAAATTTATTCGGTAAATGTGTTTCCATCTCACTTTTTAATTGGATTAAAAAAAATTATCATACATAGTTGTGCTCATAAGTTTTTTTTTTTTTTAATGCACATTTTCAGAACTGATCTTGGCTTTTCCATTAAAAGGTCCCGTGAAATTAAGATAAAAAAATTTAGATGTTAGTTTTAAGGGTATCTATTAGCTTCTGTGCTCCAAAACAGTGACAAAAATTGCCTTTAGAAAATATAAAACTAATATAAACAACCAAAGCTTGCAGTTTGTCACTTCTGCCTAAATGGTTCAACGATTTTTTTCCACGTCACCTCATGCTTCAACTTCTCATCAAATCTTGACCAATCGAATTCTCTCTAGTATCTGACATGCCCCGCCTCCTTCAAGATGCCTCCCATTTGCTTTTCATTTGATGCGCTTAGCTCTGCCAGTGAGAGTGGTTGAGCTCGTGATAAAAACGAAATGCTATTGGCTGTTTTTTAAAAAGGGGAGGAGCTACATTATGTCCCACCCTCTCTTCATTTTTCAGTTGAGATTACATCAAACATCAGATAAAAAAAATTCACATTTCAAAGCACTTCATGGGACCTTTAAGCATTTTTTATGCAATATTCGAAAATGTGCATAAAAATAGGTGGATGGAAACATAACACACACACACACAACACATGGCACAGTATTCAGTGCAGTAAAGACGCTGTGTTGTTTTGCAGGTGTACCTTTACACATTCATCTCTCTGTTCATTTACATGGTGCTCTCTCTCTTTATCGCTCTCATCACCGGAGCTTACGAGACCATTAAGGTAAGAGTGAGTAACAAGGCAGATGACAAGATAGAAATGAAAAACATGCTTTAGTTCCTGATGTCCTTTCAACACGCACAAACATGTCAAACAACACTCATTTTAAAGGGGTTGTGAACTGACTTTTTAGATTATGTTGTGCTGTTTTCATTTATAATGTCCTCAAGATATTACCATAAAAAAAACATCTTAATTTAAATATTTTCTATGCCTACTGGTATTACAGTTTGCATATTTAAAACTTTTTTGAGTTTGAAATGACGACCAATGTTACCTTTTCTTCAAAGATCCTGCTGTGATTTTAAAGGTGCTGTATGTAAGTTTTTGACTCTTCTAAAGCATAAAAATACCATAATATGTTTGCAGATATTTAAGAAACATGCCAAATGAACATTCTTGTTTATCTGAAAAACAATGCTGAAGTCAGATATTCTGCTTTGAAAATGTGTTTTCTGTGCCGGAACGCTGTCATTGTTTTGGTTCTTTTAACCCGCCCACTGCCAGTTTAGCCAATTATATTTTAATATTTTAGCACCCTTGGTGGAAAACAGTGTTATTTCATTCATTCATTCAGAAAGGCTCTCAAAGCATGTGCCCGTAACTGAAATCCGACCTCCAGTGAGGTGGTTATTAATTAGCAAATAATATAAATATTACAATCGTAAACATTAGGTGAGCAGGTTACATTGTAACCGCGTGTCCTAACAACACTCTACGTGACGAGATTTGCAGTGATAAGCAATTTGGCTGTTTGCAGCAGACGAAACACCACAGAAATTTAAATACAGCCATTCAGAAGCACAGAATATGCACTCAGTCACGAAATGGTAAGGTTTATAATCGAATTAATACATATTAAACCTCTTTAACATTATTAAATGTACATGCTGAATCACTCATGTGTTGGTTTTGAGTCACAGTTCTAAAGTTTAATTTCAGACGGTTTATTTTATTTTCAAGATCTGAAGTGAACTATCTGCTGCTGCTTTCAGTAGTATGGCAATAAATGCCAGGTAAAATGGCATTCAAACTAACATTGTTAGCATTTAACACTGAACAAAGCACATGAGGTGTACCTGAGGTGATCATTGTCAGTTTTCTGTTGTTTCTAATATATCAATTCGATGTGTTGGTTAGAACAAAAACTCTAAAAATATTCCTTCTATCGTGTGCCGTTGCTTTTATTTAGAACACGATTTAAATCAGCCTTTAGGCTCGATAGTTCTCAATTAGTTCCTCAATCTGGCAACCTGCGCTTGCATTTGTTTTGATCCAGGAATGCAATACCTAGTTCAACCACTGGGTGTCAAACTTACATACTGCACCTTTAATTTAATACTGCGTAAATAGTCAGTTACATATATATAATGATTAAAGCAATAGTGAGCACATAACAGCAGTTGCTCATGCTGTCTGATCAAATACAGTCTGCACAGTATCATCTGACTTATTTTGTACTGTGCCTTGTTTGCAAATTAATCCGTGGCAAAGTGAAGTAAACAAAAGACTAAGTTCTTGCTGACATGGTCTGAAACCTTAAAAATAAAATGCATCCTCTCATTCCTAAGCAGATTTTCCTCTGCGGAGGCAGTTTTTTGTTTTTTTTGTTTTTGTCAAACAAGTTTTTATTAAAGACAAAGATTCAGGAAAACGGATTCTCTGTTTTACATACTTTGTCCACATATTACATAAGCAAAGAAAGAAAAAAATGTAAAAATAAATATAAAAGATAATAATAGTAAATAAAAACATAAGCCATTCCTAAAAACTTGTTTACAAAGAGCTGTTTGAACAACAGAGTATGATGAAAATGAATATTAAAACATTACATAAAATGATACATTAGTCCACAAGGTTTTTGTCAAGGTAACAGATAAAAGGATGCCATATTTGGTCAAATTGCTCAAGTTTTTTTTTTTTTCAAACAGTACCTAGTTCTCTCCAAATGTAACGTAGAAGTCATTTCTCCAAGCCGCAGTTGACATGTAGGGGACTGAGAGGCAGTTTTGCCAAAATTACAAAATTAGTGATACAACGTAATTAATTCAACAACATGTCAAATTGGCATATTGACTTCAGTATAAGCTGTTTTATAAGCTGTTTGTAGTTACAGGAATCTTACGGGATGTTTTTGTTGTACGATGACATATCAAAATCTGTGAAATTCTGATTTCTCACTTCATGACCCCATAGAATCTTATTTAATTCAATTACAGTTCTATTTTTTTTATCTTATATACGTTTCTCTTTAAAGTGTAAATGAAAGTTATTATTTTTTTAATTATTAGATTTTTTTTTTAAGTGAACTTGTTGGTTATTTTTTTTTTTACATTTCTTGTAGTATAGAGTATCAGTTTTTTCCATGCTTAACTCAGCAGTGTCGTCAGTGTGGAGTAACATGATCCCAACACCTTGATTATGTTAATGTGATACCCTGTCATTTCCATTCAGCATCAAACTCAGGAGCCCATTCATATCACTGACCTGCATGCGTTCATCGCCGAGTGCACCGACACACCCTGCTCTGGAAAGTTCCGTGGAATCGAGACGTCGCCGTGCTCTTTCTTCTGCTGCTGCGACAGGTGCGTCACCATACAAACAAAGAAAATGCCTCTTCATGTCAGAAATCACTCATTACAGACAACTCACCCTGAGGCCATCCCAGATGTATAGTTTTTTTCTTTATGAGAACTTTAAAGAAGATCACCAGCACTTTGAGAGTAAAAAAAAACTTAATCAGTGCCTTAAAGGTCCCGTAAAGTGCCTTGATATGTGCATTTTTTATATTCGATGTTTGACAAAATCTCAACCGAAACATAAAGACAGGGTGGGACATAGAGTAACCCCTCCCCTTTTTAAAAAAAACCCCGCCAATAGCATTTTGTTTCATCACAGCTCAACCAGTGAGAGTTGTTGAGCTCAAGCGCATCAAATGAAAAGCAAATGAGAAGCGTCTTGAAGGGGGCGGGGCATGTCAGTTACTAGAGAGCATTTGATTGGTCAAGAAACTGAAGTATGAGGGAACGTGGAAAAAAATCGTTGATGCATTTAAACGGATGTCACAAACTGCAAGCTTTTGATGTTTATATGTTCTAAACGCAAATTGTGTCACTGTTTTGTTTGCACACTAGCTTATAGATATCCTTAAAACACTGAAACTAAAATACTTCAACTTAAAATAAAATCCTTAACATACTGAAACTAACATTTACAAAAACTTTATTTTAATTTCATGGGACCTTTAAGCCAGTAATACCATTTTGAGAAAAAAATATATATTGTACACTGATAAATAATGTACTGTAAACTGCAATATTCCATAAAAATAAGTATATATATTTTTTTATTTATTGGTGATGTTAAACCACTCCTGAAAGCTCACATTAATGAGTGCATGTCTAATCTGACTGTATAATCAATAGCTGTGCTCTTTCTCATCTGCTTCTGCTGTAGCTCATCTGCTCCAAGGTTTAATATGTTGATAGATGCTCTTCTGCTGCAACAGATATTTCCTCTTTTTCGGACCATTCTCTGTAAACCCTAGAGATGGCTGTCCACGTCAGTCACGGGCGTAAATCCAGGGGGGCAGATCCGAGGGTTGTCCCCCCAAAATTTTTTTATTAAAAATAAATTGCATTCTCTATTGTGAAAAATGTATGTATGTATGCATGCATGCATGCCTAACATAATTGTGTAAGTACAAACAAAAGTTGAGTTGAGTTCCCCCTCCCCTTCCTCACAGTGGTTTGGCCCACTGCATGCTTTCCCAGTTCATCTCACCTACTCTACACACACACACACACACACACACACACACACACACACACACACACACACACACACACACACACACAAGTCAGGTGTGCGGCTGCGGCTCAGTTAATGTTGAACTCCAGTAAGGAGGGTATTTTATTCACTGTAAATAAAGCGATTCTCTTTATTATCTTTATTATATAACTGTAGTTGATGCAGACTCATTCATAAATTAGTTGCGGCAAAAATGATGATTACCGATGTAATTTTCCATGAATCTGCTATATTAGCGATTAAAATATTAGTTATCTAGTTAACGTTAGCTTGTTTACCATAGCTTGTTGTATAGTGCACTGCAGCTAACACGTAAAAGCCGTTTCCCTTGCATTGTTTTATTTGCGACGATTTGGATAATGTAAACTTAACATTAACGGCCACAATTAGCATATTGTTTTGCTGTGCATTTACTAAATGAGCACTGTGCTACGTCTGAACTGACCCCACTGTATTTTTTTTGTCAATTAATTTCTATTCTGTCCTTAAGTGTCTTAATTAACGTGGACACTTCTGGACATATACAGTATAAGTACATTTATATATGTACAATTTGACTGTAATATTTGTGTCCCCTTCAAAAATTGCTCATGAGAAAATTTTATATTTATTGTCCCCCCCCCTACTGTTAAATGAAATTTACGCCCATGACGTCAATCAGCAACTTCTGAACTATTCAGACTGTATGATGCCACTTAAATCGCATTTCTTTTCCATTCTGATGCTTGCCTTGAACTTCAACAGATCATCTTGACCACATATAGATGCCTAAGTGCATTAGGTTACTGCCATGTGATTGGCTAAATATATATTTGCTTTAATGACCAAATGAACCTAATAAAGTGGCCAATGAGTGTAAGGCTGTATCCGAAATTCCTTATACCCTTAAACACTGCACTATTTGAGGGAGCAAACATTTGTAGTGGTCACTGAAACCAGGGGCTGCATTCAAGTCCAATTTTTAAATGCCCTTCACTCATTATCTTCTCTCCATCTCATTCCCTCAGATGTACGTAATTGATTAAGTGTCCACTACTGGCGGAACATCTGAATGGGTTTAAATGGAGTGCCCTAAACCCTTGAGCACTTGCGAACTACACTGTTGTGACGTCACAATCGCGTTGTATTCTGGGACATATAGATGCTGGAGTGGACATATGAAGCAGACGCGCTCCCTCTGTCATGGGTATGTCCATGTAAGCTTCTCTCGTTCACTTGATGAAGTGGAACGCACTTCAAAATGGCATTGGGACAAGACAAGAGAAGTTCGCAAGTGCGTGTCTGAAAGTGGACTGGAACGCAGCCATAGTGTTCCTTCATAAGTGGACTCAATCAATCCCACAATGCACACTCAAAGCCTAAAACAGTGTTTCTCAACCCTGTTCCTGAATTCACACCAACAGAACACATTTTCAACCTCTTCCTAATCAAACACACCTGAATCAACTCATCAGAACATAAGAAGAGACTCCAAAACCTGAAATGAATGGGTCAGATAAGGGAGACATCCAAAATATGTACTGTTGGTGTGCCTCCAGGAACAGGGTTGGGAAACACTGGGCTAGATAATACCCATAAAGCAATGTGAGAGTTCAGAGTTCACATTCAAGTGAATCTCCGCATCTGACCACAAGATAATGGCTGCGTCCGAAATCGCGTACTACTCAGTAGGTACTGCATTTGAATTTACTACTCGACTGTTAGAAAAGTACATTCTATACAGTATGTATGTGAGTAGTATGAATGGAGCTCGGATGTACTACATCCGCCATTTTGTCATGATCACGTGACCTACCTGCTTCAGTTGCACCGCTTCACTCCCATTCTTGAATTCTCTCGCGGTGCATCATGGGATAGCGTAGCGTCCATTGGATGCGCACTGCAGAATCTCGCAAGAAGTAGTAGGTCATCCAGGTACTTCTCGCATACTGTTTTTCGAATGAATTCAGACATACTACTCAGCTCGCGTACTATTTTTAACGCACTATATAGAATGGAATTATGCGATTTAGGATGCAGCCAATATGTTAAATCACTATCACAGTGTCTGACCAAGAAGTTTAAAAAATCGAATCCATCTGAAGGATTTATCAACAAACAAAACCCCTCAAATTCCCTCACTCATTTTCATTCACTTTAGGTGGACTATATTAGTGGACTCATGTAGGGAATAGTGAATGAGGGTACATGGATGGATTTCGAATACAGCCTACTGTAGAAGATCAGATCAGTCCTTACTCCTATTTCACAGTGACTCTAAACTTTTTTTTTTTTTGTCTGTTGGTGTAACCCTGCAGAACCACCACATATGAGGACGTCCTCCTTGTCAACTAGTGAAGTTTATAGGACCTGAAATGCCTCCCTCTGCTGGTCACAACGCAGTAATGCAACACAACTGAAGAAAGAGGTGAAATAAGGAAAGCACAAGACAAAATACCCAAGGTCACCATGAGCCTTCAGTGGAGAAAAAAACAGATACCGTTTTTACAGTTGAATCACTCCAAGTTTTAATTTACCTCATTTTTTTAAATTTTATTTTAACTCTGGATGTTGCTAAAGGCAGTATCGTTTCTTAGTCTGGACTCATAAAAACACTCTGAAGGTTTGAATACAGAGAGTATTAAACAAATAACAAACTGCACATGTGCGGACGAATGTACAGCACTCATTCCTTATATGTTGATCCCATTCAGTACATGTGTAGCGGTCTTCAGTGGGTCTCCAGTCGAGACATAGTGGTCACTGATTCAGAACTATTAATGAAAGGTTTTTTTTTGTGTCTGTAAGTCACGTGTAATGTCTGCTTCAGATGTTTCTAAAGGAGATTGAACTGGCTGGCCTAAATGTCTAAAGACGAGGAGTCCATGTGATTTAAAGATAATCAAGCTTTGGTAAAGTCTGCTCTTATACAACACTTAGAGGAGGTTTCTCTGTGTCTAAAAGTCATCTACACTTACCCATAACAAACATACATGACACAAACTCACAATTCTGACCTTTTTTATATCAATGGTGAGATGTACACTTGAAATTGTGAGTTGTAAAGTCAAACCCACGATTCTGAGAAATAAAGTCATAATTCTGAGATAAAAAGTCCCAATTCTAAGTTGTAAATTCAGAAATCTGACTTACATCTCACAATTCTGAGAAATACAATTATAAATCTGAGATATAAAGTCAGAATTTTGAGATACAAAGTTGCAATTACCTTTTTTTTTTTTTTTTACAATTCGGTGGCGGAAATGGGCTTCCATCAGAATGCCTTAAAAAAAACTTGGCCTTAAAGGGATAGTTCACCCAACAAAAACAATTCCCACACTTAAGTGATTCTAATATTTGATGAATTTCAACACACAACAAGAAATTGTGAGTCGTAAAGTCAAAATTGCGTGACGTAAACCCACAATTCTGAGAAATAAAGTCATAATTCTGAGATAAAAAGTTGCAATTTTGAGTTACAAAGTCAGAATGTTGACTATATATTGCAATTCTTGAGATAAAAGTTGCAATTCCATGTTAAAAATTGAGAATTCTGAGATACAAATTCCCAATACTAAGTTATAAATTCTGAAATCTAACTTGCAACTCACAATTCTGTGAAATAAAGTAAATCTGAGGTATAAAGTCAAAATTCTGAGATCCAAAAAATTGCAATTACTTTTTTTATTTTTTTAATTCAGTGGCAGAAACTGGCTTCCATAGTTAACACTCACAATGCCTTAAAGGGATAGTTCACACTGAAACAAAATTTTCAACATTTGCTCAACACAAATTGATATATTCTGAAGAATGTTGAAAAAAAAAAAAAAAGCAGCCATTGCCATCAATACTAGGAGCTAAAGAATACAATACAAGTCAATGGCTGTTTATTCCATCATTCTTCACAATATCTTCCTGTGTGTTCAACTGAGAAAATAAACTCTGAGTAAATGACGACAGGCTTTTTTAATTATTATTTTTGGGTGAACTATTCTATTTGACACTTTTTATTGATGTGTATCATGGCTTTAATAACACCTTGTTGAATGAGACATTGAATAGGATGAAGTTTATTTAATGTCTCTCTTTTTTTTTTTTGATACACACGTTGATTGGCGTAAACTCCTCCGTCATTTGTCAACATATTGATCAATTGTTTTATATGCAGACTGAATCGCTTTGCATATTGTAAAGTAAAATGCTATTTTATAAAATCAAACTAGATCCGCCTTACATTTGATTTAGGGTTTTATTGCAAAAAGCTGATTTTTTTAGAGCTCCCTCAAGTACGTTTTCTTTAAATAGAGGCCTTAATGGATCCAAGAACGCTATTATTATTATTATTATTATTATTATTATTATCATTATTATTATTATTACTGTTTTTTTTTTTCCTGTGGTTCATATTAAAAGCGCTCATCAGAAATCCTGGACCCATGTCAAACACGAGTCTCTCTTTAGAGGACAAAAGAAGCCTGGTTTTATCTTCTCCACTGTATACCTGACTGATAAAAGAAATATAAATATTTAATATCCATTTACTCAAGTATAGAAAAGTGGGACCAGTCGTCTTCGATGTCAGTCTTTTTGGTCATAGTACATGATTTAGTTTTTCCAATTGTCTTTTGTATCGTTTTATTTGAACGTGTAATTCATGTTTTTGTGTTAATGTTGTGTCAGCTCTGTTTCTTTTTTGTTTCAAATGAATTTAAAGCGCACAAAACGGAGCACACTCTCTATTACTAACGCGTTAAGATGCACAGAATTGCGACGTTCAGAAAAGTCACTGTGTTGTTTCTTGTCTCATTGTCGTCTGCTACTTATTTTTGTTTTTAATGTTTTGTGATGAACAACTCGTGCAGGTAACAGAAACTTTCATTACAGATTAAATGATGTAGAAGTACTGATTTAATTTTTTTTTTACTCAAGTGCTATTGCACATTTTTCTGAATGTCTTGACAGGGTCATGTCTGATTCATATGTATTTGTTCTATACAAAAATACAGAGACCTACTAGTTGTCTTTTCTTGTCATTGTTTTACATTAGAGTACATAGTATTGACCAAATGTGGGTTATTGTTGACGTGACGTTGCGTTTTCACTAGCATACATGACTAAAATGAATGTCATTTAGTATTGTCATCATTTAAAATGCAGTAAATGGTTAAACATTTCTTTGTCTTCCATGGATCTCTTGTTAGAAAAACTGCTGTTGTTATTATTATTATTATAGTTTATATAGTTATTTATTTATTATATTATAGTATAGTTTATTTTTTATCTACATTTTTTTTTCTTCCAAATCTCAAAATCTCAGCTCTTATAAATTAAAAAGAAAATCACTAAATCATTAATAATAAACACCCCAGGCCTAATTTTACAAGTGGCTATTTTAGTAAATGTCAAATTTTTTTTGTCTATATATTTCTTAAAACATAGGACCTTGATACATTTTGTTACTGAAAACCATGTCTGGTGTGACACTATATGCTCGTTTTAAGTCGGGCAATTTCAGATAAATCACTCTCAGGGTATTTATATATTATTAAGAGCTGTAATGTAATGTGTATTTATATAGCACATTTACCATGTATGGCCATACACCCAAAGCGCTTCAGAATCATGAGGGGTCTCTCCACACTACCACCAGTGAGCAGCATCCACTTAGATGATGCGACAGCAGCCACAGGACAACGGCTCCAGTGGCTCACCACACACCAGCCACTGGAGCCGTTGAGACAGTGGTGGAGTGGAGAGACAGTGATAGAGCCAATTCAGCGGATGGGGATGATTATAAGGCCATGATGGGAAAGGGCCGATTGAGGGAATTTGGCCAGGACACTGGGGTTACACCCCTACTCTTTACGAGAAGTGCCATGGGATTTTTAATGACCACAGAGAGTCAGGACCTCAGTTTAACGTCTCATCTGAAAGACAACGCTCACTGACAGTATAGTGTCCCCTTCACTTTACTGGGGCATTAGGACTGACACAGACCGCAGGTTGAGCACCCCCTGCTGGCCTCACTAACACCAATTCCAACAGCAACCTAGTTTTTCCATGTGGTCTTCCATCCAGGTACTGACCAGGCTCAGCCCTGTTTAACTTCAGTGAGGTCTTTTCTTAATTTTTGCTGTCACAGCATATGACATTTTTACTGTACAGTTCAGTTAAAAAAAAGAAAAGAAAAGTGAATTAATTGATAAAGTTAGTGACTCTATATTTTTCTGTACTTTTCTATATTTTCTGAAACATCAGACTTCAAACTAGATAAATATAACACATATTTATGTACTTAATATAATAAAATATATAATAATGTAATTTATATATAATTTATATTTAATTATAAAACTTAACAATAAAAATAAAATATAATCTTTTTCAAAAATGGCGTTTTAAAAAGATTTTTACTGTCTGTCAGCTACCCATATAGAGTACAATAGATGTAGTCATTTATTATTATACCATACGACCACTAGGTGGTACAATGATAACATTTTGTCCACAAATATGAACCTTTTATATTAAGAAGTGGTTTAAATTGCACTTGAAAAAATTTAATTAATAAAAATATTTAGCAAGAACATTCTATGTGGAAGAGGGAAGTTTTGCAGGTATATGTCACTCCAAAATTATGCAATTCAAACAAGTTTACTTGTATAACGCTTTTCACAATAATTGTCGTACCAAAGCAGCTTCACAAGATGTGCAAATCATTACATTACATTCAAAATCAGAAGAGTTAAGGAGTTGTGTATAGCGTGGGCAGTATATAATATCCTTCCATAAATCTACAATTCTGTCGGCATTTACTCATCCTCCATTTGTTTCAAACCTGTTTGAGTTTCTTTTGTCTGTTGAACACAAAGGACAATATACTGAATAATATCAAGAAAAAAAAAAGTCATGGTATGCTTTTGTTCCTATTATAGACGTCAATGGCTGTTCAACAGAAGACAAAAATTCATAAACCACTTGAGTGTGAGGAAATTTTGGGCCAAACTATCCCTTTAAGCCGGTGCACAAGGCATGGCACTACAGTCTGTTTGAAATCTAGAAACTGCAGGAAAAGATAAAATACTGTTCAAACAAAGCAAACCCCCCTCTTCAGATACTGATCTCAGACCTGTGTCCATTCATAACATGTTCAACGAAGGCCTATTTTACTCTCTGAATATGAGCCCCACCCAGCTATTCAAACACAATTTAACAGGAAGAAGAGATTTAATTTACCCACCTCACTGAGCCCTTTGTCATAATGTACACACGGATTTTACAGCAGCGTAACAAGAAGACGACTCATTTAATACTTCATGCATCTCTGTAATGTATTTTGACTGTGTATTAAAATGTTCACAATCTCCTCTTGCCAGCAAAAATCTCAAGTCCATCATTCAATCTAGTTATTTACTGATGCCAATGCGTGGAATATATATTAATTTTTGTATTGATTTCAGTAATGTTGAATAATATGCTAATGTTTAGATGATCTATGTACAATGCAAATGGCAGAGTTTATGTATACCCTTATGGAGGATCAGTAATGTTGGTGCCGTATGATCCACACAGATTCAAATTAGCATATTAAAGACCACGGCCATTCTTAATAAAAGCAGTTCAGACAAATAGAGCAGTGTAGTATTTAACAGCACAGCTGCAGGCCTGTGAGAATCACTCTTTTATAAGCTTCTTTTGAGATGCAAACTAAAATCTAAAGTTGTCTTTCTATCTTTTGCTTATGTGTGTACACAAAAATCAAATGTTGTCCTGTCTAACAGAATAAAGTTTGATGTCATGCTATCTATTTTTTTTCTGCATGAATGCTACTTTTATTCCATGAATACGTTTTTTGTTTTTAGAGAGATTGTAAGAGCTTGGTGATTTTTGTCAACTTTCCTCCATCTCTGCCACTGCTGTGTTTATAGAAAAATACAATTTCATGGGAGTAATATATTATACATGGACATTTGTGCCCATATGCATATGGACATTTTTTAAATCAGTTTGTCAACAACATGAAAGCATGGATTCATCCTGCCTTGTATCATCGGTTCAGGCTGGTGGTGGTGTAATGGTGTTAATATTTTCTTGGCACACTTTGGGCCCATTAGTACAGTACCAATTGAGCATCGTGTCAATGCCACAGCCTACCTGAGTATTGTTGCTGACCATGTCCATCCCTTTATGACCACAGTGTACCCATCTTCTGATGGCTACTTCCAGCAGGATAACGCGCCATGTCATAAAGCGCGAATCATCTCAGACTGGTTTCTTGAACATGACAATGAGTTCACTGTACTCAAATGGCCTCCCCAATCACCAGATCTCAATCTAATAGAGCACCTTTGGGATGTGGTGGAACGGGAGATTCGCATCATGGATGTGCAGCCAACAAATCTGCAGCAACTGTGTGATGCTATCATGTCAATATGGACCAAAATCTCTGAGGAATATTTCCAGTACCTTGTTGAATCTGTGCCATGAAGGATTAATGCAGTTCTGAAGGCAAAAGGGGGTCCAACCTGGTACTAGAAAGGTGTACCTAATAAAGTGGCCGGTGAGTGTATGATAATATGAACTTATAGTTGAAAAATATATATATTGTTGATTGAGTATATATATATATAAAAAAAAAAAATTGTGTATATATATATTCCTGTGTATATATGTATGTCATGGGAGAAGCAAGAATTGTAAATAAAAACTATATTGTTATTGTAAGTCATAAAGTGCTGAAAAATGTCAACTGATCTTTTTATTTTAGATGTATCTCAGATTTCTTTAGATGTCTGAAAAATAAATATAGATCTAAAATGCTATTAGGAAAATGTCTAGTTTCATTTGTTAATTTCTAGTTAATTTTGTTTATTTTCTTTTTGTTTTCCCCCCTACTCTTTAGAGTACACATTTACTTATATTAATCACATTTAAATTAAAAATTGTATTTACTTTGATTTGGTTGTTAGCATCGAATGTATTTAAATTTAAATAAAAACCTATTTTTTTCTTTTTATTATTGAAATGTTTATTAACAATTTTATTTATTACTTTTGCTCCAAATATTTCCCCCAAACACGCCCTCGTGCACCCCTGTTTTTATGTTCGTGCTCGTTAAATGGTAAACTCCAGTTTGAGTCCTCCTCAGTCATGCTCGCTTTTCAAACAAATGATGGTGATGCCGCTTGTTGGATGCTATATGGGCGGGGCCAGAGTTTGTAAAGTGACATCACTGCCCTCTGAAGTAAATTGCGGTACTTGACCCCGTTGGATGAAGACCGGGAGTGCGATGGGCTTTTTGGTGGCGGTTTGACCCTTTTTTTCTCCTTTATTAAATCGCCACGTTAGGATTCGGTAACCTTCCATCACACTGAAGCTGAGCTCAAAGTGAAACGCGAGGGTAAAGCGGCCGATAGAGATAAACAATAGTTTTTTCTACGTTTGATTATTTTAAGCGTTTACACAGGGAGCCACACACCTTGTCGCCGGTGTGAAGTCGTGCAGTGTCCGCTTTTCCAGACTGAAGGAGAGCAGTCCAAACCAAGCGCTTTTAAAATCATCTGAAGGCAAGTAAATGACATTTTAGAGCATGTTTACTTTGGTTATCTTCCAAACACATTCTCTGTCACTCAGTTTGGGACCACAGTCAACTTGGTTTACATGTTTGTTCTTTTTCTTGCTCAATTCAGTGTTGGGTTGCTTCGGATTGTGCATGTTTGGGTTTGGGCTAGGCTTTCCATCGATTTATAGACACATGGTATGAACTGAACAGCGGCCTGCGCTCAGTTTATAACATCGATTCTTTCTGTTTATAGATACACGCCTGTATTTCAGCACACGCGTGAAGGGCATCGCGATTAAAGAAATGACTCGCGTGATTCATCGTTTTTTTTTTGCCGAGAGAATAAATAGATAATATTCTGCTGCAAAAAAATTAATACGTTAATTATTCATCTGTCTTAAACGCAAACGTCGTTTCATTCCGTTGAGGGTTTCCTCTCGGCGTTAACTTAAAATGTGAAGCGCATCTGTTGGGATTCTATAATGTTTGATGTTGAGGAATTCATTATCTTTTTGAACCGAAACGCGCGTTGAAGGCATCGGTTCACTTGACAAATGAATCTAGTGCACGCTGAGGTCTTGTGTGCTATTCTGACCATCCTCGCCTCTTTATCCCACAAAACTCAGCGAGGATTGATAGTGTAAGTGGACTATCGTGTATTGCCGTGGTTTGATGTGGATACTGGCTGTACGTCGGAAGCTCGTCTGCTGCTTTTGGCTTATCGTTTAAATCGCGTTGATGTCATGCCGTGTTATCACGCTGCCCTTGTAACGCCAGTAGGTCTGTAGATAACAGCGTGTCTCTCATCACACCCTGCCTCTGTTTACCTTCTTCTGCAGTTCAGTTCTGGAAGTTCATGACCGCTTTTAGTGCTAATGGGCCGGATATTCACGCGGCCTCGGGGAAATGTTGTCTATTCACTAGCGTTTCTTTCCTGAGTGGTCGCTTTCTGTTTTGAAAACTGTAGAGTTTAATGTGAATTCGGCTCTTTCTTACCAGTTAGAAGGGTTTACACGTATATGTGCATACCACTTTGGAGAAATTTTAAATGATGTAACACGTTCAACTCTCCAAATGATTACTTCTATTTAGAAAGCCTGTCCATGACGTGCAAGCCTATGTTAAAATCATGCTGTCCAATTACTGATTTTAAGTGTATGCTAATTTTATTTAGTAGTTTCTCACAGTACATGTGGGATATTTCATCCAATTTGTTTCTTATTTAATCACCCTCAAATGGTTATATACATTTGAGTTTCTTTGTTGGTCACGCAAAATATTTTGAAGAACCAATGTCCATTGACATGCATAGTAGGAAAAAGAAATACTGTGGACGTCAATGGTTACAAGTTTAAGCATTCTTCCGATATCTATTTTTATGTTCAAAAAAAGAAAGAAATTCCAACAGTATTGGAACCAGTGAAGGGTGAGTAAGTGATACAGGTTCATTTTTGGGTGAACGATCACTAAAAACATACAACTTTAAGTACTTCTAAATTGATTGGCGTGCCAGCAGACAGTCCAAACAGAATAAGAGTGGAAAAATTCATGCATCCAAGCCACTATGGGTGTGGTCCCACTTGGCCAGTTTGGATCGAATAAAACAAACTGCTGTGATTCCTCTATTAGTGTTGTTCATTTGAATAAGTGTGAATGCTGCCACCTGAACCTCGTTTCACACCAAACAAGTGGACTTGGACTTCTAAAAAGGGTGTCTCTGTCTACTTCCAAATAAACTCGGGTGCAGGTCAATTTAAATTTGAACAAAACACAGACCAGAGACATGCAAATTAACCAAAAACCGGACGGGTCTTCACAAGATGAGAATACACTAAACAGAATGCTTAAGTGTCTGTTTTTCCCCCACATCATATTCATGATATCTATTATTGTTTGATAGGTGTTGAAAAACCTTCTCCTTACAATAGATCTTGATTTCTGTTGAGTTTATTTGACAAATGCGTTTCCATTTATTATTATTGTTGACATTAACCCTGGACAAAGTCCAAAATATGCACGTCAAGTGAACGTAAAATCTTTTTTGCAAATTAAAGGAATTTGTATTCAAGATTTGGTGTTTCTGTCACTCATTTCTTGTTTGATACTTCAAAATGCGTATTAACAGGGTGATTGATACCCAGCTAATGACAGTGACTAAAAACTAAATTTATCATTCATCATTCTCCTTTTTGGTATGGATTAGATAAAACAAAGCTAATTGAAATACAAATGTGAACACATTTTAAGTATTGATACTATTGAATAAGAACCATCTACATGTATATTATTTGGTAATTTGCAAGAGATCAAAGTCTTTGTAGGGTAATAATAAACAAAAACTTGTCAATTCCATATAATGCCTGATGTGAATCCACTATGATGTCTTGCTAAGCCCATAATGGTCTATTGTGTTGTTCCAGTTGTCTCAGGAATTCGCCATACACTTTGTAATGGCAGCTGTTGTTCGGATTTCCCCCGAAACCTGATTGACTTGACTGAACAATCCAGAACTAAAACCAGTTTGATGCTAAAACAGCAGAACAGAGAGCATGAGCATATGAAAACAAGACTTTCATTGGAGCTCCTTCTTGTCTAGAGATTTATGACAGTTCCTGTCTGTTTAGACGTGTGCCTGGGCTCAGGTCCGTCAGAATGGAGTTGAGCGGGACAGCTGCTGTCATGGATTGTTTTAGCCACACTCCTCAGTGATGAACTCCTGATGTTGACAGCTCTGTTTAAGCAGGACATTCTCATCAGTTGGGTTTAGCTGTAGCCTGTAGTGCTATGTAGCAACTTTCTATTGCATCTTGTGAAGTAATGATTTCATCACTTGTGCTGGACTCTGGAGCCGGTTTTCTCATTGTGGTCTTGCTTTTTGGACATGGTCCCTCTCATGTCTGAGGTCTGTATTTTGCAGACAACATTTAGATTTTCCAAATATTACTGCTTTCCTTAGTTAAGGTAGTCATTTCAGTGCATTTTCATATGCAAAGTCCAGAAATTTCCATAAGAATCTAAGTATTGTGGAATTAAAGTGCAAAATGCAGTCTTTCCAACAGGAATTAGAACTTGATTCCCAGGATTTTCATGTAAACATTTCCAAACCAGTTTAAGTTGGTTTCATGCATTTGCAGTGTTTGCTAATAGAAAGCTACATTGTAGTAACTTCTGTGTGGGCAGTGCTTCATATATTGATGTAATATTGATGAAATGTCACTTATTTGACATTGTTCAGTTTTTACTGTCATGATTTTGTAAAGCCTATATAGGGATGCACGATAAATTGAAATGAAATTGCAATTTAGCAAAAGCTGCTAGTGTCATGAACTTCTTGTCAGCGAAGCGTGGTTGTGTGATCAGTAGTAAATATCCTTCAAAAGCCAAAGGGTGCTCTCATGTGAAAACTAGAAGAGATCCAGTAAATCAAACAGAGGATTTAACTGCATTTATTGATTTGATGTGACTAATAATCACACAAATATGGAATCATCTCGCAGAAGGATTTTGTTTTTCAGACACTTGACTGATGAAGTGAGTTTCTGCATTAATTACAGAATTCTGATTAAATTTGTCAGTTTTTTTGCGTTGCTTGTCAGCGAACCATGGCTCTGTGTAGGAAACGCTGCTACATTTGAAAGCAGGTGCTGGAGATTTACAGCTCATTACAGAACAAGCTGAAAAAATGTGTGTGAAAATGCATGCAAAAGCTGTTTCGAAGCATTTCTCATTTGTTCCTATGAGTAATACCTTCTTGATTTAGTAAAAACTGTAGAACATTTGTGATTACGGATGTTTGTCTTTGGGTCTATGGATGTCTTGGCCAATACAGCAGTCACAGATTGTACCGTTTAACAGGTTTTTAGATGTGTGGTTGGCTCCGGCTTAGCTGTGACCTCACTGTGGGGTGGTTCATTTGGACAAGCAGATGCCCAGCAAGGAAGACGCCCCAATTTTCTATAGCGGATTAATGAAATAAACCATGATAATCGGTTGCCTTATGCACCAATATACTGCGTTATAACATGGTTCAGAATAAACGGGTTATGTGAATGTGAAGTTTTGGTGCACTTTTGAAATGCCTTGCTGAGGTTTTGCCATCAAGGTAATCTATTTGGTGCTTTGTCAGTTTTGCATTTGGAAAGAATATTTTAAAATACCCCTTTATTATGCTAAATCCTCTCTGGTAGTTTTATGACCCCCTAATCTGCTAAAACACTGGCGCTGACATAAGAGCTTTTAACTGTCAGCAAACTAGTGCTAGATAACTTGGCAGAGAGTTTGTTTGTCTGTGTTTTTTAGATGGAACTGATGTCCTGTTTTAATCCTCCTGGGCACCATCCCTATCCATCACAGCGTCCTGCTGCGTGTCCAGTATGCAAACTACACCCAAACCATCACGCCACTATTTACCATCTGTTCTTTCTCTCCTTGTGCCTCTCAAATGTCCGTCCCACTCCTTAACATCATCTTTGATTCTAATCTTTTTTGTTTACGTCTGTTTTGGGCACATGCTTGAAGCTTTCACTTTTCTCCATTTACTACGTTTGCTGTTGATTTCACTTGTCTCTCTGATATCTCTCATGTTGTTTTGGCAAGTTCTGGTCATGCCCAGCCCCCGTCAGCATGGTGCACCATACACAATGGGGAATGTCCTCTCTTAATCCTTACATTTACGAATAGCAAATTCAAACCCTGCTGGGTCATTAAGCCCCATTCACACTCTATACTGAGACACGCACACACACACAAAAAAACTCGCTCATCTGGAGCTAATCCTGTTGGATGAGAGAGAGCAGGGTCGTCGCGTTTCTTCCTGTTTATCTGCGTCGTTACTACCGTTTCACACTAACAGGGTTGTTTGACATTTCAGCTCGACCCTACACACAATAATGGCCCATTACTGTTCCCTACACGCACTTAGTTACCATTCATCAATGCAAATTGCACTAACGATTTCTTGACCGGTTTCTTCAAGACAGCTCAAATCTGATTTTAAGTTGATTCCGTCAGTCCGATCACAACTGGGCAGTGCTAAATAAAGGTGTATCCTTTAAACACTTCCAGTAGTAGTCAAATGCCTTTGATTGGCTTGCTTTCATGGTTTAATTGCTTTCATAGTTTGAGTAACTTCGTTGTACACTTACAATGAAAACTTTAGTTGCCAACCACAACCTTTTCCTTTGCTCGTTTTCATTTGTAGGCCATTGGGTTTAGTGCGATAGACAGTGTTACTGGTATTAAGCTGCAAAACGGCTTCTGTCACCATAGATTAGATTTAATTTTATTAGTAATAAACTACAATATAAAACTGAACAGGTTTTTTTGCTGTCAAGGGCGTTGCACACATCAACATCCCCAAAGTTACAATCATTCATTCATTCATTTTCTTTTCGGCTTAGTCCCTTAATTAATCTGGGGTCGCCACAGCGGGATGAACCGCCAACTTATCCAGCATATGTTTTATGCAGCGGATGCCCTTCCAGCTGCAACCCATCACTGGGAAACATTCATACACACTCATTCACACACAAACACTACGGACAATTTTTAGCTTACCCAATTCACCTATACCGCATGTCTTTTGACTTGTGGGGGAAACCGGAGCACCCGGAGAAGTTACAATCAAAAAGGTCATATTTGTATTTGTTAAATGGTACCTAACAGAAACATGACTGCAAATTTTCTGTATTTTGCAGTTACCTTTTGTATTTTTACCTGGCAAGTACTCGTGCTTTATTATTAAGCATCTCTGCTTCCATGCAGTCAGTGAGTGAAACCATTTGCAGTTTTCAGCTTGATGCTTTTTTTCCTATGGAAAATGCACTTAATACTACTGCTGTGTCATGTGTAAAACGACATTAAAATGGATGTTGGGGATAGCAAGAGGATGATAGAGGAAGAAATGCTCAGTCAGTGCAGCCCACAAGAGAATTGGGAGAGAAAAATGAATTGCTCCCTCCGAGCAGAAGACCAAAATAAATTATGATAAATCTTTTAGTTGTTGAATAGTCATGATAACATAAGTTAGTTTGTTATTATGCAGTTTTTTTTTTTTTGATACAAGCAATTGACTCCCAATTATCACTAATTCGAAAGAGAAAGTAAATAAATGGCGCACAGAATTTATAGGCTATTTAAAAGCACCCCGCCCCAGTGATACCAGTATTACCTTTTGTTGTCTGTTAACTGATGGGAAAGTTTCATCACCATCACAACCCCATAGGCCATGTAAGATGAGTTCATTTTAACTAGTACACTGGAAAAGTGATGGTAGAACATGATGAAATATGAGGGAAGGCTTTCAACAATATTCAAATACAATTTGTCACAAGACTCATTTGAAAACATTAGTACTATGTGGAAACAGTAATTATTTTTGGTTGACAATTTATGATCAAATCACTGAAAATGCAGCTCTGTAGTAGGTGGAAACAGGCCTTCAGATTTACCCCCATAAGAATTGAAGCCTGTTGACTGAACTACACTAGGGGAAAAAAAAAAAAAGATTTATTTGGATTTACTAAAAAATTAAAGTGATTGCCAGCAATTTATATGGGCTGAATTTAAACAAATTAAATTTAGTAATGTTCAACTTAACTTTGTTTGTGTTAAATTGTTTGCAACTTACCTGCACTTACCTTTTAAAAAAATGTGAGTAAATCCAATGAATCATTATTTTTTCAGTGTAGTGTGAATGCGAAGGAAACTTTGTAGGAAGTGTTGTATAATATATGCATGTCTGTTTTTTTTTTTATCTGTGAATGAGAGAGTTCAGGAAGATGAGAAGTCACACACCCTCTCTTATTATCTTGAGCATATTAAAGAATTTCCCCCTTCCTGTGAGGAGCCCATTTCACAGGGGCAGTTTTTTTTATTTTTATTTTATTTTATTTTTTATTTTTTGGTGGGTGTATTTATGAATGCTGCGATGTCCTGTCTCTTGTACATTTTAAGGAATGTTGTGTGCTCATGAACATGCTGAGATGTTGCTCATGGAGAACGATGGGAATCTGGGTTTTCAAGCACCACACAGCATGTTCTCTTTTCTTCTGAATGTAACTGATATGCAGGCCAAGATTTTTTTTTTCCTATATGATAAAATGATGTGTGATTGTTTTAAGCTACTGTTCTCTCTCGTACATTTTGCTATGGTTTTAGTCCATTTCTTTCAAAATGAATGCTGAAAATATTGGTTCTTGTTACTCCTGCATATGTCAGGAGAGTGGAAGTAAAACTTAAACACCCACTGACTGATGCCCATGCAAATTTCAGAGGTCAGTCACAAGTGTGCAAATGCTGAGCGCTGAATCATCAACTTGTGTAAGCTCAGACTTTAAGAGAACAATTTGAATTATATTTCTTCAAAATATTTTAAATATGTTTAGTTTGACCAAAATTATTAGGCCGCACAATTGTTTATAACTATTTAAACAACAAAACAGCATATTAGAATTATTTCTGAAGTATCATGTGAAGAATGCAGCAATGTACACTTAGACCTAGGGCTGGGCGATATTGAAAAAAAAAAAAAACATGATTACGATATCATGTTTCATATAATTCGGTATCGATAATTGTTGAATTTTTTTTTTTTTTTTTTTAACAATCCATTTAGGAATATTAGGATTTTTTATTTATTTAACCACTTTATTTTAATTTACCAATATTACTAAGGCAAATAGTTTTAATAGTCAAAAACTAAAATATTTAAACAATATATCATCTCTTTATAATAAAATAAACATAAGACATAAACATAATAAACATAAGACTCTTAAACTTGATAAATAAAATGTTACAAAGTGTGTGCAATGGTAAAGTGTAAATGCTGAACAATCAAAGCAAACTTTAAGGAGTGAATAATAATGATACAGTAAACCTTAAATTCTTTAAACAAAACAAATTATGATAATCAAAGCTGAGCTTTCAAGTAAAGGAACCAACCATCATTATTCAAATACATATTGCAACATTACAAATTGTGAAGTTGAATGACTACATTACCCCTATGCTAAAAAACTTTCAGATGGGGTGGGATGGACAAGAAAAGAAACCAAAAAGCCACTCTGGTGACATCCTTTTTATTTACAATCTCTTCACTGCTGCTAGTCACGGCACTCATTTTTGTGTTGTGTTGTTATTCTGACCTGAAGTGACATGACGCAACCAAAACTCACAGGTGAAAAGCGCGAGTG
Organism: Danio jaintianensis; assembly: GCA_903798115.1. Taxonomy (NCBI): domain Eukaryota; kingdom Metazoa; phylum Chordata; class Actinopteri; order Cypriniformes; family Danionidae; genus Danio; species Danio jaintianensis. Next base: position 9,757,805 of record CAIGQV010019186.1, on the reverse strand, counting down.
CGTGGTTTCCTTCACCATTTTCAATGCGCTTTGCGCTCGTGCTCCCCTGCCATCTTTCTGTAACTAGGTGACCATCAACCGTTTTCTCAGAGGATGACAAACGGACAAACCATTGCTGCAGCTTCGATACAAGTTTATGGAGAAAATGAAAAAGCACTGCAGTGTTTGGATGCGCTGTTTGTCTGAGATAATTAGTCTACCGTTATTACCGAAATGTGTATATTCCATACAAAGTGTGAAGCAGATTAGTTGGTTCTACTTGCATGAATGGCGGTTCGCACACGGCATTCTGGAAAAGTTCAGAAGTTTTTCAACTAGGTGTACCTGGAAAATGCGCGTCGCTTCCTATGGAAATGTGCGTGCCTCCATTGGAAATTACAAACTTACACCAAGCATTGCTTCCAAGGCTCGTACTCAGCAGCCACATTTTAATAAAACTATAGCCTTCATACCGAAACTTCATACCAAATTTGTTTTAATTGTTATTGACAATGGTGTACGATCAACAATAGCGATTTTTATCGCCCAGCCCTACTAAGACCTTTCTATTGAGAAATGCATAACATTTTAAACAATAGGTTTATGCACATGAACACTTTTTAGCCTTTTAGTGAGAGCGTCCTCATGGAGTCGATGTGGGAGGCAGATGAATAATTGACTGTAATGTAGAGGGAGGGAATAGGAGGAGTGTGTTTTCATGTGTTGATCTCTCAGGAGCGTGTGTGCCAGCACTAGCGGTCTGAGAGCACTGCCTTGTATGGGCAGATTCAATGAGGGTATGTGTTTGTCGTTTCTGCCTTTTTAAAAAATATATATATATTTTTTTTTAAACCTCTCTGAAGTCCATTTTGGTATTCAATCTCTTATCCCATCTTGATTGTTTTCCTGTTATCATCAGGTTGAAGTTACAGATTACAACTTTCAAACAAAATCTAAATCTATAAACAATTAGAATAGGGGCATAGATGGTTATTAAACAGAGGTCTGCTGTTGACTCTTATTACAAGAATGCAGGATGTGGCCGACTACAGCTGCATGGAAATAGCTGCATGTCTGTCTATGACAGCTGGTTATGGCTCGGCCCTGAAGAGCTGGAGGCCCTGTGCTGGAATTTGGGTTTGAAAATCCTCTTTATTTGTTCCTTTTACTTTCATCTCCGCTTCCTTCATGCAGAGTTTCTAGAAACTAAACCTAGAATGTGGTATTTGCTTTGAGCCTGTGTGTGATGCTACAGTAGCTGTTCAGTGGGAAACCATCACAAATACATCAAACTACTGTAGTAACTAAAACATGACAGACATGCTTTAGAAAGGATGGCCCTGTGTTGGTTAGATTTCGGATTTGACCACTCCAGGGGTTTAGTATAGGGTTGGGTTTTAGGATTAGTGAAGCACGTGTGGTTTAAAATGGCCTTGTGGTACCTTTTATAATCCGCAGTCTATACATGTAAATTCCCTAATCCAAACAAATACTGGATTAAGATACTGGACAAGATGTGCATTGGGTTTAATGATGCAGCCTTTAGCTGATGGTGGAGAGAGGCAGAAAGCATTCTTGCATGCCTTCGAGGAAAATATTGAAAATGTCATGAAATTTCCACATTTTTACACTGTCCTGACTACATGCTATGCGACAACATTCCAGCGATAAGCAATTTGGCTGTCTGCATCAAACGCGACACAAACACGACAAACATTTAAATAATATAGCCATTCATTTAAATATCAGCCACGGCACTCCTAACGAAATGGTAAGGGTTCTTATCGTATTAATACATATTTAACATTATTAAAAGTTCATAGGCTGAGGGACTGATGTTGTTCGTTTGCACTGAGTCACTGACTTTCATTTTCAAATCGTTTACTAGTTATTTAATTTTAAAGATCTGAGGTGAACTATCTGCTGGTGCTTTCAGTATGGTAATAAATGTGACGTAAAATGGTGTTCAAACTCACATTGGTAGCATTTAACACTGAAAAAAGCACATAAACTGTACCTGAGGTAATCATTGTCATATGGTATTGTTTTGCTGTGACGTTGTGTTTCTAACATACAAATTTCGCACATCGCTGTCGCAGATGGTTAGAACAAAAACTCTTTTTAACATGGATAAGATACCTTTTATCTTGTGGTGTCGCATGTAGTTAGGTAGATAATAATTATACAGTTTTCTGAGTTTGCTCGACCATATCTTATCAACTATTGCTGGCTTGCAGTGATGGGAATAACGGTGCTATAAATAAATGTCGTTACTAACGGCAATATTTTTTTTCAGTAACGAGTAATCAATTGAATTATTGTTTCCCCCATTACATCGCCGTTACTGACAAGAAAATGCACATTTCTATAATTGAGAACACTGAAGCGGTTTTAATGTGAGCAGTGTCTCTCTCAGCCATAGGACCTCTCTTTCTCTGGGTGGGTGGGAGTGTGTGTGTTCGGGGATGGGGCGGGACATATAACCAACCAGTGATGATGATTTGCGTGTCTGTGAACGTGGTGTAACTGAGAATGTGATGATTGGCTTAGATAAGTACATTTCCATCGTTTTCCAATCAGAGGCAGAGTAGTGCTGGTGTTCACACAAGCACACGCACAGTCAGTCACCAACGACCAGGAGTCAGAACGATGGCAAATCCAGCAAGTTCAAAGGTAGCATTTGCAAACTGGAAATATAAGCACTACTTTTCCCTTGTTGAGGTGAAAGGCAAGAATGTTTATGTATCGTGCAACTTATGCCCAGAAAAAAAAAAAAGAGAGAGTCTCTCGCCATCACATGCAGCCGCAAAATTAGTGGCTACGCAGTTGATAAAGTGAGCTCTGCTACCAAAGGAGGAGACGAAGCCACGACATCAAAGCAAATAAAACTGAATTTTTCTCCACCGCAAACACTTATTACTCAGACAGAATTAAACAAAATAATATCTAGATATATAGTTGAGGACATGCTGCCGTTGTCTCTCACATTGTCCCACATTAACATTAAAGTAGTGTAGATTAGTGTACAATGTATTATATTTATTTTATAGTCATTTGACAAATTAGATTTTTTTTTTTTTTTAAAGTAACGCAATAGTCATTTTCCCTAGTGATTAGTTACTTTTATAGTTATTAAACTCCGTTACTAACTCAGTTACTATTTGTGAGAAGTAACCCAACACTGCTTGCTTGGAAGTCATTGTAATTTTGTGAGTGAAATATATAATTTTGTTTGGCCCCATTATCATCTGGTCAAACCAATCACAAGTAGATGACACTAAATGAATGCAGCTGTAAATCAAGTTTAAAATCTTTTAAGCTTTTCAACTTTTGACCTTTTAAATTGATAGTCTGAAATGCATCCAACTTGATCACTTTTGTAAACGCTCATAAAATATGTAAAATATTACATATTTATGTAAAATAACTCTGCCATACATGTGATCATAAAGATTTGATTTCATTATAAAGTGCAGTGAAAATAAAAAGGTATTTAAACAGTGTGTTGAACCAAAACATGGATTATGAACAAAGCTGTAGTTTCATCCACATCCTTTTCATTCACTTGATTTTCCCACATGCTTGTAAACCACGTAACAGTAGTACTCTTGTGTCACAGAAAGCGCTCCTGCAAAAGTGATGTGATTTGTGATGAAATAAGAAGGGTCTTGCTGAAATGTGAACACAAGTGGTCTTTTCAGAAAAACGACTTAATTGATTTACCCATCAGTCTGAAAGATTCAGACAGCGATCAAAAGGATGAATAACTGGAACAGCTTAACATCAAGTCAGTTTGTTGGTTGAAAAGCATTATCTAGACTTTTAAAAATAAAGATATATTGTTTTAAAACTCAACTATTATCCACAGAGCATTAAAAATTGCCCATAAAACATAATTGATACTAACACACACACAAAACATATTTTAGAACGAAGGTTCTTTGGGAAATCCAGAATGGCTCCTGCAAAAATGAACGTTTTGAAAATATATTTTTAATATGGTTTGGCCTTTTAAATTGAGCGTCTGATTTTTCTCAAGTGTTTTTGCTGTTAGATTTGAATGAGTGCAGTTTTACAGTTCGAACTAAGTGTAGTCTGTGTGTGCACATTTGATGCAAACAGTAGTGCCTTTTGATTTGAGCTGTTTGCATTAGTGGGCTGCACACTTTTACATTTGTCATTCAGAACAAACAACTGCTTTTTCCAGTCAAAACACACACTGTAACCCCACACTGCAACTTAATACACATGTTCACTATAGTATATCTTGATGTTTCTGCCCCAGTTTAGTTATTCCAGAAGTTTTTCCTTATACAGTGGTCCCTCGATATTCGGGGGAGTTACATTCTAAAAATAACCCGCGATAGGCGAAATCCGCAAAGTAGTCAGCTTTATTTTTTACAATTATTATAGATGTTTTAAGGCTGAAAAACCCCTCACTGCACACTTTATACACTTTTCGCTCTTGTTTAAACACTCTCAAAATTCAAACTTTCGCAGAAAAAGTCCAGTATTATAGAATAAAACCGAAGATCAAAACCTGTTGTCAGACGCAAACATTCATCGCTGTCAGCAAAAAGTTCATAAAGCTTTTTAGCTTTTGTGCAGATAATGTTGGCATCCAGCGTAATGTTCTTTTTCCTGCAGTCACTGATCCACAAAACTAAAGCAGACTCCAGCCTCAAGGGGGTCGCACAGCAGATGTGCCGCGCGCTTGACAGTTGGAAGTAACACACACCGGACGCACACATTTGCATGTTATTTAAAATGAAATTATTCAGATGGCGCTCTGTGGCGCGGCAGAAATATGAACAGTGTCCTGAGTTGTAGCTGGGCACTGCAGACAGCCGCTGACTTGCGGCGCCGGTGTGCGTACCCTGATATGTGTACAATTCTAAAAAGCATGGTGCGGCCCATCCGGTGTGTCACCCCCTTTACGATAGTCTTACTGCAGACAGTTACAACCCTTTTTGCATCCTTGTTGGAACTCGCACTACCAGCGATCGGCGATTTTATGTTAATTTGGCAAGCTGAACACATTCTGTACTGTACAGGAGACACGGAGGAGATTGATTGACAATAGTCTGCATCCAATCAGGACGCAGAACACAATGCGCTGTAAAACATAAAAATAAGCATGTCAAATTGCACTAAAAAAATAGGCGAAACTGCGAGACCGTGAAAGGTGAACCACGTTATAGCTAGGGACCACTGTACTTTCTCTTTTTTTTTTTTTTTTTCCTAATACACACCAAAGTTATTAGTTAAAATAGTTAGTATTTAATAAAATAAGCAACACCATGTTTTGTTGCTTAATATAAACTGAAATTAAATGGAAAGTTTATTTCAGCTAGTTGCCAAAGCAACACTTCTTGACAACACAGCAACAATTAACTTGAACATACATGTATTGAAAAGCAATGATTAAATAGACACTTTGATATCAAAATGTCAAAAACTCAGTCACAATATAAATAAACAGTACCTGTGTCATACTAAAATAACAATGTGTTTTACCAAAGTCCCTTTAAGGCAGTGGTTCTCAATTCCGGTCCTCGGGGCCCCCCTGCCCTGCACATTTTGTATGTCTCTCTATTTGACACTCAAGGATCAGTTCATGGATCTCTCTGTTAACGAGCTGATGATCTGAATCAGGTGTGTTAAATAAGGAAGACATACAAAATGTGCAGGGCGGGGGGGCCCGAGGACCGGAATTGAGAACCGCTGCTTTAAGGCAAGTCGTTTCACTTGGCAGCCATCTTTGAAACGTCTCTCAGACAGTATGCTCGGTCATTCTGTTTGAATGGGGAAACATCAAATTCTCCAAAATTGTGTTCCAAGATTAAATTTTATATTCAGAATCACCAATGAAATTAAGCGACAACTGTTTCTTTAGTTTCATTTCTAAACGTTTGAATCAAAAAACATATATTGCAGAAACTCACGTCTGGTCCGAGCCCCTCCCCCGGAGAATCCACTGTCTATAGTGATCAATGATTGGCTCCTGTACTAGAAGGCGGGGCTTCATTTGCCATATTGACCATTACACTTTTTCCCCATTCAAAACTATATGAGTGACATGTCTTGTGTATTCTATAGTCTTTGGTTTTACCCACAGGAAAGAGAGCTATCTTATATAGTGATATTTTTGGAAAATTGTAGAAATGTTGTAGCTTTTTTTTTTTTGACAAAATTGGATCTCCTTTTTTAAATGTCCCCTTTCTTGAACTTCACATCCCCATGGAGACACAGCACCAGGGCTTCTGGGTAATTTTGTCCTGCCCTGTGCAGAATGATGACCTCCCTAGGGGGCAGTCGTGGCCTGGTGGTTAGAGTGTTGGACTCGTGA
>CAIGQV010019186.1:9715433-9751077 GCA_903798115.1 Danio jaintianensis | reverse complement strand
TGGGACACCATACTTGGCCACACCACACTTCACTTCACTTCACTTCAATTCATCAGTTTTGCCTGTAGGTTGACTGCTTTTCAAGAACCTGCGTTTGTCATGCATCCTCTTTGTTTTCGGCCTCTTGAGAGACTTCCTTCAACATTTTTATTCACAGTTTGATTGTTTGTTTTCCTCTAGTTGATTCTGTCACACATACTTGATCCCACTTATCTTCTGGATGGTGCTACATTAAAATTTGATTTCTCTGCTGGCTTTGGCATTGTTCCTACAACCCGCAATTTTGCCCCTTTTCTTTCTCTTTCTTTGCGCTCTGGTTTGGTGGCTTGGGTTTGGTTGGGGAGGCAGAACAATAGCTCAGCTGCTAGAGCCATCTGTGTGGCTGTAGACCGGGAACAGATCTGATGGAGAGGAGGAGGGGAAGGAAAGCACAAGAAAGAGGGGGGTTGTGGTTAAGGAGAACTGTTTAAGATGGGGAGAGAAAGACAAGAGGATTCAGAATAAAGGAGTTTGGAGAAAGGAGAGGGGTGAATGGGTGCATAGCCCCCCTCTTCCCCATGTCAACCTTTTATCCCTTTCCTCAAATCCCATGCCACGATCTTTTTGCTGACAAGCTTTTACGTCAGTCTGTGTAAGGGGGAATAATGACTGGTGTAGTGCAATACTTTAGTAGTTATACTGAATTTCAGTTATACTGATATTCAGTTTTAATTCCTTTCTGGCAAAATTCAGATTTGTGTTTATTTATGAGACTTGAAAACTTGTTTTATTCAGTGTTGTGTGAAAAATGTATACTGGGAAACAGGCGTTTCTTTATTGTCATGTCTGTTTGCACTTGACAGACATAGGAAATTTCTAGATTGTATGAATGGGTAGATGAAACCAAACAGAGTCCAGATAATGGCATCATATTTCTTTATAGCAGGTGGTGGTGACTGCTCTGTGTAAACTGTCCATACACAAATCAGGGCTATAAATCATTTTAATATCTTCATTTTATGGTTCCTGCATCCATTTCAGACTGTTGTTGTCTTAAGAAAAACAGAATTCTGCTCATTTGCATACAGAGAAAATTGCAAAAATGATAACATTACAATAATAATGTCAAATTTAATGGTTTAACATCACTTTATATATGTCAAATAATCTCATTAAGTGTATTATTTTGCAACTAACAAAACTATTAATACCCGTTTATTTTGCTTTGGAAAAACAGTAAGTGTTTGTGTGCACCATCTGTTATATCCTTGATTGTTTTGAGATCAATTATATGGTAAAAACATGATTTTGGCACTTCAGGTAGATACAAGCACCAATATTCCAAACAGACTTTTTAAAAAAACGTTTGAAGATTACAGTAACTCATTGTGTAGGATGTTTGTACTGGATTTTGTATTTATATTTTGGTTCTTTCTTTATGAATCATTTCTGCTTTTCCCAACTTGCCCTTTATGGAGATGGTTCCCTTTAGAAAATACTGCTTCCCATTTAACAAGTCCTCTTTCAGTGGAGTGCTTTACTTTTAAACTTAAGCAAATATGGAATTAAATAATCATAACTTGAATTCAGTTTTACACAGCAGAAGCTTTCCAATGCTAAAAATGGTTTTGTATTTGTTTGTCTTTCCTGCAGGGCAGTTATTGAGTTGGCAAACACATCCATTATCCCTGGGTTCAGTGTGTGAACAGCACTGAATGCAGTGAGCATATATAGCAGCAACTGATCGACGGGTAATATTGGAGATGAAACCGGATGGGGTGGCAACAGCACCATCTGAACCAATGGAAGCAGAAGGAACAGAACCTGTTACAGAACCAGCTGGCAGTGACAATGCATCTCAAAATGGCACTACACAATCACCTCCACAACCTGATGAACCCCAAAATGAGCAAGTGGCTCCTCCGAAGGTGAAGGAAGCTTCTGGGAAAGCAGTAGATGCTAAAAGCAAATCCAAAGGCCCAATCAAAGGCAAGACTACAGCGGCTGGCCCAGCTACCACTGGACCAGGCACACGACCCAAAGCAACCCAAAGCCGTTTGGCAACTAATGGCCTCACAAAGACTACAGCAAGTACCGTAACTAAGAAACCGATTCCAGCTACTAATGCAGCAGCAGACAAAAAGAAACCCACCACTACCAGTGGAGCTTATGGTCTCAGTAAGAAACCTGTTGGCTCTTCAACTGCCATTGGAACCTCAAGACCCCAGCCTAAAGTTACAACTGTTGGAACTAGCAGATCAACAACCACCACCACCACTGCCGCAGGAACAAAGACAGGTGCAGGTGTTGGCACAACCTCCGGCCTGAGTAGGAGACCTGCCACAGCTGCTACTAGTGCTGCAACCAAACCCAAATCCACAGGTAAGATGGCCTAACATGTTTGGCTTACTAGATCACTTACTGAGTTCAGTATTGGTACTTCTAGATTTAGACATATTTGAGAAATTATTATGGGTTCCACATACAGTTATTCTCATCTGCTAGACCAGGGGTGTCCAGTCTTGATCCTAAAAAGTTTGATGTCCTACAGAGTTTAGCTCCAACATAGGCCCTTGGTATCAACATGCATTTTCGTCAATACGATTTCTGGTACATGATACTGAATACAGGTGCGATTGAATTGCTTTTGTAGTGTAAGGGTGTGTGTCTACCTAAATGTTATTTTTCCCCTGAGGCAAGTATTTTTTTCAGTTGGTTTCAATGAGAAAGTAGCGTGTGTTTTTTTTTTTTTTTTTTTTTAAGAACGCCAGCAGTGAGATTATATGCTGAGCATTTTTGAAATGTGCAGACAGTTGGAGAAAGTTTTTAGAAGATATAAAAAAAATCTGAATTATGGCATTTTATAATGATATGACAGTAGATATTGACAGGAAGTGAAGGGATTGAAAAAGGTCAAGACTCAAAAATTAGGGATGTCCACAGCTCAGTTGTGCTATACATGTCAGCTCAGTGACCACTAGGCTAGCAGTGCCGGCATCAGAGAATAAGTTAGCAGCAAAGCACTTACAAGTGCTCACAGCTTAGCATTTTTGGAAGAGCGGTGTTTTTTTTTCCTCTTTCAGCTGCATAAAACCCCTTGGTGGGCACACGCCTTAAATGTTTGTCAAAAAAAGGTCTCTACTACTACTAATATTAGTACTACTACTAATATTACTACTACTAACATATGTTACATGTTGTGGGAAAGTACACCAAAACTAGGTATTCATACATCACTCCTTTGTACCAAAATAAAGAAAATGAACAAAATAGTAGTTGCCATCCACATTCTTTTCATTCCTTTGTTTTCCAAGTTGTGTAACATGGGTTTGTTTATTCAGCAGTGCTTAGGCATTGCACTTAGCTCTCCTGAGAAAGATCAGAACATGAGATGCATTTGAATTCAAGTTAATACCAGGTTGAAAGAGGGTCTAGAAGTTTGTAGTGATTCTAAATAACTTGATTACCTTGTTCAGGGGATAGTTTGTGAAGGAAATTGGCCCACCAGGAGGATGTCTGAACACCCCTGCAACTTTACATACAAAACACTTGATGTAGTGAGTCATTACATGCCCACTTTTTTTGTGTGATAAAAGCAAATGTCATTTTAATTTAATTGTCGTCCTTTCATCATGACTTTTGCATTGTTTGTACCTCTATTTTCTCAAATTTTCACTCTGGAAAATGATTTTTCATTTTAATTTCCTCAGTTCCAGCTCCACGGCCAGCCACTGCTCCTGCTGCCAAACTCAGCACTTCAGCCACAGCCAAAGCCACTGCAGCTCCCAAAACTAACAGGTAAAACAGCTTCTGGATGTTTATATGATAATTTTGAGCTTAGACATTTGACTGTATTTGAATGAAAAAAAAAGAAATTGCTGGGAAGTGGACAATTGGGTAACATCTGTGGTCTAAAGGTATTAATAAGGCAGATTTGCCTGCCTAGATTTGGGTTCAGTAACATCTGGGAACTGTTTTATATTTTGCACACAATTTAGTGCTTAAGCCATACAAATATCATGACTGTATGCTTTTTTTTTGTGTGCTGTGGAATGGTTTCTATTGTGTGTGTCTGGTGGTTATTGGCTCAAGTTTCTGTCCCAAGTTTCTGTCCCATTGTGAGTCAGACGCCCTGAAAGACTGCTTAGATCAGGCTTTAGGCTCAACAGTGCTCTTTTTGTTGATGACACACTTTGGGAATGATAATCGGTAGCTTCACTTGACTCAAATGGCTTTAATGATGCAAGCTGGCTACACTACCAATTATCTTTGTTGTCTACCAAAATCCAAACATTTCAGATTATCAAGCATTTACAAATGGCAGTAAGTCATAGATGGTCATTGGCCAAAAAATGTGTGGGAATCTCTTCATGAAGAGCATTAACTGTTCTTGTTGCAGTTGTTTAGTCTCTTCAATTGTGTGTAGTGTTTAAGTGTAGGCTGTAATGTCAGTTTACAAGGCTGTGTTAGAGTCCCTTTTCTTGGATATGTGTTGATGTAAGCAAGCAGATCTACAGGGTGTGGTTTGTGTGCACATTGCAGAGTCTGTGCTTTGAGTTTGAATACGTTTGGACTCAAAAGTCTGTACGAATGGTGATATGGTTAGTGAATAGTGTGTATGAACATGAACACTCATTTGATCTTTGTTTAGATGGGTTTGTTTTCCTTTTCTGTCACACAATGTACATCCACACTGCCGCTTCAAGTGAAATGTTTGCACTACAGAAACACAATCACACTCCTGCTGTGGGAAATGTAAACTAGTTCCATCAAAGTCTCGCCTTCTCATCTTTTCTTTCACTCTTACCTTTTCTTAGTATTTGTTGGTTATTCCAATAATTGCCAGTTTATGGAAAAAATTATGAGGTAAAAGAGGGTTACTGGCAATGGAGTCTACAATTCTTACTTGAATAACCATCATGTTTCTCCAGTTAATAGTTTCATGGGAGATGGATAAGTGCTGAGTTCGCCAAATCAAATTTCCTTTTGTATGTTGAGTTTTTCCATTTAGGTTGCTAAGTGAGCCTCTTTGTAGCCAGAGTGAGTCATCCACCTTTTTAATTTCCCTCGAACCAAGATGATTAGACTTCTGCCATTTGTTTACCTTTTCTGTGAAATCACTGGTAAACCGGATGGCTTCTGTTGCATTATGCCACATAAATGAGGTAATAATTGTTTTTTTAAATGGTGTTAACGAGATTCAGAATAAAAGCACTGCACACGTATGAAGGTGAATGGAGCCGTTAACATTTTTAGTGTTGTTTTAAACCAGTGTTTAACTGGAATATAAGGGAAATCCACTACCTGAAGCTCTACTGATGCTCATTTAATCCAGAACCGTACCTTTATCCTAATGGCCATTACTTAATTATTAATAAGCAAATGAGCTTCTGTGTTTTTTTTTGTTTTTTCTTTTTCTTTCCCTTTGTTTAAAATGATGAACACCCTTCTTAACCTATCTAACATTCAAAACATACTACATAACCTAAATTTGCAAAACATTTAGTTTAGACTTTTCATTGTCATTTTTAGCTTCGCAACCAATTATTTTATTGTTTGAGGCTTTAAAAAATAGGTCCATAATGTTATTATTGTCGGTTAGTCATGTTAAAATCCTAACTTTAGAAATTTCCATTCTGTTTGGCCAGAAGCATGATTAGTTTTAAACAAGCAAAGTTTTGTAGAAAGTCTTTGGATGTCTGAGGTATTTTTTTTTAAGTGGTCAGAGTAGCTGTGCTTGGCCTGTACTCTCCATCTGCATCACTTTAATAAACTCTTGATGCTTTTGCATGAATAGAAATGAAGATAAAAAGATGTTTACCTTTTTAGTTATGGTTTGCTTTGTTCATCTTATGCCCTAATGCTCTCTTGTTATTTCTTATTTCTTATTGTCTTGTTTCGCCTTGTTTGCCTTTTATTCAGTTTTAATTAGGGAAAAGATGGTCTAATCAGTGTCCTAATGAGTACAAATAAACTTTAATGTAGGTCATAGAATTTTAATGGCGAAATTCCAGTTCTTTTGTTCTCATCCTTTAACAATTGCCTGTTGTTTCTGAATAGTTTGTGGGGGAAATGTTATAGTCCTGGCATGTGGGGCCAAGCCATTCTCCATTGTGCACGCAGCACTACTGTAAGAAGTTTGCTCATTGCATGTATTGTCTGGAGTATGTCTTGAACCATGGATATTGGCACAGAATTGTGCATTCCAGCAAGCTTTATACAGCTCTTATCTTTGAAGTTCTGGTGGCTCGGATTATTGCTTACAAAAAGTCTTTTATGGTGTCTGGTCATAAGGACTAATGAACATGCAAAGGTCATGACATTTAAACCGACATTAATAATTTCCGTTCTGCAGTGTTTGAGTGTATCTGCATATAACTAAATTTAGATGTTATTCTTAAGTTTTGGGTTAACTATCCTTTTAATACTGCATCAAGTTTACAGTGGCACTGAGCTGTGACAGCATTTTTATGTATCCTTTGTTTGGAAAAGGGCACAACAGGGTAACATGCATCACAGAAACAAAGCAGGCAGTAAACGATAACTAGCAGATACTATCAGTGTTAAGCTGAGTGTTAAACCCAGCTCTATTTCAGTCAATATTGGAAGTCTTTAAGACTAAAAGTTTCTAGTAAGTAACCAAGGCAAGTGTGGTTAAGATAACTCGCTTCATCGCTAATTCTCCCCTCTGAGAACATGAAATGGCAAATTAGGAAGCAGCTGCATTAAAGGAGTGTTGGCTAGACGGAAGAAAATTGATTATAATCTTACATTTCTCCCTAATGGGGTCACAGAATGCTTTACCCATCCCCACTTCCTGCATCACACCATTTCTCTCCTCCTTTTCCCGTTTCCTCCTCCCTACCAAAGTAATTTTCTCTCAGGTTAGAGAAATTGGAAGTAGATGCATTAGTTGATGAATGGCCTCAGTGGATTTCTGGTTCTTCATGAAACTTGCTTTTTACTGTATGCATGGAGACTACATATTTACTACCTATAACTAGATGAATCTATTTTGTGCCTATTCAGGCAAACAAAAGATTACATTGGAAGGCACTCAATCAATAATTCAAAACAGTAATGATGAAAGCCATTGAAAAAACTAGATAAATAGCAGACATTGAACAGATGTCACTCTTTTTCGAAACTGCTAACAAGCATTTTGTTTTCTCTCTTAGGTCAACTGTAAGTTCTGCCCCACGACAGGCTGCTGCTACTACTACAGGAAGAGCCACAACTACTACAACTGCTATTAATAGAACAAGCCGCACTGCTACACAACCTGTTAAACCCTTGATTTCAGCATCAGCTACACGGAAAGGTAGTGCAACATTCATGCTGTTAAGTTTAAATTTGCATTATTTGTGCAAAAGTATTGCTTAATTTTATTTGCTCCATGATATCATAAATTAATATATTTGTCATTTTTATAGATGTTGGAAAAACGAGCACCACAGCTCCTGGGAAAAAAACAGTTGCCTCAACTTTATCCCGTCCAGCTGCTAGCAAGTCTTTAAATTCAGATGCTCCAAAATCAGCTGCAGCTTCGAAACGACCTCCTCCAGCCACCAAAGCACCTCAACTCAAACCAGATGACAAAAAAAGTGTACCAACACGTAAGGTGCCTCCTAGTCCACGAAACAATCCTTCACGACCAGCATCAGGCAAGAGCATTGCAGCATCTCCTAGTCATAAGCAAGCAGGTACTAGCAGTGGGAAGCTTCAGCCATCTAAACCAACACAGTCTGTTTTGCCACTTGTTGTCAAAGGAAAGCCCAATGATAAAGAAACTGATAATGAAGAACCTGCAACAGACCCTGTGCAACTATCAGCAGCGGCGGTAGCTACTGTTGCAGTTGCAACAGCTGCAGCAATGGCCAGGGAAGAGTTTTCATCAGAGCCTGAAGCTACTCCAACTGCTGAGAGCTCTCTGCAAGCACCAACCATTTCTTTAGATGTTCAGGAAAATGTAGATCTACAGCTCCCTAATGTCAACCACCAGAATGTGCTGGATGTTCCTACAACTGGACCAGAGACTCAGGAGTCTTTACTCGAAACTGATCTTCTTGAAGAGGCAGGTTTGTCATCAGTTGTCAGTCAGGAATCTGAAGAGCAGATGTCTAGAAAAGCTGACGAAAAGCTTATTGCGGCTGTGGCACCAGTTTCACAGGAAGCCCCTGAGCAGGAAACAACTGTTTCACCATTTGATATCTCTGCTGCCACTATAGTGCCCTCTGCTGTGGAGGTTGCTGAAAAAGCTGAACCGGCCAACAGTGAGTGTTTTGAAGATGTGGAAGAAGAAGAGAGGGAAGGTAGTCAGCAGGTATCTCTGTCAGAAATGAGTGGCACCCAGCCTACCGAAGAGTCGCGACCTGGATCAGCTGGGCTAGCTGGGTCTGTTTGGCGGGCAGGTGCCTTGCTGTCTGAACTTGACTCTGAGGATGTGAGTTGCAGCCAGCAAGGAGCATCAGAATTAAGTGCTCCAGGTGTTCTGGAGGGCACAGAAAGCATGGATGATCTAGGTGATGCAAGTCTTAAAGGAGCTGATGGTGAAGGTGCATCTGTGGGGTCCCCTGACTTTGAGAAGGTTCCTGATATTCTTAATAATGAAGATGATGATGACGATGATGATGAGGATCGTGTTTGTGACATGGAGGTAGGGTCTGAAAGAGCAGAGGACTCTCATAGGCAGCTTCATGATGATGATGATGATGATGACGATGAAGATGATGATGAAGATGTTGAAATGGCAAGTGAGGGAATTACTGAGAGTGGGCTTGAAAGTTATGGGAATGCAGATGAGGATGACTTGACTGAAGACTACAGATTAGACAACTTAAATAGAATTCAGCCTCCTATCGTTCCATCTGCACCTCTGGCAACCCATTGGAACCAGCCTAGTTGTTTTGCTGATGCCTGGGCTCAGCCACCACAACCTGCGTCTACTCTACTGACAAGTCCGTCCTCTGAATGTTGGCAAGCAGATCCAGAAACCCCAACAGAGAAACCTGCACAATCAAGAATTGATGTTGGCTCTGAAGCGGGGTCTTCTCCTCTCCCATCTAATCTTTTTGAACCCCCACCTTGCTCACCTCAACTAGCCACACTAACTAGTGCGGAGGGGGACGCTGGCCCCAAACCAAGCTTGAAACCCTCTCAAGCCTCCGAGTTCCATGATGGTATGTCGAGTGAACCAGACCTAGCATCTGAGACTAACATAGACACAATTATACCAGAGAAGGTGGAAGATTACAACAACTCTGGTACTGAGACTCATTCCAAAGGGGAGCTACAGCAAGAACCCCTAAACCCTGTTCCCACAGTCTTGCCTGACATCATGCAGGACTTAGGAATTCACCTTGAATGTGCTGATGAAGAACAACCAGAAACACTGCTAGTTGATGATGTTTTGGGTGGCCCAGCAACTGCTCAGTTGTCGTCTTCATCAGCTACGGAGGATGAAGCAAGCGACACGGAAGGTGAAATGCAGATCAGTGACCCTCAAGCTGAGTTACCTGGCATTGAGAGTGCCTTTGGAATTGCACCTGTGGGCCACAATTTGTCCACTCTAGAAGAGCATGAAGAAGTGGGTGGGGAGAATGAAGTTGGTGTTGGGGGTGGTAGTGAGACCCCTCAATCTGCTACCTCAGCTGCATCATATGGCTTTGACTACATGACCTCAAACTCCAATGCCCAGTCATCTGCTGAGAGTTGTAGCAAGAGTCCTGGCATCTTTTCTCTAGAAAATGAAGAGCAACTCCCAGATGAGGCCAAGGATCCATCTCTTCTTAAAGAGTTGACCCTGATACCTGCTACTGGATTCGGGGAAAAGACTGATCCTGTCAAATGTCAACATAAGGAGTTTCAGGCCAACCCAGAGCATCAATACATGCTGTGTGGAGAGTCCAGTGAGCTGCCTGAGTCTGATTTAGTACCGGGAGCTGTACCCATAAAGTCAGACTTGACTGATCCTTCCCCACAGCCTCTGGAAGAGGAACAAGATCCAGAGACTCAGCATCCCTACTACTCCACTATATGCGAAAAGACTGATAGTCCCCTGGCAGGTAATGTATAGAGTGCATTTTAACAATCCACTTTCCAGTGTACCTTGTTGATGTCATCTCTCTATATAAGGGTTTTGTCTAGCTTGGGGTTTCCCTGTTGATGATGTCTTTTTATTCAGTTAATGAAACATTCAGCAGTGCCATTTACACAACTATACAGCTATTAAAATAACACTCATAAGTATATGGATTAGAACCTGTATGTGCAATATCTGCTAACATTTACACTTATGGTGACCGTTTTTCTGAACAATTCTTTTAAAAATAATGGGTGTTGGTCTGAACTGGCATGAAATTGTTTGTTTGTGGAGTCTTCGAATTGACAAAGCCGTGAAGAAAAATGAACAATGTAATGAAATTTGAAAATATTTTGTGTATTTTTTACTGAACAAATGCATATTCATTGCTTTATGTATTCGGTGGTTGATTAACTCTTATTACCAGACTTTCATCCCTTTTCCATCATCATCATATCTTGCCCTCACATGTTTTTCTCTTCTGCACTTTAGGGTTTGTAAACCCCTTACTTTTTTATGTCTTGTTTATTTGGAGTACTAAATGTCTTAGCGTAAAATAAAGGTTAGATATTTAACATGATTTATCTTTTCTTTGTATGTTTCTTGATGTTTGGCCTTTATAGTAATTTGCACCACAATGTTTTAATGCCACTGTTCAAATGCACTGGTCACATTTAAAGTAGCCAAATTACAAGATTCCAATTGTATATTCATGTATTTAGTGTTGTGTAAAATAAAAAAAATATTTAGTATGTAAGGCTAAAACTTAACTCTTGGTTTTTCAAGATTTTTTTTTTATGCAACTTTTTAAAACTTGAGTACATTTTAAATCATATTCAGCAATATTGGATTTCTTCACCTTTAACCAGTTGGTACCATTGTTTATTGTGGCAGCATAATTCAGTAACTGATACTAAATTGTAAACCTGCACACAAACATATTTGTAAAACCTTCCATTAGTTTACTACAAAATAGGATGCTTGCAGCCGGAGAAGATTTCTCTTCTATGCCAGTATGTTCCTTTTGCTTGTATTCCTCCTCCCTTCCCTGTTTGATACCGCCTTCCTCTCAACTCCCTACCACCCAGAGGAGGAAAAACAAGATCTGACCCCATCAACCTTCTGGATCTCACCCTCTGTCAAGGTGCTTTAAGTCCTCCACAACCTTTTTTAATTTTTTTTTTTAAAATATATATATATCTTGATATCACTGCTTCTGGAGTAGACTTTGCAGACTTTACAATTTGGGACTAACTTTGTGCAGTTGCTTTAATCCCTTTGGTTATTAACAGTTTGAGCTGAAGCTATTTGAAAGGACCTGACACATTTACCTGGACTAATTGGACTTCAGTAAATCCCTATGCTGGGTTGTTCTTAATACCCAAACTGGACTTGCTTTGCACAATGCACTTTCCTGTATTTTGCAATTTCACAATGCAATTTCCTGTGTTTAAGCATGCTCACCTCACCACAAAAATATGCTGTACACTGGGGTGGCTTATTTTGTAAAGCATGTTTTGTTTTATATGCATGGGTCTATTAGTGGGGTCATGTTTTTTCATTGTATTAAAAAATACCCAATTGTTTCCTGCTGTATAGTAATGTGCATGATGAGCGCTCACTTTTGCATGTGTTCTGCTCGTCACATTAAGGGAGATTGTTTATCTCATCAGCTTTAATTTTTGGTTGCTTTTCACTATAGTTAGTGGTTACTGCATATACAGGGTGTAGCCACTTCTGCTGCACAAATCTCTTCATCAAATGATTTCGAGAGAATGTCACCAAGGTGCAAAACTGGTTGTTTGTTCCTTCACTTTTTACTGCAATCTCAGTTATTTTCCACACAATGCTTTTGTCTGCTTCACCACACATCTAAGTTTTGACATTGCTTCATTGCATTCTGCTTCACTTTGCATTTTAACACATTTTGGATCCTTTGCTTCATTTCCAGAAAGGAACTTTCCACCACAGCCAAATGACTTGCTTTCCATCCAAATGACAATGTCCTCCAAACTCCGTCTCCGACCACGTGCTTCCCATGTGTCTCAGCCACCGCGGCTTCCCACTGACCTGCCTCCCAGAATACCAAATGCAGTGTCAAATACTCAGCTGCGCTGTCTAGAGCAACACCAACAGCACCTTCATGAGATCCAGGAACGACAGGAAAAACGTAATCGAGAGCAAGAGAGACAACAAGCAAGAGAGGAGATGCAAGTGAGGAAAGAGAAACAGGAGGAGGAGGAGGAGGAACAGAGACGAAATCTGCTTGAGTTGAAACTTAAACAGCAAGAGCAAGAACTGAAGCAGCGACAACAGATCATGCAGTGGCAACAAGAACTTGAACAACAACAACAGCAGCAGCAAAAACACAAGGTGCATACACCTGTCATCCTCTCTCCTTCAACAGGTCTCACTACCATCTATGAAACTGTGGAAACGAGTGACTCAGAAGATGGTGAAGAGGAGGGGAAACAAAGTGTGGTTGAGGAACTGCAAGATAAAACCTCCTTTATTGTGTTTCCTGGAGAAGACGCTCAAAGATGCACAGAAAAAAAGGACCCTGCTAATCTTTATTCACATAGCACAACACCTTCCCCAGAGTCTGCTACTCAGGACCCACAGCAAGAACTTAAGGAAACTGACACTGCAACAGACCAAGATAGTCCTTCTCCATTGGGATCACCTGAACGACCTCTACCTCTGGAGTTTGACTGGGGTAAGAAGGTGGACATTGTCCAGCAGCTCATCAACCAGACTTTATTGCTTACAGGGGATGGATGCTCCCCGCTTCTTTTGCTACCCGGAAGAGCCGGTGGGACACTCAGCCCTCTCGAAAGCAGCCTGTGGCCCAACTTGTTGCCACCTCTGACGCCCCCATCAGCCACCGTGACATCTGTGAGCAGCTTCTCACCCGAGGCTCCCGGCAGCTCTGCTCAGGGTGAGTGGACTGTTGTAGAGCTGGAGACTCATCACTGAGCAAAGCTTAATAAAAACTTGCCAAATATAAACTTCTGGATTCAAAAGACTTGAAATGAAGGTCCACCAGTAGGGGAAGTGCATGTTGCATTAGATAATGGTGTCTTCTCTTCACAGAATCTTATGGAGGATAGAGTCATGGAGTATTTATGATATCTGCAGTATTTCTGGAAGTAGAAAAATTGGTGAACATGAAAGTGATACTCCAGAACAGTGTGTTGGACTACTTCACGATCTTGCTTTCTATTTGATTCATCTTCACTGGGAGTTCTTCTATTGCAGTGAGCTTTCACTGCCATACCCCACCCATCCTAAAGCAATAGAACAGGACAGTCCTTATTTATGTCACTGATAAGGCCTCCCTGTCAAACTGATCGGCCATATCTATCCTGCCCTCATGCCAAAAAGCCATTTCCTTAAGGTTTAATGGAGATGTCTGGCTGGCTAGGACTACATGCATTTATCTCTTAGTCATTAATAAGCACTCTACCCACAATTGTGGCAAAATGCCAACTCAGTGACTGAGCAAGTTAATACAAAATGGACTCTGCTCTTCTTTCACAGAGTAAAAGTTATGTGAAAAAGATACAGATCCAAGGTAAATTGAAACATGCAGGTTTCAAATACAGACCAAGCAGTGTTTTTTTTTTTTTTTCTTTTTTTTTTTTTTGCCCTATGGTAGTTTTAAAAGACCAAAATGGTTTAATTTGACACTTGTTCAACTGAATGGCACAAAATGGTATTACTGAAGAACAGAGATAGTTTGTGGTTTAATACAGTTTGACAATATTTGCAGAATTTACAGACTAAAACTATTTAAGCTAAGTTTGATATTTTTACAGCTGCAATCTACAGAACTCTATTACAATTTTTCCAAAGCACGAATAGCTACCCATTTTTAAAACCTATTAAGGGTTTAATGTATAAATAAAACTTTTTGCACTGCTGTAACCTGAGAAATAGCTGACATCAGAACCTGCGCCGGTTGCAGGTTGATTTAAATATTGTTTTAGACAGACAAACTGCAGCTACTTCAAATGATCATCTTTACACTGTGCCTCCCTTACCTTTCCGGATGATTAGTATCTATCTGAGGAACACGGAGCAGCTCTGCAGTTTGAATGAGGTTTGCTGTGCCTGAGATTGATTCCCATATTTTGAGAGCTGGAAAAACCTTCTGCTGAATGAGCACTCTCATACACTGTGTCACAATAGTCGTCTACCAAGCGTTTACTTTTCCCAGTTGGTGAAAAATTGTTTCATCTCATTTAGTATGAATGGGAAATTGTCTTTGTGCTCTGCATTGGTATGTCTCTCTTCTGAAAAAATATCTAAATTATTGGGAGAAAGTAATTTCAGAGGAAGGCCCTCTTATGAGCCTAATGTGTTTATTTAGCTTAATTGCATATGTCTAATGATATACAGGAATTAATATTTGTGCGTCTGAGTTTGTCTGCTATCTGATTGATTGTTGTCCACTGAGTGCAATTTGATTATCAGAGCTTCATTCGCCCCTATTATCTGTTGTATGTAAAATTACATGTATTATTTTAAAGGGATACGGTTTAAGGTATGTATTTTGAAGTGAGAATACCATTTCGATTTAATATGTGCTGTACTGTTGTACTGCCTACTAGTCTAGTGTTGTGACATAATAGACTTTTAGATTTGTAGCTTGACACTGTAAAGATAGGAGCATTTATTTAAATGAAAGGTTTTAGAATACATCAAAGAAACCAATTTCAATTGTGATCAGGGAACACTGTTCCCACTGTATTTTGACTGAACTACTGTTGTATAAACTTGACATATCACAGTTAAAAAGAACATGCAGGGAAAGCCATATTATAGCTACAGAAACCAGCAGTAAAGTAGTAATAATAATAATAATGCACTGAAAATAACTCGAGCTCCAAACTGGGCTGATTTACAAAAGGAATAGTGAAGGAATACAACAACATTATTCATAATGCTCTGCCCTCTACATTGAATTGATCATGTTTTCCAGCAAGTGTGCAGATACCTACTTAGATACCTACGCTGCTTTTGTTTGGTACATCTTTACCCACTTTTTTTGTGTATATTTTTGTAATTTATTATTTTGAAATGAAGGATTATTTTATTATTTTGTTGTTGTTTTTATATAGAGAAAAGTAGGCAGTGGACCAAAGCTGCCAGCAGGTTTTGTTTCTGGACTTAATAACAGATTACCTGGATGGCCACTGTATTTTAATGTTTTCATGAAAAATAAAGCTGGTTTGGAATTTAATCTAGAATATTTTCTCTGTGTAGTGAACATTCCACTAAGCTGTTTAACATGCAAATAAGGCAGAAGAACTCTAACAATAACAGCCATGCAGTTTTAAAATCACAGTTTTGGTATATGCTGGAAAATCGACACTACAGATTTATATGTTAAATCTGAACTTGGTTACCCATCTGATTTTAATAACCCAAATGATCTGTCCAGAATGGGTAAGGCTCTTAATAAGCACCGCCTCATGTTGTGTTGCTAAATGTACCGTGCGTTCCCTGAGACAGCAGCGTGCCCAGCAGGCAGTCTGTGGCAGTACAGGACGAAGGCTCTTCGCTTCCCAGACACAACAGCTGTTTGTACTGACCGCAAGGGACCGAACATAACACCCTACCAAATATACACACACAATGAATTTTTAATCTAAAGTTATTTGTTATTCATAAGCTACATATTTACACAGCACTTAGAAATAGATTTCAGAATAATCTTGGATTTACAACTGTCTTATTCTGGAAAGAAGAAACTGTATCAAAAGATTTACTGTCATACAGGTAACCATAACCTTTCTCAGAAATTGTCTTCTAGAACTGAGAGCAATTGTAAGTACATTACCAATCAATGGTGTCCTCTGTGTTTGGGTCAGGGTACGTCTGGTCCCAACGGCCAATAGACCAGATCCTTGACACTTTACTCTCGCAGTTAGTTTCTGTGGTTGCTCCCTCAAAGCTTCTGTCTCTGTTCTGATCGTCTGCTGCCTCAATGACATCCTCACAGCACAGAAAGTAACTGAGAAGGTAAGAAAGGGTAGCAGTGAAGACACAGATATGGCGTTTATACTGGCATTTTGGAGCGATGCAAACCCTTCAGACTTAGGATGGGGTTTTGAATTAAAAAAGGTCTGTTATAAACACATTTTGTTGATCAATGTAAATTGCACTTTTGTTCCAAAAATGATAAGTAACTAATTTTTAACACATTTTTAAGAATAAACACAACTGCTCCAAAATTTGGTCGGTGTAATTCACTTTGTAGAGCACAATATTAAGGTATTGTGGATTTTTCTTTTTAACCACAGGCCTTATTTTATTAGTGCATTTTAAAAAAAGACATTATAAAACTCATTGGAAAGGCAATCAGTGGTGAATTATACCTCTGGGTTATAGTGCTGAAGCACTTTAACTAAAAATTGAAATGTGATATAAGAAATAACCCTTATATACTGTAAAAATGCTGGGTTCCACACAATGGTTTTGTGTTGCGACAACATGAAGGAAATAAGTTAACTTTAATAAGTTTTTACAAATGTAAGTGGTTTGAACATAAAACAATTAAGTTGTCCACAAAAAACCTCAATAATTGTGTTGTTTCAGCTCATTTTCATTCATTCATTCATTTTCTTTTCGGCTTAGTCCCTTTATTAATCAGGGGTCGCCACAGCGGAATGAACCGCCAACTTATCCAGCATATGTTTTACGCAGCGAATGCCCTTCCAGCTGCAACCCATCACTGGGAAATCAGCTCATTTTAAATAATTCAATTCAAAATAAGTACTCTGAACAAACAGCAAATGTCATTTTTTCAGTGTATATATAAAAATATATTTTAGCTAGTTTCTCATTTTCAAGTAAATATTAAATTAAACTACATTGATGTTATATAAATAAACATATATGCCTAAAAGTTTTAAATAATAAAAAAAGGCATATTTCCTGAGATCTTATTCCTAAACTGTCATCAGTTTCCCTGTACACCTACTATTAAAGTTAATGCCAACGTTTGATTTTGGTGAAAATGTCTTTGAATGAGATCTGTTATCATAAACTAACAGTTATTATTATTACGCATAAAACAATATGTGCATCCCGCTATTTCAAACAAAATGGTATATACAGAATTTAAATGTCTGTCTGACTGAACCTCACTTACAACTCTGCACTGTCATATGTCTTTCCCTCTCCTTCTCCCTCAATCTCTCGCTCCACATTCCAGCGCATTCGTTTATATAGGCCAGTACTGGATGAGGCAAGAAACGGTGTGGGGCAACAGTAGCGGAAGATTGACACCTTCATGTTGTCTATTTGACACTGGCCAATACAGAAGTGTGAGATACTGTAAAAAAGATACAGAGTGAAAATCTGCAGTGAGTTACATTTATGACTAAAATTATGGTACATCTAAAAATCAAAACTCTAGAAAACTTTAGAGCAAATATTCAATTGAATTCCTCTTTAATTCTATAGTGCTTTTACAATGTAGGTTTTGTCAAAGCAGCTTAACATACACTATTAGACTTTGCCACAAGTGTACAGTTACTTACTGCAAAAACGCCCGGTAAAATACCACATACATTTTTACAGTTCACTACTGTAATATGCACTGCATTGTGAGTAATTTTAAAATTAGGGTGTGCGAGAAGGGAGACCGTTTACAGTAACTTACTGCATATTAGAAATTTGTGGTATTCTACTGTAATTAAAGTAATCAAGTACTTTACTGTAGTTCAAGACAAAAATGAGTAAATTACATAATTAACATCTTGTATCACAAAATGTAATTAAAATAGATTGATGAGTGAAAATTACTTTTATAAACTATTTAAAATGGATATAATGAACCTTCACTAAAATGAAGGTTGTGTACTGCCAGTGTAAACTCTACAAATTATCGTACTGTAAAATTAAAATGTGATAAAGGGAATTTTACCATAAAAAGAAGTTGCGGTAGGCTATTTTACTCTCAAATTAAATTGCGGTAGAGACCTGCTACTGTAAAACACATTTACAGGTAAGATACTTTAAAGGGGCAGTTGAGGTAAATTGCTGGTAACAGTGCTGCCAGTAAGTTACGGCGAAAATACAATAAAATGTCTAACAGTGTAGATGGATAACGGATAGGTATCTTCTGCCATTTAGGTCTGCCTATGCATTTATCTATGATTCTATTTTGTACCTCAGTGGATCAGATTCCTCCAGTGAACAGAAGCTGAAGGAGGCAAACAGCAACACCAGCTGCTCCAGACGGGAACACAGTTGCTGAGAGAACTGCAAAAGCTGGGAGGGGATGCAAATACAGTGCATATAGGTGTTCATCTTACAATGTTGTATATGACATGCAAAAAAACAAAATCAAATTCTCACCAGCGTGCGGATATTTGTAGACTGAGGTGGGCAGAAAGGGTTGGAGTTTCTGGCTGTGGACTCCAGGAGGGAGAAGTATGGCTGACAGGTTTCCAAAAACATTGGAACGATATTGCCAAACCCATAATCCTGGACACAGTCTCGGCTAAAACAACCACATACAGTCGAAGTGAGTCAAAAATATATTTTTCAAACATATTTGACAAGAATGGGTGTTGTTCGAAGATTTTAGGACAAATTGGATGAAAGGTGATGATCCACGTCAAATGTTGACTACTGTATATGTGAGGAGAAACTATTTTTGTCAGCTGAGTAATATTTGACTTCATAAAAGAGTCTAAATACTCCATTAAAACAATGTTTAAATATGTGCTGTTGCACTATAAAATAAGACCTTATAAAAATAACATTTTTAAAGTGTTGTTTGTTCTCAGCATGCTTTATCAACAATGCTAACATTCTTAGCATGTTTAGAACTCTGACAACATGTTGTTAGCATGCATACGGCATGTTTAGCTTGTTGCTAGCCTGTTTTAAAACTTTGTTCCCACATGAAAAAATACTATAGAATCCTATAGCTAATGAAGTGTTTTTGAACCATGCTATAGTAAAGTGTATTATACTGTATATATAGTGTTTACAGCATACTGTCGTGAACTGATAAGCTGTAATACTGTAGTAGTTTAGTTTTTACTAAACTGTGTATTGTGGTTTAATTTATATTGTAGAAAACGTAGTCAAGCATTATGTAATGTGTTTTTATTATTATAGTTGATGTATTACCACAGCAATTATAGAATTACCACTACAGATTAATTAATACTTTACTATATGGTGTATTTGCTATAAATTAGTGTAGTATTTTTTTCACATGGGTTTAAGTTCTGATAACATGTTTTTAGCATGTTATTAGCATATTTTAGTGCTCTGAGTATGATTTAGCACATAACTAGCATCTATACGGCATGTTTTAGCACGTTGCTAGCATGTTTTATCCAATCACCAATATGTTGATCAAAGCTTTAAATGGATAGTTTACTCAGAAATGAAAATTCTGTCCTCATTTATTTAGCCCCAGAATGTTTCAACATTTATGAGTTGATTTTCTTCAACTAAACTTAGAAGATAATCTGCAGAAAACTTTGTAACTATTTTTCCTACTATGGACGCCTTATCTTATGATTAGCTTACCAACATTCTTAAAAATATCTTCTTTTGTGTTAAAAAAAAAATAAAAAGAAACTCATAAAGGGTTAAAACCACTTGAGGGTGATTAAATGGTGAGTGTACTTTCATTTTTGGGAAGAACTTCCCCTTTGCAATGACACATGCAACAGTAAACCCTTTCCCTTAAATCTAGATCCAAGCACACCTCCACAACAGCTGTGTTTGAAACTCATCTGCCTTCTTCAGCAGGTATTGAAGCTGCTTCTCAATGCGAGAGAATTTTTCCTCCATCATTCTCGTATCCTCACAGGATGGAGTGTTTCCTGCGGGTGGATCTTCATCCCATAAAAACTTCTCATCACCGAAAGAGGACGCTCTTGTAGTGTTCTCTGCGAACAGGAAGAGTATTGCAGTAAAAGCAGCATCATGTGTGAATTTGCTGCTGGTTTTGGGGTTAAATAAATACATTTAAAATATTTCTTCCCCTCCATTACCTTCCATGGTCTCTGTAATCGCTTCTTGGTCTGTCAGATACTGGTCTGCTTCGTTCGTTTCCCGCAATAAAGACGCTAATTCGTCGTGCTCTGTGTTAGCCATTATGGCCTAAAGTTAACGTTAATCAGCCAACATGAAGACCTTCAATTTTGGGTTCTGTGGCAAAAGGAATTTGAAAAATGCATTTAAAAGTAACGTTAACTGACGACAAACTTGGTAATAAATTCGATAACGTTAATCGACGAAGGTAAACAAGTTAACATTAGCTTAAAAGAGACCAGCAATATTAGCATTACTGTGCTTTTTAAAAGATGTCATCATACCTGAAGTATACAAAGTTTGAACGCTAATTGCTTACTTTGTCCATTAACGCAAGTATGTGCATTGTACTGCACCGGTGATTAGCAGAAAATAAACTGGGGTGAAGCTTCGCAGGTCAGAAGTTCATTGATTTCAGTTAATTTACCATGACCATATTAGTATTTCCTTAACCGTTGACAGGCACCTCGTTTTGGGTTGTCGTAATAAACTTTATGAAATACATTTTTTAATATTATTAAAAATAATATAAAATAATTGTTAAAAAATAGTTCACATAAATTTGTATACCACTTTACTTCCATTCCATCCACAACTTTATCTTTTTACCCTCTTGGGGATTAAACTAATTTTTCTAGAGAGGATTTGACCGGTCAAAGCCAGCGTGCTGCAAGGGAGTCCTAAATATTTTGGTCTGAGTTAACAAGATGCGATAATATATAATTGTGTTTGTGAGTGTGTGTGTATTTATGTTGACATAGCTATTATAGCTATAGACCATTTTGAGGAATGTAAACAATAACAATGGTCCTAATGTATTTCCTGTTTTAGATTTTTTATTTCCATAGCTTTTGAGAATCCAAAAAGGTCCACATATTGATAAATAATGTTATGATAGCTGGTTTAACGTTGAGATATGATTGAATTACCTCTTGTAACAGTTATGAAATATTATGATAACAAGCAGGAAATGTTCAAGGGCTAATGACATGACCACATTGAAATGGTCTATAGACTTTAT
The DNA here is from genome assembly GCA_903798115.1 of Danio jaintianensis. Taxonomy (NCBI): domain Eukaryota; kingdom Metazoa; phylum Chordata; class Actinopteri; order Cypriniformes; family Danionidae; genus Danio; species Danio jaintianensis. Next base: position 9,729,925 of record CAIGQV010019186.1, on the reverse strand, counting down.
TTCTGGGGAACACAAAAAAAGATATTTTGAACAGTGTTGGAAACCGGTAACCACTGAGACGCATACTAGGAAAACAAATACTAAGGAGGTCAATGGTTACCGGTTCCATTAGTGTTTAAAATATCTTCTTTTATGTTCAACAGAACAATGAATTCCAACAGGGTTGTGACAAATGAAGAGTGAATAAATGATGAGGGTATTTTAATGTTGGGCTGAACTATCCCTTTAGCCACTGTATTTTTATCATATTTTGCTGTGTAAATCATATCGTCCATGCTGCTGTCATATGCTGAGCCACGAGAGAGTGATGAAACCATATTAATTTGCCTGTGGACGCAATACGAGGTCACGTGACCCGCAGGAGCGCGCAACCGGCGTGCTGGCAGTGCACGCGCCCGGGGATAGTAAACGAGCCTCCCGCGCGAGTCATCATCACTGGCGCGAGTCTCACACGGGCGACGCTGTCTTTTACACAAGGGCGGATTCGTTTATTATTCCACGGCTGTGAACATAAACTTCTCGGGCTTCATTTGATGAAGAAACAGCAGTTGAGTTGAATATACTGTTGGTGTTTTCGGGTGATGAATTGAGAAGAAAAGCTGAACTCTTTTTGACCAGTTACCCTGCCCAGTGCGGTACATGTATGCAGCTGAGAAAGAACAACTATTTGAGGACGATGTTATGGATAAATACATGCGACTTAACGCCAAGCTGTGGATATGGCAGTGGATAGTTTGAATGAACGTTGTTAGACATATATAGCTAATGCTTTTATATCATATTCGCATACAATTGTTATTTTGAATGGAAGGAACGCGATTTAATAGCTTATGACAGCATGCATCAGGTATTACAGTGATGCAACAGCATTTATTACATTTTAACAAGTTGTTCGATCGCTGTTGGATCTTAAACTGTTGCATTGAGGGCTGACAGAAGAATAGGATCCCTTTGTCGGCGATCGTTGGGAATCTAGGAAGAGGAGGAACTACAATTTGGGTGTCCTGAAACAAACGACAATCCAGATATACAGCCATGGCAAATGACTCAATCCAAGTAAGTTTACTGCTAGTTACAGAATAAACCATGCTAGTTAGTTCCCAAAACATCCAACGTGTTTTTCTTCTTCTAATATAATGCCATGGATGTGGAGGGCAGACGATAGAGTAGCTTAAAGGGATAGTTCACCCAAAATTCTGAACAATTTACTTCATTTACTCATCCTTGATTTTACTCCAAACCAAACCAGTTTAAGGTGTTTTTGAAAGAAAAACAAATATTATGGAAGTCAATTGATACAGGTTTCCTACAATTATTCTTTTATGTTTATCATAACAGAATATATATATATATATATATATATATATATATTCTTTTGTGTTTATCATAACAAAAAACTCAATTTGGTTTGGAAAAAGGGTGAGTAAATTATGACAGAATTCATATTTTTGGGTGAACTATCCCTTTAGGACCCAGAGGATGCATTCACTTTTACTTAGCAAGCTCTTATGCATGGGAGAATCACTGAGTTTGTTTATGAATTGATGGATTCCCTCATCCACTCTTTATCTAACAGGGTCAATTCTCTTCTATTATGGTGTGAATGGATATTTTTGGTGGCTAAACACAGCCAACATGTTTTGGTTGTACACTACAGGAACTTGTCTGGAAAGCCCTGTTAAACACCAGTTTGATCAGACACTTATAGTGGTGGTGGTTTGTCAAGAATTTGTTCAAATGATATCTTAATGAATGGAAACATAAGTACAATGAAGACAGATGGGTAACATCCTTTTATGACTTCTGGAAAATATTTTAATGGGATTTTCTATTTATGGTAAATCAAATATAAGCCAGAACAGTTGTGTTATGTAAGGCGAGCAGTGTGAGCACATATGCGGACCAGATTCTTTAGGGAAAATGTCAAAAAGCAGTTTAAAACGAATGTTTAGCCAGATGCTTTTTGATTGAGCAATATGTGTTATATCAGCCAGGCTGACTGACCCAAAAATATGTTTCCGTTTCAGCAAATTTAGCAAATTACCAACTCATTAACAAAAATCACCCCAAAATGTAAACTGTACATATCATTTAAACCGTCATAATCTAATAGATTTAAATCATTTAAATAAATAACGGACATAACAGAGAATGATTTCATTAATCAACTAATAAAAATTTTTTAATGACCAAAATATTGGCTGACTAATTAGACTATCTGATTAATTAACTATTATTAGTCCATTTAATAGATATTTCAAGACCACTCGTGTTTTCCCAACTTCTTGTATATTTAATTGTATACAAGATGGAGTTGCTGAATGCCATGAATTCTTGTAAATATGTGAAGTTTTATAAACTAATTTTGAGAGGAGCACGTGATATGATTGGTCACGGCTGGATTCTCATCCGTAATCAGTAATAATCCAATCAGATTGATCCAAGCTTACAATAAATAGACCAATTTTACCCTACTGCCTTATCTTGGTTTTGGAGGAATCCCTCCTTCCACCCCATGGTCTCCTTGTCCTCCCTTTTCTAAGGGGGAGCTCTCGAGACCTACCTGATCTCAGACCCCCTTAACATGCTTATTGACCAGGCGGGAGCCTTGGGCTCAATTATCTCCGAGTTCAGGGTTCTCTCCCAGGACAGCATGCCAAACCTGCTATTAACGCCAAGCATATCTAAGTGTGAACTCTTGAATGACCAAATACAAACAAATAACATGGAAAATACACTGATTCTCCTCGTGAAGTATCTCTCCTACACAGTTACTTCTAACAGTGTGGCAAAAACCTTACACAGACACACACGTGTCCACATTTAGAATGACTAAGCAAGAACAGTCATCAGGAGTGTGATTATGTCGGGGACTGAATGACAACAGCTGATTCACATAATGAGCATCATTTTTTGTTTTGTTTTGTTGAGAGCTCCACCAAGTTCCAAATTCATAGATGCAGTGCAGTGATCTTATCTTTCTTATCCTCACAGCAGGAGATTGTATGCACAGATGCATCTCACAACCTCCTCGCTGACTTAATCTAACAGTTTATTTGCTCAGTAGATTACTAGTTCACAGATGGAGCTGACAGAACCTAATGTTATGTGCTAGGTTAGCACGTTCTGCAAAGCCTTATCCCTGTGAACTCAAATGTCCTGTTGTGTATTTGTGCGTTTTATTAAGTAAGTTCCCTGGCCCGCTACGCATTAGGCCAGCTTAATGGGGTTTGAAGAGTAGGCCAATTCCCTGTTTCCTGTCCTGTCTTCAATTTACTGGCTTTTAACACAATCGCATATTGTTTTTGTCAATACATACCATCAGCAAATCAATGCACTGTGTAGGTTTATAGAATTAGGTACACCTATTACCTGTTTGGCTTCATTTAAGTGTCTTTTTTGGCAGTTCATTTGATCTGCTAAGCAGTATAAATCAAATGGACATACCTGTTTAAATAGTAATTCTCCTAGAAATCAAAATTGTTGTGATTTTGCTTAATCTTAATAATGCCATTAAGTTAAACCTTTTAAAAATATAATTTTAACTTCCCCTTAAGTTCTGTTAACCAAAACCAACCAAACAAACTAACTGAACTTTTTGCTTGAACTCAGAAAAAAATAAAATAAAATTTTGTGGTTCACTCAACACAGGCTCATTGTGAAAACGCACCCCCGTATACATATCTGGAGAGCGAGAATTATGTAGCCAGAGCTATGTATGGCTGCATTTTGTCTTTCAAACGAACACTACAGGGCGGTATGACGCCACCGATAGCATCTGTTTCTTTTTGCGCTACCAGCTGACCGCTTACCTCCGTGTGGGCGGCTTTTCCACTGTTACCAGTTTGCCCAGTAGCTCGCCGCGTACGTCGGCAGACTTGAGACACGGAGTCGAGAAATTGACCGTGATGACGGAGTTCGAGTCCGGCGAAGAATGGTTCCAGAAAGCAGGTAAAACAAAAGGCAAAAAATAAAATTATTAAATAACAGGGTGAGAACTTGGTAAGATCTGAAAACGTGATAAAAAGCAGGCAGCTGCAAGGGCTTTTCTTTTTCTGGATTGCTTTTGAAAACACTGTCGGTTGGGTTTAGTGAAGGGGGTTGGGGTGGTCAATCGGTGCTTTTGAAAACACTATCGGTTGGGTTTAGGGAAAACGGTGGTTGTGGGGTTTGGTCAGTCGGTCAGTCAGTCAGTTGACAGCGACAGCGGATTTACGCGAGAACAGCAGGCACAAATGGCACTAGCGAGAGAAATTTGAGATCTGAAAAAGCGTACACAGCGGCCTCTGGTGGATTCGTAAAAAAAAACTGCAAAAAAAAGTACCTCCTGGGACGTATTTCACAATCTCCAGAAATGTATATGGGGTATGTATCAATAATGAGCCTGGATTGCTTAAAAAGGAAGTTGCAGTGAATAGTTCTTAAAATAACCCTTATTTTCTCAGTGTAAAGAGCATTTTAAAATCTAAAGAACCTTTTGTGCTATGTCCATGGAAATTAAAGGTTCTTCAGAAAACCATAAATGCCAGTAAAGAACTTTCATTTTCAAGAGTGTAGTAAGAAAGAAGATGCTTCTGATGTTAACCTTACTTTTTATATTACAGTTTAACGTTTATCTGCCAATAGCGTACTACTTTTCAGTGTCTTTTTGTTTTTCTGGTGGCCAGAAGTTATTACTGATGTCTGATTGGCTGTAGTGTGTGGGGCTGATGGTGCAGTTTTTGGAGGGGATCAGGAGGGCATGAGACTGATGCTCAGGCATAATGGAGTCCATTGTGTTACCACAGCTCCAGATCGTATTCACCATTGACTTCATGTTGAGCCCTACCACCACACCCTGAGCCTATTTACTGACCTCTAGAAGTTTGGTGTGTGTGTGCTGGTGACTTGTGATGTTTGTGTTGACCTCCTGGGGGGACCTCCTGGGCTAACTTGTATTTATCAGGTAATTTCTGTAAATATCTCCCAAAACAGTTACTGAGGTGTAACATATGCTCATTTTGATTTCTTAAGTTATAATAGGCCCAGTTTCTTTGTGGTATTAAAATGCATTTTCAGTCATCACAAGTGTTCATTCAAGTCACATTACTGTTTTTACCAGGGATTAACATTGCTTAATTTATGTTGAAACTAGATTGAGGCCTTTCCCATTTATTTTGTTCTATATTAGAGTTGTCAAAAGTATAGCATTCGGTACCAGTCGGTATTGAGATTTTAAAAATGCCCGTTTCCTGCTAACATTTGAGCGTTATTGAGTGCATTCTTAAACACCACTGATTGGCCATTGTTTTCACGTGCTCAACAAATATGACTGTGATTGGCCATGAAGGTCATCGGTTTACCACTCTTTACCACTGCTATTCACCAAGTGCAAACACAGATACACAAACACTCAAGCGTTTCAAAGCCGCGTCGATCAGCTGATCTGTCTTTGAGCTGACATATGAGCAATCCACTCAGATGTTAGCAGGAAATGGACATATTTAAAATTTCAGTACCGATTATTACCAAGGCGGCACGGTGGCTCAGTGGTTAGCACTGTCGCCTCACAGCAAGAAGGTCGCTGGTTTGAGTCCTGGCTGGGCCAGTTGGAATTTCTGTGTGGAGTTTGCATGTTCTCCCCATGATCGCGTGGGTTTCCTCCTGGTGCTCCGGTTTCCCCCACAGTCTAAAGACAACTCTGTATCGGTGAAATTAACTACTAGTGAACTAATTAAGTACTAGTGAATGAAAAAACCCATGTTACGTGGCTTGCAATTGAAAGTCATAATCTCTCAATTGCAAACTAGTAGGCAAACTACAATTTCAATCCTGTGATATTGTTCTACAGTGTAGCATGTAGAATAGCTTATTTTGGTGCATTTTACCACAACACATGCCATAAGGATCACATGTTAGGTCAGCTTTCAAAGACATGGCTCAAAACATTTAGACCCCCTTGTACTTAATGTAACCCACTTGTGATTGGATTAATGAAAACACATTTTAATACCAGGTGTAAATGGGGCTTGGAGTCACTAGTGTTAATGATAGGCAATGTCCGAAACAAATTCGACAATATTAACACTTATGTAACTTTTTGAGGGCACATGAAATAAAAACTAATGATGTAAACAAAGAAATCATTGAAAATAAGCACTTCTGTATATATTCCCAAAAAGAATGGAAAAGAACTGTCTGTATTGATTTCATAGTGATGTCTCACATTTAAAAATAAACAAAATAGTATAGAATTGTATGATCTGCCATTTATTGTTATTAGCTAATGTATCAGCCAATAGAATTGTAATGCATTCCTACATCAAAGCGACGACTCTCTCCAATAAAGAGAATATTAGTGTATTTCTCTCATTACACCAATCAGCAGCTGGTTTAATACTTTAATACAAGTTCAGAAACTCAATCGCTTCCCTCCCCATTTTTCCCCCCAGTGTAAAACAGCTGCATTTTCTCATGACCTCATAAAGCCAACTCTGGCCATGTGCTCCGTAGCCTTGTTCCGTTCCGGCTCCTCCTCTTTGCGACATCATCAGTTCTGTTGCCGTGATGAGTTTTGCTCATTATCCAGCGTTCTGAAGCATTAGAGCAGCTTGCGTAACTGTTCCATTACTAAAACCACACTTCCATTATTTCAGTGCCTTGGGCCAGTCCTCCATACATTGATCCTCATGTAAAGCACTCAATTACTTTGTAAAGCCTGTCTTTTTCTTCTTGATTCATAATTGCTTGATTTATTTTTCCGGAAGAAAGAAATGCCACTAATGCGCACATCAAACTTTGTTTTGAGCGTGTTAAATTAGCGCTCCATCATTAAATTAATCTTAAGATTTTTATAAAGCACTTAAAAACCGCCGTTTCCCGGTTCCTTGCAGGAATTTTCAAAGCGACTCGCCCCATGAAATCATTTATTTGGAAGCCATCCTGTTAATACATCCCAAAGCAATGAATATTTAATGCCGTGAAAGCCAGCATACTCTGCAGAAAGACACATCACATCCACACTGGCCTGTTGCTCTTTGTCTGAGAGAGCATGCAACAGTTAGGGTGTTGTAAACTGATCCGCAGGGTGTAGTAGCGGCTGTAATCTTTCTCTGTCTGCTTCTATCTCTCTCTCTCTCTTCCCCCCTTCCTCTTTGTGAAACACCAGCTGCTCTGCTTCTCCCCCTCCTTCGCTCCAAAATTCCCCTTTCTGTCTGCTTTTATCAGACCGGTCAGTTCTCCCAGTCACTCCCCCGGTTCTCTTTAGATTTTCAGACTCGGTTTAGGATTCAAGCATCTCTCTTTGGAGATCAGATTGCTTTGAGAGAATAAGCAGAATTTGAGACTGATTTTGAGAGATTTTCCCTATTTTCTGTCCCTGAAAAAGATCATCACTGTAGATTGTCTGAATTATTTGGGGAAAATAGTGGCACTCTTGTGTGTTTCGTTAAAAAATCGAGCTAATTAACTATTTGTTGATTGATGGTGTAGTTTTGGAATAGGACGTTCCATTAAATATTTATTTTACTTTGTTTTATATGAAAATGGTGGAGTTTTGAAGCTTCGAAACAACAACATTTAATTTAAAAGAATCAAATTATTTTTTGAGCACAAATAATCACTGAAAAAAATGATTCATTGGATTTACTCAATTTATTTAAGGCAAGTGGTTGCAAACACTTTATATGGGCTGAATTTAAACAAATTAAGTTGAACATTACTAAATTTAATTTGTTTGTTTAAATTCAGGCCATATAAAGGGTTTGCAACCACTTGCCTAAAAATAAATTAGTTATTTAATGTAAAACGTCCATTTCCCGCTAACATTTGAGCGCGTTCTTAAACAGCGCTCAAATGTTAGCGGGAAATGGACGTTTTTAAAATTTCAGTAACGATTGGTATCGAATTCCAGTATCATGACAACACTAATGCCAAAGTAACTCAAAAGTAACGTAACAGATTACTTATTATAAAAAGTAACTAAGTAACATAACTAGTTACTTTTTTGGGGAGTAACTCAATATTGTAATGCATTACTTTCAAAAGTAACTTTCCCCAACACTGTGCAAGACCATGTTTTATTTAGCAACAAGGTCAAATTTAGGTGCTTGCCATTCCCTAGAGATCCTTTGTAATGAATGCTAAGCTGGTTATAAGCTGTCATTCAAACATTTGTTTACTTATAAAAGTCATTTTCCTGACTTTTATTTGACTAAATGTAATAGTGAAAAATCAGAAGGATTTTTTGAAATGCTTAATGTTATAGTACATGCACAAAAAGTTTGGTTTCTTCTTCGTCTGTCACATTAGAAAGGAGGATGTGCACATGTCTTCCTGTGTTTGTGTACATATGCATGTGTGTGTTTGAGAAAAAGTGAACTCTAGACCAGCTTGTCTCAGCCCAGTCCCCTGACTCTGGGTGAGTCAGCTGTTTTACAGGGTACTTACTCTATATAATACCATATCAGTATAAGACACACTAGCGGCTACTATTCTTTCAACAATCCCATCTTTCATCCAGAATAAGATAACCTTTAAAACGAGATGATAAACCACAGCTGTAAGTGATCCACTCCAGGAAGAGATGGCCTGATTTCCTCATTTACACACACACGCACACACACTCACACGTGTGAGCTAAGGTGAGATGATATAAATGATCCATTGCAGCAGAATGAGCTTGACAAATAAGCCTTTGTTTAGCTGCTCATATTCCTCATTCACCAACAGGATGAAACGGTTTGCACAGGGAAGCTGATTTCAAGCGTATATCATATGCAAATACATACACACTTTCAGAACATTTCAAACACAACAGTTTATATTTCTGTTCCTGATTATATTTAGATATTTATCATGCAAGCATACAGTTGATAGATTTGACCAGCTCTGGCAAGTTAACGCATCAAATGTGAGCTATTGGGAGTGGTCACAGACAGCTGTTTGCACACATGTTTCCAGGACAACTGCTGCCTTGGCAACCATGATTAGTGATGTCACAGGATACTGTCTCACAGGAGGGTGGAAGAACAGTCACAAAGCGCATTAATTAGCTTGCTTCTGTAATTAGGGGAAATCTAGGTGCCATGTATTTCATTAGCAGTAGCTGAGGTCTTAGATTTTGAAACTTTCGGCGACTAAAGGTAGAAGTAAACTTTAAAGTACTCAGATGTATTAGTCATTCAAGCGTCTGTCTTGTTTTTTTCGGTAATTAAGATTTTGATTAGTTTTGGGCTTGTATATGTCGTCTATGCCATACATGCAATTGTTTTTCAGTCATTTCAAGGTATTTTAGAATATTGGGAAATACAAATATGCACTTTCAAAACATGATTTCAAGAAATTAATAGGATTTTACAACATGTATGTAAATATTTGGTAAAAAGGCAAAGTTTTTATCTAAAAATAATGCAAAATAAGGTTTTATGGCTGTTGATTTTTCTCCTTTTTCCTGCAAAACAGCACATTATAATAAGGATAATGATTATACGGATCAAAACTAATCGTTTGCTGATGGTCCACAAAAGCAGCATTCATCAAGATATGTTTGATTCATTAAAATACATACAGTTGAAGACAAAATTATTAGCCCTCCTGTGATTTTTCAAATATTTCCCAAATGATGTTTAACAGAGCTAGAAATTTTTCACAGTATTTCCTATAATATTTTTTCTTCTGGAGAAAGTCTTATTTGTTTTATTTTGGCTAGAATAATAGCAGATTTTAATTTTTTAAAAACCATTTTAAGGTCAATAGTATTAGCCCCGTTAAGCAATATTTTTTTTGATTGTCTACAGAACAAACCATTGTTATAGACCATTTTGAGGGATGTAAACAATAACAATGGTCCTAATGTATTTCCTGTATTACATTTTGAATTTCTATAGCTTCCAAGAATCCAAAAAGGTCCACATATTGATAAATAATGTTATGGCAGCCTTTTTAATATTATGATATTATTAAATTGCCTTTTGTTAATGTTATGAAATAGTTTGGTAACAAGCAGGAAATGTTTAAGGGCCAGTGACATCGCCACATCGAAATGGTCTATACAATGACTTGCCTAATTAAACTAACTTGCCTAATTAACCTAATTAAGCCTTTAAATGTCACTTTAAGCTCAATACTAGTATCTTGATAAATATCTAGTAAAATATTATGTACTGTCATCATGGCAAAAATAAAAGAAATCAGTTATTAGAAAGGAGTTATTAAAACTATTATGTTTAGAAATGTGTTGAAAAAAATCTTTCCATTAAACAGAAATTATACAGGGGGGCTAATAATTCTGACTTCAACTGTACATATGTGCAACAAGGAAATATCATACATTGGAATATGCAAGGAAAAACTAGTAAATAATAATTATGTCTACAGAAAATGTAGTCGCCTATACTGGATGAAGCATGACCCAAGCAGAGCATCTCTGGCAGTAAAATAACACCTTGTTCAATGTATGATCAATTGACACTGGATTTAAAATGAGCACTTTTTTGTACGCAGTGTAGACATACTTCAGCTGTTGCAACGTGAGCGACCGACCACTGTCATGTCTAAAGTAGACACAATAGGACACTGTCTACCACTGTGCGGCTCTCCGTCATCCTTTTGTGGTAATAGGTAATAGGACCACGCTTTATCCACCACCGTCTCCAACATTTGAAAACAGCAGTGCAGTGTGACATTTGTTGACTGAGCCAGGCCAGAAGGGTCATGTAAGTGTTTCACCCTGTGATAGAAGATTTGCTCATTCTGTGAAGAAGAAATCGCCCCGTTACATCATCTTTAAGTCAGACCCAAATCTTGGCCCATGATAGTAGGTCAGCCAAGAAGGGCAAATGAGACACACCTGGTGCACATTTTTACCATTTCTGTGTAAACAACTTGCAGTGCTTCCAAAATCACATACTTCCCTACTGTATATTATGTGAAAAACAGTATGCGACCCAAGTTGTATGTCTAAATTCATAGTATTCGACAAACAGTAGGCGAGAATTCCCAGATGTCACACTACTTCAGATGAGATCCAATAGACGCTATACTGTCTCATGAAGTCACACGAGAGAGTTTATGAATGGGAGTGAAGCGACGCAACTAACGCTACCCCCATGTGATCATGACAACAATGGCGGATGTAGTACATCCGAATTCCTTTCATACTATCCACATTCCTACTATATAGAACAATGGTCTCAAACTTTCTGGAGAGCCACAGCTCTGCAGAGTGTAGCTCCAACCACCTCCAACTCACACCTGCTTAACTCTTGTGTATTGTTCAAATGGTCTACACTTTTATTATGTTGGTGGCTGTTTTTTGCCCCATTGACTTCCATTATAATGACAGTTTTTTTGATTGCAAAGCCATGACAGCATATAATGATGCATTCTGGATTGTTGGTGGTTTTCCCTTTTGGGAAGAGGTCAAATTTGTAATTACATTTTTTTTTATTAACTATGTTTTAAAATAATTCATTTATTTAATGATATTAAAATAAAAAGGGGAAAATATATTTTTCAGATCTACTTCATATTTAAAAACTGTGTCAAGGTGCTGTGAATTGTGTCATGTATTTTGCATATACTATTATCACGATAACAATAATGTTTTGATATATTGTGCAGCCCTATAATGAATGATTTTGTATTGCAGATCGGAAAAGAAGAACTTAATATTGAGTGTTCTTTTAAGACACAGTGTTTCTTTTTTCTCGGTTTCATCAGCAAAAATAGTTCCAAAACTAGAGCAGAACTAATGCGCATCTCAGATCAAATGGATCTGTTTTTGAACAAATTAAGTGAGCCAGTGATTCAAAGAGCCATTTATAAAAACAATCTCTGTGTCCAGAATGGTATGTGACCTTTAGCGTTAGTTTTGTTGCTTTACTGCCATTCATAAATCCTCTCCTATGGCCTCATGGGACTGTCATATGCACACTTCACATTCTTGATAGAAGTAGTAGGTCATCCAGGTACTTATCTGTTTTGTGAAAACCGTAAATACTACTTGGATTACATATGCCATACATAATAAGAAAGAGGATCATAAGAAAGAAGAAAACTTTGTATAAAAACTGGCGGATTTAGTGTCAAATGTATTATGTACAACAGGCCTATAACCAAGTTACCAGCATAAAATCACACTTCAAGAGTTCACACTTAGCTGATGATTGATTATAAAGCGAATTTGGCATGCTGTCCCGAGAGAGAGCCCTGAGCTCATAAGATCCTTGAGCCCGGGGCTCCCTCCCGTTTGCAGGGCGAGAGGGGAGTTTGAGCTCAGGTAGGTCTCGAGAACTCCCCACTCTTGGTTAGAGTTAATGACAGATAAATTTGCTGTGTAGAGAAATACTGCTGGTTAAGCATTCGACTATAGTGTTAATTTAGATTGATCAATTCACTTATGACACATGTTTTTTGGACTGTGGGAAGAAACCGGAGAACCCGGGGAAAACCCACGCGGCCACGGAAAGAACATGCAAACTCCGCACAGAAACGACAGCTGGCCTGTTAAGGATTTGGACCAGTGACATTCTTGCTGTGAGGCGACAGTGCTAACCATTGAGCTATCATGTCGCCCTATAGAGGGAAAGGTGGAGGAGTAGGGGTGGAAGGGGGGATTCTTCAAGGCGAAGATAACTGTAGTGGGAAACTCTGGTTATTTATAGTGAGTTGGGAATCATCTGATTGGAGAATCAGGCGTTAGTTAATGCGTGACCAGCCATGTTCAATCATAATCACATGCTCCTCTCGAAATTAGTTTATAAATAAACTTCACTTAAAACATGATTGAATCATTATTGTCCCCCACCCTCGCTCTCTTCATTGTTTTGTTGTCAATATTGCACACCCATAATTCTAGCAAAAATGCTCCTCTCATCTATTTCATTATCATAATGGAGGTGGTCTAAATTTACATGTTTTTTTAAAACAATATTCTTTATTTGTTTTCATTGTGGTCATCGTCTTTGATGTGAACAGGTGTTTAGACTTGACATGAGTTTGATTTAAATAATGAATTTCATTTTTGAATGGACTATCACTTTAAGACGCTGTGATCTTATTTGGTGTTGTTTAGGCTTAACATGTTAAAATATAATATAAATGAGTCTGTGCGATAGCCCAGTGGTTAGTGGGCTGACATATGGTGCAACAGCACTCCGTGCATCCCGAGTTCGAATCCCGGCTAACGGACCTTTCCCAATCCTACCCCTCTCCTACCCCCTGACGGTGTGGTTGAGTCAAACATTGAGTATGTTTACATGGACACCAATACTCTGATTTTAATACGAATAAGACAATACTCTCATTAAGAGTCTACCATGTAAACAGCCATGTTAATGCCTGATAGTTAGCTGTAGGACTAATGTTAATCAGATTCACTCTAGTGAATGCATAAAAACCGCCATCATAATTTACTCGAGTGCACGCCTCAGGTTGCACCCCACAGGTTAAAAACCCCTAACCTATACTATCTATACCTATACTATTATTTATTGGAAAAAATCTGTTTATTTCTGATTTATATATTTCTGCTTATTATTATTTTAATAATTGGTTGGTTGTGCAAAAAATACACTGAATTGTGCACAGCAGAACTGTCACCTCTCACCCATTGACCCCATCCTGGTCTTCCCCTAAGACTTTTTCCCAATTCCTTGCAGTTCGCGGAGACCCGATGGGTTACGATGCCCCTGATCTCTCACCCACTTCCTAGACACTTCGTTTTCACTGACTTCCTTCTTATTGTTTTTGTAAAATAAAAGCCTCTCAAATAGCAGTGACCGGCAGCGCGCCTATATATCGACTGCAAGATAATCAGTTTAGGAAGCTATTATCTACAGCATTTGTTTAAAATGATAGTTCAAATACAGTTGTAAGAGTATTAAAGCGCTTAATCCACTACGACACAATGATAACTCAGTCTGTGAGCTTGAGTGAGCACAATAGAGATTTTAAGGAGGCTTTTTCATGACGATGCCACAATGAAACTATTCATCTGAACTCAGTGTGCACTCACACACACTATTCATCTCAGCCCATAATGAACACGCTGAAAACCCATGGCAAACTGCACAATGACCTCCTAAGGAACTCTTTGCCTCCGCATATGTGCAGACACACACGCACATATGCAAAATGATATGACATGAAAAACCATTAGTTAGGAAATAATCAGTCAAACATATTTTTGAATCTGATCTTGCCCTTAAATCCCCATAGGTCTGGATATATCTAGATACAGTTCAGTGTATGTGGGCGTCAGTCTCTATACATCAATTTGACACTAAACACTAGCGCTCACCACAGGAGAATGTCAAGAATGCTCCAGATGTGTCGGTGTGTGTTTACGTGTATATGTAGTAAAGCGGCTGTCCGCAAGCTTTTCAGTGGAAATTTGCCTTCTGTTTATTTTATCCCCTTTTCTTCCATCTTATTTTTTTATGAGGTCACTGAGGTCGAACAATTCACACACACACACACACACACACACACACACACACACACACACACAC
>CAIGQV010019186.1:9682700-9715423 GCA_903798115.1 Danio jaintianensis | reverse complement strand
CACACACACACACACACACACACACACACACACACACACACACACACCTTTTCTTCTATCCTGTTTACTTCTTAAGATCAATCACTGAGGTTGAACAATTTACTTTTTTGTGTTATTATTTTACTCCTCCCTTTTCTTCCATCCTATTTTTTTCTTGGGATCGCTCACTTAGGTCGAACATTTGATCTTTTTTTAATGTTAGTGCTAGTGTTGATCTTAAAAAGGCTATTTGTTAAAGTGTTCATGTATTACTTGCTTTTGAATGCCAGTTAAAAAGCAGCTTGTAATGAAACTTAGCTGTAATAAACGTCGCTCATCTTCTTTGGTTGTCTGTAATGCCTGTAGACTAATTTGTATGTGAGGGACTCAGGATGTTTTTGCTGGGAAAAGGATGTGACATTTACATGCACTCCTGAGAGCCTCTCTTCCGTTTTATGACATATCAAAGGAATGCTTAAGCCCAGTTTATACTTCAGTGTTGAGTGATTGCCATACACCCATGGTGCATCCCCTGCACGTAGCCGAGGCCGTTGTGAGCGTTTATACTTCTGTGTTCTGTCTGTGTTGCTCTGCAATAACATGTCTGAAATGCTAAATAGGGTTTCTATGCTCCACTGTGTCAAGTTTCTTTGCTGGTGTTTTGGGTTTAAAGGCCCTGCTATATTTCAAACGAAATTGAAAAAATTACTGAAATGACGTAATTACGAACAAAATCTGTCCAAAACGAAGTTTGTTTTGAATTCGTAGTTTGAAACGACTCAACAAAGTGAACTTTTTGAGGGAGATCGTTTTGGTTCTAAACATCTTTGAGCTACCTTTGGTCCGTAACGATTATGTGATCAGTGGGTGTGTTCTGGAACTCCACCTTCTTTGAATCTAGAGTCAGACAGGAGAAAAACATCCAGCAAAGCAACACTAAAGGATGAATTATACTTCGGCATCGAGCGATCGACGTAACCCACGGTGCATTTCTTGCACATAGCCATGCATAGGCCTGGGCAATATGGTAAAAATGCAATCTTGATAATTATTTTCTCTATTGAACGATAACAATATATATTTTGATATAAGCTGTTAATGCTTCCACTTTTAAAAGAGTATCCCAACCATGACTGAAGGTGGATACTACTGGCGGGAAAGTGAACTGCGGGCGGGAAAGTGAAATGAGTGTACTAAACAATACTGGGTGACGCAGCATGACCTATTTTTGGTGACCAAACATTTGGTGAATCTCTAATATCAACACAATTATAGATTCCTGTTGTTGCATATTTATGCTGTGTGATTGGCTCTTAGAATCAATATCGAGTAAAAATGTCCAGAGCTTATCATTGTTATCAACATAAATTTTATTGCGATTCAATATGATATCGTTTATCGGCCCAGCCCTAGCCATGCATTTATACTTCTACCAGAAAGACCAGGGAGATGTACACAAATGACTGCACCTCAAAGGACGCCTCTGTCAAAATCCTGAAGTTTGCAGACGACACCACACTTATCGGCCTCATTCAGGACGGTGACGAGTCTGCTTACAGACAGGAGGTTAAGGAGCTGGCTGTCTGGTGCAGTCACAACAACCTGGAGCTGAACACGCTCAAAACAGTGGAGATGATAGTGGACTTCAGGAGAAACCCCCCTGCTCTCCCCCTACTGAGCATCATGGACAGCATTGTGGCAGCAGTGGAGTCATTCAGGTTCCTGGGCACCACCATCTCTCAGGATCTGAAGTGGGACACTCACATTGACTCCATTGTCAAAAAAGCTCAACAGAGGTTGTACTTCCTTCGTCAGCTGAGGAAGTTCAACCTTCCAAAGGAGCTGCTGAAACAGTTCTACACTTCCATCATTGAATCAGTCCTCTGCACTTCAATAACTGTCTGGTTTAGCTCAGCTACCAAATCCGACCTCCGAAGACTACGTCGAATAGTTCGGACTGCTGAGCGAATCACTGGTACAATCCTCCCTACTCTCCAAGAACTGTACTTATCCAGAGCAAGCAGAAGGGCTGCCAAAATCACTCTGGACCCCTCACACCCAGCACACTGCCTCTTTGAACTTTTACCTTCTGGTCGACGCTACAGAGCACTGTGCACCAGAACAGCCCGACACAGAAACAGTTTCTTCCCTCAGGCAATCCATCTCATGAACACTTGATGATAGTAATTATGGAACAAACATCACTACTTGCTATACACTCTTTATACACATAAACACTTATTTAACAACATATTTTACATGCTAATTTGCACATAACAGCTGCTGTTGTATATAGTAATATTCCTGTACATAAACTTGTCAATTTGTATATTTGCATTTACTACAACTTTCATTTTTTAAATATATTTATTATCTGTTTTCTGTCCTGTCTCTGTAATTCTGTTGCACTGTAGAAGCTCTGTCACGAAAACAAATTCCTCGTATGTGTAAACATACCTGGCAATAAAGCTCTTTCTGATTCTGATTCTGAGATAAATATGATATTGAATTCGATTTATTTGATAAGCATTATTTGACAAAAATATCATTTAACAAAACATAGGATTTCTTTGGTGGAGGCCCCGTCCGTAGCTTGAATCAGAAGCTTTTGGATCAAGCTATGACTGCCAAGGATGAAGGCAGGGGCAGAGCCTACCCCCTGAACAGAGCCAACCTGGTGTTGGTGGCGAGAATGGTGGGTGAACATCTGCATCAGTATCTGCAACCAAATGAATGAAATGAATAGACAGCTTATGTATTTCTTGTGTCTTTCTTGTGGCTATTGGTTGGAACTGATTGTGATGAATGACGTGACATTAGGTATTCCTTGTGCATTAGGTCTTCCTGATAGAACTAGCACTAAAAGGTACATTTCTGTGCTCTGTTTTTGTTGCTCTGCAATAACACTTCTGAAATGCTAGCTGGCGATGGGGTATTTATGTTTCTCTGTGTCGAGTTTCTTCGCAGGTGTTTTTTTTTTTTTTTTACACTGGAAATACCTGTAATGCTACAATACTGTACAAGTAGCTCAAACTCGCTTATTTAGAGGCGGAACCGAACACAAAGCAAAAATATCCATATGGAGCTCCTCCGCAGGACTCGACACTTGTTAAACACTTGCTCCAACAGGCTCGCTCCTCTCCCATAGCTCTCAGCCCCACCCACACTCATCAACACTAACAAGCCGACCAATCGCAGAGCTTGCACTACGCGTAGTCGCGATGTGTAATTACATTTTTGAGAGGTGCACGTCAAGACTGGACCATCCGACGCAGAAGTATAAAGCAGCCTTAAGTTAGCAACATGATTAAGCTGGAGGGTGGAGTAGCAGAGCTGGTACAGATGTATACGCACCTGTACAATCACTTGCAAATAGTTGTTGCAGTTGTAACTGGGTACCATTATATAATTATTTTGCCTTCACCAAATGGTCAGTAGCATTCAGAATAAAACCTCTGAGGTCCAAAAAGATGTATGCATGGATGTCAATAAGATTAATGACATGCATGTAGAACACAGATAATAAGAATTCTTATATTGTGCCCAATTAGTTGAGTAGTTTTTAAGACAGCCTGTAAACCAGGGTTTTTGTACTTTATTTTATTGTATGCACTAAAAACGTTGGAAGTAGGATTTCTAGTTTTCACTGAGAATTCATAGAAATGTTACAAATAATTACAAGTAAATGGCACATAACACATTAAATGAACATGAATTTTTAAAGACTGGAACATTATTTTGCTCTTAAACGTACTCGAATACCTATTTCATTCGTTCATTTTCTTTTCGGCTTACTCCTTTTATTAATCTGGGGTCGCCACAGCGGAATGAACCGCCAACTTATCCAGCATATGTTTTTACGCAGCGGATGCCCTTCCAGCCGCAACCCATTACTGGGAAACATCCACACACTCATTCACACACTACAAACAATTTAGTTCATCCAATTCACCTGTAGCACATGGGGAAACCGGAGCACCCGGAGGAAACCCACGCCAACACGGGGAGAACATGCAAACTCCACACAGAAATGCCAACTGACCCAGCCGAGGCTCGAACCAGCGACCTTCTTGCTGTGAGGCGATTGTGCTACCCACTGCGCCACCGTGAGGCCCCGAATACCTATTTGTTAACTGTAAAAGACAATATATGGACAGTTTTTTTATTGTTCTTGCTCTTTCTCTCCTCTGTTCATTCTCACAATTTTGTCTTCCTTCATTTGACACAGTCATACAGATTCTGTAATTTCCAATCTCTTTCAAAGATTCATCATCACTTTCATTTCATAACCTTTTTTACGAATGTTGAAGTTGTAATGAGGGTAAATGAGTGCAGAGCTCATGACTGGCAGAGAGAGAATAAGAGAGACAGAAGGAAGGACTGTCATTTGGCCTCAGGGCTTTGACTGAGCTCAGAATTGCTGGCATTCTCACGAGCCACAGCAGCTGAATAGAGCTCCCTCTGTGTGTGTGTGTGTGTGTGTGTGTGTGTGTGTGTGTGTGTGTGTGTCCGTGTGTGTGTGTGTGTGTGTGTGTGTGTGTGTGTGTGTGTGTGTGTGTGTGTGTGTTTGTGTGTGTGTGTGTGAGGAAGCGTGACCTGAGAATCAGCACTGCTCGCTTCTAGTCTGTGCTGAACTGGCCAAGAGCTCATATTAGGGTTGTCTTGGCGACTTTCTTCAAGCGCTGTTCAGAGGTGCATGGTTTTGTCTGTCCTCCATTATCATAAATGTTTATTCATGACACTTATGTGCATTCTTAGGAGAAAAAGTGGTGGAAACAAGACCACCTGAGACTTAAAAGGTAGCTTTAGTTTATGCTTCCAGTGATGATGATAATAATGCATGAAAAAATGAAAGTGTATAAGATTGTTGATAAGTACAGTTTACCGCTCCTGCTGAAATGTTGAGATTTACTGGTAAAGTATGGCAGTATCATCAAGATAATGGGCTTGTTTCCATAATGGGAAAACACAAGCTGATAAGATAAGTTAACTATTTTGGATAAAAGCATCTGCTATTCTGATGTTTATTCGTGATGCTTATGTGCATTCTAATGAGGAAAAAGTCAACACAGGCTCACTCTGAATACGTACCCGTATACGTATACATTTCTGAAGAGCGTGAATTATGTAGCCAGAGCTACGTATGGCTGCATTTTTATCTTTAAAATAAACGATACGGGGCGGTATGATGCCTCCGATGTCTTCTGTTTCTGCGGTTTCAGCTGGCCGCTTACCTACATGTGGATACCTTTTCCGCTGTTACCAGTTTGCCCAGTAGCTCGCTGTGTATGTCGGCGGACTTGAGATGCAGAGAGGAGTTGATCGCGATGACGGGGTTCGAGTCCGGTGAAGAACGGTTCCAGAAAGCAGGCAAAACAAAAACAAAAGGCAAAAAAATAAAATAAACAAGTAAGTAACAGGGTGAGAACGTGGTAAGATCTGAAAACCTGGTAAAAATCAAGAGGCCACGAGGACTTTCCTTTTTCTGGATCGCTTTTGAAAACACTGTCGGTTGGGTTTAGGGAAGGGATTGGGGGGGATGTTATCGCTCGGTTGGTCAGTCAGTCAGTCGACAGTGGCCTATGCGAGAACAGCAGGCGCGAATGGCACTCGCAAGAGAAATTTGAGGTCTGAAAAAGCATACACAGTGGCCTCTGGTGGATTCGCGAAAACAAAAACTGCTAAAAAAGTAGCTCCTGGGATATATTTTGCGCTGTCCAGAAATATATACAGGGGTACTTATCAATAATGAGCCTGGGTTGTAAAAAGTAGTAAAAAAAATGCCTTTATTTTATGCTATACAATATGGAAATATCTGTTAATTAACAGTTTCCATATTTTGTGATTCACAAGTATTTTCCACCTATTTACGGTTGTGAACTGCATTATAGGACCTTAATCTCTGCTCTGTCAACTTTTGATGTTAAAAATCCAACTCTAGAGTTTAACAAATTGACTTTTGTTGACATTTTAATAAATAATATATAGAGAAATAAGTCTGTAAAACAACAGAAAATGTACTGGCAATTTATTACAAGGTTTTTGTACCATAATATACAACACCAACCCAGACAAAATATCACTTTAAACTATTAAAAATGTTTAAAATGTCACTTTTTCTAACTTTTCAAGGTTAAAAGTTGTTGGAAGAAAGATCAAAGTCCCATAGTGCAATTTAAAAGCATAAACAAACAGCGAAAAATTAAAACATGAATCAGAAAATATGGAAAACTGCATATTTACAGTTTTTTATATACGCTGTAAAAAATTATATTCACCTCTTCTACTGAAATGGTGAGATTAATTTGTAAATCCTAATAATAGAGCACTCAAACACTTGGAATACAGATTTGGAAAGAATCTCCTCACTATCATCATGGCATTATCATTAAGATAATGGGTACATTTCCTAGGAATAGCACTAAGTGATAAGTGTTTAATGCACATTAAGTCGCTTCGGATAAAAGCATCTGCTAAATGCATATGTATATGGATTATAGCGCATAAGTCTGACTATTTGCATAAGAGAGTTCACAAACAGGATCGGCGTGTTTCTATTAATTATTTCGTGTGTGTTTAGTTTTGGGAGCTTGTTTAGTGTGACTCAGAGATGATGTGTGTACACACCCCAAACCTCCCCACCTCACACCTCACAGAGAGAGAGTTCAGGACATTCTTGTTGCTACATCACACCATTAATCTTCATTAAACCCAGGGATTTTAGACTTGAAGATTTGATGATGCATTTAATATAACAGAATGGCATCTGGAACTCTCCAGTTAGAAGAAATGTTGACATTTTACCCCTTGAAATTTTTTTTTATACTTTATTTGTCTGTCTTTTACATATTTCTTCTGGCTTTTCGTATTACTGTATACATCTGTATTCTGTCTTTAACAAAATCTGATATTATTTCAGCAACAATCTTCCAAAGTAATGTCAGTGAAGCTCCCTCCTGCAAAATGATATCATGATAGAATGACACTTTCACTCTTATTTCACTTGAAAAATTGTTTACACAGCAAACGCCCTCTGGTGTTCAACCTGTATTCCACACCTGTCATGTCTTTTCCTAGAAAATCTCTACATTTTTTTTTTTTTAAACACTGGAACATGTCGGGCTGTCGGGCAGTGCTGACTAGTGAATATCTGGAGATGATAGGAATCAGTGTTTGAGTGTCAGTCTTGCTGCATTGGGAGAATATCATAAAACCGTCCAACACTAAATATGTGTGATAATAACCGCCCAAAATAATGCATGCCGAATGCTATAATTTAAATTTGACACATTTACAGTGCATTCAAGGTGTTCATTATTTATACACCCACACATTCTCAATACTAAATGGCAATGATTATGCGATGATTTTGACAATGATGTGTAACATGTTTGACTGGTTTGATCTCAGTGAACATTCAGATCTGTGATTGTGAAGCTGCTTTAAAAATCTAATTATTACACAATTCTGGGATGAGTTTATGGTTCAGATATAAATATATCTATGGTTACAATAATAATAATACAATATATCACTTTTTCAGTGTCACTGGCTCAAATACCTGATTTGGTAGCTCTGCACGTCATTTTAAAGGAATATTTCTTTCAAAAATTTAAATTCTTTCATTATTTACTCCCACTCCCTAGAGATGGTTGTGCGTGAAAATCCCAGTAGATAAGCAGTTTCTGAAATACTCAAACCAGCCCGTCTGGCACCAACAACCATGCCACGTTTAAAGTCACTTAAATCAGTGGTCCCCAACCTTTTTATCACCGTGGACCGGTCAACGATTGACAATTTTAGCGTGGCTGGTGGTGGGCGTTGCGGTGGTTCGTAGGTTGCTAGGCGACCGTTATCAACCGTTTTTTCAGAGGATGACAAGCTGACAAAACATTGCTGTCACTCTGATACAAGTTTTATTTATGGAGAAAATTACAAAGCACTGCAGTGTTTGGGTGCTCTATGTTTGTCTGAGATAATTAGTCTACCGAAATGTGTATATTCATTACAAGCTGAAGCTGATCGGTCAGTTCTTGTCACGTGACTCGTGGTGCACTCACGGCCTTCATTCAACAGGTTGCGTCTGGAAGGCATGAGCGCGTCACACGTCCATTGGAAATATCGAACTTGCACGAACTCTAGAAAAGACACGATATGCTAATGGTCCCTAAAAGGCCCCCATCATTTGCAATCTCCAGCAGTTGATCTTCTTGCATAGACATGCTGGATTCACCTGATTTGTTGACAAATGAGTTGCGGATCCATTCCTTGGCAGTTCGCGTGTCCTTCACTGGGTCTTTTCCCCTTAGCAAAGAAATTTTTCAAAGACGTCTGTTTCTTACTCATTTTGCTAGAATGTGGGTTAAATTTGGGCGCTCAAGTGACCAAGATGTAAGCAAGAGAATATGGTAATTTAAAAAATATATATATTTTAAATATAAGACTGTTCAGACTCAGATAATAAATAAAACAGAAATAAATATTGATTTCTTGTGCGGCCCGGTACCAATTGATCCACGGATCGGTACCGGTCCAAGGCCCGGTGGTTGAGGACCACTGACTTAAATCACCTTTCTTCCCCATTCTGATGCTCGGTTTGAACTGCAGCAGATTGTCTTGACCATGTCTAAGCAGTTGGACAGGTGTACCTAATAAAGTGGCCGGTGAGTGTATTTTATGCAGATGCACTGCATAGAAAAATGCTTGATCACCCCAGTCAATCTAATTTATGAAATTTTTCCAAACAGAGCTATTCAAATCATCTGGTGAAATTATATTCATATCGCAGCAAAACAAAATATCAGCCCTACTAAGAAGTTGTGTTTTTATTTACAACTTTAAAAAAAAGTACAGTATTTTTTACAGTCCTAAAGTGTCATATGGTTATTAACGGATTTGTTCAGAAGAAAATATGCGGCAGCTTATCTAAAACCTTCCCCTTTTTTTCTTCTTCTTTTTCAAATAACTCTAACAAAGCCGACTTGCTTTCTTTTTTAACACGATGACCATCTCTGTATAGTGTCTCAGTGCGATCTGTTTGTCTGTAGACTTAACATGCAGCTCGCTTGACTTGGAGAGAGTTTACATCGACTTACTGTTGAGGGTTAGGAAGTTGAGGGGTGGGGCTTGGTCACACTTTCTCTCACTGTCTTAATCTGTCGCTCTGCTGCATTTTTTTCCCTCCTCCTCCGTCGTTTCCGTTTTTCGCCTCTTTTTAGTCAAGGGAGGAAGCTGTTTCTATTGTCAAGCAGCTTTGATAAAGCGGGACTCGGCGGCAGGGGGGGTTTGACTAAGAGCTGCTCCGGAGGGAGATTTTATTAGCGGTGTTTATCACGGCCCGGTGGGCAGACGCTAAGGGACAGAGGGTGTGACATGGCCAACGAGGAGGGAAGAAATACATCCCTCACAGAGCAGCCCGACGACGACACCATCACACAGACAGAGACTCCGGTAGGCCTCTGAAAGACGCCCCAAATCCACTTTCATAACTCCACTTTCATAACATACTCTAGGATAAAGTTATAGTTATTGTACTAAAGCTGCAGTCATGTGAAATGTGTTGCGCAAGAATGCAAACCATTGAGTTGTGTTTGTTTAAAGAAATACAGTTTATGTAATTTATTGTATTTTATTTATTTATTTATTTATTTATTTATTTATGTTGGTTTTATAGTATATACCTGAATTATTTTATTAGTTTTTACATTCCACTGTAAAACAATTGTAATAACAATTGCCAAATTTTTTATATAATATTTTTAAACATATTTTAATATATATTTATGTATATAAAGTATTTTTAATTGATTAAAATATATAATTTATTAATTATTAAATAATTAGTTAAATAGTTTTAGTAAAGCATTTCAAAACATTTTTATTTTTGTTTAAACATATTTTAATATATATTTATAACTATAAAGTATTTTTTATTAATTAAAATATAGAATTTATTAATTATTAAATACACTAAATAGTTTTAGTAAAGCATTGCAAAACATTTTATTTTTGTTTATATTGATGCAAAAAGCCACACTGCGATGCTTTGGGACAGCATTCACTTTCTTAAAATCAATGTATGTTTCTTTAAAATAATGTTTTGTGATTAGTATCTAAAATATGAGTTAGTTTATTATTATTATTTACATAAATGTTTTTTAAATGATTATTTCTGTTTAAAATATAACCTGTCTTGAGATTTAACTTTTATTTAAATTACAAAACATGAAGATGGCGTCACGGTGGCACAGTGGGTAGCACGATCACTTCACAGCAAGATCAGCTGGGTCAGTTGGCATTTCTGTGTGGAGTTTGCATGTTTCCTCTGGGTGCTCCGGTTTCCCCCACAAGTCCAAAGACATGCTGTATAGGTGAATTGGATAAGCTAAATTGTCCGTAGTGTATGTGTGTGAATGGATGTTTCCCACTGATGGGTTGCAGCTGGAAGGGCATCCGCTGCGTAAAACATATGCTGGATAAGTTGGCAGTTCATTCCGCTGTGGCGACCCCTGATTAATAAAGGGACTAAGCCGAAAAGAAAATGAATGAATGAATATATTTTTAATCTATTATAAATTATTTAAGATAAGCATTTAAAAAAACATTTTTTGGGGGGGATTGGTATTCAATACATTTCAGAAATACATGTCAATGTGAACTTCCCTGAAAAACAAGAAGCTCTTTTGTTCTTTGGCTTTCAGCATCTCTCTACTTTCCAAATATCTCTTTTTGTTTTCTCCAGGAGTTGAAAAAATATTCTCCGTCTGGCCTGACTTTATAGTTTTCTTTGTGGGCCTCGTCCTCTTCCCTCCCCCAACATCTGATATTGCTGCGAGTTGCATCACGTCATTTCCTCTCATCGGCCTCTTCCTCTTCTGACTCTCCCTTGTGCTTTTTTGTCATTGTTTATGCTTTTCCTCTGTCTGACACTCTTCATATCCTGCCTCGCTCTCTCTCGGGTCTGTTCTGAGAGTTGATGTTTGAACTGGCCTCAGATGTTAGAGGAATGGTCAGATAGATGCTGTGGTTTTTAGGCTTAAACCAAAGATACTGAAAGCGTATCACTGTAACCACTCAAAATAGCTCTCATGTCTTGTTACAGGAAGAGTTTTTATGGTTTGTTAATATTACTGGCAGATTGTCTGCCTTTTTTTAAAGTTGGAAATGTGTTATTTGTCGCAAATCTGATTGAAGTTTTGATATTTTCATGGCACGATAATTGCTGAATATTTTATAACAGTGTATGGTATTATCTAGGGGTGCACGATATTGAAAAATACTGACATCGCAATATGTTTTTTGTCTGCGATATAAGGCCGGCTCATACTGCGATTTTTTTTTTATTTTATTTTATTTTATTTTTTTTTTATTTTTAATTTTTATTTTTTTTAATTTTATTATTATTATTTTTTATATATATATTTTTAAATTTTTTTTTTTTAATAATCCTAAACGATTGTAGCATGTCAGACTGCACGAACATGGCTCTCATGTCACACAGTAAGATCTCAGCTGTCATAATGTCAGACTGACATCCCGCGTTCTGAAATGATTCCTCACAGCAAACATAAAAAATCTGTAGCGGCAATTTTGCACATTCATTCATTCATTCATTTTCTTTTCGGCTTAGTCCCTTTATTAATCTGGGGTCGCCACAGCGGAATGAACCACCAACTTATCCAGCATATGTTTTACACAGCGGATGCCCTTCCAGCTGCAACCCATCACTGGGAAACATTCATACACACTCATTCACACACATACACTACGGACAATTTAGCTTACCCAATTCACCTATAGCACATGTTTTTGGACTTGTGGGGGAAACCGGAGCACCCGGAGGAAACCCACGCGAACATGGGGAGAACATGCAAACTCCACACAGAAACGCCAACTGACCCAGCCGAGGCTCGAACCAGCGACCTTCTTGCTGTGAGGCGAACGTGCTACCCACTGCGCCACCATGACGCCCTCAATTTTGCACATAGCGTGTCTAAATAATAAAACCAGGAAGAAAAAATATTTTCTGAATTTGATATTTCCCCTCTGTCATTTGAATTGTCGCACGGATTGCGTCATCAGATTCTGCGCTCCTATTGGTTCTTGGATTGACGCTCATAGCAGCTGTTATCAAACTGATGTCTGATAGATGTCTAAACAAACATCGACAGTCTAATAGATGTCTGATAGATGTCTAAACAAACATAGACGATCTAATAGATGTCTGATAGATGTCTAAACAAACAAGTCTTTTCGATGTCTATTACACACAAAATTGCTTGTTGGGTTTTGAAATCTCAAAGAATTTTGAAACGCAAAAAATTTTAATCAGTGGTCTATTTGAGCATCTCAAGATTATAATGTACATTATGACAACTGAAAATTATTCAAGATTTACAAACATATAAAGTTGCCTAATGAAAAATATATATTTGGCCTTTTTGGTAGAAATGATCCCATTTGTTTTTTTAGAACTTGTATCTAAGATGTAAGCAACATTCTTTCACCCACAGGTCACACAGAACAACAGTACTATTTATGGCTATAATAGAGCCATTTGAGGATTGACATTTCCTGGTCAATGATTAAGTCCAGACAAGCTATTTTTAATTCAGAAGCTCCTTGTAAAATTCTAATTGGACTTTAAACATGTATGTTTGGGAAATAGAGCAGTTATACTACGTTCAAAAGTTTAATTCATTCTTTTATATGGGGAATAACATCCTGCTCTGAAATTTTGGTTTATTAAAAAATCCTGGCAAGTGGCAAAATATACGTTTCCTGACCATCAAATCAGCATTAAAATAATTTCTGAAGGATCATGAAGATTCTGTAGACATAAAAAAAACTGCATTTTAAACCAAATTACATACTAGCATTTTTTAAAATACATGTGTAATCCAAAGGCCTCATGAATTGGTCATGTGTAGTAAAGTCCTACTTTGATGCCATCGAATCCGAAATCTTTGCTTCTGTTACTGTAAATGACTCATGTGTAAGCTATAAATTCACCAGTCTAGTCACCGTGAGCTTCTTTATCTGTGGTGGAATCTCTGCTCATGTTGACATGCTGTTTTGCATCTAATGCTCTCTGTGTTTATTTGCTCTTAGATCAGATAGCAGTTTGATCACACTTATCAAGAGCTTCTGGGTGTCTTCTGGCATGAAAATACTTTTTAAAGGACTGAATCTGTGTCCCACATTAATATCTGTCAGTTTAACTTCTGAGATTCGGTTACACCGCCAACCTGATTTCACCAAGTAGGACCTGTTCCTGGATTAGCATCTATGTTGATCCTGGAACAACATTCCAATCAGCCAATCAGAATTAAGGGATACGTTTACCGTTTATGTTAAGTTTAGGCTTACGGTTAGGTATATGCACTTCTACATGATTGTTATCCAACTATTATTCCCCTCTGATTTTGGGAATAATTTACAGTTATGGTTGGGCTTAGGGGTAAAGAATAGGTATGGATTACATTTTCCAACAAAAATGATGTTCCAGGATCAACTTAGATGTTAATCCATGATCGAATCATAACTGGCAAATTCATGACGTGCTCGGTTATGCAATAGCTGATTGAGTTGTATCAACAACTTTGGTTTCAAACCAGTTTTGATATGTGGGTAAATCTTCCAGTTATAATTAATTAGATTGTTGTCATACAGCACAAAAAGCTACAGTTTAAAGCTAAAGATACAGGGCTCTTTGATTTCCTTGAAATACAAAACTGTATGTATAACACTGAATGTCATGGAAAATGGCAGTTTAAAAGAACAATCAAAAGTACCGCTGTACACCTTATCAATATGTGAATATAAAAAACGACTTCTGTATGTCTTTGTGAATAAATGGCCTTGCTTAAAGTACACACTGAAGTACAGATGAGATGACACTTGTGTTGTCTCTCTATATGAGCACATAAGCACATGAACTTCCAGAGCAGTTTAACCGCTTTTTACTGTTATATGTGTGATAAACAAAAAGCATTTGTTTAAATCTTAAATAAAGACATTTAAAGTGTTAATCTTGAACAAAAACTGTTTTAAACTTTCATGAAAAAAAGAGTTTTGATCTTTTTCTTATTTAAAGCTTGACTATTCTGTAGTTACATTGTGTAGTAAGACCGACAGAAAATGAAGAGTTGCTATTTTCTAGGACGATATGTATAGGAACTATACTCTCATTCTGGCGTAATAATCAAAAAACTTTGCTGGAGTACCATGGCTGCAGCAGGAACAATGATATTACGCAGCACTGTTACATAGATACCTAGCTGAGGACTATTGCTAAGCATAAAATCAATGCGCATAGTACATGATGATGTAAGTACAGAAGTGTCAAGCTTTAAATAGGAAAATTATCAAAAAAAATTGAGCAAGCAAAATTTGATGCTAATGGTCTAATCCAATTCAATGATTTATGCTAAGCTAAGCTAAAAGTGCTCTTGCCACACCTGGAAATCGGGCGAATGGATTAAAAAATGGTAAAACTCAACATTTAAACTTATGAAATAAGCCTATTTCCAAAAAAGTGAGTGTTCCTTAAAACAGTTATTAACAATAATTAGAAATGTTTTTTTGAGCAGCAATCTCAGAATGATGTCTGAATAATCATGTAACACCAATGACTGAAGTAAACCTGGAAAATCCACGCTTGCCGAGAATAAATGACATTTTAAAGTGTATTATTCAAACTAAGTACACTTTTTGATCAAACAAAAGATGATACTTCCCCCCTACTGTAGCTCATTAGTGTAAATGTTTGCTCAAATTCTCCAACCCCCACTGCATGCTTTATCTCACTACTGTATGTCACTATCTCCCTCTCTCACACACATGTACTAATGCTTTTTCTCCATGTTCCTCTGAATTGTTGTTTATGAAGGTCCTTCCTGTCTCTGTTTCTTAGAAGTCTTTGACCCCATGGAATGAAACCACAGTTAAACTTAACATTAAAATGAAAAATGAACAATCTCTGATTATTAAAACTCACTAAATGGGACTGAAACCTGGAGAATATTGCTTAAAAAGTGAAGTAAAGACACATGCACGATTGACTTATTCCCCACGTTGGTGTCATCTAGTAAAAACCAAGCCTTGCAGAAAACAGGAAGAGACCGTGCAGAGGTTTAACCGGATATCCTGCACAGGGAGGGCGACCCCTCGACCACAGCTCTCCCTTTCCCTCATGTCTTTCTCTCTCTTTTCCTCCGTCTCCCTCTATCCTTCTGTTTCTATGCTACTGGATGTCTGTGTCATCGCCGGAGAGAGGAGAATGTGTTGGTCTGGTGAATGGGATCATTGGGAATTTCTGGATATCCAGGTGACGCTCTGCGATTGGCCGGATCATTGGGTTTTGATTTTTGGGATTGATGTGAAATGGCAAATCTGTCTGAGTTTATTTCCACTGCTGTACTCAGTTTATGTAATTATGAGTTAAAAATAGAGTCGAATTTGTGTAGTCGTAGAAAAATGTGTTGGCTGGGACTTCATTGCATTATTGTTGATTGTTTAGTGGGTGTGACTGAACTTGTGTAACCTGTAAATTATTTGTTTGAGGTTTTATAGTGTGGTTCTAGTGTGTAGCTAAGTCTTCGGTGTGCTTTTGAAGTCGTTGCAAGTGCTTGTTTGTGTATTTTTACACACGGATTTCAGTCTAGCGAGTTCTTGGTAAAATATCCATCCTGTTCTAGCTGCAGCTGATATATTTGCTTTTAAATTATCTCTGATCATATCTTTGACTATTCATTTTTTTTTACAGAAAGCAAACTACTTTAACCGGTGTGTATAATTAGTTGTTGTTGCTTATGAAAAGCTTTTTTTTAACCCAACAGAAGCTGTTTTAACAAACATTTTGAAGTCATTTGTTTCTGGCGAGCAGGAGTGTCTTTGGAAGCAGTGAATAGTATCCCAACATGGAAGTCATGACTAGCAGGATGGAAAACAATAGGGAAAGTGACCCAGAAAGTCTGGAATCCAGTGTTAATGTGCGATTCGTTGGTTTAAGAGCTGAGGTGATGTTAAAGGGATAGTTCAGGCAAAACTGAAAATTCTGTCAGCATTACTGACCCTTCATTTGTTTCAAACCTGATTGATTTTCGTTCCTCTTTTGAACACAAAGTATGAACCATTGACTTCCACATCATTTGCTTTTTCTACTATGGATGTCAATGGCTAGCGGTTTTCAGCTTTCTTCAAAATTATTTTTGTTTGTGTTCAGCAAAAGAAAGAATCTCATAAAGGTTTGGAACCACTTTAGGGTGAGTAAATAGTGAGTAAATGTTCATTTTAAGGTGAACTATCCCTATTTTAGGACATTGTATTGCACTGAATGGTAGCACAAAAATTGCAAAAGATTTACATCTCATGATGTTACAGCTTGACGTTGTGTGGACTTTACCACTATGACGTCTATCAGATGTTGGATTTTGATTGCCATACCTGACGAATAATTGTCAGTATTTGACGTCAATATGACGTTGGTTTAAGATGTTGGCTCGACGTTGGATTTTGGTCACTTTCCAACACAACCTAAAATCAACCAAATATCAACGTCATTTGATGTCGTTATTGGACATCAAAATAACGTTGTCCTTAGACACTGGCTAGACATTCAATTTTGGTCACCTGACATCACGACCTAAATCTAACCTAATATTAATGTCCTATGACATTGTGTGCCTGCTGGGATGCTTTACTGATGTTCGCTTGAGTTACGAATCAAAATATGTCTCAAAATCTGCATGTGTATACTTTGATATAATTGTATTTGGCATTGTTTGGTCTCTACCGAAACAGTTGTGTGTGTGTTGTATTTTGCTTTGGATCTTTTCAGTAATACATGACACCAGACTATGTGTGTTGTGTGCGTGTCTGAAGTAACATCACATTTTTGTTTAAATGTAGGCAAATATTTTCAGATATATTTCAACCAAAAACTGATAATGCTGTTATACACATATGTGAAATAATACATCATTTGAAAAAATGAATGAAAGTTCTGTCATCATTTACTCATCCTTTACTTGTTCCATACAAGTTTGAGGTTTTTTTTGTTCTGTTGAACACAAAAGAAGATATTTTGAAGAATGTTGGATACCTATAGCCATTGACATCCATAGTAGAAAAAAAATACTATGGAAGTCAATGGTTACCATTTTCCAACATGTTTTTCAAAATAACTCTAATTGTAAATAGTGACAGAATTTTCATTTTTGGCTAAACAATTTTTTAAAACATACTAGCCATAGTTAGCTACACAATATTCAGCTTTGTAGCTTTTATCTGTTTTTCAGATATAATAGATTTCAGATTTACCCAACAGCATGTTAAAATAAAAACAGAAATGTTGTATTTGTTGCTCTCTTTTTGAGCAGATCAACTATAGTGTAGATGATACTACATGACAAAATTCGAAAGTTGTGTGAGATGATCCATATGTGATCTCGATGGGGAATGCATTGAGGGAATGACTGATATCTAAATCTATGTGATATCATTGATACTCTAATATCAAGCTGTAACTGGTTATTTATAGTTCTATCATTCTGTTTTCAGAGTGATCCCGGTGGGCTGTCTGGATTAGAGCGGCTTGGCTTGGACCACAGCTCCGATTACTCTGACTCGAGCGTTCAACAGCGGCTGGATAAAGAGCGCGAGCGAATCCGTCGGGAAATCCGCAAGGAGCTGAAGATTAAAGAGGGGGCAGAGAATCTCCGCAGAGCCACTACAGATAAACGAAATGCTCAGCAGGTGGACAGCCAGTTGCGCTGCTCCAATCGGCGTCTGGATTCACTCCACGCTGAACTGCAAGAACTGGACGCTCATATTGTCGTCAAAGGGACCGATGATACACACGGTGAGTGGAGACTCAGACTTATTTATGTGAATGATAGTGGTGAAGGGATGTCATGAATGAGCAATTATGGATGTGACATTTGCAGTAAAACTTGAAACATAAATTCACAGAGATTGTGTATGGTAACCGTATATTGAAACTAGGGATGCAACGATTATAGATTTTGGTTGCATGATTATAATCTGAGGAATAATCATGGTTTCACGGTTATCACGATTATTATGCATTCATTAATTTCAAAACACTACTAGTTTAGAAAATCACATCAAAACTCCTTATATTTTAAAGTGTTATTTATTGTTGCTCAGTAACCAATTAATACAGCACAAAAAAACAAATAGCCAATTTCTCTTTTTTTGACTTAAAAATAAGTGAAAAAGTTTTTGGCATTTAAACATAAGTAATAATTTTACAGTAAAAATAAATGACAGAACAATGAATAAAAAAAAAAAAATTAAAAAAAAAAATAGTATTTTTCTAATGTAAATCTAAGTTACATGTTAACAAAGTATTTCCCTTTTAAAGAGAACAAATGTAGTCAAAGGCTGCTGAACCTCTGTTTGAAAGGCACTTTTGATCAACTATATTACAAAATTGTTTGGTATTTTCTTTTTGTATTTTTTTCTCTTTGGAGTAGAAATGTGGATATTCCATACAAAGTATGAAACTGATCGGTCAGTTCTTGTCACATGACTCGCGGTGCGCTCGCGGCATTCTTTTAACTAGGTGCGCCTGGAAAGCGTGAGCGTGTCGTGCCGCTCACGCACCATGTGCACGTCGCTGCCAATATCCTTGCTCCTCCATTAGAAATAACGAACTTGTGCACGCAAAAGATGGGATATGTGAACGGCCATTAGTTAATAGCCTCAGCCATAGTTAAAATCAGCCTTTAATCCAGTGTGCGTGCGTATTAGCCTCGGTGTACAAGCTCGGGACTAGCGCACAATTGGCATAACTTTGTTTAGTTGCAGCAGTTTTGTTCTGTGCAGAAATGCGGGGTTGAGAAACCTTTACGATTAATTAACCGTGACGAATTAAATCGCGGTTAATAGTGAAACCGGTTAATCGTTGCATCCCTAATTGAAACATCTGTTTTTATTTTCCAAAACAACTACGGATCAGAAAAAAATATCAATTTGTAAACGTGTTTTATATTTTAAATGAGGAAAATAAACATGCGTTATGGAGGTGACCAAAAAAGTATTTGAGTTTACACTATACAACATATTTTGTAGAAATTCTGTAAATTAAACTACACAACCCAAAAGTAATAATACTAATCAAAAAGATAATGGTTGGCTCTCTGTAGGAAAAAAAAGGAAATATATATATATTTAATTTTACATTTTTGCATTAATGATGAAAGAGCTTTGTTATGGACAGAAGTGGAATTGGCACTTGTGCGACTTTGGTAAATTATATTAAATTATTTGAAAACTTTAACAAAGACACTTTTGAGTATTTTTACAGTACTGTAAAATGCAAGCATACACAAACAACTTAGAAACGGTTTCGCTTTTTTGGTGAAAACTAAAAAACGTTTTCATGCAATTGCTCGATTATTGCGTAATTTTGAAGTTGCATAATAATTTTATTTATATATTTTGTTTTACTGAAAAAAATAGAGCTGCACAATTCATAGTTAAAAGATCACAATCTCGAGAGATCCATGTAATCTTAATTTAAAATGCCATTTGCTTATGTTTATTAATCCTATATTAACCCTGTTAATATGTTTATTAATGACAATCACAGCTGTACATTTAAATCTGTATCTGTATACTTCATTGAACAAAAATGGTCACAGAAGTTTTGGGAAAACAGTTTATAGTTGCGAAACACTGCTTTCTACAGTAGCAGTCAATATTACCTTTTGAAAGCAAGTTGATGCTTCTCTTATACAAGTACATTGTTTAGGCAATAGGTTACAGCAAGCAGTCATTAAAAAGGTATTTGTGACTAAATAATTTGTTCAAGAGATTCTTTAAAAACTACACCTTCATCCAGTAATGAAATATGTGAGTGAGTCTTTATGAGTGAGTTATTGAATCATTCACTCTAACTGAGATTAAAATATATATATATATATAATATTTCATTTCAAAAATGATCGCAGCAAATACAGTTTTTATTTAGTTAATGGGATAGTTTACTCATAAATAAAAATGTACTCGGGCGGCACAGTGGGTAGCGCTGTCGCCTCACAGCAAGAAGGTCGCTGGTTCGAACCTTGGCTGGGTCAGTTGGCATTACTGTGTGGGGAGTTTGCATGTTCTCCCCGTGTTCGCGTGGGTTTCCTCTGGGTGCTCCGGTTTCCCCCACAGTCCAAAAACATGTGCTATAGGTGAATTGGGTAAGCTAAATTGTCCATAGTGTATGTGTGTGAATGGGAGTGTATGGGTGTTTCCCAGAGATGGGTTGCAGCTGGAAGGCATCCGCTGCGTAAAACATATGCTGGATAGGTTGGCGGTTCATTCCACTGTGGCGACCCCAGATTAATAAAGGGACTAAGCTGAAAAGAAAATGATTGAATGAATGAAAAATGTACTTCCCCTCAAGTTTTTCCAAACCTTTATGAGTTTATTACTTCTGTTACACAAAAGAAGATATTTTGATGAATGTTTTAAACCGGTAACCACTGACATACATAGTAGGGAAAACAGCTTCCATGGAAGTCGACATTCTTCAAAATATCTTCTTTTGTGTTCAGCATTAAAAAGGAAACTCAAATAGCTGTAAATGATAAATAAAATATGACAGAATTTTCATTTTTGGGTGAACTATCCCATTTAACTTGCCAATTTGATTATTTAAATGTATGTATATTTTATT
Organism: Danio jaintianensis; assembly: GCA_903798115.1. Classification (NCBI taxonomy): domain Eukaryota; kingdom Metazoa; phylum Chordata; class Actinopteri; order Cypriniformes; family Danionidae; genus Danio; species Danio jaintianensis. The sequence goes on along the minus strand of CAIGQV010019186.1, from coordinate 9,694,749 downwards.
TAACAAATAATTTTAATTCATGTTTTGATTTACCGAGACATTCGCACATTGATAAAGTCAGTGGTTTTCGACATTCTTCAAAATATCTTCCTTTGTGTCCAACAGAAAAATAGAAACTTAAACAGCTGTAAACGATCAATAAACTATGACAGAATTTTCATTTTTGGGTGAACTATCCCTTTAACTTGCCATGTTTTGATTTACAGAGACATTCGCACATTTGTTATTCCACTGCTCATAAATACTTAAATCTAACAAAAAAACATATGTTTAAAGACATTAATTATAGATACTTCAAATAAATTATAAATGACTATCAATAATTCATGTTTGTATACAAAAACTGATTTTACACATTGCCGAATTCCTCAGCTGACTGTAAGTTTGCGCTTGTTGTTTGTAGATGATGCTCCTCAGTCTCCAGGAGCGGAGAGCAGGTCATCGGCACACAAGGAGAGAATCGCCGCTCTGGAAAGGCAGTTAAACATCGAGCTCAAAGTCAAACAGGGGGCAGAAAACATAATTCCCATCTATACCAACGGTTCCACCAAGGTATGAGCACACAAACACATAGCCTCTATTATAATACTTAGTGATCTACACTGTCATTCAAAAGTTTGGGGTTGTTTTGCTTTGTTTTGTTTTTGAATAAATTGTGTTGTTCTCACTTAAAGGGGACCTATTATGCCCCTTTTAAAATGAGGTCAAATATGTCTCTGATGTCCCTAGAGTGTGTATGTGAAGTTTCAGCTCAAAATACCACACAAATAATTTGTTTTAGCATGGATATCGCAATGTGTGAATACGCAACAGTCACATCGCAGGACGTGTAATGTGTAGTCAGGATTATAGTTGACCAGGTACAACAGTTCAGAATGCTTGACAATTTTGTAGTCATTTCAGTTTATTCATTCATTCATTTTCTTTCGGCTTAGTCCCTTATTTATCAGGGGTCGCCACAGCGGAATGAACCGGCAACTATTCCAGCATAATGTTTTACACAGGGGATGCCTATCCAGCCGCAACCCAGTACTGGGAAACACCCATACACTCTTACATTCACACACACACACACACACACACTCATACACTACGGTCAAATTTTGTTTACCTAATTAATTTATAGCGCATGTCTTTGGACTGTGGGGGAAACCGGAGCACCCGCAGGAAACCCACGCGAACACGGGGAGAACATGCAAACTCCACACAGAAATGCCAACTGGCCCAGCTGGGACTCGAACCAGTGACCTTCATGCTGTGAGGCAACAGTGCTAACCACTGAGCCACCATGGCGCCCACTCATTTCAGTTTAACCATCATAAAGTGAACGTTTAGCAATTGCTTGTGTTTTTAAGGCCTGTGCAAAAGCCAATTAGAATGTTATCACTCGATTGAATGCCCATTATCAGTGGTTATCAGCTGATAGATATGGGCTAGTAGGGGCCTTCTGCGCCTACTGGTAGGTTCAGCAGGCTGTTATCATCCATCCACATGGTTAATCAGCTATAGATCACATACGGTTGCGGCCGGAAGTTAACAAGAATTATTTATATTATTTATTAAATTTCCCATTAATTGTATTTTATTAACGTCTACCCCAACCCTAAACCCAACCGTCACAGTAAAGTAAAAACAGATCTGGATCTGGAGTCTTTTCTATTAGTATAGCTAATTAACCATGTGGATGGATGATAACAGCTTCTGAGCCTACCAGTAGGCACAGAAGGCCCCTACTGGCCCATGTCTATCAGCTGATAACCACTGATAACGCCCATTCAATCGACTGATAACATTCGAAGTGGGTGCAAACATTTGGACACAAGGAATTATTAAGTTTGTAGCTTTAACAAACATTAGTTGTATTTGATTATTGAAGATTATACAGCTTTTTATATTTTCTTATTATACAGCATTTACGTACCTGCATACTGTTAGACTCCTTCATTTGTATATTTGATCAACTTTATTGATTTATCCCTGCTTGTAATTTGTTTATTATATTTTATGCACTCCCCAACAAAATCATCCCAATCAATCTAAAATGATGAATTAAGTTACAGTATTTTGTGAAAATTTGCGATATAAATCGCAGAACATGTAAATATCGTAATGTAAATTTTTTTAAATATCGTGCAGCAAAATTGTCTCATTTTGGTGACTGTAGCTTTAAATTCTAATGAGATTGTACTCCCAGCCCTCTTTTCAAAAGGTCATTTTTTAGCAAGATGCTAATGGTCTAATCCGATAAAAAATTTTATGCTAAACTACAAAGGCTCCCGCTAGTCCCAGAGATTGGCTAAATGGATTAAATCTCTTTTCTCGTCACCATAGCGTCAGATTCTAAGCTCTAATGGCGGACGGCTGCTTCTCACTTAGGGCTGTCTATGCTAATGACAGATCGTTACTAATGGACGGGACTTATCTGCTCTGATGACATGTACAAAGGGAGAATGTCAATCAAAGTGTTTCTACAGACTGTTTTTATCAAGTGTGATTATAAAAAAATTGAATTAATTAATGGTTACCATTTGTGGGCTGCTATATTCACACACTGTTGCCACAGAACTGCGTGTAAAGTGATTTTTGCATTATAGGTCCCCTTTAAAATGCATTTAGTTGATTAAAATGCAAGAAGCATAGAAAAACTGCTGTATCTTGAAATATTATTATTATTTAAACGTAAACTGTTGTTTTCTTACTGTTACTCCTGTAATGGTGTCTTTTCATTGTCACATGATCCTTCAGAAATCATTGTAATATGCTAATTTAGTGCTCTAGAAGAATTTATTAGTATAATCAATTTCGAAAACTGAATTCTTTTTGTAGTAACCCTTTCTTTTCAGTATTTTTTGATGCATCAAACTTAAAATAAGAATATATATTTAATATGGAACATTATGATATATAGTTATCTAACATTATTAGTGTTTTTTGATTAGTTGAATGCATTTTTGCTGAATTAAAGTATTTATTAAATAAAAATAACTGAGTCTGACCCCAAACTTTTGGCGCACTCACAGTATGAATGCAGTCTTTAAGAATAGGCAACTTAATTATGCTGCTTCTTAAGAAATCCTGTTTTAGCCCAAATCAAAGGCATCATTGTGTATTTTCTTCAAGGAGAAGTCAATCCCAGAATGCACTTTGATGAACTTATTAGACAAAATAAGATGCAGGAGACATCATTCAGATCTCAGTATTGTTTTTAAATGACATTCTTTACTGAAGGAGGAAATAAAAGTTGTTCATTGTAATCAAATTTGCATTATTTCTAACTAAATATGTTGCATTTTAAAGAATGTTGAACTGTTAGCTCTGCAAAAATCTTCTGTGCACGTGCCTGTGTGTATGCAGCAAGGCAGCTCGCTAGATTTAGATACAGAGTCAGTCTATCAAAAATTTTTACTCACTGTATTCTAACAGCAGTGTTGTGTGTGTGTGTGCGTGTGCGTGCGCGTGCGTGTGTGTGTGTGTGTGTGTGTGTGTGTGTGTGTGTGTGTGTTGTCAGGACAAGAAGATGTTGCAAACAGCTCAGCAGATGCTACAGGACAGCAAGACAAAGATTGATATCATCCGCATGCAGATCCGGAAAGCAGTGCAGGCCTACGAACACAACGATGATACACAGGGTAAGGCTAAGTGTGTTTATGTGTGTTACTTTGCTTATTGCTTTACACACACACACACACACACACACACACACACACACACACACACACACACGCATACACAATTAAAGGTTTACAGTAAGTACTCTAAAAATGCAGAACAAAATAAAAAATAAATTACAGACTGCATTCAAATAAAGGAATAATTGCTTCATTTTAATTGGTTTGTTTTCATACAGTGTAAAGTGAATTATCACATTAACTTTTAAATAGCTGTAATCATGAATGTTTAAGTAAGTTCAAGAACAGTTTTAACATTATTTTATTTAATTCATATAGACTAGCATTTAAAGGTTGGGTTCAGTAATTTCTTCTTTAAAAAAAGAAACTGAACATTTATAATAAGCAAGGATGTGTATAATTGATGAAAGTTACTGCAGAATGTGTATTTTTTTAGGTTATTGCTGTTTTTTTCTGTTGAGTATACTATTAGTCAAAGCATTAAATAAATGTTTTTTCACTATTATCATAATAAGAAGAAATATGTCTTGAACAGCAAATCAGTATAATTGAGTGATTTCTAAAGTGATGGAATAATGGCTCATCACATACATAAATTACATTTTCAAATATATTAATAAGAAAACAATAATTTCACAATATATTTGTTTTTGTTGTATTTTTGATGCGGGCGACATAGTGGCTCAGTGGTTAGTGTGGTCAGTCGTTAGTGTTCTCCCCGTGTTTGCGTGGCTTTCCTCCGGGTGCTCCGGTTTCCCCCACATAGGTATAGGTGAATTGAATAAACTAAATTGGCCGTAGTGTATGTGTGTCAATGAGTGTGTATGGATGTTTCCCAGTACTGGGTTGCAGCTGGAAGGGCATCCGCTGCGTAAAACATATGCTGGAATAGCAACCCCTGATAAATAAGGGACTAAGCCGAAGGAAATTGAATGAATGAATGAATGAATGAATAATAATAATAATAACAACGGGCGACACGGTGGCTCAGTGGTTAGCACTGTCGCCTTACAGCAAGAAGGTCGCTAGTTTGAGTCCCGGCTGGGTCAGTTGGCATTTCTGTGTGGAGTTTGCATGTTCTCCTCGTGTTGGCGTGGGACGGCTTTCCTCCGGGTGCTCTGGTTTCCCCCACAGTCCAAAGACAGCTATAGGTGAATGAAATAAACTAAATTGTCCGTAGTGTATGTGTGTGAATGTGTGTGTATAGATGTTTCCCAGTACTAGGTTGCAGCTGAAAGGGCATCCGCTGTGTAAAACATATGCTGGATAAGTTGCCGGTTCATTCCGCTGTGGCGGCCCCTGATAAATAAAGGGACTAAGCCGAAGGAAAATTAATGAATGTATTTTTGATTGAATGCAACCTTTGTGAGCATAACAAAACTTTTACAGACTCCAAACATATTGATATTTTTTAAAGATGTTTAGACTTTAAAGCAAGACTAAATGCCTTGCATTATGTAAATAAACAACACACACCTAAACTGTAAATGCTTTTTGAAGTAATTATAGCTTATGAATTCACATGCAGACCAGAGACCATATCATATAAAGCAAGCAGTAACAGGCTCATAGTTTGCACATATTTTTTAATACTCCTGTATAAACACACACATACTGTACATCTTCAATGTGTACATGTACACACACACTCTCTCCCCAAGAAATTATGCCACTGAATTGAGCTTCATGCCTTATTAGGACGCAAAAACGTCCACAGTCAATCCATCCATGATTCTTCTTATGTCCTTTTCTCTGTCTTATTATCCCTCTCAATTATAATCCTCTCAGTCAGTCGTCTATTTGGCCTCCTAGTCTTTCAAGCAGCTCATGTATCAGAATATAGGATGGTTTTTCTGGGACAGGCCTGGAGATCAAAATTAGAGATCAACCTACAATTTCCAAAATTTTGAGGCCACTGCTCAAGTTATTCCAAAAGGAGCAAAAGTGTATTTTAAAGCATATTTTATGAGGTATTCTGGCTTTAACTTAAATTAGATATTTGAAAAAAGAACACTGATCAAAATTAGCATGAATCTGCACCTGGTGGTGATTTTCTAAATTATGACAAACCCTCATTAACTGGTAGTTAAACAAGGCAGTTTTCATGGACTTTGCAAGATTATGATTCATTATAAAGCATTATAAACTTTCTGACACCTTTATGGCAATCAAATACATTAAAAATGAATACAGGCCACAACTGAAAATTGAGGAGGATCTCTAAGTGGCCTCCAAAATTAAACCAAGAATAGACTTGTGCTGAAAGCGTTGTGCTTACCAGTCTCTTTAGGTGAGGTTAATAAATTAAACAAATTAATAAATGACTATAAAATTTATATTATTGTTAGGCTGTTGCACTTTTTTTGTGTTTATATAGGCCTATTGTTGTATGTGCGAGATTTGTATATTTATAACCACCTTTAAGAAATGTGGGGGTCGCTGGCATTGTTATTTTGGGGGTCATGGGCCGAAAAGTTTGGGATTATGATGGGAACAGTTATGAAACACTGTTCTGTTAGTATGGTAAAGCCATGAGCAGGTCCACACAGAATCTGCGCAAAGTCTGCAGATTCTGTCTTGCCCTGGCCATGACTAAAATTCCTTAAAATATCGAACGATGAAAATGACATTATTTCTGAAATAAGGTGTTTATAAGTTGTTCTCTAATTCTAATTTCCATCTCACACACAAATGCTTCTTTAATGCTGGGTTCACACCAATCGCTGAGCACCACGTCACTAGCTCTAGTTTACTCATGGGATGTTTTTCACCTCAATTTTCCTCTCGGGTTGAATTATTTTAACTTTGGCAGAAGAGACGAATGACGTAATGTCCACGCGTTTGTGCCAAATGCATTGCGCATTCCACATGATTTGCACCACCTGGTGGAAATTTGCCTTCATTTGCACATTTGCGTTGACTGTATTTTATCTACTCGCTCAAATACTTAATTCTGCTTTAAGTATGAACCCATCATTAGGTTCACATTAATTTACATTAAGAAATTAAGAGAGAAAGTTTTAAAACACTCAAAAATGACCGTAAATCATTGACCTGCTTGTATTTCAGTCAGGACCAAACTGACGAAGAGAAATTTTGATAATAAAACCCAGAACAGCTTGTCGATGTTTCTGATGTCATGACAGCATAACATAACACCACGGCATCTTAATCTTTCAATTTATAATCTGTAATAATCCTCTTATTTTTGAAAGTCTGTAGCTGGCAGCGTGGCAGACCTCAGTTTGCATAAGTATAGTAATTACTATATGGAGGCTCGCTGTCCTGATCCAACATCATCCCTCATCCTCTTTAATGTCTGCACACGACATCATGTACCTTTTATGCATCTTAGATTTAATGTCTTTGTTGGCATCACATTCAGTTCATTTTCATTTCCGGATAAAGGATAGTTGACATTCGATGACACAATGACAGAAGGATCCTGCAGTGTGACATGTTCTTTTAGAAATGAGTAAACTTATTTATGATTTCACTTCAATTTGAAAAAGTTTACATAAAATTACGTATAAATATTTAATATTCAGTATCATTTTTTGGATATTACAAACACAGTAGAAGAATTTGACTAGTGATCTAAAATTTCATATTTCATATTTATTTTGTTGCCGTTTTGGACTTCATATACAGTTGAAGTCTAAATTATTAGCCCCCCCTGTAAATTTTATTTATTTTTCAAATATTTCTCAAACGATGTTTAACGGAGCAAGAAATTCTTCACAGTATTTCCTATAATATTTTTTCTTCTGGAGAAAGTCTGATTTGTTTTATTTCGGCTAGAATAAAAGCAGTTTAAAAAAAAAAATTTAAAGCCATTTTAAGGTCAGTATTATTAGCCCCCTTAAGCAATATTTATTTTAGATTGTCTACAGAATGAACCAAACTTGCCTAATTAACATAATTAACCAGCTGCATTTACACTGCAGGTCTTGATGGTCAATTCCGATTTTGCGACTGTATCTGATTTTTTTGATGACCTGCTTACATCATCTTTTAAAAGTGACTCCTATCCGATTGTCTGCATTTACACATGGCAAAGGCGCAATGACCAGGAAAAAAAGAGCGGGCGCTGACTGGCAGCTCATAATAAAAGAGCTCTCTATTCTCAATTCATGTATTTAATGTGTTCGCAGGGTTTCATTTTTTTATCCTTTTGAATTTTACTATAGTTTATGACAGTTTTTTCTGGATTAGTTTTTTAATCCAGTAGGCATCTTAATGTAATGTCCATGACGTGATTTATGCATGTGATGTATGGAACAGTTTTATATTAGTTTATATTGGTTACGTAGCGGATGTTCCGTGTGCGCTCTCTCTCTCTCATTAACATGCTTAAATACTTGTGCTACATGACAATATAAAAGCTTTTTTTAGTCCTAGTGTATGAAATGTAAGGTTTGGGACTCTGCTGAAGTGTATTCTGAAATGAAAGCGTCAGAGTTGACGTCATTCTACACGGTTTTTAATGATGCGCGACTCGCATTGACAGGTGTAAATCCGATCTACCTGTTTACACTGCAGACACGAGAGCACAGATCCGATTCGTATTGAACAAATTTCCACATATGAACTGATTTGAGTAAATCGGAATCCATGTGATTTTTTCCTGCTTACATGTACATGGGCCATATCTGTGCCACATGGGAAAAAAATCTGAATTGAGTCACTTGAAGCATGCATTGTAAATGCAATCTAAATGGCACATTAAGCCGGATACTAGTATCTTGAAAAATGTCTAGTAAAATCTTATGTACTGTCATCATGGCAAAAATAAAAGAAATCAGTTATTAGAAATTAGTTATTAAAACTATTATGTTTAGAAATGTATTGAAAATAAATCTTCTTTCCAATAAACAGAAATTGAGAAAAAATATACAGGGGGGGCTAATAATTCAGGAGGGCTAATAATTCTGACTTCAACTGTATGTTATAAATTGCATTATAAAACTGTAATTTAAGATTGTAGCATCGTAGCAAAGACAAAAGTTGGAACTGAATGTTGTGTGCAAAGTTGTGTGCAAATGAAAGCAAACTTCATTATTCATTAAACACTCATCAACAATACATATATTCTTCTCTGATTGAAAATATGTGGTGCAGTTCAACAAACAATTTGAATTCCTCTTTGAAATATTATTCCTCCGCTGTTTAATTACGTGGTTGAAATGGCTCTGACCCCTTCAGGCTGATGGCTTGTGTAATTCGCTGTGGGAGTGTGAGTGATATTGATAGCCTAATGTGTGTGTGTGTGTTGTGTGTGTCTTTTCAGGAAAGCCTGATCCTTGTGGTATGGAGCTACGCATTGAAGAGCTCAGACATCATTACAGAGTAGAGCACGCCGTCGCTGAGGGAGCCAAAAACGTCCTTAGACTTCTTGGAGCCAGTAAAGTACAGGACAAGAAGGCCATGTCAGAGGTTAAATATATTATTACAATATGTAGAGATATTTAATTTAATTTAATTTAAGATTATTTAATTTAATTTAATTTAAGATTATTTTATTTAATATTATTTTTATTAAAAATATTTTATTTTATTTTATTTTATTTTATTTTATTTTATTTTATTTTATTTTATTTTATTGACCCAACTTTGGCATTTAAGACATTTACCTCCACCTACTGGCAGATTTAGTTTTACTTTATATAAAAATAATATATATTTTAAATATTTTATTCCATATTTTATTAAATTTTTTTGTTCCAAAAATCATATACTCACCCTCATGTTGTTGCAAACCTATATGACCTTCTTTTACAAAACATAAAAGAGATAACTGTTTTGGGTACTGCTTACTGTCATTGTATGAACAAAAAATACTAAGTTGATTTTTGAGATATTATTTATAATCATTCCTATACTGTCATAGTTATTATGCATAATAAATGTTGAGCCACATTTTTAACCGATGTACAATCATAGATAATGTATGTATGTAGTTTTTAAAATATTTATTCTATTCTAGTATCAGTTTTGCCCTGAAGTACAGGTTGTTTTGACCCTCTTTATATTTTCTTTCTCTCTCTTTTTGTTCTTCTTCAGGCTCAGTGTCGTCTGAGTGAATCGTCTCAAAGGTTGGACCTGCTGCGAGATTCTTTAGATCGACGGTTAGCGGAGCTTCCTGAGGATCATCCCAAAGCTTCTGTTATCAAAGAGGAACTGGTTTTAGCATCCTCACCAGCCTTCAGCTCTCAACACAGCGCCCCCTACCTGCACAATCAGTACAGCACCCTCTCCAAACCCTCGCCTCTCACTGGTACTAAAAAAAAACACATCAATTAAACACATAAAAAAGTGAAAATCTGAATCTGACTCAGGTGTTACTAGGGTTGAGGTTTTTCTGCACACTTGGGCTCTTTTTTCGAAAATGCTGTTACAGGAAAAATATGAAGTTGTGGGTTGCATTTTTTGAGTTACTTTTGAACTTTAGCCAAAATATTTCTTTCTCACAAATACAAAATGAAAACTGATTCATTTCTTAATGGACATTGATCCCGGGTGCATACCTGGCAACCCTAAGACTGCTGTAAGTGAGCGAGTAAAACAGCATGTCACATATTAAATGAGCAGAACATCAGTAACTTCCACATGTTCCCATGTACAAGGAAATAAATTCTTTTTGGGGGGGGGGTTGAGTTTCTTGGACCTGACAACTCTGATCTGACTGAACAGTAGTAAAACCTCTTAACACTGAACCATGCTTGAGGTTCCAGTTCTAGCAAATGAAGAAATTAATACGTGTATGATTATTATCATTTTAATGCTGTGCCAATATTTCCCCATGATATTAAAAATGGTATCAATTATCGATATTTTTTTTATCATATCCACTTGTTAAGTTGTGACGTATGAAATTGAGAAAATATTAATTTATGACCTTTTTAGTCATATCACACATTAAAGTGAGTTTTATACAAAATCATGGTGTACGCAACAACCTCTGGACTTGCTGCATCACAGGCACCAATATTTTAACAATTTACAAAAAATTTATCACTTTCTGGCCATCTGATATTAGGCATGGATATATATATATTGCGATTGTGATTTCCGAAAGTAATATGTCACTTTGTAAACGTTTATTATTACCATTTGATGAGCCTCCCCATACAGTTTGATATGGAGCTTGGACCCTAAAGCCACTTCACGTGACGTTACACTTAACAAGTAGATTCAAGATAGAATGTCCAGTATTGTGTCATCGGTAGTCCTTATGTACAAGCTTCTAGGAATGATCTTTCTTCTGTTTTTGCAGGTCGGCTCCAGGTGACATTATTGGGCTGTATGGGTGTTCTGGAGGTGGTTCCCGGTCGCTCTCGTGGTAGCCAGGTGGTTTTACCGTGTTACAGTCCAGGAGAGGGACGATCATTCATGCGCAGTGGAAAAGGCCTGTATAGTCGCAGTGGCAGCGTTAGTGGAAAAACACCCTTGAAAACCGACGAACTCTCCTGTGAGTGTGTGAGGATGTCATGCTTATAGTGCAATTTAGTCTGTGGTGATGTGCGAGTTCTGATATAACTCAATAATCTGTTGTGTCTGTCATGTGTGATGACAGCCCTGTGTTGAACAGAACAGGATGTTGTGCATCTGAGCTTTTAACACATGGGGTGTTGCATTACCAGTCTGGCAAGTCGTTTGCTGACGTTTGCAACATTTGCAGCTTGTGTTTACTCACATAGTGTATTTTCTGTAATAAGTTGCGTTATTTAGCATCTGAAATGTGCTGCGACTTGTGAGGTGTATAGTGCAATAATTACTGGTAAAGTACATATATATATATATTATATATATATATGTATATGTATATATATATATATATATATACACTACCTGAAGAAAGTCTTGTTGTCGATCCCAGTTGTAAGAGCAACAAATAATAACTTGACTTCTAGTTGACCATCTGTTGAACTGCATCCTAATCATCACAAATACTGCAGAAGACCTATTGGAACCCGCATGGACCCAAGATTCTCACAGGAATCAGTCAAGTTTGGTGAAGGAAAAATCATGGTTTGGGGTCACGTCCAGTATGGGGGTGTGCGAGAGATCTGCAGAGTGGATGGCAACATCAACAGCCTGAGGTATCAAGACATTTCTGCTGCCCATTACATTACAAACCACAGGAGAGGGCAAATTCTTCAGCAGAATAGCACTCTTTCTCATACTTCAGCCTCCACATCAAAGTTCCTGAAAGCAAAAAAGGTCAAGGTGCTCCAGGATTGGCCAGCCCAGTCACCAGACATGAACATTATTGAGCGTGTCTGGGGTAAGATGAAGGAGGAGGCTTTGAAAATGAATCCAAAGAATCTTGATGAACTCTGGGAGTCCTGCAAGAACGCTTTCGTTGCCATTCCAGATGACTTTATTAATAAGTTATTTGAGTCATTGCAGAGATGTAT